>OY992503.1:25576339-26796526 GCA_963921215.1 Scoparia ambigualis
AGATTTGTAGGGCTGTAAACTTTCAATACGATTTTGAGGGCAGCTATAGAACTTATGACCAGCCAAGCCACAACGGTGGCAATTTCCGCGAAAAGAGGGTAGTCCGCGTGCATCATGCAATCGTGTGCGTTTAAAATCTGAACGAGTATCCACATCATCTGCACGCCTTTTTAAAGTGACGCCTCGTAAAACACGACATAGCTGAGACTTGGAGGTTATAATATAGGCACTCAGTTCGCGTCTGATACTGTAGTCACAATGAGACAAAACAGATATTACAAAACCAGTCAATACTTCATCTGCGAATTCAACTTTAGGTATAGTCTCGATTAATTGCCACAGGCGCATGGCGGCATCTGCTGCCGTTTCTTTTGGGCTAATTTGAAAGTTAATTATTCGATCAAAATAGTCCTGCATAAGCATTGGTTTTGAAAATTTTGCTATGAGTAACTCCTTTACATTTTTCCATGTAATGCAATCAGCCTTAATTTTCGTTAAGCACGTGGCAGCGCGGCCCTTCAAGGCCTGAGTAAGAGCAAGTAATAAATCGGTACCTTTGACATCCTTTTGTTTTATTATAACCTCATTGATGGAACACCATCCCTCGATGTCAGCGTCCGGGTCATCTGGGTCGAATTTGATCAGCGAAGGTGTTGCTTGACATTGTACTCCACTCGACATACTTCGAAGCACCCGAATAAAAACGTCCATGTCTTTATTCATTCCCGGCGTACTCACGGAACCATTGTCATTTTCGTCATTTCCTTCGTATCCCACTTCTGATGTCGGCAGATGGCCAGAGCTATGCTCCTCGTGTGACTCAGACATAGTAGGTTACGGAATAGAAATGACTTATTACAACAATTAGAAACAATTTATTTTAATCACAAATTATAACAATTAAATAACAGCAAAATTAAAGGCACGACGGTCCGTCAGACAAGGCGATGTTCGCGCGGTGCGTGCCGGAAGCAAAGTGCCGCTCGAAACGCGCGGCAGCCTACACGCCCCGCTCCGACGTTCCGAAAGCGCGCGAAACAGCTGCGCCATCTTGTGACGCTGTCATGTGCTCGCGCGCTTGTGCCTTGTTCTAATCAAATGAGCGCTTTATTTTTCCTGGCGCCGACATATTCAATTGAACTTTACAAAAAATATCCCAACTGTAGCGTGTTTCCTAGATATAGAGAACGCATACAATAATGTCTCTATCTTAAAAGCTACTACATTTTTAGACGAATTGCAAGTAGGGAGGAACATTTGTAGTTATATTTGGTCTTTCTTAAATGAAAGGCACCTAAAAATTAAAAATCAAAAGGGTGATAACTTTTTAATTAGATGGACGGATAGAGGTTTAGCACAAGGTGACCCCATGTCCCCATTGATTTTTAATATTATTACATCGAAAATAGCGCAACAAATTGATAATGTCTTTATTAGTCAATATGCTGACGATTTCACTCTTTACATTAGTGACAAAAATATCAAAACGTGCGAAAATTACTTACAGGTAGCATTAAACACGATAGTCAAACAGTTGGGTATGATCGGTCTGGACTTGTCTGCGGCTAAATCAAAATTTAGTGTTTTTAGTAGAGGGAGAAATAGCAAAGAAATAATACTAAGAATTAATGGTAATTCGTTAATGTCCGCCGAGTGTATTAAATATTTAGGTATTTGGCTCGACAGATTACTACGCTGGAGTAAGCATATCAATGAAATAGCTGAAAAGGTCACAAAGTGTTTAAATGTTTTGAAAATGTTGGCAGGTTCTGGTTGGGGAATTCATCCCAAACATTTAAGAAGAATGTATGTTACACTACTTAGAAATAGATTTGGTTTTGGTTGCTATTTGTTCGATAATAGCCCAAAGACTCACGTAGCTAAGCTGGATAGAATCCAAAGTCAGGCGTTGCGAATAATTCTAGGTTTTATTAAAAGTTCGCCAATACATGTCATGGAGGCGGAACTCTCTATTCTCCACTTTTTCTGAGACGAAGATATTTAATAATAATAATAATAATAATAATAATATTTATTTATTCATCCACAACAATATACACAGAAAAGTGAATTCCCTGCAGCCTGTAAAAGTTATTACTGTGCTACAGGCCACAGTGTCTTCCCTGGATTTGACAAAAATCACTGTTATGGTGCTAATATTTAAAACACTTACAAATCAAAAAAGATAAAACTATCACTACATTACCTTAAGTGTGGGTGAGTGCTTGTAATTGCATATAATTGTAAAGTTATGAGTTGAATTTTAAATTTGGTGTGTACGGGAATAGCCTTGAGTAATTTAGTAAAATAATTTAAATAATTAATTTAGCATTCAAATATTGTGTGAAAGCAAATAATTATAAACCGACTACTGACTTACTTGGGCAACTTGCATCTGCTTGTCAACACAGGTTTTGGGAGAGGAAAAAGAAACCATTGCTCGGTATGGTTTATATCCAAACTAAAAATTATGAGGTTGGTTCTTCCTATCCATTGGAAATGTTTTCACTCGATGTCTGGACCACGCGTATTGATACTCTTAATGTCTTAAAACCTGATTTAGATTGTGTTACTAAATCAAAAAACCTTCTGGAACCTAATGTTTTAAGACATGATATAATTAAAGAACTTTTAGATAAATATGACGAGAGTTGGTATAAAATATTTACGGATGGCTTAAAAGATCCGAGAGGCAAAGGTGCTGCATACTATAATATTGACCGAGGGGATATAGGTATATAAGGTTCAATTAAATTAGTGGCGTTCCTCTAAAGTACAGGTAGTTTACGCCAAAATAAAAATATTTTCTCCAATAAACAGTAGTATTTTGTCATTGGTTTATGTAAGGGTCCTAAGACTTAAATAAAAGGCGGACTGTATAACATAGGGTTGGTTTAATGCCAACTAGTTACAAAATGATAGGTCCCGGACAAACAGATTTAAATTTAAGAGGGTCGCGATTGTCGTTGGAGCTGTCCGAAAGCAGAGTGTCGTATTCGGTAGTCGATGCCGCGCCGGTCGGGCGCAGGCAGCGGGGGACGCCCGCGGCAACCGGTTCGATGCTCGCCGCGATGATGTCACGCCCTCCTCCCTCGCGTCTCCTCCCGTGCGTACCTATGTAGGCATTAACATGCTCCCCGGGTTGAATTCTATCGAGGGCTTCAAACATCTGGAAGAGGACATATATTATTAAAGGCCCTTCGAATAGTGCCTCTCTTGGTCTTCAGCTCAGCCACCCTGCTGACGCCGTCACTGCCAGGATAGACGTTGGTCACGCGTCCTAGCGACCAAAGAAGGGGCGGTAGAGCTCTGTCCTTTATGATCACAAGTGATCCCAGTTTAAGGTCTCCGCTCGTGCTCTGCCACTTCAGTTTTTGTTGCAGCTGGTTGATGTACTCCAGCGAAAATCGACTCCAAAAGTGCTGCTTTATGTGTTGTATCCTCACGAAGCGGTTAAGCCGAGTAATGCTCATGTCGGCCACCTGTGGATGTGGAATGGATATCAGCGGTCGTCCAATCAGAAAGTGTGCAGGAGTCAGAGCGGAAAAATCGAGTGGATCAGAGGATAGCTGGGTAAGGGGGTGAGAGTTCAAGATGGCCTCAATTTGAGTGAGACAAGAGGCCATTTCCTCGTAGGTAAAGTGCGTTGTATCTAGGAGCCGTTTAAGGTGGTACTTTGTGGAGCGAACGGCTGCCTCCGCTAAGCCATTGAAGTGGGGGGTGTAAGCAGGAACAAACTTAAATTCTATCCCCTCTTGAGCTACTAAACCTTCAAGATTAGATTGTGCTATAAATTTGGAAAACTCGTTATTAGTGCCAACAAAATTGTTTCCGTTGTCGGACGTGATGCTTTTGGGCTTTCCACGACGGGACACAAAACGATTTAATGCGGCTATGTATACTTCAGTAGATAGCGCCGTGACGAGCTCGATATGCACTGCCTTTATCGAATTGCATACAAAAATTGCCAAAAATGACTTAAGGAGCCTACAGCCTCTACCTTTTCTGTCTGCTATTAACACTGGCCCGGCGTAGTCAACGCTACAATGTTAAAAAGGGAACTCTAGTTCAGTTCGAGATGCCGGTAACTGACCCATGATAGGCTGAGTAGTTTCAGCTTTATGTCTGCAACATCGAACACATTTTTTCACCGTTTTCTTTGACAAGTTGCGGCCACCTAAAGGCCAATAAGATTGTTTAATGTTTGATAGTAAGAGCTGTGGACCAGCATGTAAATATTTAATATTTTAATGTTGAAAAATGATGTTTGTAAGATGATGTTTACTGCATAAAAGAACAGGATGTTTCGCATCATAACTATAAGGAGAGTTATTGAGTCTGCCTCCGACTCTAATAATATCATTGGGATCTAAAAAAGGGGACAAAGCTATGAGACGGTTTTTCTAAGGCACTGATTTTCCCGCTTTAAGCAACGCATATTCATCTGGAAACATTTCCAACTGCGCCTTTCGAATCATTAAATTTGTTGCATTCTGAAGTTCTTGAACCGAAAGATGACTAGACAATTTGTTATTTTTGTGTTTGCAGTTGTGAATGAATCTCAATAAATATGCGATTGAACGTTGGATAAATGTAAATTTAGATTTTTTGTTAATAAATTCACAAACTAAATCAGCATTAGTATTTTCACTTGCAAGCGCTACCGAGCAAGAAACCATTTCTGGTAGATCGTGCTTCACGCTCTCATTGGGCATTGTTGGCCAAAAAGCCTCATTATTTAATAAGAAGGTGGGACCTGACCACCACAAAGAAGAACTGCTGATGAGGTCAGCCTTCAGCCTGCGAGAAACAAGATCCGCCGGATTGTCTTGCGACGGCACGTATCGGCACGATCTTTGCTTCTACTATGCATGGGCCAACTAAACCTAATGGATCGAATATCTGACTTATTACTGAAAGTATATGACGCTTGGTTACTTTTTTAATTGAAAATGATAGTGTGTCAGAATCACAAAGCCAGTTGACACCAAGTGTTTTAGAAGAGACGTTATTATTTATGTTTGACATTTCTAAAATATTATTTGAGTTAGAGGAACCGGAGGCGATTTGATCTAAAATAAATGGACTATTTGATTTAAATTTTCTTAAGGTAAATTGAGCTGAATTTAATGTAGATATTTATGACCCCTTGAATAATTCTGATTGCATCATCAATAGATGATGCGCCTCCTAAGAAATCGTCGACGTAGAAGTCTCTTTCTATGGACTCTTTTACGTCATTATCCACCGCACTCGATGCCAAGCTAACTAAACATTTTGTAGCTAAATACGGGGCACAGGCGGTGCCATAAGTCACAGTATTAAGGGTGTATGTTTTGAGGGGTTCTTTGGGACTGTAGCGAAAAATAATTTGCTGAAGAGAGCGTGGAGACGGGTTAAGCTCAATCGATATGTAAAAATTTGCCACATCTCCGGTTACGACATATTTAAATTGCCGAAACCTTAATAATATGGAATAAAGATCCTCCTGTACAGTGGGGCCAACCATTAGGATGTTATTAAGTGACAGCCCTGTGCTGGTCTTGGCGGACGCGTCAAAGACTGTACGGAGCTTTGTGGTAACGCTCGACTCACGCAGTACATTTTACAATTTTTGTATTATAGTTATGTTTTATTTTTGAATTTTTATTATTGTAAATATTGGAATTATTATAATTAGGAGTATCTATATGTAAATTAAAATGATTAGAATTATAAGTTTCGAATTTTTGAATTTTATTACCTTTACTTTCTTGTATAGTCTCTAATAAGTCTGCCCTGTTGCTAAGAAAATCAATAAAAATGTCTAAGGTAGGGGGTTTAGTTAAAGTATTTCTATGTTCTTCCCAGACTCGATGGGTTACACTATCTAATTTTTCAGCCATCATATAAATAATTAGAGTATCCCAATGTTCAGTGGGCTGATCTAACGTAGATAAGGCTCGTAAGTTTTTATTTGTAACATCTATCAGATGACGAATGGACGCACAAGACTCCCTTTGCATGCGCTCAAGACTAAACAATGCTTGAACGTGATTATTAACGAGTAATCTTTTGTTGTCATACCTACTGCACACTAACTTCCAAGCAGCCTCGTAATTTTCGGCTTTAAAATCTAAATTATCGATTATAAGCAAAGCTCTGCCTTTAAGAGAAGCACGAAGATAATGCAGCTTATTAATGCTATCTATATCATGTCTAGTGTGAATTAACGAAATAAAGGTATCCCTAAACTCAAGCCAATGTTGATAGTGATGATAGTAGAAACATCGGTAAGTCAATCTTAGGCAATCTAACGCAATTAGATTTAAAGGAACTGGCCTGTACATCCTCGTAGCACGACACGGAGCCCTCAACTGGAAGGTTGCGCTGGTGGGAGCAAGCGCCAAGTAGACTGCGCGCTGATACCACCAGGGAGTGATACAAGTCCTCGAACTGTTCGCGTTCCTTACACTCATCGTCGGGTTCCTCAGAAAGCATCTCGATGTCACACTGTAATTTATCAAAATCAGAGTATAGGGCATCAAATTTATTTAATCGGTTTTCCAAATCTAGTTGTAGTACGCTAGTAAGCTCTGTGGAACCTTTATGTTTAGTAATAAAATTATTAAATATAGTCAGTTTAGACTTCATACAACTACGCTTTCTAATTAATTTTTCAATTTTTTCGTCTGACATGATAATAAAACAAGAACGTTTAAGCAAATAAAAATGAAACAAATCTAATGAATGCGTGCGGCTATGAATACAATAATGTGACCTTGCTTGAATGCACCGGCCGATAACAAAAGAACAGCTGAGCGGGCGGTCAGCTACCTGCTGCACTTATAAACTTTATCTGTAAGCGATGCGCCCGCGCCACGCAGTCTAGCGAATGATGTTTGCAATAATTGACTTATGATTGCAGTGTTAAGCTTAAGCTTTTAAGCAGTTTTAATGCAAATATGAATTAAAATGTAATGTTAAAAAAATAGAAGCCACCCTCACACTAAAAATATTTAAAATGTCTCACTTAATTTAAAGCTATCGAGAACTTTTATAGTGGTAAGGACGGAAAAAAGAAGGAATAAATTGGAACGAACTCACAAAATACCCAAACCGTCCACTTGGGATAAGATGATTTGCACTTTTCGTCCGTTGGATGTCCGTTGAATATGACTCGAGCTTCTAACAGGTTCAAAGTCGGACTTGCGGCGACCTTCTATGGTTTTGTTCTTGAGCGGGCGTGGCTGCTATGGAGAAACTTCAACAGGATGATGACTCCCGAAGATGATTTCGATGCTGAAGACCACACAACTGAAGAGCTTCAGAACAGGAATAGGGGTAGTCCGGCCCCACTTCTCTTGCAACCATTAACAATTTTGACGGCGAGATGGACCAATGTAAGGGTCCTAAGACTTAAATAAAAGGCGGACTGTATAACATAGGATTGGTTTAATGCCAACTAGTTACAAAATGATAGGTCCCGGACAAACAGATTTAAATTTAAGAGGGTCGCGATTGTCGTTGGAGCTGTCCGAAAGCAGAGTGTCGTATTCGGTAGTCGATGCCGCGCCGGTCGGGCGCAGGCAGCGGGGGGCGCCCGCGGTAACCGGTTCGATGCTCGCCGCGATGATGTCACGCCCTCCTCCCTCGCGTCTCCTCCCGTGCGAATGTTAACAGTTTAGATTTTAATTTTTCAAACAAAATAATTTATTATTTAATGGACAAAAACTGTATCATACTGTAGATGCCTCGATGAAATCACTCACACATGCGACTGCATTGTGGAAGTCGTCGCACTCACGCTCACGCAGAGAAACACACACACAGCTACACATGCAGTACAGCCTAAGCCAATCACAAGCTTGCGCGCGATGGCGTGCGTAAATGAGCATTCATTCTCGCTCGCTCACTGACATTTAGTAGTACGTAGGTACCGTACCGTGCGTACCTAACTAGTATCTCGTTTTTTTCTGATAACCTACTAGGCATCATAATAAGCCTATAACCGCCCCACTGCTGGGCACAGGTCTTTCCACATGGATAACATCAAATGGGCACATTGGGCCATAACTTACCACGCTGACCCAATGCAGGTTGGTGGGTTCTTAGTCTTCATCAAATTTGTTGGTAAATGACGACAAAATCATTTACCTGGAATGAGAGAGTTGCAGAACAGCTTATCGCTTCGGTCTTATCTTATCATACTGGACTAGTTAAAATAAGAAATACAGTTTATTGTAGTTGATATTTTTATTGAAAAACCATTAAAAACACAAATTGTAATTATTTATGACTATAAGTTGTTAAATTACGTAATGACCAATAAAATAACCATTTCATATTGTTTCCTAAAGTTTACGCGAACACTACACTGTTGATTACACTTTGCAATATGTAAAAGTAAAATGAAACGCGAGTAATATCTGTTTAAAAGTGTTTTATTTAAACCCTTATTTATGTTGCAATAATCAGCTTACAATATCTCCAACAAAATAGTTGTAACATGAAACACATTTATTAAATCAATACATTTGTTTATTTTAATAGGTAACCTTATCACGTTGAAGTACCGATTTATAATAATTTCTAATCACAACAGGACAATAACAATAATTAGTTTTTTTAAGACTACGAAAGTCAGTCTTGGTACGGCGTCCGTACAAGGTAGCCGCTTGTCGAATTGTTTACCTGCGATCTATTGTTTCGTTATGCGCCGGTCAACCCGCTCAAGGTCGTTGTTTACGTGAAACAAAGACGGCCCGTGCGCAAGACTGTATAGAAGATACAATGAATAGTGATCACTGCATAAATGAAGAAATTTTTATAGAAGACATAGAACGATATGAAGAGGAGAGACAACAAAAAATGCAGGACGGGGAAATGAAGTGCGTTAAAAGATCTAGAGAAGAAGATGACAGTGAGTGGAAAGAAGTGGCTAGAAAGGAAAAAAGAATAAAAGAAGATAATATTGAAATATATATTTCACATAAAGATAAAATGCCAAAACAATTCGCATTAGCAAAATTATTAAAAACTAATCGAATTATGAACATTTCAAAATTAAAATATATTAATCCCTACAAGGTCAGAGTGGACACGATCGACAGTTATATGGCAAATAAATTAGAAGCATGCAAGGAGTTTCTCGATATGGGATGGAGGTTCCAAAGGGCTATGGTAAGAAGCTATTCATATGGTGTCATAAGAAATGTGGATATTGATTTAACCGATGAGGAAATAATAAAGTCTGTTACAACACCTAGCCCGGGGGAAATTGTTTCACTCAATCGTCTAAAACGGCGGGCTAATAACGAATGGGTACCAAGTGAAACAGTTCAGATATGCTTTAAGGGTACGTTTCTGCCAAGCTCCGTTTATGTAGATGGCTTAAGAATAAAAGTAGATGCATATGTATTCCCAGTATCACAATGTTCACGTTGTTGGAGGTTAGGACATACGGCAAAGAGGTGTCCGTCCTTGAAAATTGTTTGCCCAAAATGTACGATGGACCACGAAAACTGCGAAACTACTTATTTTAAATGTGTGAATTGCGCTGGTAATCATATGTCTTTGGCTAAAAGCTGTCCTATGTATATTAAGGAAAAAAAGTTAAGGGAGTTAATGGCAGACTTTAACTGCACATATAGAAAAGCACTAACATTATATCGCCGTCCCCAACGAACACTATGGTAATAGCTATTACGATAGATTCCGTTTTATCGCAGATTCGCTATGCTGAGACCCTAACACATTATTGTAATTTTTTTTAAGACGTTGCTCTTGATACTTTTAGACTTAGACATTTTGTAAAGATCTTTAAGTTTATATTCAATGAAGAACATCAATGAAAATTTTACACGAATAATAACGCACTGATATATTACCAAACATTCAGGTACCATATCTTTTAGTGTAAGCTTCCATTACAATATTGTTCGAGTGAAAAATGTTTGAACCGATTTCTGTAATCGCCAATACAATATTGTTCAGGTAATTGTTTGCTGTGTTGTTTATCGCAAGATGCAACACTCTCTCTTTAACCTTATGTCAGAGATGGTGATAGCACCATACCTCGTACCAGGAACGCATCGCTTGTTGTAATCGCATTCACTCGTACCTACCTTAGGTGAGAGACAGTGATAGCACGCTGCCCAGGCTCCGCACTTGTACCTACGTTGGCAATGTGTAATATTCAACTGACATATGTATAATAAGTTAGATTTTGTTGACAATAATAAATTGTGCAAGGTTTGCCTTAACATTCACAACAAAAAATATAAGTTTTTTTTAAATGTGGGATATGCAAAAGCAAGTCTTTCATAACAGTACAACATTCAGAACAAATACAACAAATAAGTTGTAAAATTAGCACTGCTTCTTCTACATGGTACTCTTGCCTACTAACAAGGTAAAGATTTATGACAAAAATGGTTCCTTTGTTGTTGCAAAAGGGTTGTTAGACACAGGAAGCCAAACTTCTTTTATAACCTCCAATTTAATGTGCATGCTAGGTTTGAAGGTGGGCTTCTTCAAACACGAGGTAAAATATAAAAAATATCACCCATGGTGCTTGGCTGCAAATGTAATTCTCAATTCATTGCACGATTATTCTCTATGGTAGACAACATTATTTACATCATTTATACCACAGTCTTAGTTTCATTTAAATAATATTGATCTTCTCAATAATATAAATTTAGTCGACAATGAATTTTAAATTCCAAGCCAAATTTATTTTTAGTTTTCTTCTGAAGTATTTTTCAGAATATTATTACAAACAAAAATTGATCTATCTGGAGGAAGCTGTTATCAACAAAATTCGGCTACATATTATCTAGCAATATATAAATAAAATATTTGTCTCTGTAGTAGTTAGTACTGTAGTACTAGTAGTAGTAGTAGTTAACCGCCTCTGTGGTCTAGTGGCTGAGCTACCGGTCTCAGACCCAGTCTCGGGTTCGTTCCTAGCGGGGGAGTACATCTTTGTGTGCTGGTTTGGTTGGTGGTAGGGCTGTTAAGTCCGCCTGGCTAGCTACCACCATCTTATCTAAGTCTGTCGTCATAACAACGATGTTTATAGCATTGTTTTGTTCCGACAATAGAGATAAGATAGCTAGTTCCTCAGTGGTTGAGGATTCCGGGTGAAGCGCGCTTCCACCTTCGGCCTTATCGTCACTTAGCATCAGGTGAGATGAAGGCCAAGCGATTTCCCGTTGCAGAATAAATAAAAAAGTGTTGTGTTGCATGCCGTCTCTTATCAAGATGATGTAGATGTCCTCTTAAGTACAAACATTTTTAGGAAGAACAACATATTCCTTAAATAAAAAGGGAGGATAAATGAAATCCGCATATCTGCGAGACCGAATTTCAAAACTCGGTATACTTTCGTTCGTTAATTACTACTCGCTAATCGATAATCGATTTCAGGTTCGGCTACCGATTAAAGTATCTATAAATAAATAAATAAATCTTTTCTACAATCACACCAATTATCTAGCCCAAGAAAAGCTTCGAAGAAACTCGTTAAATGGTTACTAGACAACGGATAAACGTACTTAAAATACTTAAATACATACTTATTATACATAGAAAACACCCAGACCCGAGACAATTTAGAAAACAATAATTTCTAAATTGACCCGACCGGGGATCGAACCCGGGACCTCAGAGATGGCGACACCATGAAAACCGGTGTACAAACCACTCGACCAAGGAGGTCGTCTATCGCGGAGTTAAAGTTCGGCAAATTATTTGATTTGGAATTGCAGCGATCGAATGGCTTTACAAAAAGGTTCGATATGGACCCCATGCTGAAAGAGACTTACTCTGAATTTATTGAAGAGTATTTAGAATTGGGGCACGCAAAAATCATTGATTAACCATCACCAGAAATACATATTGATCAACATTATTTATTTTGTGCCTCATCATCCAGTCTTAAGGGAGCATAGCCTTACAATAAACCTTAGACTTTGATGGGAGCGCAAAAATAAAATCAGATTTTAGCCTCAATGATGTTTTGCGAAATGGACCACCAGTACAGCAGGGTCTATTTGAAATATTAGTGTTGTTTCGATCTTAAGAGTTTATAGCTTTATGCGACGTCCGTCAAATGTATCGACAAATCAATATTGATCCCTCCCAAGTTCATTTACAAAATATCTTGTGGAGAAGTTTTAACACAAAAGTATTTTAGCTTTTATTTACGTACAACATATTTACTTACCTGTTTTAGATCCTTTCAAAATTTCATTGAACAAACAAGTACTTAATTTACTTTTACTGTAATATTGGTATCAGACACATCAGCGAATAAAATTGCAATATCATCTAACGATTTCAAGTAAACACATTTTTATCATCGAACACCATCATAATGCACTATTACTATGGTAAAATTGTTTTGCAATTTCCGTCGAGCACTATCGTAAAGCTACTTAGCGTGACAATACTATAATACTTTTTCAGTAAAGTATATTTTTATCGTTTTCTGCTTTAAAAAAAACCTATTAACCAATAAATTAAATCAATAATGTGTAAAAAATTTTTTTACTTTTTTTGGTAAAAGAATGGACTTTATGGGTTTCATAGTTCCCGAGATATTCGCAAAATATCAGTTTTTGCCGTTTCCTGTAAAATCTGTATTTTCCTATTACCATACTGTTCGTTGGGGACGGCGATATGTACACCCAGAATCGCCACTGAAGGCAAATACAACGGAACAAACACATATTATTGAGGAAGCGTTTACGCCATATTTTGACCCCATAGTACAGAATAGTAATAATAGTCGGGACACCCCGCGTACGTATGCTCAAATTGCTAAAAAATTCACTCATCAAGAACAGCCTCCTAAGAAGATGCTGAAAAAAAAGAAAAAAAGAAAGAGCTCACTGACAGCGAATTACGATGGTGATGTGATATCCGACTCAAGCGACACTACCCAGGCAGAGAATAATACACAAAAGAGTCATGAGAAAAGTGTACACTTCAGCGAGCTTTGTAGTAGACTTAGGAGTATAATCTTTAAAAAAAAAAGTTTTCAAGAAAAAGTTTACAGTGTGATAAAGTGTTGCGTCGAATGGTTTATTTTGGTTGTGGTTGATAATATTGCAGACTGGCCAGTGTTGAAACTTTTATTGGAATATTTTAATGGATAGTAAAAATATTATCATAAATATATTGCAGTGGAATTCCCAGAGCTTGAGACCTAAATTAAGTACTTTAGAAAATATTTTAATACAAGACAAAATTCATATTGCTGCCATATGTGAAACTTGGCTCGAGCCTGACAGTCAGTTAAGGGTAAGTAATTATAACATACATCGCAGAGACAGAATGAACGCATATGGGGGCGTAGCTATCTTAACTCATTCTTCTATTAAGTTCCAAAGTTGTACCACACGTAGTATAAACTCTGACATAGAATTGTTACATGTTAAAATATATAATTGTAATTTTATAGAAAACCTCATCTCTATATACTGCCCACCCTCAGCGCGAACTAGACAATGCGATTGGGATCATATTTTTTCAATTAATGAAAAAAAAAACGTTGATTTTAGGTGATTTTAACGGTCACCACACCAACTGGTCAGCTAAAATTGATCAAAGAGGAACACAGATTTTTAATTCACTGTTAGATTATCCGTTTGTAACATTAAATGATGGCAGCCCGACACGAATTAAATTAGTTAACTTACAGCTACAGCAATCAACACCAGATATCTCTTTGGTATCGTCTGATATTGCATTTAGGTTCCAATGGAATACTTGTAACGAAACATTGGGAAGTGATCACTGTTTAATTAAACTCTCTACGAATACCAATAATAATAATACACTGAAATATAAAAAAAACTATAAAAAGGCTGATTGGCGAAAATATAATTTAAAACTTGAACAGCTATTTTCTAACTTTTTGTTTACAGGGTGCTATCAAATAGATTACGACAACTTTATTAATTGCATTAATGCAGCGGGAGATGAGCACATACCTATAATTAAAATTAATCAAAATCCTGCCAATAAATTCACCCCACGATCGTATTGGAATGCCACCTTGTCTAAATCCGTAGCGGAACGTCGATTAGCCTTAAGCACTTTTAGACGCAATCCTACACCTCTTCATTTTAATGTTTTAAAAGAAAAAATACGCATATCGCAAAAGTTAATTCGTAATGCTAAAAGTGTCTCTTGGCAGACATTTTGCTCATCATTGGATGGGGCTGCATCGCAAAATGAAGTTTGGCAAAAAATGAAATGGTTTAAAGGACGCAAACATAGCAACGACTTTGTTGACATATATAGGGCCCAGAAATTGCTCACTAGCTTAGCTCCGGACTTTGTATCCCCTGATGCCCCCTCTATTAAATCTAAAAATGTGCAATTAGATAAGGAAATACAAAAACATGAACTGGAAAAATGCATTCGAAACAAAGATACTTCTCCTGGATGCGATAACATATCTTACTCTATGATTAAACATCTTCCAAATAATGGCAAACAAGTCCTATTATCACTTTATAACACTTTTTATAACAATGGATTTGTACCCAATCAATGGAGGGAGATAACCATTGTGCCAATTCCAAAGCCGGGGCGAGACCCACAATCCATATCGTCTATAAGACCAATCTCCTTAATAAGTTGTTTTTGCAAAAATTTTCATAATATTATACATAAAAGTTTGTAATGGTACATAGAAAAAAATAATAAATTATCAGAGTTTACTACTGGCTTTCGTAAAGTCCGATCAACAACAGACAACCTTGCCATGTTAGTTACTAGTATACAGCTGGGTTTTTCATCTAAATGCCCGACCATCGCATGTTTTATCGATATCGATAATGCGTATAATAATGTGGATGTGAAGACTCTAGTAAATATTTTGGACAAATATGGGGTTGGACAGAAAATATGCATATATATATGGAATTACTTAATAGATCGATGTTTGAAAATAAGAGATTATTCTATTTGTAGACGTACCGGTTTTGGTCTGGCTCAGGGTGATCCTTTGTCTCCCTTATTGTTTAATATTGCAACGTCTCATATATGCCAATTATTAACTGACGTACATATATCCCAATACGCAGATGACTATGTACTGTACATTACGAATAGCAATCTTACTGATTCATGTGACAAACTACAAGCATCATTGAGCCTTATGACAGTATTGCTACGAGATATAGGTTTAGAAATTTCTACATCCAAAAGCAAAGTGTGTATTTTTCAAACGGGATATAATAAAAATACAGCGCCTCTTTGTATAAATGACGTCACTTTAAATATTGTTAATAACTTTAAATACCTTGGTTTGTGGCTAGATAGATCCTTGAGGTGGGGTAAGCATATAAACGAAACAAAGGAAAAAGCTTATAAATTCATAAATATTTTAAAAATGTTGAGTGGTTCAGGGTGGGGAATACATCCAAAGCACTTAAGACGGCTGTATTTATCAGATATCCGTAGCAGGATAGACTACGCTAGCTTTTTGTACGGTAACAGTTGTAATACTCATTTGTTAAAGCTTGAAAGGTTACAAAATCAATGTTTACGTGCCATTGGTGGCTATATAAGGAGCACAGCAATCCATGTCATGGAGTCTGATCTATTAATTCCACCGTTACATGTCCGTAGAAGTTATCTAGCTAACAAATTTTTGTTAAAATCAAGATCATACCCACTACTAAGTCTTAGTAAAACAATTGAAAACTTAAAAAGTGTGCACCGAAGTCCTTATTGGAGAAATAAGAAGAAACCTCTTTTAGCTATGACCCAAGACGCTTTTGAGACCGATCCTGTTTCGAATAGTGGAGAATTGGGAATGTTTTCATTGAATACTTGGATGTGTGAAATAGACTTGTCAGAAATAATAAAAATCAGTGTTGATATGAATATTCCTAAGCGCTTCATTGGTCCTGCAGAGCTAAAGACAAAATGTAATGTATATTTGTCCCAAAACTATCATAACTATTATAAAATATATACCGACGATTCTATAAATAAAGATGGTGTTGGAGCAGCTTTTTTCGATTCCAAAACAAAGAGTTACGTTAAATTAAAAATAATATCTAAGATTTCAATAATGCACGCCGAATTAATCGCTATAGCAGAAGCATTATCCTACTGTGAGTCGATAGAGTTTCATAAATTTGTCATATTTTCTGATTCTAAATCTTCTCTCCAACACCTGGCTCGTTGCACCTCGAACTTTCGAGGAGCACCGATAGCCTACTCCATTATAAAGACCATACAAAAACTTGTCAACAATAAAAAGACAATAATTATTCAGTGGGTGCCTTCTCACATAGGTTTGCAGGGTAATGAAAGCGCAGACTTGCTTGCCAAAGAGGCCTCGAGTGATGGGATTCCATGCAATATTGTTCCTTGTTTCTCTGACTATGTTGCCTTAATTAAAAATCATATGTACGATACGTGGAAGGAATATTTCAATGAAAGATCACTAAGTAAAGGAATATGGTACAGAACTATCCAACCTAGCCTTCCAGGGCACCTATGGTTTGAGAACGCAGATATGTCAAGGAGTGATATTGTCACTATGTTACGGATTCGATCTGGACACATTCCTCTTAACAGCTTTGCATTTCTGATGGGAAAAGTGACATCCCCTAACTGTTCAGAGTGCGAGAAAATTAAAGACGTTTACCATATATTGATAGAATGTGTCCGGAACGAGGCTGAGAGAAGACAATACTGTACTTCAAGGCATAACAGTGTATTTGAAATAGGGAAATGTAATAGTATCTTAGCTTTCCCTCTCTCACGGGATGCTAGGATGCTCCTAAAAATTGTGTCAATAGGTTTTAAGCGTAGAATGTAGTTAATTATACTTAAGTATATACAATGAGGGTGGCATTATCACTGCGTGATAAAACCCTCTAAAAATAAATAAAGATTAAAAAAAAAAAAAGACTACGAAAGTAGTGCTTAGGTTAATTATGTTGGTAGGTATTAAAGTTACCGTGTAGTACCGTAATAATTTTAAATTATTAATTTACACGACATCGACACAACAAACAAAACACTCGGCACTGGTAAAATTAGTCATCACGCAGATAGGTGCTCAAAAACAGTTCGCACAGTCAGGCACAAAAACACAATCACAGTGGAAATAAAAGCTGCCGATGTCCCAGGCGGTTGAAGAAAACTGAATCGATCACCTACTCAGGCGGGGGCGCTGAGCAGCCAGACTGCGAGGCGGTTGATGATTACTGGCCTTGGCCTGAGCATGAGTTTAGGTAGAGAATAGTTCTGCGGCATGATCCTGAACTGGACATCCACATCAGTCATAAAAGTATTGATGTCGATATTCTGTTTCTTTCGCGTTTTAGCCCTCGCTACTCGCTACTCTCGCGTTAGTCGCGTGGTGTGTGGTGGTTGGTGCCTGCTGGTGACGTACAAAATTTTCAATTTATGCTTCAACGTTTCTGGCGAAGAGGAAGCAGGAGTGCGGAAGGCATCTGGACTTCTGGAGGGTGTAATCATTGGACAGGAGGCAGAAAGTAAATTTCCAAAAGCCGCTATTATGACAATCACAATGTACAAGTCTAATAGGGTTGTTTAGTTCTCGTACATAGTACGTTATGCACGGTACGACTGACGTGGAGTGGACTAACGTCTGACTAACTGAATAGTCACTAGACTACTGCACTCATGCACTGCTGCCTGCTGCCTAAAGTGCGCAACTGCGCATGCGCAGTGCGCTGCGCATCGCATCGCACTCGTTCGCACGCGCGCAAACCAGAGCGGACGGCAAGCGCACAAAATAGGTATGTTTAAGATGGCCTATGGTTGTCACTTGTTAATTTAAAATTTAAAAAAAAATTTTTTTAAGATAGTAAGAATCTTCTTGTCCACAACTACTCATTGCTTTGTTGCTAAATAACATAACGATGAGCGCAATGGTGCAGCGGCTTACGCTTTTCGTGTAGTGATTGCGATCGTGCTTTAGGACCAAATAAAAAATATTTCTTTGTGGTTGCCGTTGGTGCCGGCCGCTATCAGAAGGTAGCGGTTGAAATGCAAGCCATGTTAGAAGCTTTATGGCAGTTTTAAAAACATAAAAACCAGATTAATCTCTAGGTTACTTACACGTATCATATCTTAAGCCCCTAGCACACGTTGGCCGAGCGCGCTCGTCCTATTTTAATGACGGTGTTTGTTCACACGTCACACGTTGGTGTGTTTCATTTTGTGTAGCGTTGGCCGTGAAGGTGGACGTGGAGGAAATCAATTACGGCTGCTGCAATTTACTTGTACAGTGCTTTTAATTTGTATGTAGGTACATACATACAAAAATGATTTTATGTTTATGTTACTAATGTTTTGAGTTCCTTAAAAACGGGCTCATTGTGGTAAAAATCAATAAACCTAAGTATTTCCTCGTTACTTCATGACGCCACGCTCGCGAACATGTGAGCTGTTCGCGGCTTGCGCCACATTCTCTTTGACTCGTGATCGTGAACGAAAAACCGACACTCAACGGATGAAAAACATGAGCAACATAAAAATATAAACAGAGCTTTTTAATTGTCGCCACCTAGACTACTTACTATTTTCTTTTAAGCCCTTCTAGGGGCTTAACACTTGTAGTTTTTAACCCCGACGAAAAGAAAGAAGCTTCTAGTTTAAAACCGTCTGTTAGTCTGTGTCATTGCAATTTAAACCAATTATGTACTAATCTAATTTTATTCAATAGCGTTTTCAGCTGACTTAAATTAATAATAAAACAACGTAAATTACTTGTGTCGTCGTAGTTTTTAATTTTCTATTCGGAGTACTTGGGATAGTGATTAAAGTTAAGTAAATAACGTTATAAATAAAGTTATAAAGTGAGAGCAGCCGTTTTCAAGATATGCAGTTTCCTGTTTACCCGCTACTTACCAACATTACCAACCCTAATAATCATTTTATTTTTTCGCAAACGTTAATTATTCGAACAATGTCATATGTAAGAGTAACTAAACTTAGACGTAGACAGTAGTGTAGACAAGTGACTAAACATCTTTATTATTGAAATTTTGCATTCACAATGCTATATAGATAACGGATAAAATGTTTACTAGAAAAAATCAACCAGTCTCAGGAAGCTCGAGTGGGATTCGAACCCACGACCTTTGGATTGCCGGTCCACTGCTCTAACCGCTGAGCTACCGAGACCCCGAGAGAAGTGACTAAACGTCACATCAGGTGCATATTTAATTTTTATCAACCCTATTAGTCAAACGATGCCAAACTGCACAGCTCTGCGCCTTTTCGGCACGCGGCGACTTTGGCGGCACTATTGACATTTTGCTGGAGGTATTAGATAACGATGGGAAGATCGATGACATAACATATCGAATTATTGTACGTGTGGCGGCCTGAGTCACCACATAATTTATTATTATCACGTATCGGTTAAAGAGTTTGTAAGCACATTCCTAAACGCGTGCAGATCCGATAAAGATATGTCACGGCATCCTCCCTCTAACATCTACGTAGTATTACTGTATAAATAGTCTTGTAAGGTTTAGATAATAACTTAGTCACAATATAGTCACTGTAAATATACAACATCACACAAAGAGACGCAGTCGTTATTTACCATTCGCCATGGAATCCCTCTATCATCTTCAACATCCCATATCTCGCCCGCTGGAACATATCGCGAATCATCTACTGTCACTATGGTCTATTCTTACTAATCTCTAGACCAGGTTCACTGGTCTCAGGCCAAGATGTCCTGGGTTCGATTCCCAGATAGGTCAGATTATTTTGTAAATTCTTTGGTGGTAGGATTTTTTATGTGGAAGATGACGTGTTTAAGTTCCAGTGGTCTTGTAGTAAGACTACCGTCCCCAAGCCTAAATGTCCCAAGTTCGATTCCCAGCTATAGCAAATTATTCATTACATTTAATTGGTGGAAAGGTTTGTTTTAAAGCGGAAGATATGTTTTAACAACTCAAGTCAATTGAAAAGATTACCGGCTTCGGATAGCTGATGTTAAAATGGTAATTTTAACATCAGTTATCCGAAACAGCTGATAGGTTTTCTTAGTCCACCGGGCTAGCTACTTTCCAACTACCCTTTTATGTAAGCATCAGATCAGAGTAACATTTACTAGTAACTTTCTTATTTTAATGTAAAATAAATACATTTTTAAACATTTTAAACGAACTATCGTACGAGATCAATAAACATTACAACATTTCGCCCGTCCCTAGTTACACGTGCCGGTTTGAGTGACAGAAAAGTTACACGTGCTGGCTTGAGAGAGAGCAGCGCGTGCAATCGTGTGCAGTGCTTCCACAAAGAGGGGAAATTCCAGTCCAGAGGAAAAGAAAAAGGGGAAAGAGATGAATAGGGGAAATCGAGGAGAAATAAGCCTAACCAAAAAAATAAATAAAAACCTCGCCATTTTGCGAAAAGGAAACCCGGCGTTTTATGCTTAAGTTGTATACTGTTTTAATTTTTTACATATTTGACGTACCTTTTTAGCCTCCAATAAGTGTCATGTGTAACGCCGCCGCCGCCAAAAATGATATTATGTACACTGCATGTAACGGAACGTAAAAAAAAATATCGTTTATTTCTTCCCACCTTGCGACGACCTTTTTTTAGATAGTAATTTTAACCTTCTGAAAAACATAGCAGAATAATTTTTAAGGGGAAAAAAGTCCTGAGAAGGAGAATTCTCAATTGTAGCGAGGGGAAAGGAAATCATTAAACTGGAAACACTGTCGTGTGCATTTTTTTTGAGAGGCCTGTCTGAGAACTTCTGTGCGTGAACGAATATTGCAAAAGTGCCGTACCGATATTCTAATGTAGATTCATTAATTAATTCATTAATGTAGACACCGTACGGTGTGCGCGTCGGTCTCCGCACTATCTTGGGAGCTGAGCAGCGATTCCGGGAGTCGGGGAGTTTTATGCCTCGTGGTGATGCTGGAAGACCTCGCTATTCGCCACAGCTGGAAGAAAACATTTTGGATTTCTTCGCGCGCTATCCAACTGCCAGTACATGCGATGCAGCGGCTGTCTTTGAAGTCAGTGACTTTTATGCGTGAAAGGTGTTAAAAGGGGAAGGGCTGCGTCCGTTCCACTTTACGCGAGTCCAGGAGCTCATGCAACAGGACTTTGCACCACGAATGGCATTTTGTCAATGGCTCCGGCGAAATAGACGGTGCAATATTTTATGGACTGATGAAAGCACATTCACAAGAGTGGGCATATTCAACATCCACAATGCCCACTAATAGACTGAGGAAAACCCAAGATTGGCGCGCCCGGACCATTTTCAACATAGGTTCAGGTGTTAATGTGTGGGCGGGGCTATTAGATAACCAATTTCTCGGTCCAGTTTTTCTTAACCGACTCAACGGAGCTACATACATGAGCTTTTTACAAGAGAACCTGGTGGAGATGCTCGCCGACGTGCCTATCGGACTACGTCGGAGGCTGCATTACCAGCACGATGGAGCGCCGGCGCACTACGACCGCAACATCCGTGCGCATCTCACAGTGATCTATGAAGATCGTTAGATTGGTCGCGGTGAACCGATCGCATGGCCAGCACGCTCACCGGACTTAACGCTGCTGAACTTACACGTGTGGGGTCGTGCGAAGGACTTAGTGTGTGGTCACGTCATGGCTATACTATTACAAGTGCCGAACAGTTACGCAGTTAGTGAGTGCTTTTGAAACAATGCGCAGTGACAGTGACACTCTAGTGCGTGTTAGTAGGAACGTTTTTATGAGGGCCAACCTTTGCGTCCAACAACTAGGCGGCCACTTCAGCAGTTGCTCTAAGTGATTTTTTTTATTTGATTTGTAAAATAATAACTTTGTAAATAACTTTATTTTGTACAGTCAGCCCACATCATCCTATACCAAATTGTCACACTTCTTTAATCGATTTTTAACTTTACCTCGCAACACGTTAGTTTGTCATTGTGATAAAAATGTGTATGTCATTGTAATTTTAATAAACTATTTTAAATAAAGTGTATTTCATTATCCTACTACGCAATCCTTCTACCAACCTGCATTGGGCCAGCGTGGTAGGTCACATGCATGGCCCTATCACCTCATGTGATGTGGTCTATGTTTGAAAGCCTGTGCCCAGCAGTGGGACTTTTATAGGCTGATGATGAATACCATTATTTTATTTCTAATAGTTCTGATCTGCCTGGTGGGTAAACTTCAAGTAATTGATTGTTTTTTTATGATATTAAACATTAAACATTTTAACATTTATTTAACTTATCATTCTCTGTAAAAGTAATCCATAAAAAATAACTCTTAACTACCTATTATCTATCACGAGCACAGAGTTTTTAGCGCGCGGCATACGTATAACCTACGTAAAAAGAAATTGGGAGACCTCCCGCCCGTCCCGTGGGTGCGTAGAGACAGACGACGCTTTAAAAGTGAACACACATATTCACTTTCATCAATGTATGAGTGAGTGTGCAATGGCACCTCGTGACGTAGGCGGCAGGGGCGTGTCGTGTGTAAAAAAAGTTCATTTACCGTACGCGTGCGCATGTAGTAGTGATCAGCTGAGTACAGTATGATGTTTTACGTATTTCTGTTTATAACTATTAATCATCAATTACTTTAAAACTAGCGTATTAATTCTAATGTTTTTTGGGCATAATATTTTTATTTTGGCGTAAACTACCTGTAGTTTAAAGGAACGCCACTAATTTAATTGAACCCTATATATAAAATAACAACTGATGTATCTATCACGTCTGTGGAACTTGTTGCAATTTATAATGCTCTAATGTACACCAAAAATAAAAAACTTACTAAAATTGTTATTTGTACAGACAGTAAGAGTGCGTTGCAGCATATAGCTCGGTGCGCCTCTAGCTTAATGGGCAACCAATTAAAGCTGCAATGGGTTCCTGCCATGTAGGTATTAAAAGTAACGAGGAGGCTGACCGATTGGCCAAGCTTGCTATATTAGATGGTTTAGATTTTCAAATAAAGCCTTATGAATGAATGAATGATGAAATGTCAGTAATAAAAGGCATTTGGTATAAAACGATGCAGAGTGAGCCTCCTGGTATACCTTGGTTTACGAACGTGGAGGTTCTTAGAAAATATATTGTACTATTGCACAGACTTCGTTCCGGTCACTTTCCGTCTAACAAGTTTGCTTTCTTAATGAAAAAATCAGATTCTCCGAATTGTAATGTGTGTAATAAACTAGAGGACGTGCAGCACTTGTTGATGGAATGTGCCAAAAATCAAAGAGAATAATAATAATAATAAAAAACATTGACGAATCAATTACATCTTAAAATGTCTGATGTAGGATTATATCAATCTATTTTGGCAAACCTTACATCAGACGCAGCCAGAATTGTCTGTGATATGGTCTTGGTGAGTCGTCAATGATTGGTAGATATCACTGGACAGATAAGTGCTAAGTATCTACTAGCTATTACTAATTAATTAAGGAATGTATAGAATCATATTAACAAAATATAATGTTGTTAGCTAAGCTTAAGTTATGATGGGACTGATATAACATAGTGTAAAATCCCTAAAAAAATAAAAGAATAAAAAAAAAAATAATATAGGATAAAATGTTTAGCTCGAATGGGATTCGAACCCACGAGCCATTCGAGCTTCCTGAGACTGGTTGATTTTTTTCTAGTAAAATGCAAAATTTCAATAATAAAGATACATGTTACCATGTTAAAATAATCTACATTAGAATATCGGTACGGCATTTTTGCAATATTCGTACACGCACAGAAGTTCTCAGACTGGCCTTCCAAAAAAGATGCACATGACAGTGTTTTTTGCTGTTTAATGATTTCTTTTCCCCTAGCTACAATTGAGATTACCCTTTCTCAGAACTTTTTTCCTCTCAAAAATTATTCTGCTATGTTTTTCAGAAGGTTAAAATTACTATCTAAAAAAAGGTCGTCGCAAGGTGGGTAGAAACTATTAATTTTGTGTATTGTATGTACTGTTCACAATTTTATTTTTGGCGGCTGCGGCGTTACACATGACATTTATTGGAGGCTAAAAAGGTACGTCCAATAAATAAAAAATTAAAACAGTATACAACTTAAGCATAAAACGCCGGGTTTCCTTTCCGCAAAATGGCGAGGTTTCTTTATTTTTTTGGTTAGGATTACTTCTCCTCGATTTCCCATATTCATCACTTTCCCCTTTTTCTTCCCCCTTTGTGCCCTAATTTCCCCTCAAAAGGGGAATTTCCCCTCATTGTGGAAGCACTGCACTGCACACGATTACATGCGCTCCTTCTCTCTCTCAAGCCAGCACGTGTAACTTCTCTCTCACTCAAGCCGGCACGTGTAACTAGGGACGGGCGAAATGTAGTAATGTTTATTGATCTCGTACGTAGTTTGTTTTAAATGTTTAAAAATGTATTTATTTTACATTAAAATAACAAATATTGTTACTCTGATCTGACGTTTACATAAAAGGGTAGTAGGAAAGTAGCTAGCCCGGTGGACTAAGAAAACCTATCAGCTGTAGGTAATTTTAACATCAGTTATCCGAAACCGGTAATCTTATCAATTGACTTAAGTCGATAAAGCATAATTATCTTCCGCTTTAAAACAAATTTTCCCACCAATTATATGTAACTGAATAATTTGCCCTAGCCGGGAATCGAAGCTTTTGTTGTTCAACTTGTATGAATACAGTTTACTGAAAAGTTAATGTGTTTTTTACGAATTATAATAGACAAAGACTGTATCTTTCTAAAACTGGCCATATTTTTGTTCTAGACCTTCTAGATTTGGAGTGAAATAGGTTATAACATCCAACCCGATTAACAAGCAGATTACGGAGCAAGCGAATTTTTGCGCGATTTTCTCGATTATTTTCTGAATAATTTTTCAAATGAAACATACATGTACTTTATTTTTAATAGAAAGATAACTTAATATAGTGTACGTGTAAAATATAAAAAAGACATCACAGGCCATTTGATCTTAAAATATAAAATAAAATAGGAAGTAATCCGTGATTTTTTTCGTCACTAAAGTATAAACCATGTTTTTTAACATAAAACAACACTTTGTCATCACGTATTCTATAAAAACAGATGCTCTTTTAATCTAACTATTCAAAACAGTAATTGGTTTGGCTTAGATCGGCTTCAGTAGCTCACAGTCGATGTTTTTGTAACAATAGTCAGCAGGAGCCGGCCCGCTTCATAAATTTGGCGCCACTCAAGCACGTGAGGGTAAGGGGCCCGCTGGGTGCGAGCAACTGAGTGGTTAGGCTTGGGGACGGTAGTCTTACTACTAGACCACTGGAACTTAAACACGTCATCTTCCACATAAAATATCCTACCACCAAAGAATTTACAAAATAATCTGACCTAGCTGGGCATCGAATCCAGGACATCTTGGCTTGAGACCAGTTAACCTGGTCTAGTGACTAGTTAGAATAGACGATAGATGATTCGCGATTCACGATTCACGCACGACACGTACAATAATTCGATATGTTATGTCATCCATCTTCCCATCGTTATCTAATACCTCCAGCAAAATGTTAATAGTGCCGCCAAAGTCGCCGCGTGCCGAAAAGGCGCAGCGCTGTGCATTCGGCATCGTTTGACTAATAGGGTTGATAAATAAAATATGCACCTGATGTGACGTTTAGTCACTTGTCTACACTACTGTCTACGTCTAAGTTAAGTAACTCTTACTTAGGTCATTGTTCGAATAATTAACGTTTGCGAAAAAATAAAATGATTGTTAGGGTTGGTAATGTTGGTAAGTAGCGGGTAAACAGGAAACTGCATATCTTGAAAACGGCTGCTCTCACTTTATAACTTTATTTATATCTAACGTTATTTACATAACTTTAAAAACTATCCCAAGAACTCCGAATGGAAATTTAAAAACTACGACGACACAAGTAATTTACGTTATTTTATTATTAATTTAAGTCGGATGGAAACGCCATTAAATAAAATTAGATCAGTACTTAATTGGTTTAATTTGCAATGACACAGACTAACAGACGGTTTCAAACTAGAAGCTTATTTCTTTTCGTCGGGGTTAAAAACTACAAGGGTGTAAGTGTTAAGCCCCTAGAATGGCTTAAAAGAAAATAGTAGGTAAGTAGTTTAGATGGCGATAATTAAAAAACTCTGTTTTTATTTTTATGTTGCTCATGTTTTTCATCCGTTAAGTGTCGGTTATTCGTTCACGATCACGAGTCAAAGAGAATGTGACGCAAGCCGCAAACAGCTAACATGTTCGCGAGCGTGGCGTCATGGAGTAACGAGGAAATACATAGGTTTATTGATTTTTATCATAATGAGCCCATTAATAAAGAACCCAAAACATGAGTAACATAAAAATAAAATCATTTTTGTATGTACATACAAATTAAAAGCACTGTACAAGTAAATTGCAGCAGCCGCAATTAATTTCCTCCGCGTCCATCTTCACGGCCAACGCTATACAAAATAAAACACATCAATGTGTGACGTGTGAACAAACACCGTCATTATCATAGGTTCATACGGTATCGCACATCATTTTTCCATACTAACGAAAGTGGCGTCTAATTACGTTGTGCATAAAGCTGATGAAATCAGTACTAGCATTCATTGCATTGACGTATAAAGACGTCGACGTGTATATGCGCTCTTATACAGCGTGTATCAAGCGGGGCCAGCCTTAATCCAGGGTTTCAAATTATCCCTAGTGTAGACCCTTTCTATAAATACCCTAGTAAGATAAGCTCAATTTAATTTGTTTTTGCATTTACAAACAAAGTTAATCTTAAAATCAGAACAAGCTAAACCCATCACTAGCAGGGTCATGAACTCTGTATGATAACTGCCTACAGTGCAACTCCTGATTATAAAACTGCGTGGCCTAGTATGGCCGCGCCACGCTCCTGCCCCCTACCAGGCGCACAGTTTTACAAACAAGAGGTTTTACTGTGACGGCGGCGGGCGGCGAAAATCAAAAACATTTGACCATGACGGCACATTTGACACAAACAACCCGTCTGGGTTGTTTATGTGCAAGTGCAAGGACATAGTGGCTGAGCGCCACGAGGAGGCGGGCGTGGCGCTGGCTGAGGCGGGCGCGGCGGGCAAGGCTATGGCGGCGGCGGCGGCGGAGTGGCGCGCGGCGGCGCTCAAGCTGCGGCGCGCGCACGACCAGCGCCTGCGCCTGGCCGCCGAGGAGCCGCCGCGCCACAAGAAGCTCAAGGCCATCGACAAGGAGCTCGAAAATGTACTGCCATTTACTATTAACCGTGTGCATGCAACTCCGACTCCCTGGCTAGGTAAAGGATGGTACTCCGAGGATGGATATTATATGAAATCGGAAGACTTTAGGCTCTACGCACTCAAAAAAATTGTCAAGCCATTGTCCTCTTCATTAAGAAAGAAGAGTGAAAATGTAGCCCGAAAGAGCCTCGCCAGCCTCACTGTGATAACATAATAATTTACATTTGCTAGTCTGGAATCGTAATAACTTGGACTATTATTGTTACTGCTACTTTTCTAATTGAATAAATAATTTATTATCTAACGAAATATCCTATATTACAGTTAATTGTGTAGTTCTGTAATCACAATCGCAGCGTCTGACGCAAGTGATATCGTGCAGCTGGCAGACACATGACATGCATTTGCCGATAGAGCGTGGCAGCAATTTATGGCATGTTTACCACAAACCTATTCCACACGATTATTGAAATAGCAGTGTTAGTACTATGTGATGGGTACAGGCTAGTATGATGCTGCTTATGTACGCAGGTTAACTGCTGTTACACGGCTTTGAGATGATTCGGTTGATAGCGTTGACTATGTATTTTTCAAGGTACTTTCATCAGCCTTCATTTTTCAGATTCAGATTCAGACCGTCTACCTTCTGATAGCGGCCGGTACCAACGGCAACCACAAAGAAATATTTTTTATTTGGCCTTAAAGCAAGATCGCAATCACTACAAAAAAAGCGTAAGCCGCTGCACCATTGCGCTCATCGTTATGTTATTTAGCAACAAAGCAATGAGTAGTTGTGGAGAAGAAGATTCAAACTATCTTTAAAAATAACTTTTTGTAAATTTCAAATTAACTAGTGACGACCATGGGCAATGTAGCCTACCATACCTATTTTGTACGCTTGCCGTCCGCTGTGGTTTGCGCGCGGCCGAGCGAGTGCGATGCGATGCGCAGCGCACTGCGCATGCGGAGTTTTTTTTATTTTTATTGTGGCACGCCATAATGGCCTCACTCTGCCTGATGAAAAGCAGCCAGTGACATAAAAACATTTCTTGATATCTCGGGCATTGTGGAAGTACATACTTTTGAAAATAATACGAGTTTATCGACATTATGACAACACTATCAATCAGCTGACTGGAGTAATGAACTCTGCCTAGTGTTACTTCCTCCTTTGCCTCTACTGTGACCCTAGTATTTTTGTGCCTATTGTGCTGACTCCGCCCGCTTTCAACTATTTATTTTTGATAAAGTTTAATTATTTATTAAGTGTTGTTATTTTTTTCACTAAGAACATAAGTTACGACTACCTACTTTTATTAGTTAGAAAAGAAAATTAAGACATTCATTTAGTTAGTTATTCTCTGTTCTTATCACCAGGTCAGGTCAAGATTGTGTGCAATAGGTCGATAGTTGGCTGGGTCGGACCTATCCCCTTTTTTGGGGACCAGCTGGACAAAGTGCTGAGATGACAGTTTTATGCTGACTTGGCAACTCATGAAACTACGCGTCCCGGCAGACTGACTCTGCGAGCCAGTCTACCCTGAGTCCGCGAACGGAGTGGTTGCTCCGCGTCTTAATTAAATAAATCACTGTCTTTATTCCAAATAAATATAATCATTTCAATTCACTTACAGCTATTAAATAATTTGTTTTTAAAAAGGCATTTCAATTTCGCTTTATAACATTGGTGGCAGCGTAAAGGGATTTTGAAAGTGTAATTAAGTGATCCTCGGAACGCCTCTAAAGAGAAATACTTTAAATCCAAAACTGTCTAAAGTGAATTGTGAAACACTTTGAGTTTAAAGTGCCTAAAGTGAAATATTTCCATTTTAATAACTTTTCACTAACAACAAAGTGTCAAAAGTGAAACTCAAAAGTCCAAAGTGAAAGTGAAATTCAAAAGGGGTAGACTCCATCCTTTCATCAACCCATTTTGACATCGAGAAATTCAACCATCGTGCCAGGAGCCGGAAGCTGTCGCTATCTGCGCATTCCTGCAATCTGCTGGAATCCATTTCCTGGTACTCAGTTCCTGACAGTCAAGAAATAAATCCGAAGAAATGAAAGTGCAACTGTATTTGTGAGTGAATTAATTCCTGAGTTCAGTTACTATCAATCTGTGCATTCTTCACGCTTATCGCAACGCGCCGTGGCCGTCTAGACCATACGCCCACGTATTTCCGACGCGTCGCCGAGTTGCAGCATTACAAGAGTTGAATATTATAAGACAATTAATCTTAAGCTACTACTTCTCAGCACGTTAGTTATTCTTTGTGTTTATTATTTTGATTTAATTTTGTGTTTTCCTTTCTCGTAGCTTTCTATTTAGCAAAATGTCTAAGAGTGACGCCAAGAACGATACAAAAGAGCAGGAAGTACCTTTAAGTGTAATTTTAAAATCCATTAAGCCGTTTGACGGCTCACGTAATAAATTAAATCCATTCTTAACTAATTGTGATAACGCGATTTCTCTTGCGTCTACACAGCAAGAAGAAATTATTTTTAAATTCATTTTGAGTCAATTAGAAGACAAAGCTGAAAGTGCCTGCTCTATTAAAAATTTCAACACCTGGAACTCACTCAAGGAATTCCTGAAAAACCAGTTTGGTGAACGGAAACACTATGCACATCTGCTCACCGATTTACAGGAATGTAAACAATTAAATAATGAATCAGTAAACCAATTTTCATTACGAATCGAGACTTGTTTATCCAAATTATTAACAGAGGTTACAATATCTAATTCCAAGAAAAGCGAACTTTCAGGCAGATTAGCTGCTATGGAAGAATTAGCGCTTCATACATTTACATTAGGACTACATCCTCGATTGTCTAATATAATTAGATGTAGGGATCCTAAGAATCTTAACGAAGCAGTCAACCATGCGATCTCGGAAGAGAAAATTCAGCAGTTCTCTTTCCGAAATAATAATACTTCGATTGTCAAACCAAGGACACCTAATCCCGTCGTTCAAAGATTCTATCCATCGAGGCCTAACGTAGCAAATGCACAACATCAATCTAGGGACCTACCATTTTGCAGATATTGTAAAAAGCTAGGTCACCAACTTGAAAATTGCAGGCTTCGCGAACACAACATTAAGCGATTTAATAACAGTAGCCAACTATTCACTCGGGCTCAGCCTTCTTCTTCAAATTTTAGACCTCGATATGATTCACGCGTGACCTTCATTGAAGATGATCAAAACCAAAACCAATATCATGATCAGAACCAAGCTGAGTACAGTAATAATACTAATTTAAACTAGTAAGTGTCCCGTCGCGGTGTCGCACGGGGCAATATCCAGCCAACCATAGTATCGACACCACTCAACACCGTTTCGTTAAACATGTGACCCATGGACAGGGTAACCAGCCCCAAACTCGTGGTCAACTTCCGTCATTGACCCATGGACAGGGTAACCAGCCCCAAACTCGTGGTCAACTTCCGTCATTGACCCATGGACAGGGTAACCAGCCCCAAACTCGTGGTCAACTTCCGTCATTGACCCATGGACAGGGTAACCAGCCCAAAACTCGTGGTCAACTTCCGTCATTGACCCATGGACAGGGTAACCAGCCCCAAACTCGTGGTCAACTTCCGTCATTGACCCATGGACAGGGTAATCAGCCCCAAACTCGTGGTCAACTTCCGTCATCGACCCATGGACAGGGTAACCAGCCCCAAACTCGCGGTCTCCTGAAACAGGAAAATAATACAACTAAAACTAATCCTAATCTAGAAAAAATTTATAATATTACCACTAATCCATCGAAAAAATACTTGCCATTTGTAGTAGTTCAAACATCAATATCTAGTAAACCTTTGTCGTTGCTTGTTGATAGCGGAGCATCCATAAGTCTAGTGAAACAATGCTCAGTAGAGATGATGCCTCCTATAATGTCAAATAATTATGTTAATTTTACCGGATTTGGGAATGAAGACAACCCCATGAAATCACTAGGCACCATTCCCGTCAATTTCAATTCTTTATGGCATCAATTCCATCTTATAGGCAAGGTAGATTTTCCTTACGATGGAATAATTGGGAACGATTTTCTGTCAGATTCACAAAGTAAAATTGATTTTCAAGAAGAAACACTTACTATAAATGAAACAAAACTAAAATTAAAATTTAGCGAACCAATTTACATTATTAAATCCAGATCTGAAACTATAATAGAATGCTCCGTTCTCAACCCTAAAATAAAAGAAGGTCTCATTGTTGACCAACATATTAACGATACTCTTTTAATAGCCAATTGGTTAGTCAGAGTAAAAGATAATAATAGAATAAATATAACAGTCTTAAATACGTCTGAAAATCCTGTTTCTTTAAATTCTAATCTTAACCTTACCTTATATCCGATTGATTATGAACCTTTCCCTGAGTCTCATTCCAATCAGTCATGTTTGAACAGAACTGAAGAAGTTCTTAAGCTCCTTCGCGTATCACACTTAAATCCTGAAGAATCCGAAGCATTATACGATACCTGTTCTAAATACTCTGATATATTCCACTTACCTCATGATCAACTGTCTTCAACCGATGCTATCCAACATGAGATCCGAACTACCTCTGATCAAACTGTTAACGTGAAATCCTATCGTTTTCCTGAAGTTCACAAGCAAGAAGTGCAGTCCCAAGTACAAAAGATGTTAGAACAAAACATCATCCAACCTTCTCTGTCTCCCTGGTCTTGTCCTATATGGATTGTTCCTAAGAAAATTGACGCATCAGGCCAAAAGAAATGGCGTATCGTCATAGACTATAGGAAACTTAACGATATTATCATTGGCGAAACTTATCCGATTCCTAATATCAGCGAAATACTTGACCAACTAGAGAACTCTAAGTATTTTTCAACTCTTGACCTTGCTTCTGGATTTCATCAGATAAAAATGTCTCCTCGCGATTCTTGCAAAACCGCCTTCAGCGTCCCTCAAGGGCACTTTGAATTTACAAGGATGCCATTCGGTTTAAAGAATGCACCTTCAACATTCCAACGTTTGATGAATAATGTCCTTACCGGTCTCTAAGGAGAGAGATGTTTCGTATATTTGGACGACGTAGTTATTTACTCTTATGATCTCCAATCACATATTAAAAATTTAACTTCAGTTTTCCAAAAACTCCGATTTTTTAACCTTAAATTGCAACCCGACAAGTGTGAGTTTTTAAGAAAGGAAGTCGGTTACCTAGGTCATGTCATAACTGAAAATGGGGTGAAACCTGACCCTAACAAAATTAAATCTGTAAGAGAATTTCCTATTCCTAAATGTCCTAAAGACATAAAATCCTTTTTAGGGCTTATATCGTATTACAGACGATTTATACCTGATTTTTCTAAATTATCAAAACCTCTTACTTCTTTACTCAAAAAAGACATTTCTTTTGTTTGGTCTAACGAACAACAACTCTCATTTGAATCCTTAAAAAATAAACTTATAACTGCTCCTGTACTTATATATCCAGATTTTACAAAACCGTTTATACTTACTTGTGATGCATCCAATTATGCCATATCAGCCATCCTTTCCCAAGGTCCAGTTGGTAAAGATCACCCTATAGCATACGCGTCTAGAACCTTAAATAAAGCAGAGATAAATTACAGTGTTACTGAAAAAGAATTGCTAGCAATTATATGTGGCTGTAAAACCTTTAGACCTTACCTCTTTGGCCGTAAATTTATAATAGTAACCGACCATCGTCCTTTAAAATGGCATTTCAACCATACCGATCCTAGTAGCAAAATGCAACATTGGCGACTTCAACTCGAAGAGTATGAATATGACATAGTATATCAAAAAGGAAGATTAAATTCAGCAGCTGATGCTCTCTCGCGTTATCCTGTTCATCCTATTGTATCCGAAAATCCAGACAATGATTTAAATGCCGAAAATCCATCCGTTCTACCAGAAGTCGAAGTAGTTCCCTCTGATAAAATTCTACCTATAAATCCTGAAAGTCCTGGTTTAATCGACTTACCTGAGCTCCTTAACTTACCTGGTGGCTTTGATCTTCCAGATGATTTCGAAATTCCCGACGATCTCGACGTAATTCCTTTGTCTCCTCCAAGTGACCACACTGCAGATGAAACTTACTCTAAATGTCTTAAAACACTTAATAGTAAGACATTTGATTCGAATGCTAAAATTGAAGAACATAATGAAAATCTATTAAAAACTGAAGTAAAAAATATAATTATACCTACCTCTATAGACCTCGACGAGTCTAATCACTACGTGTAAGAGATAATTGCTAATGGGCTAGTATCTCAAGAATCACTTTCTGAAGACAAGACACTAAACTCCTTTTTATCATTCGAAAGTAATAACACTAACTATTTTTTTCTCTTTTTCAAAGTACACTACTTCGATAATAGTAGCTATGAAGATATTTTCAAAAGTCTTAAATGTCTAAAAGCAGAATTACTGTCAAGAAATATAATCGAAATCGCCATAAGTGATTTCCGAAATCAATTCGATGCTCATAATTTCTTAAAAATATATAACATTATTATGAACTTGTTCCATAATACAGGAATAACTGTACATATATATAAAAATACAATCATATATCCGAGTACTAGTGAAGTTACAAGAATCCTCAAGGAAAATCATGACATACCTATTTCCGGTCACCTAAGTAGTAACAGAATGCTAAGTAGAATCCAAGAGAAGTACTACTGGCGCCACATGCGCAGTGATGTAGAAAATTATGTGCGTAAATGTGAGCAATGCCAGACAAACAAAGCTTTAAGGAAATGTAACCGAGCCCCGATGCAAATAACGACAACATTAACACAACCGTATCAGCGGGTTGCATTAGACATTGTAGGACCTTTACCGGAAGCCGGTGGTAATAAACTTAAATATATTTTAACAATCCAAGACGATCTGACAAAGTACTCTGCTGGTTATCCTATGCCAAATGCGACGGCAGAAGAAACTGCTGAATGCCTAATCCATTTTATCTCCCAATTTGGTATCCCAAAAACTATCCTGACTGACCAAGGTACCAACTTTACAGCAGAGCTTTTTAAACAAACGTGTACTTTCCTTAAGATAAAACAACTTTGGTCAACGCCATATCACCCGCAAACTCAAGGTGCTCTGGAAAGGAGTCATTCAACCTTGAAAGAATATCTAAAATCCTTTGTCGATGAAAATCAAAGTAATTGGCCCCGTTACGTTTATACGGCCATGTTAACATACAATACAACCGTTCATAGTACTACTAACTATACATCGTATGAATTACTTTTCGGACATAAACCTTTTATTCCATCTTCAGTTTATGATACGGCTTTAGAATCAACATACAGCGATTATGTTCGAGTTTTACAACAAAGACTGCAATTTTCAAGGGAAAAAGCTATCGAAAATATTCTAAAATCTAAAATTACATCAAAAGCATATTATGATAAACGCTCAAGTCCAGTTAAATATAAAACCGGAGACATGGTCTATGTCAAGAACCATCTGCGTCTCCGTAAAGCATTATCTCCAATATGGAAAGGTCCCTATAAGGTTGTAAAGATCAACGGTAATAATACACTTACCTTACTAATAAATAGGAGACACGTCAAACATCACTTTGACGAAGTAAAATTAGCAGAAGTTTCTGTTTAAGTAAATAGTAAGTATAGTTTTAAATAAATAATGTTAACTTAGAGTATAATTATATTAATATCATATTTCAGAGTTGCTGCGGCAGCCTTTTGCTTGGTCATGTCCCAGAGTATTCAAGATTACGTTCAACAAATAATACATTTTGATTATTTTGGTACTGTTAGAATTAAGAATAATAGGTTAAACGTCGTCATGCCCGTAGATATATCCCATTTTAATATACATCTAGAAAATATAAATTTAGCTCTTAGATCAGTTAAAAATCTATGTAGTCAAACCAAAATTATGAAAGAGATAGCATGTATGAACATTTTAGATCCACTATCAACACGATATCTCGATATTATCAAAAGGCTCGATTCTGTCTCGCACCTGTTAGAAAATAGAATTAAACGTAGTGCTTGGATAGGAGGAATAGGAAGTATTGTTAAACAAGTATTCGGTAACCTAGACGAAAATGATGGGTTAAAATTTAACGAAGCAATAGAAGCAATGCAAAATGATCAACAAAAGCTAGCATCCCTAATGAAAAATAATATATTAGTAACTTCATCTATAATTACATCTTACAATAAAACCTTACACCAAATAAAAACAAATGAAGCAAATATGAATCAAGCCATAGAAAAACTTACCTTTAAACTAAAAAATATAACTGCTGTCTTCGATGACCTGGAAACACAATCTGAAATAAATTTTATATTTAATAGTTTAGAAACAGCATTACTTACCTTATCATTCCAAGTAGAAGATGTGACTGATGCCGTCATCTTGACCAGTCAGAATATTATTCATCCATCAGTGATAACACCTGCAAAACTACAAGCAGAATTAAGTGATAATTATAAACACCTTCCTAATAACTTGCAATTACCAATTAAATTAGACATTAACACCATAAATATTATCCAAAGAATATCCAACGTGTTGTGTTACTATGTAAAGAATAAAATTGTATTTATATTACAAATCCCATTAGTAATGATTGACGAATATAAATTGTTTCAAACTTTGTCTTTACCTGTACCTCATAACGATAATGATTTGAATAGCTTTAGTCTTATAATTCCTAATGCTAAATATATCATACTAAGTAAAGATAATACTAGATATAATTATTTACAAAATTTAAATAAATGTGATGTACTGTATCCTAGCAATTATGTTTGTGAGATTCCAAACATGTACCCATCTGATGTAAAACCTAGCTGTGAAAGTAATTTACTCATAAAAGTAGTTAATAAAATACCGAAAGAATGTAAAACTAAATTTATAATTGGAAAATTAGATTTATGGCAACCAATATCAAATAATAAATAGATTTTTGTTCAAACCGATTCTGTAAAACTAACTTTAGATTGTTTAGATAAGAAACCTTTCGAAATTAATGTTCAAGGAGTTGGAATTTTGTCATTACCTAAATATTGTACCGGTTATTCAAAAAATACTGTATTATTTACTCAGAACGATGTTTTAAACATAACATCTCCTGTATTGTTTACAGATTTTAGTTTAATAAATGATGAATGTTGTAATTTACAAAAACTTCATTCTAGGATGGACGATTGGCACATAGAAAAACTACAAAACATTGATATTAAAGATATTAATTTAGAACATAGTAACCTGATAGATATTGTAATAGATATAAATAAAATTCAAAAAAATTCGCACATTGTAAAATATAGTACTCACTATTCCGTTTTAACTATTATTATTGTATTAGTTTTAATTAGTGTTATTTTATATAAAATAAGTATATTTTGTAAACGTAGAAGCAACCAACCCGAACTTAGAGTTCTATTTAGAAAGAAAGAAACTACTAATATAACTGAATCAGATTCGATCCCGGATATCCCCTCAACTTCAGTTAAAATTATGAAATAAAAATATTTGTAAATTCAAAAAAAATAAACTTTGGAAAACTGACCCAAAGTTTACTCATAAGGGGGGAGGTGTTATATCCTGGGATAGTTACCTAAAGTGCTGAGATGACAGTTTTATGCTGACTTGGCAACTCATGAAACTACGCGTCCCGGCAGACTGACTCTGCGAGCCAGTCTACCCTGAGTCCGCGAACGGAGTGGTTGCTCCGCGTCTTAATTAAATAAATCACTGTCTTTATTCCAAATAAATATAATCATTTCAATTCACTTACAGCTATTAAATAATTTGTTTTTAAAAAGGCATTTCAATTTCGCTTTATAACAGTTCGCCTTTCTCCAAGCCTCCGGCACAATCCCATTAGAGTACGAAAGGTGGTATAGGCGTGTCAGTACTGGAGACAACTCGGGAGCACATTTTTTAAGGACACTGCCGGTATACCGTCAGGACCGCTAGCCTTCCGCACATCAAGTGGCTGCAGCACGGCACGGACGTCACGTTGTCTGATTTGGACGTCAGGCATTGAGAAACCACAGTGAGGGATGGTAGGTGGTTCCGTGCCGCAGTCATCGACGCGCGAATTCGCCGCAAAGAGCTTCGCTAAGAGGTTAGCCTTGTCTAGCGGCCGATGGGCCAACGAGCCATTAGGGTACCGCAGTGGGGGCAGAGAAGGCGCGCAAAAGTTGGCTTGCACCGCTTTGGCCAGTCGCCAATAACTTCGGCTACCCGTTGGGTGTGACAACAGCTCTTGTCCAACGCGAGCAACGCGCTGGGCATTCGCTCTCAAGAGAGCTCTCTTGCAGACTTTGTTGGCCTTGTTGAAGACTACCTTGAGTGAAGAGATGTTACGATCGTTGAGCGTGCGAGTCTTGGTCCAAGCGCGATACGCCGCCTGTTTAAGTTCAACAGCTTTGGCGCATTCGCGATTCAACCAAGGGCGCGCCTTACTTCCGCTGACGACATCAGCGTAAGGAATGTAATATTCCATCCCCAACATGACCTCGTCAGCGACAGCAGAGGCACAATCTGCCGATGAGTAGTGCCATAAACGCCGTTTAGACTCCACTGAGGGAGAGCTTTAACGGCGCAGTACGGTGGCACCAACCAGGCAATGGTATACCTCTGTGACCCCTCGAGCAGAGCGGATCGGAAAACGCGAGTTCCGACTTTAAAAAATTCAAAGTTGTGGGTTTTTTTCAACGTACACACAAGTGCAATACGTCAAAAGTTGCGCCTCGGCGAGACGCACCCGCCGAAGTTTGTGTTTAAGTGATCAGTTTGTGCGCCTAAAAGTTATTATGGAAATAGTGAAAAGCCAGACCATGGTCGTGTTTTTAAAAAGTGTTTTCGTACCGTAACTTCTTCAATTCTTGTGACGCGTGGTATTGCGCGACGTCAAAAGTTGCGCCTCAGCGAGCTCTATAAGAGCATACCATCTGCCGATTTTTCCGGCAAGAAACCCCTGAGTTATCGGGGTTTAAGTGCCGGAAAAAACATAACCTCCACACACGAGGTCTGACTTCTGGACGCGGAAGGGTAAAACAAACAATTCCAATTCCAGCGACACTTTGAGCACGCCTATCCGGGGACTATAAACTAAGATTTTTATGTTTAAAGTTTCAAAATTTAAATTTCAATAGTTCCAATTAATTATAAATTCTAGTTTTATTTTTTTATTTTTGTAGTCTATTAGCCCTTTAGTTTATCGAAAAAATTTTAATTTTCGAACGAGGAACTACGGAGATATTGAATTTTGAATCTTTTTAGCTTTTGCTCCCCACGCCATAACTCCTCCACTTTTGGGGTGAGGAGTTTGCTAGTTTTAGTTTTTTGTGTGCCTGTATTTATTGCATTTTGTGTAAAATTTCCAGATTTTTAGCCCAGTTACTTTCATTTTTATTTGATTTTTAATGTTTTATTGTGTTTTTATTGTTAGGGGTTGTTTTTAAGGGTTAAATTGACTTTACCATTGTGTTTATTTAGCTACGGGGCATCTAGGAAGCCCAAACTTGGTTGGTCTAAGTCGCTAAATAAGATTCTATCTTTTTAGCGGCCATTTTGGTTTTTTAGGGTAAATTCTCTCCTTGCTGTATCTCGGCCATTATTTAGAGTAGAGAGTTGGGATTTCGACTGAAAGGCCCTTTACACCCTTCTCTTGCGTTCTGGTGGGCAGAGGGGGCCGAGGCGTGCTTTTCCACTTTTTGCAAAAAGTGGCCAGTGTACGTCATAGCCCAGGACCTGACCTCTCTAACGCAAAAAACCCCGTCTCTCTACGACAAATAGTTTGGGAGTGGCAAATTTCCGAAATTCGCTACGGGACAATAGTCCGATAGTTGAGTTTTGGACTAACGCCGAGATCTCCCGAACTACTGGTCCGATTGAGCTGGGAATGGGACTTTTTTAAACTTTTTCTTTTAACTTTTTCGTGTTTTTTGACGCTCTCTACCATTGTAGGAGCAACTTGTATATGTATCTGACCGTTGACGGTAAAATTTTTAGATCCTAATATTTTTTACAAAATTGTTTGAATTTACCCTATATAGGGTAAAATAACATAGCCACTTTTGGAATTAGAGCATAAGACGCACCCCTCTTTACACGGGGAGCAAATAGACTGACCGTTGACGGCCAAAATACTATTTTTTTTTATTTCACTGTGTATTTTTTTTCTTTTACTGTTGTTTTTCTTTATCTGTGTAAGTTGTGTAGCCAGCCAATATAGGATATATTGCTCTACTAAATTGGGACTTGTGCAAATACACAATCATAACCTACTACACAATACACAACAGATAACGTATACACACAAACTTTGACTATTAATTAAACAATTTTTATTCTTTTATTTTATTATTAATTGATAATAATTTAATTTTAATTTATTAATTTTCTCCTATTAAAACTCAGTTAGGATGTATCACACGCCTAAGAGCCCCAGTCGAAAGACATTAACAAGGGGTGAAACAAAGGGACCACCCCGCACTTCCCCCTTGAATAGGACCTTACCCATACATAGGATAAGCCCTAAAAGGGTCGAGGAACCTAAATTAAACACGACCTTCGACAAAGACAACAAAGGGAACCCTTGTGTTCGTAGGCTCAGTGGGGAACTGGAAAAGAAGTGCCTGCTCCAACCCAATAATACAACCTCTGCCACATGTCACCAAGGCACATGCATCTGGGGCGGTCACGATGACCCTCCCGCCAACCATGACCAAACCAGGGCCGGCTAGTAAGACTAAGTCTTCCTCAAACACCCAGGAAGCGCCGGCCTCGGCATCAACAGCAGCAAACATGATCCAGTCCACCAAGGACATGTCGCTGCCAAACAGAATTTGTAAATTGGCTTTCTTTGCGCTAAATAGGATGGGCGACTCAAAGAACATGAGGGGAGATGTGAAGACAGATCTAGAGGACTGTCTTAGATTTATCAAGAAGAGTGCAGAGGAACTCACGCAAAACACACAAACTGAGCCCCTAATTAGAATAGGAATGGAAGAGGAGAAGAATGAAAGAGATGATAGGAATGACAGCAGCCGCATCTTGACCAAACTCGACCAAATGATGGACGAGATCAAAAGCATGAAGGAGCAGACTGTCACTGCTCCTAAGCAAATGACGCCAAGGAAGTCACCGGAACCTCGCCAGACCCTGCATTCGGTCATTGTCACGTCTAACAACGACACGGACACAGGAGATGCTGTCCTCGAAAGGATAAGGGAGGCAGTGGACGCAAAAGAGGGATGGGTGACGGTGTCAAGAATAAGGAAAGCAAAAGGTAACAAAGTTATAATAGGTTGTGACTCAAAGGAAGATAGACAAAAGGTCAAGGAGCGAATTGACAGGGTTGGGACAAACCTGACAACCGAGATTGCCAAAAATAAGGACCCGCTCATCGTCGCTAAGAGCGTTCTTCGAGCCAGGACGGACGAGGAGGTGCTCGAAGCCATGATGAAGCAGAATAAGGCGTTGTTCCGGGACACAAGCGAGGAGGAAAAGAAAGTCACAATCCGGTACAAGAAGAGAACGCGCAACCCACACACGCATCACATTGTGATGCAGGTCTCCCCGAAGATCTGGGGACGACTAACCAGTGCAGGGTACATGCACATTGACCTGCAGAGGGTCAGGGTCGAAGACCAGACCCCGCTGGTGCAGTGCTCACAATGTTTGGGCTGTGGCCATAGCAGGAGTTTCTGCAAGGAGAAGGAGCCCACGTGTAGCCATTGTGGGGAAGCAGGCCATATTGTTATGGACTGTCCCACATGGACAAACGCGAGGGCTCCACCTTCATGCAGAAACTGTTGCCGGGCACAGCTCACACAGAGGGAGCATAATGCATTTAGCACTGACTGCCCGATCAGGAAAAAGTGGGACAGACTATCGCGAAGTACCGTACAGTATTGCTAAGGGCCCCCCCGGCATTACACCCTACCATGCAATCCAGGCAAACCTGCAGAGGAAAAGGCTAGCGACCGAAGAACTCGTCATAGAAGCTGATAAACGAAAGACAGCTTTTGCCCTCCTGCAGGAACCGTACACAGGAGCTGAGCATCGGATGAAGGCACGAGGAGGAGTACGGATATACCAAGGCGCTGGTCAGGGTACTGTCAAGGCAGTCATAGCCGTCTTTGACCCGGCCCTTGACGTTATCCAACACCCCGAACTCACTACCAACAACATCGTGGTGGTGAGGGTAAAGACCAGCGCCTGGCAGATTGCCCTCGTGTCTTTCTACTTTGAACCCGACCAGCCAATAGAGCCTTACCTGGATCACCTGAAGAAGATCAGTAGAACAATGGACGGCAGTAGGATCCTCATTGGAGGGGACGCCAACGCAAAGAGCACATGGTGGGGCAGTACAAAGATAGACAACCGGGGAGTGGAGATGGCAGGAATGTTGCATGAGATTAACTTCCACATATTAAACAGCGGTAACATACCTACCTTCGACACCATCCGAGGGGGTAAACGGTACTCCAGTTACGTGGATATAACGGCATGCTCAGACGAAACATTGAGCGCACCACTAGGGTTTTTAACACCAAAAAAGCCGATTGGAGTAAGTTTAAAGACAAATTAAATAGCAACCTGATAGATAAAAACTTAACACTAGATAATATAAATAATATAAATAATAAAAGCGACATAGAAAGGATAGCAAATAAATATAATGAAATAATAGTTGACACATCCAAACAAACAATACCACGTATAAACAAGAAAAATGTAATAAACTTACCGTGGTGGTCCGATGAGCTAACGGAGCTCAAGAAGGCAGTCGTCACTTGGAAGCGCAGGATCCGATGGGCAGCGCAGCCCCGCAGAGCCGTTGTAGTAGCAGAGTACCTGAAACACAAAGAAGAGTATGAAGCCGCTGTTTCAAAAGCGCAGACGCAATCATGGAAGAGGTTCTGCACAAGACAAGAAAGAGAAACTGTCTGGGACAGTATCTATAGGGTCCTTAAGAGAACTACTAAGAGAGAGGAAGAACAAATGCTGGTGAAAGAAGGAGTATAACTAAATGCAGTAGGTTCCGCAGAACATCTGGCGGAGACCTTTTACCCGGAGGACCGCAGGGAAAACGATAGCGCAACGCACAAGATCACACGCAACGAAGCGCAGATTGCAAATGAAGGGGAAAGTACTGATGTACTCGACCCCCCATTCATCAGCACAGAAATGCGTATGGCTGTTGACGCTTTCAACCCCAAGAAGGCTCCGGGAGGAGATGGGCTTACAGTAGACATTTGCAGGACAGCTATTTACAATGACCCCAATCTGTTCTTGGGCATTGTAAATAAATGCTTGGAACGTGGATCTTTCCCGAGTGACTGGAAGCGGGCAACGGTAGTGGTACTCAAGAAGCCGGGTAAGACGGATTACTCGGCTTCCAAATCTTACCGCCCGATTGGCTTGCTCCCGGTCCTCGGAAAGATGTACGAAAAGATGTTATTAGGGAGGCTGAAGTATCATCTACTGCCCAAACTCAGCAAGCACCAGTACGGCTTCGTGCCTCAAAGGAGTACAGAGGACTCTATCTACAATTTGATTAACCATATTAGGAAACAGATCAACAACAAAAAGATTGTTACGTTAGTTTCCCTAGATATCGAGGGAGCTTTCGATAGCGCATGGTGGCCTGCCATCAAAGTCAGGCTAAAAGAAGAAGGGTGCCCCTTTAACATAAGGAGAGTGCTGGGAGACTATATGGCTGATAGGTGCGTGGCCATTCGCTACGCTGGGGAGGAGGTCCACAGGGAAACCACGAAGGGGTGTGTCCAGGGATCTATCGCTGGACCCATCCTGTGGAATCTTCTGCTGGACCCTCTCCTCAAAGAACAAGATGAGCGCGGTGTTAGGGTGCAGGCGTTCGCGGATGACGTCGTACTGACGTTCGTGGGTACACGGCCCTGGAAATTAGCACACAGGCTAATCCCGTTCTCGCTCGTGTTGAGGAGTGGGGTTATCAAAACAAATTCAAATTCGCTGCGCACAAGACAAATAGTCTAACAGTGACCAAAAAATTGAAATATGATACCCCACGCCTCAACATGTGCGGAAAAGATCTAGAACACAAGTCCGAAATTAAACTCCTGGGCCTCACTATTGATAACAAACTCACCTTCAACTCACATATCGCTAGCGCCTGCAGGAAAGCAGCCGGATTTTACCGGCAACTCTCTAAAGCGGTCAGGGTCAACTGGGGCCTAAACCCAGATATCGCTAAAACAATTTACACAGCGGCAGTGGAACCCGTTGTAACATATGCAGCTGCTGCTTGGGCTTCGGCCGCGGAGAAAATCTCTGCACGCAAGCAGCTGGATATGCTACAACGGGGCTTTGCGCAGAAAATGTGCAAGGCATATCGCACAGTTTCACTCAACTCTGCCCTGGTTCTGTCCGGCACGCTCCCTCTGGATCTTCGAATTAAAGAGGCAGCCGCCCTTTACGAAGCGAGGAGGGGGGTCCCCCGGCCAGATCTACGGGGCAGAGACATAGAGACATCACATTCATTCTTACACTCATCACACCCTGCAGAACACATAAACATGGACATTAAACACATTACGGAAGACACACAAATACTCGCACACACACACAACATCTACATTTACACAGACGGCAGTAAGATTGACGGTAAGGTGGGGGCGGCATTATCCTTATGGGATGGGTCCGCCGAAACCAAAGCCGTCAAACTTACTTTGTCGTCGTACGCCACAGTTTATCAAGCAGAGATACTAGCACTCAATAAAGCCTCGGAGAAAGTGTCGACTAGAAAGGAAACATCCTTTGGAGTGTATAGCGACTCCATGGCAGCCTTGCAAACGGTCGTGAATGTCTCCTCCCTCCATCCTCTCGCAGTCAGCACAAGGGCTAACCTTAAGACGGCCTTTATACAGGGCAAGTCTGTCGACTTGTACTGGATAAAGGCTCACGCGGGACTGGAGGGAAACGAGAGGGCCGACCAGCTTGCCAAGGAGGCCGCTTTACACTCCAAGAGAAAGCCGGACTACGACAGGTGTCCTGTTTCATTCGTCAAGCGACTAATCCGTGAGGAAACGCTGGACGAATGGAACAGGCGTTACCAGTCAGGCACTACCGCCGAGGTCAATAAACTTTTCTTTCCACACATCACTGCCGCTTACAAATTCATGCGCAAATTCACCCCCACACAACACACCACACAGGTGTTCACGGGTCATGGCGGGTTTTCGGCGTAAATCGCTTTAAGTGCAAAGATAGCCTGTCATGTGCCTGTGACCCAAACGCACACGAAACTTTAGTACACATCCTCTCCGAGTGCCCTATACACACTCTGGAGAGGTACAACATCGAGGCATACATGGGCACCCTTGTCCGCCTAAATAATTTCGCCGATATATTGGCTGGCGACAATGCAAACAAATTTATAGAGTACTGCGTCAAAATTGTTGACGCAGTCAAACTTAGGAATAAGACTTAAGCAAATAAATGTAGAACTATAAGTTTAAAAAATGGGAAAACTACGCTATATCTGCGAATATAGCAATAGTTCCCCTAGATTATAAGTTTAAAAATGTAATTAATTAAGATAAGTTTATAAGAAAATAGTAAATGGCAATAAGATTAAGAATGTAAGGACCTGTGAAGGCCACCACAAATAGCGTAAGATAGCATATAAGAAATTGTAAAATAGAGATAAGATTAATATAAGATAGAAAATAGATAAAATGTAATAGATATAAGATTGAAAGAAAAGTTGTAGGACCGAGCAAAAGCTCCGTAGGAAAAATTATTTACCCTGTAGTTTTAAGATAAAGAAACCAATAAGATGGTAATGAGGCTACAAGCCCTAGATTAGAAGAGTAGGGAGACTACACGGGAGTCCCACCCGAAAGGAATGAAAGAGATGTATGGTTGTGAAGTATGCGGTATGAAAGTGCGAGAAGAATTAAAGCGAGAACTGGAATGAATGAGAATTAGGTTTAAAATAGGCTCTGATCATGTTGGAGCAGAAAGAATTTAAAATAAAAAAAAACCAGGCAATGGTCAGAAGTGCCCAACGGAGCACTTATCGACACTCTGTACCCGGCTGGTCGACTCGTCACCAATAAGTCTAGCAGGGAGGGCGCTTGACCTGATATATTTAGAATCCTGGTGGGCTGGAGAACCAGTTGAGTTAGATCATGCGAGCGAATGCGTGGGCAGTTCGGCCTGTCGCTACCCCGGAATATCTTTGTGTTATTACATATTAATTCAATATACATTGCTCGTTATGTTATTGGTAGGGTAAAACAAAAAATATTAGAGTATTTGCTTCGCTTAGTTCTGTATATTCCGAGGTGCGAAAATTACACACATAAATACTGAGGCATTGGTGAGCTTTCAACCATTTAAAGCACCAGGGCCTGATAACATTTACCCCATCCTACTACAGCTGGGCGCCTCCATACTGGGCCCCCACCTCTGCAGACTGTACAAAGCCTGCATTGCGTTCGGCTACATACCCCGAATATGGAGGCGTGTTAAAGTAATTTATATACCAAAAACGGGTAAACCGGATTACGAAGAACCCAAAGCCTTTAGGCCAATAAGTCTTCAATCTTTTCTCCTCAAGGCCTTGGAGAAAATGGTAGACAAATTTATTAGAGCAGGACCATTGAAAAAATTCCCACTTCATGGACTACAATGCGCGTATCAGCCAGGGAAGTCAACAGAAACTGCTCTTCACCATGTGGTGAGTAGAGCGGAATCCGCCCTGGAGAACAAAGAGATCTGCGTCTGCACATTCGTAGATATTGCAGATGCATTCGATCGCACAACCTTTGACTCCATTAATGTTGCAGCCAGGGATCATGGCGTGCCACAACAAATGCAAATGGATTGAATGTATGCTAAAGGGTAGAATCATCTACTCAGAACTACTAGGGGACAGCTTACTTGCTCAGACAACTAGAGGGTGCCCGCAAGGGGGGATTCTCTCTCCTTTGCTATGGAGCCTTGTGGTTGATTCAATCATAGCAAAGCTGAACCATGGACCATTCTTTACGGTTGGTTACGCTGATGATCTAGTTATCACGGTCAGTGGGAAATTTCCCTCCACGGTATCGGAGCTAATGCAACGTGCCCTGGGTTTGCTGGAAGGTTGGTGTAATACCAATCATCTATCTGTAAACCCGGGAAAAACGACCGCCATCTCCTTTACTAGAATGAAAAACCTTACGAAACTGGGAAACTTAACGCTTTACGGCACCCAGCTTCCTTGATCCAGAGAAGTGAAATATCTAGGCTTAACACTAGATAAGGAACTCACCTGGAAACAGCACATGGATACGACTGTCGTCAAGGCCTATAGGGTCTTTGGTATGTGCCGGTCCACTTATGGTAAAATGTGGGGACTCAACCCCAAAATCATAAGATGGATCTACATGATGATGGTGCGGCCGATTCTCACATACGGCAGCATCGTCTGGTGGCCCAGGACCAGGCTAAAGATCTGTAAGAATGCTTTGAGCAAACTACAGAGAACAGTATGCCTGGCGATTACCGGGGCATTTACACACCACCATAACCACACCGACAGCAGTGCTGGAGGTCCTCACGGGCCTCCCACCTCTGCACAGTGTCATAGAGACGGAGGCAAGGAAAGCGCTACACAGACTAAAGGTGGCAGGGCTGTGGGACGCATCTTTGCCTCTGACCAGACATACAAAATGGGAACATAATGATACCCTTGATAGGATCATGGAAATGAGGTGCGACAAGATTGCCCCAAAGTACATGTTCGAATAGAAGTTCAGTATACATGTCCCAACTCGGGACCAATGGAAACAGCCACCGTCTCCAGAGAAAGACAGCCTGATCTGGTACACCGACGGATCCAAAATGAAGTCGGGCACTGGAGCAGGTATCTTTAGCAATGATTTTAAACACAGTCAGAGTATGGGGAATTTCGCTACTGTTTATCAGGCAGAAACTTTCGCAATTCTCCTGTGCGCTAAAAAGAATTTAAATCGCTCCTAAGAAGCGTAACATATTCATCCTGAGTGACAGCCAAGCCGCGCTTAAGTCACTTATAACGCCTCGAATCAACTCCAGCCTTGTGCTTGAAACTACGAAAGCCTTAAACAAGCTAGGTAGGCACAACAGGGTGAGATTGATCTGGGTACCAGGCCACATGGGAATCCATGGCAATGAGATGGCCGATGCACTTGCTAGGGAGGGCTCAGAGACCCCATATATTGGCCCTGAGCCATTTGTGGCACTAGCATCGAGTACCATCAACAAAGCCTTTAAGGACCATATCCAAAACAGGCATAAAACCGAATGGAAAGAGCTACCCGGCATAAGACACTCAAAATCCTTTATAGGCGAAGGCGCCCCAGGACGGAGTAAGGTCATATGCGGAGGTAGCAAAAGGCAGGCCCGATTAATCACCGGTGCCCTGACTGGGCACTATGCCACTAAACAAATGCTCCACAAAATGCAACTAGCAACAGACAACCTGTGCAGGGCATGTGGAGGGGAAACGGAGTCTATGCAGCACCTACTGTGTGACTGCGACTATTTTGCCAGGAAAAGAATGAGTCTTCTGGGATCGGCCTACCCGAAACCAGAAGATTTTAGGCTCTTCGCCCTCAAGGACATTGCCAAGCTTATGGCAATTATCTTCACTGAGGAGGCAGAGTGATAGGACGGGGTGGCACAAAAAATCCCAATGGGTCGACGTGCTACTGCAAGAGGGAGACCTCTGCAGGCCCCACCAGATAAGATAAGATAAGATAAGAGGCATTGGTGACTCACCCGTGGCTGACGTGACGCAGGATTGGTTGGCGGCGGCAGACTGTGGCGAGTTCCCTCGGGGCCCCAGATTTCCGCCTATAATATAAAAGGGGTTATGACTCAACTGTCAATAAGTGGATCAATCTCTCCAATCATCAGGGGGCATCTTTTCTACTACTTAAAGAGTGACAAATTGGACCAAATGAATTATTAAAGCTCTTGAGATTTAGATGTAAATACTGAAGTGTCTTTACTCTCAGAATTCCTACTATGCGTCTCCATCTCTCCACCCGCATCAGTGACCACTATATCGTGGCTTTGTTCATGCTATGCGTCTACCTTCTCACCACGCGTATCAGTGACCACTTTATCGTGGCTTTGTTCATGCTATGCGTCTACCTTCTCACCACCCGCATCAGTGACCACTATATCGTGGCTTTGTTCGTGCTATGCGTCTACCTTCTCACCACCCGCATCAGTGACCACTATATCGTGGCTTTGTTCGTGCTCATTGGCTCTGTTTATACAAGTAACCCTATGAGAATATGCCTTATACCAACCACCTTATACTGACCCCTACAGACTTCGATTTTAAGCCTATCCACCCGATCGTTTGTAGCATAAAAAAATAAAACAATGCTTTCAGATATGCAGATAAGTCATTTTAATTTTTGCTACTGCAACATACCATGATTTACGATCGCGCGTTATGCTCTTAATTCATGCTATAATCAATCAACTTCCTCCTATTTTTTTCGATAACTACACTCACTGATTCTCAACAATGATATCACCATAATGATCACGTTAAACACTTCGTCTTCATTTACTACAAATACTCACGTGAACATAAACTACATTCACCCATAACCCGCATGCTCGTTATATTGTTTCTCAATCGTCTAACAGTTTTTCTTAACATTACCACGCTCGCACACATGGGCAATAACAATAATCATCACGGCGACGCACTCTTACGTCTTTAATTTTCAACCTGACCACGTTCGCTCGCGTGGGCAATAACTATAGTTGTTACCATGCCGCACTCACGTCTTGATATTCAACATTACCACGTTCGCTCACGTGGGCAAAAGCTGGTTATTACCATGACGCACTCTCACGTCTTGATATTCAACATTACCACGTTCCCTCACGTGGGCAAAAGCTATAGTCATCACCATAACGCACTCTCACGTCTCGATATTAAACCTTACCACGTTCGCTCACGTGGGCATCAAACCATAATCATAAAATAACACTCACTCTAACGTCCTGATTCTCAACATCATCACGCTTGCTGATGTGAAACAAGCCACCACTGATCAAAGGACGAGCTCACATTTGTCGATTAAAAGTATTCTTTACAAATTAATAATATACTTAGTAAGAAAGATGGTTGATTGAATATGGTTTGCAATCAAAGACATATTTATAAATTTGAATGCTTTTATTCCACCCGAGATTAATACGAGTAAAAGAAAAATAGAAATTTTTATTCCAAATTGAGGGTAGATATTACTTGTTACTTACTCACTAGCTTACTGCTGTGACAAAAATGTTATAGTAACAAAACAAAGTACATGATAACGATAGAGGAATGTAGGCAGGTAAAATAAAAAAATAATTCACCATATTTCATTAACGAAACTATGATGTTTCTTCAACACCTATGTAAAACTTCGTTTCTATGATTACCGATCGGACATTTACTAACGATTTCGTAATTGAATTTGATACTTGGACTTTCGGTTTTAATCTTCAGAAAAAAAATTACAACATTAAACGCTTTAATTACGCGGCGTCGTAATAAGTTATATCAATATCCACAACTAGACAATTTTTAACAGTGTTCAAACTAGCGAATATGTCGTTGCACTGATTGCATAAAGAATTTATGTATTTCGATTCAAAAGGAATAAATATTCCATAAAAATGAAATTGCAGGCTGACATTTTAACACATTATTGAAAAAAAGTAATAAATAATAGAAAAATCAAACCCACATCAAAATGTAAAACACTTATCAAAAAAAAAATTGGATTTTTAACCGTTATTCTTCCACATTTCAAATCTAAAGTCGATAAATCTTGATCGAGAAGAAAAAAACGGAAGAGTACTTACTTGGAAATTCTTGATGTAGGTAGGTGTGGGTAACGAACACTTCTGATATAATAAGACCGAACTGCAGGTGATCGGAGCAGAGGTTCCACTGATGTCCGTTCTCTTCAGCCGCTGCTAGCAAAGTATCCGCCCGGCCAGTCTACTCGACCACTTCCAATGCTGCCCCTTCCACTGTATCTTTTTATTTTGCTTTTGTCTATGTTACCGTTAGTAGTGTTGCAATTTTAATAAATGATCTATTATTTCGTTCTAACTCATTTAATTATTTATACATGATTTCTTGTGAAATAGTCTAATGATATTTTATTATTTATTTGTTTATTTTATTTATTTATGAATTATAAAAAAAAAACATGACAATTTTATTGTTTATTTATAATCTGTTTGTTTAGATTTACGTATTTTTAGGTGACGATTTGAATGTATTTGGTAAAGGGTGGTATGAAAGTTCAGTTAGTCTAATAATTTATTATGATGTATCGAGTTACAGTTAGAGTAGGAGTTGGAAGAGCAGGAGTATAATGTTGAGTTGAGTGGGAGAAACATTAAAATTTATAGGTTGAGAGTAATAGTTTAATGTTAATAACAGTGTTTTCAATTTTCTTAAAAAAAATATTGTAAGTATTCATGTTTTTAGTTGATGGAATGGAGTATGTCAAAAGCAGTTGATTGAGGGGGGGGGGGGGTGAAAGGAGGCCAGCCTACCTGCTGGCCACATACAATACAATGAACTCGCTATTGATATGAGTTTAACGAATGGTTTGAGTTTGAATGAAGCACATAGATATTCAAGCTGTCAACAGACTGACATATGACGACTGCATAAGTCAGTCTGTTGACAGCTTGAATACGATAAACAAACAAGTCATAGTTTTGATAATAATGTAACTGTCCAAAGCCCTTAAGTTTTTCCTTTTACAAAACACAACAGCAACGAGTTAAATTGTCTCACGCCGATATTTAGTTGAGAGGGTGGTAACGAGCCGGCCCAATTCGTGCTGCAACGCAGCGTGGTACTACTAATCAGACAGTGTGATACGATAATTAGCACCACCCAGGGGTCACGTGTTAGTGCAGGGTCTTTAGGGTAAACCTACGGATGCGAGTGACTAACCGCCAAAGTCTGAGGGCTGTGACCATAAGCTTCTATAACTGCGCGAATTACCATTGAAAATGGTTATCAGATGCAAATCGCCTGAGACGTATTTTTGGCCATAGCTCCGAGGATTTTGGGAGGATCGAGATAGGAATAGAACCAAGAGTTGAGGAATTTATCGAGACACGTGTGAGCGTCTGAATTTTGTAAATAAGCTCACAACTTTTTTTGGAGTTTTGGAAATTGTAAAAAAATCGTGTTTTTTGGGGGTGTTTGTTTTACTAAATATAAAAAAGAAGAAATATAAAAAAGGATCTTAAACTGGCGAAAACAAGTTGAAAATCGGTTAATAATTGTGTAGGTGGTCCCTTTATATTTGGAAGTAGAAAAACGGGTATTTCCGTATATAAAGTGATGTAGCTTCTATGGTTATTGACCGATCGTCATGGTAATGGTGTTAAAAGATGCGGATACAGGCGGGATATGCATTCGAGTTGGAATTTCGAAAATCTAAGTGAAATTCATCGGGCGCCTTGGTTATAAAGGCAGTGTTATACATTCGTATGTTATAATTCGACTAGTAAGTGTAGTTGTGTAATTTAGGAGAAGTACATCTCAATAAAAATTTCTTATTATTCACACATAATATAAACGGGATTTAACGCAAAACTATTTAGTAAAGGCATCCTACGCATACCTTTTATACCCGACGTTTCGACCGAATTGCACCGGCCGTGGTCACGGGCTGACTTGACTCTTATTATTCAACTTGTAATGGTGAGTATAGACTAGAGCATTTACTTGTACCAGAACAACGAGCCGCTCTATGATATGTTCTAGTGTATCACCCTTTCACGAAGCAAGCGTCGTTAAATACTTTGGAAACTGAGCTTTTACCTTTAATATACCATTCGTAAGAACGTTACATTACATAGAAATGCTCGAGAAAATGCTCTAGTGTATATCCACCTTTATATGTTATTCAAAATAAAATAAATCCTTTTCGTAAATTTTTGTATTCATTTTCATTGCTCCGATTTTTGGCGGGACTGAGAAAACTGTGAATTTTTTATTTATTGTCTGGTCACCCATCCAAGATTTGCAAGATTTCCAACTGAATGTTGGCGCTGCAGTATCAAGCTCTTCCGTGCTTTTTTAACAGAACGTGAAACCTTTGGGGCTGTACTTACTCCAACCGCCTGTGTCTGTGTGGTCTAGTGGTTAGATTAGACCACCACCTTTGGGGGTGGGGAGAGGGGGGGGGGGTACATGTTTGTACTCGATTTGGCTTGTGGTAGGAAATATTTAAAAGTTTACAAAGAAAAGAAGTGAATCTCTTATTTTTTTATCTAAAATCTATATTTAAATAAGCATAAAGCTATCAGTAAGTATAGCTGGGTGATAAAATTTTCAAACTATTCGCAGGAATGTAAACACAAAGCAAAATCAGATATACCAAAACAAACATAATGAATACAACGCTGTTAACCATATTAGCGAATGAAATCCAGTCAGAGGAGTTACGGCTGCGGTCTTCATTCGCTTCGCTTTCCGTCAGAACCTTTTTGTCGCCAGCGTCGTTGGGGTCAAACTCTGTGAACACGACGTACCGGCCTGGCCCGGCAGTAACCATTCGAGTCACTGACACCATCCACGTCGGCGCCGGCTCCACCCGCCGGCGCAGCGACGTCAGCATCAAAGTCAGCATCACCGAAAACAGAGTCAAAATCATTGAATCCCTTATAAACAGCAGAACAATCGGCGTGTCCGAACTGTGCTTCGGAATGTCGTCACCGATCTCAGTCAGAAAAATGAAATGGCCGATTAGGGAGAAACATTGCAGTGCCAGTCGGCTGCTGTCTTTGACGTCCATCAACAGAGAGATGGTGGTCATAATCACTATCACCACAGATGGTACGACGACAATCGCAGCCGGTCCCGCGGACGCCCTTTTCATGATGAACGTGTATTTGAGCATCGGATACGTTACGTTGGGACAACATTCGTAGTGGCCAGGTAATCGTTCGGGCACTACAGACAGCAGCGTCCAGCCCGGCCCATTCTGGTAGTCTTCCATTATTACAGGCTTGGACCGGAAGAAAGTGAAGTTGACCTGCTCACCAGTGTGCATCCAAGAACCAAAGTACAGCGTACAGTTTTGTGTGTCGTAAGGCCAGTACTTGAGTGACGTGCGACAAATGCCTGAATGGGGAATGTGCGGCACACAGGTGACGGTGCCGTTATTGTCCAGCAAGCAGGTGGTATAAATATTCTCGGACTGATACACTGACACGTCTGAATTGAAGAGCGACATCTTTGGCGTCCAAATTCGGTGGCTCTCTATTTGCATTTCAGTGATGTTGCTGTATTGACTGGGCTCCCACGTCAGGTACTCGTCCTTCCACTTCATCGCCACCCAGCTGTGCACGTTGAACGTTTCTTCTAAAGAGTCGAAATTTATGTACTTGATTGCGAATCGAATGGATACGTTAACGGCGGTCTTGTGATCCTTCACTGGCCGGTAGGAAGAGTCGTAAGCACATAGTAAATCGCTGTGCAATTGTGCTTCGGGGTGCTCAGCCACTTTTCTTTCGGAAGGACATTCTTCACTTCGAATGTAGTCAAAGCAACATAATAAACAAATCACGGCTATAGTTCTGTGCGCTGACATGACTCTTGGCCAAACAAATGGTTTAGAATGAGGTAATTGGACTGATCAGTAAATTCAATATTAGTTAACGCCCCCTATGATATTCACCATACGTTACGTGTAAGCGATAAGTTAAGTATTATGTTTGCTCTCATTTAATGCAATACACTAAATTATTAATACAATGCATATAAGTTTACACACTGTACTTTTGTACCGCCCTACTAATAATCAGTGCATGTAGAGCTAAGATGCTACACTCGATCATGTCATGCTATAGTTATCAATCAACGTCACTGTGTGACGTGTCGTGAGAGGGTGGTATTACCCCGGGCGAGCCGGCCCAATGCGTGATGCAACGCAGCGTGGCTCTACCACTCAGTCAGTATCACTCATTTAACACCACCCAGGAGTCACGTGTAGGGTCTCATAGGTAAACCTACGGACGCGAGTAACTTTAACCCTTTACCTTCTGTCCCAAGCTGTGGAGATCTCGTACGCGACGCCGGGGCTGACGCTGCTCATACTGGTGCCATATAGCAGTTCTTTGAGGAGAGTGTGAGTTCACAATACAATCGAGAAAGAGGCGCGAGCCAATAACGCCGAAAAGTGGTCGACCGAGAACACACATACGCACGACTATTATCCCCAAAGGGTTAATCAGAGACTAGGCAATAAGGACCTCAGAAGCAGTCCTCTGCCATAGTCCGCATTTCAACAAATTGTAACTGCACCATGTGCTCAGCGTGATAGGTGGTGAACCCATCGCCGCCCTATGCTGTAGGAGATACTGTGTGCCTGTGCAGTCTTTAGTCCGTAAGTCGCCTTTTACGACACCCCAGGGGTTGGTAGCATTCTATTAATAATGAACCGTCACCAGAAAACTCACAAACCAACAGCAATTTGATGGGATATGGGTAAAATAACAGCAGATCATGTTGTTTGCGACATAATAGAAAACAACCTTTTTTAATCTGTGTTTTGCAGTCTATGGTTTTTGTCGATGCAACTGCCATCTGTAATTTGTTAATCTCTCTGACAATACAACTGATTAGAAGAACACGTGCTATCATTTCTCGTCCTCATAAAACCAGCAAAACCTATTTTTCTTTCACTACAGTCCGCTAAATTCCTAGTCCAGAACATGGTCATTCATCGCCGTCATAATTTTAAAAATTGGTGAGGTACAAGTAGAGAAGTATACGCGTAAGTACGAACTTCGATTTTATTCATCGAGGTAGCGCCATATTGGGTGAGTTGTGTGCTTACAACACTGTGCTGTGGCAGGCACCACCACCAAGGCGCCCGCGCAGAGGAGCATTTATTTAGTCTAGTGCCGTCTTATTTCGCACGCGCGAGGCATCGCGTGCGAGGGAGCGGGACAACGCACTCGAGCCGCGCCCGGGCATTTCTTTAAGAATGTCCATATTACGCGGCGGATGCTAAAGAATCTTCTAGAGTGCAAATATTTTTCTTTTGATAATACTACCTTATGAATATAAGTATTACAGATCTAAAGTAGTCTATTACAAACTATATTTGTTTATTGAATTTAGAGAAAATTGTTTTCAAACATCCAAATTCTAATTACCATTCATGTCCCATTTTACATTTTCATCAAGTTTTTATTCAATATAGCTAAATCCCTTTTGAAGAATGTAATAATAGTTCAATATTCTTAAATAGGAACAGTTTCCTTAGCCCTATACACAAGTTGTTTAACATAAATAACATAAATTATAAAATTAAAATATGTTAAAATATGTCCTCGGGTAACTTTATAATTACCGTTTAAAAAATATTCGCCTTAATTTACTACCTACAAATTAGAAAATTCGTACCCATAACTGTCTTATCAAGTTTGCGCCTATCTGAGCTCGGCGCACGAGTATAATACATGCATCAAAGACCGGAATTTTAGGCGCCATATTCAAATCTCTCGTCGTCGTAGTGCTTTTGTTGAAATATCGTCTAATCACCATTTTCCATTTTTATGGTAAATAGACGATTATTTTTTTTAACTGATACGTTCATTTAAGTTGTTATAAGTTCCATTTTTAGGTAAAGTAGGTAAAATTTTTATAATTCTTGTAAAGAACTGTTTAGTTAACAAAATGTTTGGAATCCTAATTACCCTTTGCATAATTACCGTATTTTCCGTTACTTTAAAGTAAATGGTAATGAGTAAATTTTAGAAACGGTAATTTATATATTTTTTTATTGTGATTCTTGTGCTGTGCACTATAGAAAACAAATACTAATTAGGAAGCTATCTGTATAATTCCGTAAAAAAAAATATACGGAAATCACAGACAGTAAAATAACAAAATTCGCGTTTAAATCCGTATGCATTTTTTTTATTTCAACGTGTTTTAGTCGCGAAAATTTTAAACTAATTATAATTAAGTATTTTTTGACAGAAATCACAATGCAAACAAAAGAAGAGATACTAGAGAATCCCATTATCGAAATCTAAACTAACCTTAAAGACAACTAGTAGTAATTTGAAGCTACGTTCAAAGCAGCATTATATTGACATGATCAGAATTTATTACTTAGACCCACAGACTCCCTCGGCTTCTCGAATGAATATAGCAAAAAGCCACCTGTTTACAAAAATAATGATTCTGATGATAATTTTGATATTTTTCTGACTAAAAAACGGTTTTCAAGTAAAATAAACATTTTCAACAATGATATATACTCATTATAATTAGTTTTGCAATATGTATGTAAGTTTTTCATTTAAAGGTCTTAATCATGCTAGTCCTATGACTCCATTTTTTATTTAGTTTCTTTTAATAAGTCATTATTTTTGTTTTGAGTTGGATGCTTATTTCCAATTGCTACCCAAGACGTATTGGTTTTTTGATTCTTTTATATTGATTTTTGTTCATTTTATTGATAGTTAACAGGTAAGAAAAGATTTTTTTTGCAGAATTAACCTTTCTATAAAATAAAATCCTCAGATTAATATTGAAGTGTATTTTTTAGTTCTTTTTACCGCTGACTTACCAAGAAGATGATTAAGTTTTTTTTTTTAAATTTTTATTACTCTGTTTAATACCTACTAAGTAAGAAATTATGTTTAAGACTGATTAAAATATATAGAAAAACATGTGTTTATTAAAACCGTGTCTTAGTTGATAATTTATTTTTTTCGGATAATTCACTATTAATTTTATTTTTTTAACGACTGTTGTTATGTGCTATATCTTTAGTTTGTTAAAAAAATTGTTTTGCTACATTTTGAAATAACAGTTTAGACTTTTGTATTCTTGCTATTTGATTTATAATTACCATTTCTCATTACCTTTACCATTATCTAATTACCATTTACTGTAAATATCACTACCATTCACTAAAAATTTTAAACGTTTGTCAGTTAAAAAGTAAAATACTTACATAATTCCCTTGTACAGTTTCTTTAAAGGTATGTTTGCAGCAATGTAAAATTCACTCAAAGAATGCGTTTTGTCACAACTTTTATGCAATCTCCTAACATGAGGCAATATGCGCATTTTCAAAGAATTGCCCGCCCAACTACTGCAACGCGGCGCAATCGCCGCACCGCTGCGCACGGGCGCACGGCCATTTTGGTTTGGTGTTGACTTGAGTGCAGTCTGCAGCCTGCAAACCAGCGGCTACGTTTTTAAAATAGTGTTAATTGTGTTGTGTTTGTGTGTGATCCTCAATTTCGCACGTTAAAATGACGTCTACGGATACGCGGCGTCTAATAAATGTAAGAGGCGGGCACAAGTCAACTATCACGCGAGCACGTGCCTACATCGACTCAGCAGAATCCCACGAGGCCGATGTCGACAATTTGCAAACTCGGCGTGAAACAGTAGTCTCGGCGTACGAAATGTATATGTTTCAGACACCGAAGGAAAATACTTTGAGGTTATAGCGCGCATAAGAAAGCGCGTCAACGAACTGAACCCCCCAAAGGAGACGAACCTGCCGCCTAAAACTGAGGGAGCGACCTGCGACAACACCAAATTGCCCCCAGTCCACATCCCTATTTTCGTGGTAATTACGCCGATTTCAAGCCTTTTTGGGATCTGTACAGAGCCACCATAGACGACAATGTGAAGCTCACCCCTGCGCAAAAATTGTATTATCTTCGCATTCGATTAAGTTGATACCGCCTACGAACGAAAACTACAAAGAGGCCAAACAAATGCTGATTGACAGAATGGCGAGCTTCAGCGTTGGAAGAAACTACCAACGAAGGTGCCAAGCCTCTGTGTACACCACGCACTACTTTGGCAGTTACGCCATCACCGCCGGCAGAGAAGTGTAAGTTTTGCAACTTAAATTCTCACAAACTTTTCAAATGTGAAAGATTTCAATGTGCTCCCATTAAGCAGCGTATAGACTTTGTTCAAAGCCATAATTTATGCCAACTTTGTCTCAACTCTCATAGAAGCAAGTGTAATTATAAATTCAAGTGTAAAAGTTGCCAAAAGGCCCACAATACATTGCTTCATGAAGATGCTAAGCCTGTAACTTTATTGTCTAACAGCAGTCAAAACTACCACTTACTGCCGACGGTGAAAGTTAAAACAATTGGTAAGGACGGTCGCTTTGTTACAATCCGTGCTATTTTGGACAGTGGAAGCCAAGTTTCATGTATAACTAATGATTTACTGAAACTTGTACAAGGAAATATCCAAAGCGAAGCCACTGACCTGCATGGCATCGGAAATTCACAATGTAAAATTGATAAATCTATAACTATTGATTTATTTCCACTGAATTCAAATTTAAAACTCACTGGTAATTGTGTTGCAGTTGACAGAATCATGCATAAGCTGCCACATTTTGAGCTAGATCCAAAGGCATTAATCTTACCTAGCGGTGTTGAGCTTGCTGACGATGAGTTCTATATTCCAAATGAGGTACAATTGCTTCTAGATGCACAAATATTTTTTCAGGCCTTGCAACCAGATAAGATCGCGTTAGCTGAACATGGACCATATCTCCAAAAAACCTTGTTTGGCTGGGTGATCGCAGGCAGCATCCCGTCCTCATTGGTAACACCCAGGTATTGTAATGTTGGTTTATTCCATACAAATGATGCGTCAGTTAAAGAGTTATCCAATGATAATTTCAAACAATTTTGGCAATTAGAATCAGTACCTCCTGAAGTTGTTTCAGAAAATGCCTCAGAGCATGAACTATGTGAAATTATTTTCCAACAGTCAGTTTCATTAGTAAATAAAAAGTTTGAAGTTGCACTGCCTTTGAAAGTACGAATTCTAGACATCAACTTGTCAAAATCATTTAACCTTGCTTTACAAAGATTTAATAATTTGGAGAAAAAATTTTAAAAAAATCCTGCATTATTTTCGGAATACAACAAGTTTATTACAGGGTATCTAGATTTAAATCATGGTCAATATCTTGATATTTCCAAATACAATTTGGATGCAGGGCCAGTATTCTTCTTGCCCCACCATGCCGTCTTTAATGAGAATAGCTCAACTACTCGGTTACGGGTTGTCTTTGATGGGGGAATGAAAGTTGGCAACTACTCCTTAAATGATTATCTTTTGAATGGGCCTACTGTACAAAATGATCTATTTGATATCTTGATTTCATTCAGATTGCATGATTTTGCGACATAAAAAAGATGTATCGTGCTAATAGACGTTTCACCTTCATACAGGCCTTTACAGAATATAATATACTGTGGAGACCAGCTGATATGATGGACTGTCAATCACAAAATGACAGTATGGTCACACCGTCTAATATCAATCCGATACGGTGCATACAATTAAATACAGTTACTTATGGGCTCAAAAGCTCCGCCTACTTGGCAACCAGATGTTTAATTGAGTTGGCCAACAGGTTTAAGGATAAATACCCATTACATGCTTCTATTTTGAACAATCAACACATGTTGACGATATTATAGTATCACAAAAAGATGTAAATACTCTTATTGAGGCCAAAATGCAGCTGATAGGTTTGCTAGAACTGGGTGGATTTCTACTACACAAGTGGGCATCAAATGTGCCAATGATTTTAAATAACATTTCAGAAAATGAGCGGAATATAAGCAATAATCATGATTTGGCAAGTGAGAGCTTAAGTGCAAAGACATTAGGGTTAAATTACAATCTCACTAATGACACTTTTCAGTTTCAAAGTCCTGCAGTCAGAATGCCTATTAAACTTACAAGAAGAGAGGTATTGAGCATGATTAGTACTTTTTATGATCCCTTAGGTCTGTTAGGGCCCATTTTTGTCACAGCGAAAGTTCTGATGCAAAAAATTTGTAAATTAAATATAATGTGGGATAATGAGCTTCCATCACACATCAGTGAGGAATGCTCTGCTTTTTTTCATGAGTTAAATAAACTGCCCATCATATCTGTAAAGCGTGGTATGAGTATGTCAATAGCGGAGCAACTTCAACTTGTAGGGTTTGCAGACGCATCAAATTATGCATATGGTTGTTGCATATACCTGCGTGTTATCAATGGGGATGGTAGCGTCAGTGTTCACCTATTGTGCTCTAAGTCACTTATAAAGCCTCTTAATAAGGAATTATCTATTCCTCGTCTTGAGCTCAATGGCGCGGTATTATTAACCAAGCTTGTAAACAAAGTTTATGCCAATCTTTGCAAAAAAGTTGATTCGTTAAATGTGATATTATTTTTAGATTCGCAAGTGGTTTTGGCATGGATTGTCACTGAGCCTATTAAGTTACAGGCCTATGTTGCCAATAGAGTCAACACTATGTAGGCAGTTCTGATAACCCTGCTGACCTGATTACGCGTGGTATAAATCCAAAGTTAATGAAAGATTCCAAGTTGTGGTTTGAAAGGCCGGGCTTCCTGCAGAGTGCAGAGTATAACATCCCATGTGTTAAGCTACCTACAAGCTTACCTGAAATGAAAAAGGATTTTGAAAGTGCATCGGTATCTTGTTTGTCAACCCAGACACAGAAAATTGATTTATTTTCAAAATATTCAAATTTAAATAAAATGAAACGTGTGTTAGCTTACATACTAAGATTTATAAATAATTGCAAATGTGTAGATAAAAAATTGCGCTTAAAAGATAAATGTTTGCAGCCACAGGAGTTGACTGAGGCTTTGCACACTATCATACAACATGATCAGAAAAAACATTTCCAATAAGAAATTACTTTAAAAAAAAATAAAAAACAAATAAAGAGTAATCTAAAATCTTTATTTCCCTTCATTGACAGCAAAGGGTTATTAAGAGTTGGTGGTAGATTACAACAGTCAAACGTTCCTTATGCTCAAAAACACCCCATAATTTTGCCTAAAGATTCAAATATTACTCATTTAATTATAATGAATGAACACATTCATGTTGGTCACAAATTAGTACATAGCAGCCTCAATCAGGCCTTCTGGCTGATAAACACTCATAGAGAGATACGTAAAGTAATTTATAAATGCATAAAATGTTTCAGATTAAAGGCGCAGTGTGCAGAGCAATTGATGGGACGATTACCTAAAGAACGAGTCACTTCGGCACGTCCATTTCAAAAAATCGGGGTAGATTTTGCAGGCCCCTTCCAAGTAAAACAGTCTCGTGTCCGGAGGGCTTTAGTTGGTAAGGCTTATTTGCCAATATTTGTGTGCTTCTCATCAAAGGCTGTGCACATTGAGCTAGTGTCAAACATGACAACTGAGGCCTTTTTAGGTGCCTTTAAAAGATTTATATCTAAACGTAATATCCCAAGCGATGTATTTTGTGATAACGGGTCTAATTTCAAAGGCGCCAACAATAAATTAAAAGAGTTGTATAGTTTACAGTCTCTCAATATTCACCGGAACGCAGTTCTTGATTTTTCAAGTAACTTGGGCATTAAATTTAAATTCATACCCAGTTATAGTCCAGTCTTCGGAGGCCTCTGGGAGGCAGGCGTTAAAAGTGCCAATTTTCATATTAAAAGAGTAGTAGGAGACACGGTACTTACATATGAAGAACTATATACAGTTCTGGTGGAAGTTGAGGGAATTTTATATTCAAGACCTTTGACCCCTGTTGACGACGATATACCGGCCCGCTCCATTTAAATAAACCTGTGAAATAAATACCTATAAGTCTCATATACTTACTTACTTATAATAAAATGATATTATTATCAATGTACTTACTGTAACTGCATAATAACACCTTGTTGTTGTCGTCTTTTCTGAAAATAAATAATATGTGCGGCCGAAGGTGCAAAGAGTAAATTAGTATTTAATTTGAATGTTTGCGCACCCGCTCTCGCACGCTGTTCCTCTCGCTCGCACTCCGCCCCACCGCCCGCGCCACGAGGCTGCCGCGGCGCGCGAGCGGAACCAGCAGTGGCAAAAACGAACGCGAGACTGCATGTGTGTCTGTCCGTCTGTCTGTCGTAGTAGCTACCTTTGCACCCTCGAAAGTACCTTAATAGCAAGATCCTCGGTCTTTTCTTTCGCACAAACCCCCGTCGGCAACAAAGTGTGGTTCTTCGAGCCGAATCAAGTGTGGATCGCGAAGAAAGGATCACAAAACCTGTGTGTCAGGAATGGCGTTATATCAAACCCCGCCAGCACGAGGAGTGAAAACACGTGCACAGTTGAAACAAGAAATAATGCCTAACCAAGAGGATAAGAAGCTAGAGGTCAAATCGGCGATTGTGCAGCATGATAGTAGAAAGGCAAAAGTATTCGGAAAAGTCCAATCGGACAAAATTTTGCCGCGCCAAGCAAGCGCGACCTCACAAGATGGCGGATCACGCAAAACGAGCAACGCTCGTGGCACGACGTCAACCGCGAAGCAAAAGCTGCTAGAATACGAAGCAGCTCAAGCTAAAACCCAAAATTGAGATGGAAGAAGCCAAAGCTCAAATGAGAGTGACGAAAGCCCGCATAGAAAAACAATTAATTGAAAAAAAGTTGGCCGCCGACCTAGCGGAGGTACAAAGCTCGCGAGGTACCCTGGCTACATCTGGCGCATGCATCGATATGGTGGAAGATTGGCTGGAGAGATCAGTTGCTGCTCAGGGTCCGTCGCACGACCATACGAATAGTGCCCGCGGCGATCTGGCGCATCAGCCTGGCACAGCAACAGACTTGCAGTGTCAACACACTCACCGCGCTATTGAAGATCTAGCTAACGCTTTAAAAGGCATCGCAGTCGACAGCATCGGGGCGAAAGCCAATCATCACCAAGAGTTGTTGTCAAGAATGGCCACCTCAAAAGACCTACCGTTATATTTTGGTGACCCAATGGAGTGGCTGCACTTTAAAGAGGCATATAATGAGTCTACACGGCTTTGTAATTACAGCGACAACGAAAATGTATGGCGACTAAGAAAATGCCTAAGGGGCCACGCCAAAGAAGCAACTTTATCCTTGTTGATGGGCGCCTCTTCACCTCACGAAATAATAGAAACTTTAGAACTTCGATTTGGTAGACCTGAGAACATTATGCGACGAGTGTCGTCACAGTTACGCAAGTTACAACCGCTACCGCAAGCCTATCATACACAGATTGTAGACTTCGCTATAAAAATTAAAAACTACGTTACAGCCACGCGAGCCATTCAACAAAGTGACTACCTGAGAAGTCCAGAACTTGTTACTTTAGTTGTGTCTAAGTTACCAACGGCACTGATAAACAAGTGGGCCGAATTCTTATATGAAAATAACGATGATACACCGAAACTAGTATTACTCTCAGATTTTTTATATAAAGAAGCAAAGAAAATAGCAACAACAGGAGTGAGCTATATTTACGCCCAGAATGATTACAAAAGAAAGTTTGATAACACACATAACGACGGGTCCCAAGAACAAAGTCGCATCTTCAGAATTATCTAGTTGCAATACGAAGCATTTAAGTGACGCGCATCAGTTACGTAACTTGAAAAGGAAAATTTATAGAAAATTATTGTGTAAGTCATTTCTTTATTTTGTTTACTTGTCTGCGTGTGCTAATGTTTAGTTTTAATGCTATGTTTTATTTAAAATGGATTCTTATGTAATAATCAGTGTTTGTTTTTTGGAATACACTAAGACTTAACTACACTTGCGACTTTGTTTTATGAAATATTTCATACTTTCCTATGTCGTATGTGTACATGAAACGGTGTACGTCAATATTTGGCTCTAGAATTAAGTCTTAAGTTGTAATTTTCTCTAAATATTTTGATTTTGTTTATTAGTTTTTTCTATAGAAATCTTTTGCGCCCAGTAGGCATTTAAAAAATGTATAAACTTAAAAACACAATGGAAAAACAACAAGATGCTAAACAATTTAAAAAATAGGCATAGTAGTAACAAACCTTTGACATAGGAATCTAGTAATAATCAAGTAATCATAACTAACATTCAGGAAAAATTCTATAGTTAAATAAATAAATATAGTTAGGTGAATATGTAAACCAAATGAATAATGTTCTACATCCCCATTAAAAATCGCTTAATTTTTTTTTTAACAAAACGTATAAATCTCTTCTAACAAACTACATAAATATCTTGATAAGGTAAAAGATTATCACAAAATCTGATAAAAACAAAATTATTTTCTATTTTTGTACTTAAATCAATGCTAAAAGTGTAACTAATCACAGATTCAGTAATCAATATAAAACTTTGACGAATGTCTTAGGTATTCAACTACAAGTATTATTTAACATAAATACGTTGATCGGTTTTATTAAATTTAATCAGTATACGTCTCACTTGTTACAAAAAAAAATATTCATCACTTAAGTCGTCATCAATTGTTAGAGATTTGAAGGGTAGAGATTTGAAAAAGTTGCATTACTTGTTTCTAACACACCTGTATCGCACATGTTCTCTAAATCATTATATTTTGCTTTTGTCAACTCAAGTGGTGAAGAATAAGCGCGCTCCAAGACAGGTACTACAAATGAGTTTCTTGTATCGTTTCGTTCAACCAAGCATTCGATAGATTTCTAATTTGCTAGCGGCCCGCTCGCCCCTTCATCCACGCTAACTTAGATAGAACCTCATAGTTTAGCCATTAAAAAAAACATATCTACAAAATTTAAACAAAAACCTTTTAGTTAAAACCGCATAAAAATCCATTGCGTCATTTAGGAGAATAGTGCGGTACCACAGAAAGAGGAAAACGGCGACTTTACTTTGTAATATGTAATGATGATAATGATTTGGCACAGATTTATCAATCAAAACTTCTCTAATTTTAATCCACAATATTTTTTTTATTTTCTCAAATTTTTCTTTCTTCTCAAGTTCTTGCTTTAAAATTTGTCATTTACATAGGTCTTAAAGTTAAAGAAGTTTTACTGTTCCATATTTTTAACTAATTACGGTTCTTCTTTCGGTTTTGCCCATCACACAAGCAAACGCCATTCCTCTGGAGTGTAAATGGTTTTGCAGTGAGACAAGCGCATAAGGGCATGCACACTGTCTCCCTCGTTTTGTGTGTGTTCTTTCTCTAGAAAACGATGTGTATTTGAGTAAAAGTCGGTGTATTAGTAGTATTAGCAGATTGAACTGAATCTATCCAAGAACTATGACCGGGACAAAAGTGATCATTACATTTCCTGTGTACATTTAATAGATATGGTGCTGGTGTAGCTAACGTGATATGTGACGTTGAAGAAGTGGCAACAAGTGGTTCTTCAAATTCTTCTAAGTATATCGCTGGTGAATTTTTAAAACTGGAGGTTACTTCTATATTCAATGGAATAAGCACTTCTTTCGCATGCGGATGTTGTAAAAACGGAACAGGTGCTGTATCCACTTGCTGACAGGTAGCATAAGTGGTGTTTTCGATAATTTCGTGCTGATCTTCTGATACTACTGTAATCATGTTAGAGATTGAAACAACTTGCTGACATGTGGTACGAGTATTATTTTCAGTAGCTTCATGTTGATGTTCTGATACTTCTGTATAATTATTGAAGTTACCAAATATACGTCCTGATAAACATCTGCAATTTCCATGATAATGTTTTAGGCTTCTGACGGTAACGAAGAGCTGGTATTGCTGTCACGTTGATTTGAAAATTTTGTTAGAAAGACAAATAAACAAAAAAGTAGCTACTAAATTTTATTGCCTTACTTGAGCACTAGTTTATCACTTACAAAAATACATAATTTTAATTAAAAAAGCGTTAAACGGTGTGTTTTTGTTTAGAACAAAGTCGCATATAAAAAATCGTACAACGAACAGAATAGCTTTATCACAAACGACAGTATTTTTTTGGAAAATTTACGTAGAACAATATCGTATCTGCACATGCGGTTGGTAATTTTAAGATAGTTTTAGGTGAACAACAACTTATGCGAAAATAATATTGTAAAAAATAGATACGACGAAATGAAACGTTAAGTAGCAGTTTTCTAAATAACTTAATCACATCATCAAAACAATACCATAACATATTTTTTTGTATTTTTATCGTAGAACAACACACTTTAGTAACATACGACGGTAACGTTAATGATTTCGCTATTTATCTTAAAATATTTACTAAATATTATACAAATCCTTGAGCCAACTATAAAACGCGTAAGACTTGAAATAAAGAACAATTTCTCATCAAGATTAATGTATTCTTTATCCATATTTCTGCTAGTAGTAGAATAAGTACAATAATTTTTATCCATTTGTAGATCCTAATTCAAAATTATTTTCTATATTGATGATGCAGACATCGTAAAACATATACTATGATTCTGTATTTACAACTTTTATCATTAATTTGATTTAAATATATAAATAGTTTTAACCTCCAAAAACGACCGTCACTGCGGAGTACAAACTCGTATCTGGCGTTAGTTCGCGGCACGTGTGATGAAAACCGCGGCAAACAAGTTCGTACATGTCGATACGCTTTTGTTTGTTGGAATAGATTTCAGCTAAGGTGATGTTCGTTTGGTTATTTCATAAAATAAAAAAGTTATGTATAAAATAATTACACTCCCATGTAGCTAGTATGATGCTAAATACAAATCAATAACAAACTAAATATCGTCCTATATTTCCATAAGAGTTTGTTCTGCGGGACCGTCGATAAGAAAGTGCATCAAAATCATTCCGTGCTGGCATGTTCCGAGGCAGCCAACACTCCCTACAAGTGTAAATTCTGGAGAAGAAATAATCATGTGATAACCGAATGCACCAAGTTTAAACGAGCATTACGAAGAGACAGATGACGATTTGTAAAGGCGAATAATCTATGCTATAAGTGCCTCGGCGCTTGACATGTAGATCAATCGACGTGCACTGCGGAAAACTGCGACATCGAGGCCTGTGGCAGGCCGCATCATCGGTTGCTACACTGGCAGAGCCGCAGCCCTGCGGTGTCGGCGGCGTCCGCGCTGCTTCCCGGTTCACGGCAGGAGCCCACGCCCGACAGTGAACTTGTTACCCACGCGACAGAGTCTCAATGTTTTAAAGTGTCTAGTGTAAATAGGTATAAAAAGTCAGAAAGGTCTATTGTGTCAAAAGTCATGCTTAAAATAGTGCCGGTTACTATTTGCGGTCCATTACAAAGTGTTAAAACGTACGCGTTATTAGATGACGGCGCGACGGTGAGCCTTATCGCTGCCGATATCGCAGATAAGGCTGGCCTGCACGGCGAGAGCGTAGTAATGCGTGCAAGTAGTGCATGGGATTCCAGTAATTTGGTATGTAAAGCTGAAATATTAAACTTTGAACTATGTAACAATGATGGTAACAAATTTAATTTACGAGCTCGAAAATTTAAAGAATTAAATTTACCAATGCAATGTATGTCTAATATAGATTTAAGTAATTTTGAAAATAAACTTAACGGCTACTTTAACATGTGTCAATCTGAGATAAAACCTAAATTATTAATTGGTCAGGATAATTATAACTTGATTGCACCTATCGTATGTAAACAGTATAGTTCGAGCGGGCCGTTTATCACGAAAACATTATTAGGGTGGTGTGTGCACGGCCCTTTATATCGACCGCACAAGCAAAATAACAGCTTCGGTGCAGGAGCGCTGGAGTACTTCCCGACTGACGGCACCGCCGGCAGCGGCGCTGCCGGGTCGCAGCGTTCACAAACAGGCGATACCGGTAAGCAACACGCACAAGCGCGCTGCGCTTCCTCCCACAGCGCATCCAGCGTCACGCCACTCGTACTTACCACCACAGCTGTAAGTGACGATTCACCACGTCAGCAGGCGACCTGCATACTTGGAAATAGTACAGGTAGTAGGGTCCCGCATGAGTACGATTCCGATTCCGACTTATACGACTTAGTACGCCGTGCGTTCTCATTGGAGTCAATAGGTATCTATACATAACAAACCGCGTCAGAACGCACTTGATTTAAGAGCAGTAAACATGCTTAACAAGTCAGCTGAGTTGAAAAACGGGCAGTGGACCGTTGGCCTGCCTTGGAAAAGCGACAAATTTTATATGCCTGATTCATACCCTGCAGCATTAAAGCGTTTAAATATAATAGAAAGAAAGATGCTAGCCAACTCCGAGTTCGAGTCTCGGTACCGTGATCGAATAAAACATTTATTTGAAAACAACTTTGCTCGAGTACTTAGCGACAGCGAAAACAGGGAACCTTCCAAAGGGCATACCTGGTACTTGCCGCACTTCGCGGTGGCCAACCCGAATAAAAGTAAGTTAAGACTAGTTTTCGACGCCGCAGCCAAAAGTAATAATAAATCACTTAATGATTTTTTGCTCCAAGGGCCCGATTTGCTAAATTCGTTATATGGTATTATGTTTCGGTTCAGAGAGAATCCTATAGGTATAATAGGGGACATAAAAGATATGTTTTTAAAAATAAATATTGTAAATAAAGACCAAAATGCGTTAAGATTTCTTTGGAAAGAAAAGGGTAGTGACGTGATAAAATATTGTGCTATGACGTCACTTATCTTTGGAGCGAATTGCTCGCCTTTCGTGGCACAGTTTATAAATACAAATAAAAACGCTTACCTTTTCGAAATTGAGATGCCGGAAGCTGTAAATGCAATTAATAATAACCAATATATGGACGACTTTAAAGATATAAATAGTTGTCGTAAGGTAATAAAAGACATTTCTTTCTTACATAAGCAAGGCGGACTTGAAATGCGAAATTGGTTAAGCAACGAACCTACGGTGCTTGACGACTTTCCGAAAAGCATCCTTAAAAACATAGCAATAAGGTTCGATATTGAAAAGCAACCCGAATGGGCATTAGGTTTACTTTGGTTTCCACAAACTGATATGCTAGTTTTCGACCTGTTATTTAAACGCATTCCGCAAGAGATTTTACTTCTTATAAGAATTCCTACAAAAAGGGAAATGTTGAGTATTGTTATGTCCATTTTTGACATTCACGGTTATTTGATACCGTTTACAATTAAAGGTAAAATATTGATGAGAGAAACTTGGAAAACTAATATTAAATGGGATGAATAATTAAGCGGTGAATTATATATTTTATTTTGTAGTTGGATAAAACAGGCACAGGAAATAAATAACATCAGAATACCACGATGGTATTTTCGTAATAATTTAATTGAACCCGATAAGAGCGAGGTACCATTAGAGCTACATAGTATATTTTGCGATGCGTCGCCGAGCGCGTACGCCGCGGTCGCGTATTGGAGAAAGGTAAGCGGCGATCGCGCCGCTGCCGCTGTTACGTTCATAGTTGGTAAATCTAAGGTAGCCCCGGTGAGACCTACCTCCGTGACGAGACTTGAGCTGCAGGGCGCACTCCTAGCATGTAAGCTCGGGGACAGCATTAAAAAAGAACACAGACTTAAACCTACTTCAGTTTATTATTGGACTGATTCTACAACAGTGTTATATTGGATTAGAAATCAGTGTAGAAACTATAAAATCTTTATTGCTAATCGCTTGGGTGACTTTGACGAGCTGAGTAAAAGTAAAGAATGGCGCTACGTGCCTACTAACTTGAACATAGCTGACCTGGGCACGAAAAATAATGATTACGAACTATGTAGCGACTCGGAGTGGTTTACCGGTCCGTCGTTTTTGTACCAGCCGTGTTCATGTTGGCCCGAACAACCTGAAATAAAAAATATTTGTGATAACGTATTAGAAAAAGTAAATACTATAGTAAGCGAAAATAATGTAACTTGTTACTTACCTGTTCCAAACCCAAACCGATTTTCTCGTTGGCTGCGATTGTTACGTGCTATAGCTGCGGTTTTATTGTTTATCAAAAAGTGTAAAAAAAGTTCAATTTTTTGTATTAACGAAGAATTAATGAATAAAGCGGAGATATTGTTGTTACGTTATTCGCAATCGGAATCTTTTCAAACGGAAATAAATACCTTAAAGTCAGATAAAGAAATAAAACATGATAGTCGACTTCGTACACTAACCCCTAGCCTAGATGATAACAATATTTTACGTATCGACGGACGTATTGGTAACGTAAAAGACGTAGAACATATGACCAAATATCCTATCATATTAGACGGTAAGAACTATATTACGCGACTCATAGTACTGCATTATCATGTCAATGCTGCCCATTCATGTAATGAGATGATAATTAGTCAACTCCGCCAGAAGTACTGGCTCGTTGGATTGAGGCCTACGGTTCGTTCCGTCGCCAAACAGTGTCTGGTATGTCGTTTCAGCAAAGCATTACCTAACCCACCGCGCCTCGGTGATTTGCCCGAGTGTAGACTTACCCACCATCAAAGACCGTTTACCATGTGTGGCGTGGACCTATTCGGGCCTATAGAGGTTGCAGTAGGCCGCCAGACGGCGCGCAGGTACGGTGTGCTCTTTACATGCCTAACTGTGCGCGCGGTGCACGTAGAATTGGTTCCGTCGCTCACAACCGACTCCATGATGATGGCGTTGCGGCGATTGGCTGCGCGCAGAGGTTGGCCGCACACCCTTTTTTCTGATAATGGCACCAATCTGCGAGGTGCAGATACCGAACTAAAAAAGGCGTACCAAGAAATTGTAAACAGTCAGCAAGACATAGCTTCGGAAGCTTTAAATAAAGGGGTCCAGTGGAAGTTTATACCCCCAGCCAGCCCACATATGGGAGGCGCTTGGGAGCGCCTTATACGAAGCGTTAAAACTGCTCTTAAGGTAGTTTTAAAAGAGTGAGCCCCTCGCGAGGAAACTCTTACAACATTTATGTGTGAAGTTGAAAACATGATAAATAGCCGCCCTCTAACTCATGTATCTGTTGATCCCCGAGATCCCGAAGCGTTAACGCCCAATCATTTTTTGTTAGGTTCTTCTACTAACCTTCCCCAAGCCGGGGTCTTCGATGACAGCGATTTGTATTTGAGAAAGCAATGGCGTATTGCACAGCGCTTAGCAGATTTGTTTTGGTCTAGGTGGCTGAAGGAAGTCTTGCCTACCTTGGCTCCTCGCAAGAAGTGGAACTGTGAAGGTGCCCAGCTAAAGGTAGAAGACCTAGTAGTCGTGGTGGACCCTGCATCCCAGCGGAATGTGTGGCCGAAAGGTGTCGTCCAAAAGGTATACCCCGGTTCCGACGGACGAGTAAGAGTGGTCGATATTAAGTTTAAAACTGGTGTAACTAAGCGCCCGGTATCCCGAGTAGCATTGCTTCTTAGCGATGAGTGTCGTTGAAACGACACTGGGGGGGAGAATGTTGACGACGATATACCGGCCCGCTCCATTTAAATAAACCTGTGAAATAAATACCTATAAGACTCATATACTTACTTACTTATAATAAAATGATATTATTATCAATGTACTTACTGTAACTGCATAATAACACCTTGTTGTTGACGTCTTTTCTGAAAATAAATAATATGTGCGGCCGAAGGTGCAAAGAGTAAATTAGTATTTAGTTTGAATGTTTGCGCACCCGCTCTCGCACGCTGTTCCTCTTGCTCGCACTCCGCCCCACCGCCCGCGCCACGAGGCTGCCGCGGCGCGCGAGCGGAACCAGGGCCCTGATTCTGTATAGCAATCTATAGATTCCACACCTAAACCTTACCGCGCACAAACGTCAAACGCATACGTTTTTGGGAAGTATCGTAACTTTTTAAGGAATTAACGTGGTTTTGATACAAGGAATCGTTACAGAATAAGGGCCCAGCAGTGGCAAAAACGAACGCGAGACTGCATGTGTGTCTGTCCGTCTGTCTGTTGTAGTAGCTATCTTTGCACCCTCGAAAGTACCTTAATAGCAAGATCCTCGGTCTTTTCTTTCGCACGAACCCCCGTCGGCAACAACCCCCATGTCTTCAGATCCTTCAGATCTATCATATTTGACACCAGGTCATTTTTTGACTGGTGCTCCTTTAAATTGTTACCCGGAACCAGACTTGACAGCAGTGAGGAAGGTTCCATACAACTCGATTCCCACCGGCTTCCCTTCAGAAGTTTAGAACACAACCACTCTCTACTTGAATTGAGAAATGGCACAATCAGTAATTAAAAAAGTAAATATATAAAAGAAACATTACAAATTGCCTACACTATGGACATTAAATCAACAAAATTTGCTTTTTAACAACATATTGCTTTAAAATAAACCGCAGGCGCGATCGGCTTCTAGGCAGTTAAACTTCTGTACAAAATAAACGTCATTACGTCACATAAAGGTCAATAAACCCACCCGTGTATTAGCAGCCGGTAAGCCGTCTTTATCCGAGTTACTTGATAGAGACAGTTATACAATTTGCGTACGAGTGAGCGGGACGGAGGAATAACGTTTTCGGTTTGTGTTCTGTTGACAGATAATTTGACGTAATTGCAATTCATCATTGAATGCATGACTGTGTTTTATTAGTATTTGAATTTATTAGTTAGTTGTTTCACCTATTAGAATGATTAGTATTGTAGTTGGACTTTGTTTATTTGTGTTGTGTGTAGAAAGTAGTTACGAAGACGTACGTTGTAATTAGGTATTTGCGGTAAGTAGATATTGTAATAAGTTGAAATTACGTATTTAGAGTAAGTAGATTTGCAAAGTAATCGGTAGAATTGTAAGATGTCGTCATTAATAGCTTTAGATTTGCGGTAAGTAGATATTGTAATAAGTTGAAATTACGTATTTAGAGTAAGTAGATTTGCAAAGTAATCGGTAGAATTGTAAGATGTCGTCATTAATAGCTTTAGATTCTTCCCGGCTTTTATGATAATGTCTTAGCGCACTTTGTAAGAAAGAATAGACGAATAGCTTTAGAGTATAAGTAGTATTATTAGTACTTAGTCGATTAAGTTTTGTTTAATTTACATCATATCAGCATTTCACCACAAACGGCTTTTATCAAAGCCACTTCTATTATGCTTGCAAGACACTGTTTCAATATCTCAGTGCTTACACGTATAGTAAAAGTGGACTGAAGATACATCTGCCTATACAAGACTGAAGCCAGGATGCCAATCACAGATTTTCGGTAAGGACTCAAGACTGCGTGCCCGCGCTCGGAGTAGGTAAGCATTTTTTTTTGCTCCGGCTTACCTCTCTCAATATTTCACGCTTCGCCACTGCTTGACAGAGGTACCTAGCAATAGGCTTAGATTTTGGAATCTATGTACCAAAATGCAACAAAGCTTTTGGAAACACTGGTATGTTTGTTGTTCATAGTGTGTTGTTTTCTTATTTCTGTGGGGAATACATTAAGTGGATACCGTTGCTTATAAATGGATTAGTACATAAACTATTTATAATGTAAGTAGGTGTCAATCGAAACAAAGTTTTCTGAAAAATAAATAATGTTTATTCTTAAACTATAGTATACTCACGGAGAGTGTTCTAGTAATATCTTAACTGTAATAGATTCAACTAGCCTAACTTATATAAAAATTTAAAAGAAAACAGCTTAGGTTAATATTAGTAGATGCCCTATGTAATGTGTATTGGTCTGTAACTGTTTATGTACTTACTTTAAGAGCAATGTAAAGTGTTTAAAAAAAATTAGACTCCCATACAAACCGTTAAAAATTATGTCACAATCATAGAAAATAGTATTTATTTTTTCTTTGTTGTTGGGAGTTTGTTTGCTACATAATAGAAAAAAAACCTTTTTTAATCTGTGTTTTGTAGTCAATGTTTTTGTCGATGCAACTGCTATCTGTAATTTGTTAATCTCTCTTACAATACAACTGATTAGAAGAACACGTGCTATCATTTCTCGTCCTCATAAAATCAGCAAAACCTATTTTTCTTTCACTACAGTCCGCTAAATTCCTAGTCCAGAACACATGTTAATTGGAAACAATTTATTTTAGAGTATAATTACACATGCTCGCATTACAAGTCCGTGACAGAAGAGGGAGTTAACCGGTCAACACGAGTGGTTAGGCTTGTGTCGTTCTCGTTCATGAACTATTAAAACTGGTTGGGTTATCCCGTTCCAATACTCTACCTTAACCCTTTAATTGGCAAAAGCAAAAAAGTAAAAATAGTAAAGTTATTATGAATATTATTGTTATAATATGCAATAGAGAAGTATAACAAAATTTAAAAAATATATATTACTGTGTAGTTTCCTGAAAACATAACGTTAAGTAGGTATACTCAACAAAAACGGAAGGTCACAAACTGAGGGTAAAATATAAACGTTGAGTATACTTAACAAAATCCGATTAGGGGTACTAAAATTTAATGTGACTCAAGAATGTTTAAACAAGTTTAATGAAAAAAGGAACACATAAGTTATTAGAATTAACTCTGTATGTTAAATTAACAAGTCTGAATTCTTTTAAAGCCCTAAGTTTCCTAATACCTTTCCTTTGCATATCCCGCCTATAAAATAACCAAGCATTATTGATGCACTGATATCCAAAAGTGGGGAAAATATGAAAATATACCAGCGCCTTGTTTTCATTTCAGTCCTATATAGTGCGATCAGCATGTCGGCTAGGTCTAGGCACTCCTCTCATATGGGCATTATAGTGCTTCACCATGTTTGGGTAATCAACATCAATTCGTTGTTTCTTTTCCTTACAGTAACGTTTTGCTTTCGTTTTTTTATATGCGTCAGCGTAACTTGAAGCTAGAACAACGCACTTTATAACGTTCTATTTTGACTAAAGGCTCCTCTACCTAGGTTTTAAGGTCCTTGTCCGTTTTCAGTTTATCAGCAGCATTTCTGAGTCGATTTGGACGAATTGACAAGAAAAACCAACCCAAATAAATAAAATAGCACACAAAACCATCCTAAACTATTTCCAATTCAATAAAACACATCATGCGACTTTGTTAAATATATTTAACAATAACTTTGCAAAGTAAATTTCTAATCACTTGATTATGTTAAGTGGGCTCAACATTCATGTGCATCTATCACATCCATATTAAGTAGAGTCGGGGCATGAATATAACGTAATATTTAAGTTTACATATCTCTCAAATAAAAATAAGTATTTTTATATCATAAAAAGTTATTAAACACTTACAAAAATTAATGATTAAATATATATAAACTTCTAAACGAAATAAAACTTATTAACTTCTGAACAAAACAAAACTTATTAACATCTGAACAAACCAAACTTATAAACTTCTGAACGAAATAAAACTTACTAACTTCTGAAGTTCTGAACAAGAAAAAACTAAACTTATCTACCATACATATAAATCTATCTAATGGTTTACAATTTCGTATAATTACTTTTTATAGAAACAAACTAACAAAAATAACAAAGGTACCTTTAGATATCTAGATAACAAGACCAAGATTTGAAATACAGTTTAAATGTTTTTATTTGCATAATGACTTTGTTAGAATATCAGCTGGCATTGACTCCGTACATAAATATTTTAAAGTTACAATTTTTTCTTTTATTATTTGTCTTACAAAATGATATCTAATGTCTATATGCTTACTTCTACCGTGATGCATTTGATTATAGTACAAAGTTTCTGAGCAGATTGACTATCATTGTACAAAATTATAACAGGTGAAATTCCTATACATTCATTTAAAAAGTTTCTAATGAATTTAGCTTCTTTTGAACTATCAGATATACCCATGTACTCTGCTTCTGTACTGGATAGTGCAACTGTACGCTTGCGACTTTCCCATGACACAGCTGAGTATCCAATCTTAAATATGTAGCCTATTTAGGAGCGCCTATCCAGTTGGTCAGATGCCCAATCCGCATCTACATAACCAGTGACTGTTAGGGTAGGACATGACTTTTCATACACAATGTTATAATCCATAGTGCCTTTCAGATAGCGGAGAATACGCTTGGCTGCTTTATAATAGATTTCTGTATGACAGTTATTAAATTGACTTAGCATACTTGCTGCATAGGCTATGTCTGGTCTTGTACATACAGCTATATACATTATACATCCAATTAAACTTCTAAACAAGTGATCATTACTGTTTTGATCTCCTTTCTCAAACTTTATTCCAGTTGCTATTGGTGTAAATGCTGGTTTACAGTCAGCCATATTATACTGCTCCAGAACTTTTTGAATGTAACTTTTCTGATCAAGTAGTATTTTTCCTTGTGTTTGTGTTAATCGCATTCCCAATACTTGTGTAGCCTTTCCTAAATCTCTCATTTCAAATCGTCGCATGAGCTCCCCCTTCAGTTGTATCTTTTCGAGTGTATGCTTGCTAAATATCAGAATGTCATCGACATACAGGGCCAAAATAATCAGATTATGTCCATTTGACCTTACGTAAACACATGGCTTAGTAATAACCTTTTAAATTAAAGATCAATCAAAGTTTTGTCAATTTTATCATTCCAAACCTTTGATGCTTGTTTTAAACCATATAAAGCTTTGTTCAGTTTACATACATAATTCTCTTTACCTTTGACGTTGAAATGACTGGGTTGCTCCATGTATACTTCTTCAGATAAATCTCCATTAAGAAATGCAGTCTTCACATCCATGTTATCTATTTGCATATTAAGTTGAGCTGCTAATGCAAACAGCATTCTTATGGTAGAATATCTTACCACAGGAGAATAAGTATCTTTGTAGTCGATTCCATATGTCTGTGTGAAGCCTTTTGCAACTAATCTGGCTTTATAGCGTTGCTCACCATCAACTCCATATTTTTTTCTTAAATATCCACTTACATTTTACAACTTTCTTTCCCGGAGGTAGAAGTGTCAAAGTCCATGTATTATTATTTTCCAAAGATGTGTACTCACTAAGCATAGCAGCTTTCCAGTGCTCACTCTCAGCCCCAGACAATGCTCCTTTGATGGTCAATAGCTCACTGTTGGAGCTCAAAGCTGTCATGACATTTACATTCTCGGTAAAGTCGTCTGGATCAAATATGATGATGTATCTGTGGCCATGTTTGGAGTCCATGTCAAATCTGAACTAGAATCACTTACATAAGGATCGGAGTCAGATGTCTCCGGCTCAGTCTGACTTTCCTCCACCTCATTTTGACTTTCCACTGTCTCATCTTGACTACAAGTATTTTCGGTGTTGCAGATTACCTCATCTAGTGTCCCTACAGTGAAATCTGAGTCTATATCTCTACATGACTTTTCTTCTAAAAACTGTACATCTCTGGATTTAATGACTTTGGATGGATTCCCTTTGCTTTCGTTATAGTAGCCAACAAAAATTAACTTCCGACTCTTTGAATCTAATTTTCTACGACTTCCTTTAAGAATCATGGCATATGCAATACAATATTTATATTATTTATATTATATTAAAATATTTTTAAATTCGGTAAATCAACTTTCTTACCAGTCCATATCCCCTCTGGAGTTGTACCTTTTACAGCCTTAGTCGGTGCTCTATTTTTGATGTAGATGGCAGTATTAACCGCCTCTGCCCAGAACCTCTTGTCCATTCCAGAATCCTGAAGCATGCATCTTGCAGCCTCCATTATAGTTCGGTTGGCCCTCTCCACCACACCATTTTGTTGGGGTGAGTACGGCTCAGTAGTTTGATGACTAATGCTATGCTCTCTCAGGAATTTCTGAAACTTGTTATTGACATATTCACATCCATTGTCTGAACGAACAACTTTTATGTTTAAACCAGTTTGATTTTCAACAATTTTTTTAAATGTTTTAAACATGTCTAAGACCATGTCCTTGGTTTCAATGAAGTAACCAAAGGTCATTCTAGAGAAATCATCTATAAAAGTTAACAGGTATCTAGCACCACTAAAAGATGCAACTGACATTGGCCCACACAAGTCTGTGTGTATGAGACCTAACTTCTCTGTGGCCCGTGTATATGATTGTTTTGGGAATGGTAAACGTGATTGTTTGCCTTCAATGCAAGCTACACAAGGTGAAAAATCAGTACTGCTGTAATTAATGCCAAGTGCCATACCTTGTTTCAGCAAATCCATACTTCTTTTGTTGAGATGACCAAGTCTGCGATGCCAAAGTTCTTGAGATGACTTTGTTTGGCATTGTAATGTTATATGAAACACATGTGTGTGGCAAATGTAAAATATAGGGATTAATAAATGCAAATTCTAATGTTAAATAAAAAAGTTGCAAATGCAAAATATTAAAAGGAAATTACCTTTAAATTAATAATTCGGACGCCAGACGGAAGTATCTCTCTCAAAAAAAAAATATAAAATCAATTTTACCTCGGAATGTCATCGGAGAGATTGTTACTTTTAATCTGCAGGGGGGTAGATTAAGGAATAAAACTATTTAATACTGAACCATTGTTTTATTTCAAAATCCCTGTTGCTTAACCTTTTACCGCTTAAAGTTTAATACTAACTAACAAAAATTTAGGCTTGTGAATACCACCAAGTTACCATCAAAATAACATTCTAAAGTTAAACGTTATGTATATTAAATGTATGATATACAAAGAAGTTCAAATAGACTAATTGTCTTTATAAATTTAATTACCTAAAGAGCATTATATTGTGAATCTAAATAATATTTTGTGAATATAGCACCGTATTCAACTAACAGTACATTCCTGCTTGCCAAGGCAAGGTAAAAGTCTAAAACAATTAGTGTAACCACTGATTTAAAATGAATGTTGTACTGACAACGTTTCTAAGTCCATTCTCATTTCTCTACAACGCCGAGGAAACGGTAAAGATGAAAACTTACTTGCGAACTCCAACGACCTGGGTCCTACCATGTTGTCAGAACAAGACACTCCGACGATACACGTGCGCCTCTTCTCATGTCGAACTCGGATGGAGAAAGATAAAACGGATGGAACAAGGAAGAAATCGGGATTGATTTTAAGTATCTGGAAGACGCTTCTATGAGCTGGAACAAAAAACACCACATTAGCACGTGCCTACTTGTCTAGGGCGCATACCAATAGAACTTTCGACAAGAAAACTTACCACCTTCCATGAAATGCAGCTAAATAACCATTTTGGGTTATGTACTTTTCGCCAACCAAATGTAAAAGTAATTTTCTGTAAACGTTCAACGTTTCGCAATGAGTCACAAATTTCAACATGTAAAAGACAAAATTCCAACAAATACGATCGAACTTACCAAAAAAAATAAACAATTAAGGCATCTAAGCCTATTTTAATGATTTAAAATCATTTTCAAAATAAGATGCTACATGATTTTACCTGGACCAAAATTATACAATGCCATTCTTGCGACGAAAATGCAAAGATGAGACTTTAAATAATATCACTTGTCGTCTGTGGCAATGGTGCGAGAAACGCAAAATATTTGTCTTTGCATCCTACATAAAATCTAAAGATAACTTCATGGCGGATAAGGAGTCACGGCGTATGAATATCGATACAGAATGGCAAATGTCGGCACCTGTGTTCGAAAATATTGTTCAATCGTTTTGGACACCTCTTAAAGATCTCTTTGCTACTTACCAAAATTATAAATGCAATAAATACGTCTCATGGCAACGAGACCCCTATGCTTTTGACATAGATGCATTCACCTTAAATTGGAATATATTTTATTTTTATGCTTTTCCCTCTTTCTCGCTCATATTAAAATGCTTCAGGAAAATAATTAACGACGAAGCCAATGGTGTACTAGTCGTATCGTATTGGCCAAGTCAACCCTGGTATCCCCTACTTAGCTCAGTAGCTATATACTTCGGCCCAAGTGACGATATGTTATTATCACCTTTCAGGACCCACCACCCCCTTCGCAAGAAACTTATCCTGGTAGCATACAAATTATCAGAAAAGCATTTCAAAGACACTCGTTATGTAATGAAACCATCGAGGTGATGATTTCCTCATTGTCTACATCCTCACTAAAACAATACAATGTCGCTTTTACGAAATGGTGGAGTTATTGTGATATTTATAAAGTTGATTTCTATGACTCCCCACTTCCAATTCTATCAAAATTCCTTACGGTCAACTGTTAACAGCAGAAATTGGTTGTAGTTCATTAAATATGCATCGTTCTGCTCTAGCTATTTAGGGCAAACGTTATAGTGAAGCTGATTTAGTTGTTTGATTTTTTATAGGTATTTACTGGACTAAACCTAGTCATCCGAAATATTCGGAGACGTGAGATCCAAAGATTGTAATCGATCATCTTAGTAATTTATATCCAAATGAGGAACTTGCTCTGGAGTTTATTACTAAAAAATTAGTAACTCTGCTCGCATTGTCAACCGCACAACGAGTACAGACGTTATCTTCGAATTTCTAATTTAAAAATAAATAATAACTATGTCGAAACCATTGGGGATGATTTGATTAAAACATCTGCTCCAGGGCGACGACTACCTTGTTTATTTATACCATTTTTTCTAAATAAGATTGAGATCTGCCCTGCAAAAACATTACTGTCCTACTTAGATATGACTAAAGTTTACAGAGATAAACCTAGAATGGAAAGGTTATTGCTCACCTGAAGCCTATTCATAATGCAACTAGTTCTACATTAAGTCGTTAGTTTAAAAACACCCTATTTAACAGCGGTATTGACACTTCTTTATTCTCAGCACACACGTGTAAGACATGCGTCCACGTCCACCTCGGCAGGCAAACAGAAAAGGCCTTTCAATAACTGCAGGATGGACTGGTAATTCTCTGGTGTTTGCACGGTTTTACAATCATTACATTGATTAATTTCTAGCTTATCATTCATTATAATATATCATACTGGTTTGTACTAATATGGTACCTAATTATATTTAATCGGTTATTCTCGTAAATACTCAATTATAATAGTTAAATTAAATCATATAGGTACTTAAATTATTTCGCAAAATTTGTGTTCTAAACATCTACCTTGTGAATATAAATCTCGAGGATGCAACGTCGAAGTACAATTGATGGTTAAACAAACTTACCTGAAGTGAAGTTTGACCGTAATGGGCGATTTTCCGAGATCAAAAAAAAAAGAAATTGGTTCGTAAATGCCTTCATAGATGGCGCTTAGCATAGATTAGTATGGCGCTTAGTAAAAGGCGGGTTCACGAAGAGCACGTGTATGGCTGCGTAATATTTATTCTATTCCAAAATAGAAATAGGTTCTGGATGTCCTGAATATAAATAGGTAAGTAAATACTATTTTTTTATTCTTTTGGTAGACAAGTAAAAGTGTAGAATTTATTACAGCCCATAAGTAACCCAGCTTTCATAAAACGACATCTATCGAGTGTTTTTGAACTAATTTTTACTTTTTAATTTGGGCTGTCAGAAAATCGCCCATTGTACGAGACGTTGCATCCGAAGAGATTTATATAAAGATCCCTCCCTTCCCTTACATGCTGGCCCCATATAAATTAATTTTGCAAAAAAGCTCTAAAAGTGAATGACGATGACAGCGCGGGTGACAAACTCGTGCACTCGGTTGGTATTCACTAGATGGCGTCTGTGTCTATACTATGGGTAACGTTTTATTGTTTTTTTTTAATAAAATTTCTTTTAGATAGCTCTTTATATGTGTTGGATGCCTGGTACATTGAAGAGTGGACTACCTTCTGAATATAAATCTCTTCGGATGCAACGTCTCGTACAATTACGGTCAAACTTCACTTCAGGTAAGTTTGTTTAACCATCAATTTTTTAATATATTCTTGTTGTTGGTCATATGACAAGTCGCACCACTGTCTACATACCAATCATCTGAGTTTATATCCATCGCTAATGCAGTTAAAAGCGTTCCATGCCAAGCTTTATCACTTTTATTCTCATTTTTGTTGTTTACTTTCGCTAAACAGTTTTTCGCTATGTGACCCGGTTTTTTGCATAAAAAACACTTAAATCTTGGTTTGTAAGGTTGTTTCGTTTTTCTTCTTACAATCAATACACTATCTTCGCATTTATCATCTTGACCCCGTCGTAAAATTTCCTGTGATAATTTCGTTTTCACAGTTTCACTATTCAACTTTATGTTTCTTTATGAATTCTCTAAGGTCATGATCAGTGGGTCATACGAATTTGGCAAACCACTTAATATTAATACGGACAAGAAATCGTCATCCAATGGCGTGCTTATATCTCGTAGTTGTTGATCTAAGTCGCTGAACCGTGTGAGATAAGCATCCATATTGTTAAATTGTTCCAACTTTAATCCAAATAAAGTACGTAAAAGTGACAGTCTTCAACACAGTCCTTTGTCTTCGTAAGCATTTCTAAGATGGACCCCTTTGACTATATACATGTCTAGACGGAGCATCGCGGTACAAACGCTTCTCAAAATCCGTCCGGTTTTTGTATTGAAGGAGATGTTTAATTTTGTATGGAGAAAATGCCAACACCATGTACACAATACCAAAATGTAGCTAATTGCTTATTCGAAATGATTTTCTTCAAATAAATGAATAGTTTTCATGTAGAATTTATTTTAAATATCAAATTATAGCAACTTTCGGATCGCAGGCGGTAATCTGTCAACGTCATGTGACATGTCAAGTAGCTGTCAAAACAAAAGTACTTTATTAGGTACCTACCTACCTAATTGTTTTCTGTGATTTTGGTCTTAATAACAACTCTATATTCCAATACTGACATTGATAATGTTACTAATAAATTAACTTACTTTTAGCCAGATCAAATCGAGGTATTTTTACTAGCAAAGCATGTATTTCTATTGGTGTAAGTATAAAAGAGAAATAGACAAACATACATCTGCCTGCTGCTCTGCTCTGCACAACAATGCAGTTTTCTGAGGCATCCATTCCATCTGTAGACCTCTTAGATTAAAACAAAAAGGGAAGATACGGCATTAGCGTCTAGTAAGTGAGCCGCTAGAATTAGGCTTAGAGACCTAAAGACACAATTTCACTTCAGTCGGAATCGGTCGTGTACGTACGAGAGAGACGAGAAACGGCAAAGCGCGTCAGTTGAGTAATTGAGTAGGATAGGGCTATATTTTGATTGACTACAAGTAGGCGCATGCCGTATCTTCCCTTTTTGTTTTAATCTAAGGTAGACCTATTGTTTTCTTATTGGAGTTGGCATATGACACTACTAGTAGTGCGTAGGTAACAAACGAGTAGGTAGGTACAACTAACATTATGAGGAACATTGTTTATCTTTATTTGGCTGCCTATAACTGGGCACTAGGAGATAACCCAGATGAGCCTGTTTTTATAGGTACTTAACATTATTTTTTTTCCTAAAAGGATTGGTCTCAGATTGCTGCGAGTAGGGAGGAATGGAAGAAGGGAAGGGTGGCCTTTGCCCTGCAGTGAGACAATTTGCGGCTAATAATAATAATAACAATTATATCTTCTATTAGTTTCATAACATGTAGGTAGAGTTATACTTAAGCTGTTAATTGTAATTGACTGTTAGATTTCAGCGTTTTATTACCTACTGCTGCACCTACACATAACAAAAGAGCAGCACCTCGACCCTTACATCAAATCAAATCTAACATACATTAAAGAACACAACCATATGATACCATGGTACTAGTCCTAGTGTATGTACTAATATGCAGTGAATAATACCTAGTTAAAGTAACACACCAAAGTAGGTAGAGTAGGTAACTGGTAGTAATGAAATAAAACATTTTTACAATTTATAAGCATAATAAATGTTTATTTTATTTGCAAACTTGTTTCTGGTACTGCGATAATATTGGGGTTCTCTCGTAACTCCTGGACCATTCTCCAGCATCCCATACATACTAATGCATCCGCTGGAAGCTGAAAACACAAAATTGTTACCACATCTATCTATACTATTATAAAACACTGAAGATATTTTTAAAAAACTAAATGAGATCGACTATTTAGTGAATTGTGAGCTCAAAACAATTTTTTTGTCATCCCGCCATACAGTAAAACGAAGATATGGGGCATAGTGTTTCAGGGCAATTATATAAAAAGATTTTTGATAAATAAGACTACTTACTTCTCTTGAAAACATTATTTCTGAGATTATATTTCTCTCAGGACCATCTCCCTACATATGTGTCCGTCTGTGGAGCAAAGAGGATCTGCACCCCACGCAAACCTTTCTATCATATGTGATTGCTTGATGCTCGTTCCTATCAGCAATTACGTTCTCTATTTGCCTCACAGCATTGTTTGCAGCTTGTCTGCGAATATTTCGCTGAACAGCCACCCAACAAGCATAGCAAACATGTCCACTATTAGGTATCTGTAAACAAAGAAATCATAAAATGTGAAAAATGTAAAGTAATTTTTTTACATTAGATCACTCACTTGTGTCTTGAAAATAAAACTATGAAAAGATACCTTTCTTGGACTAATTCTTTCCGCGAGTTTATTTCTTTCGGGGCCTTCTAACAATGCATGTGATCTTCTGCACCATACACAGACATTTGAGTCCTGTGATGCCAAAGTTCTAGGAGGCCTGGGATTTTGACTAATGAGCCCCTAAAGTAGACCCAGCATGAATAACATACTAATCCTCCTTCAGGAATCTACAAAAAAGACCGTAATTTAAATCAGTAATTCATAAAAAAAGCTAGGTAAGTAGGTACTTCAATTATTATTATTTGAACATGAATTTATATTATGTATTAAAAAAGTTAATCACTACCTGTCTAGAATAAATTCTAGCAGCAATCAGTTCTCTCTAAGGTCCTTCTGAGATAGAATGTGTTCGTCTTTGAAACAATGCTGATCTGCACCAAACGCAAACATGTTCTTGATGGCTAGAAGCTTCATTTTCAGTTAATGACGTTCCTACGCCTAGTCCTGAGAAACATGGATGACAAACTATTCCATCAGTGTCAACCTAAAATTCAGAAGTTTGTTAATAAACTACTATTTATTTTGTCTTGTGAAGAATGTGTTAGGTTCTAAATAATAGGAAAATAAAAATAGTTTTTCATAAATACTACATGCACTACTAACCTCATGTCCAACATGTTGTTCCAAGATTAGTAGGTACCTAGTAATTCTATCCCCAGATTAGATGCCAGATAATGGTCTACCGAACACATCTATCTGTCCATCACACACAAAGAAGACATTGTTTGCTGCCTGAAATAGATATTATATTTAGTTTAATGTATTTCACTTTGATTATAGTTACTGTTATTTCAATAGAGCAATGTTCGTAATCTATTTCCTTGTAAAGAAGTGATAATAAGTATTTTATTAATTCTCTCGTAAATGCCTAATTAAAATACGAAAAACTCACCTGAAAACAACAAATGTAGGTAGTAGCAACAATGGTATCAACAATTAACAGGTCAATCAAATGCAAATCCAAGTCCGGGATAGCAGGCCGAAGTCAACAAGTGAGGCAGCAAACGAAAGTCCATGATAGTTGGCAGAAGTCAAGAAGTGAGGCAGTAAACGGTTATCTATCAGGTTATCAGGTAATCGCTCCATATCAGAAATACCTCAATGAAATCAGCATAGAAAAACAGCACAGCACAAAACTACACCACAATTAATCAGAAATTCAGAATCCACCCACCACCAAAAAACCGGAATGAAAATAAAAACGCCGGTCTATTTTTTTAAATCATGGTGACAGTTAAGCCGGGTCCGCTGCGCTAGATTTTGAACAGAACATTGTTCGAAAACATAAATTAGTCAATGGGCCACATTATTACTCAATGGGCCACGCCCCTTAATGATGTTTTCGAACAATGTTCTGTTCAAAAATCTGGCGCAGCGGACCCGACTTAACACTTTTTATTACTTTCTTTACAGCTTTGGACACTTGATTTTAACTCAGGAAGGCATATCGAGTTGCCAGGTTATTGAAAATTATGTTTTCATTTTTATTTTTCTACACGAAAATGGTAAAGCATATCGGAATATTACTTTTACCAACTAAATACATGTATTTTATACTATTTTTTGAGTAGGTGTACATGGTCTTGGCATAAAATTAAACATCTCCTTTGAAGTGTGCGTGACAGCCGCGTATGACTGACACTAGCGCGAATGGTTGCCAGCGAATGCCTAATTTCCAATAAAGTAGGGAAAAAATATTTATGCACATTACAATTTTAAAATGATTCATAGTGTAACATAACTTTTTAAATTACGTATGTCTATCGTATATGTAGGTATAACGCATAAAAGAAGCTGGTGTGTTTAGAAGAAATGGATGATTGAAGGCGAGGGCGAGTACAATAAAATAATGCGCTAATGGAAGCCTGTGTGCGTGTGATATGTTTGTAATAGGGACGAAATAGAAAAAACAGGCAGATTTACATTTATTACTTATTCAATATTGATTTTTTAATTAGAAATTTAAATATTTTAAATTAAAATCAAAACAATTAATTAAAGGCGTTCTCTTTGTATTTGTTTCTTCTAAATAACTTTTGTTTGGATGTTACATTATTTTTCACGTTCTCTAATTTCTTATTATGTTGAAACAACGACTTCTTTCTACCGGATCAGTTGGAAATCTAAAAATTAAAAAAAAAATGTTTGCTATGTGGTCGAACAGTTGTAAAGGTTACATAATGTGATGACTGCTCATCAATATCCGTGTCCAATAGTTTACATGAGACGAGAAATATTGACCTTTTAGGAGCACAAACATACACCCGCACTTTCTTAAACATCGTCATCATCAGCATCAGCCTATAAACGTCCCACTGCTGGGCGCAGGTTTCCCACGTGGAGATAGCACGTGGGGATATTGGGCCATAACTCACCACGCTGGCCCAATGCTTGTTGGTGGGTTTTAACAACTGCCATCTTACGACAACAAACGGGACCAACGGCTTAACGTGCCTTTCGAAGCACGGAGGAGCTCGAGATGTTTTAAATTTGGTCACCCATCCAGTAACCCGGCATTGCGAAAGTTGCTTAGCGGGCAAGATCGCAAGCCGAACGTGCTAGCCGATGCGCCATCGAGCTCTGAAGCATACATACTACCATCCCCTACATACATATACTTAAACACACACTTCTTACATAAATACTTACGTACATTCCATTTCAAACATAACAATTTTTTTTATTTATTTCGAATATCGATACCATACCACAATAACAATTTATAATAATAGTATTATAAATTATTACAGTAGGTATTATATTTTTCTTTGTTTTAGAACGGAACCTATACTCCAGCCAAATTCGATGACGAATGTTTGTAAACAGATTACTGTTATACCTAGTTGCAGCAAGATTTTACTTTTTCTTGAGAGACATTCACAAGAAAACAGTTAACTATTGTGTGTTTTATTCAAAAAACAGTGAAAGTCCTGTCCTAGTGAAACTAGACATTTGCACAAATGACAGTAATATGTTTACAAACATTCGGCATCGAAAACCGTGACATTTAATGGATTGGCTTTTGAATCGAGTCGCCTGAATTTGAAGAAACTAACACTGTGGGGGGGTCTAAGGGGTTACAGATCGAATGCACCTGTCTTTGCTTTTCTCTTCTATCAGGTCTGGGTTTTAAATAAGGCGACTTTTATGAAATAAACTGTTGCTTTATGTAGTTTCAAAATTTGATACAAGTACAAATATATTTAATAGAACTGTTACGGCGAAAGGCGTTCGTAGTAATAGCAGCGTTATTAAGGTTGTGGACCCAGAACAAAAGGTTTGGTTAGGGATAATGAAGTAGGTACTCACGGGAAGGAGTCCGCAATCGGGTTGTTGTACATTCGCCACAAAGTTGATTTGCCACAGAAAAAAGTATGTGTACATTCGCCACAGTTCTATTTTTGTAAAGTTGATTCGCCACACTTTTATTTTCGACACAGACAGCAGAAAAATCAAACAATAAGTGAAGTAAAAACGTTATTTATTATTTTTTTAATAATAAATAACAAAATAATAGTAAGTAATTATAAAAAATACTTACACCATGCTCACCAGAGCTTGGGGTATTCCTCGAATAGGTAATTAAAATATTATATTTTTATTCCTCGAAGCGCACCTACCGTAAAAAATAGAGAGGACCTTAAAAGATTCGTAATATTGATGTCGATAGAAACTAGGACTAGGTGCTTATGCAACTTACTAGGTCAATAATAAATTGAATCATGACAGTCATGCTGATCTAAAAGTACCAGGGAGACATAAATGAAAAGAGGTAGATAGGCGCCTTAGCGATCTTACTTACCTTTAACTATCAGGAAAAAAGAAATAAACGAGTAGGACTAGGTGCTGCAACTTACTATGTCAATAGTAAATTGAATCATGACAGTTACTTTGAACTACAAGTACGGTAGTACTATTACTTATTCTGTGCTAAAAGTACCAGGGTGACATAAATGAAAAGAGGTAGATAGGTACTCTAAAAATAAACGTACGTTATTCGTTATTGATATTTTCTGTTAGTTTATGGTTACTTAGTTCTAATTATTTTTCGTAGGTTTTCTATATACTTCCTGCGCCTATCCATCCATCCATAAAAAAAAATTTAGACGATTCAAAATGCTTATTTTAGGTTTACTGAATAAAGATATTTTGATTGATTGATTGATTGATTGATTACATCAATAATTTTAGAATAAAATAACTACCTTTCATTTCGAGCGCTCAAAATGAACTTTCCTTGCTACCGGTACTTTATGCAAAAATGATGTACTAGGAAGACTTGTGGCGAATGTACAATAACGATTACCTACCTGTGGCGAATTAACTTTCAATGTATGGAGTTACAAAAACGTGGCAAATCAACTTTGTAGCGAATGTACAACAACCCCCGGAATCGCAGGGACCTAGCCACGGGCAGCAATGTAGGCGGTTCCTGACCCACAGTCACTCCACTTCTCTCACTTAAGGTTCAGGCAATGGTCGATTCACGGTTAGTTAGGATGTTTGCGCGTGCGCTGACCGGAGACGAATGCGACTCGCCACGTTCAACGTTCGTTCGTTCGTTCGCTCGCGCGGGCAGGGGCCGGTTCTACACGTCTCGGCATTGGCGGGTACAAGAACAAAAAAATTTATTATCGATAAATTAGGAGTTGAGAGTAGTGAAGAATAAATGTTTCGTCTGCGCTCGCGGCGCCTTATATATTCAAAATCAGCGCCTCTGGTGATGGTTTGATGTACTACGCCGGCCATGTTATTAAAAGTATGCTGTTTGTTGCTTCATCGGTCGTCGTTGAGCCACCTCTTCTGTGATCGCGGTGCTCCTCACATTGCCGCTAGGTGGCGCGTGAACTTTTGTTCACGCGCCACCTAGCGGCGGTTTATTAACATTTTAGCTGCCCCGGCGTTGCGTTAAAATATTAAAAAAACGACTTGAAAGTTTTGTCAAAATCGGCTATAATCACGAAAAATTACACGTTTTTAGGTTATACAGTGCCATATTAACAGAACCGAAGCGGAGGGGACGGAGGGGGGGGGGGGGCTCAGCACACCCCCCCCGTCGCCCGCCGCGGAAGCGGCCGGCGAAGCGCCAGAAACGACGTATTCAGGCGACTCGATTCAAAAGTTTTACCCATTTATTCACGCTCTTATAAATCAGACATCAGTTTAAAAAAGGAAAACTTTGAAAGTGTTCCAATAATAATTATATTTAATGTATTTACTTTATTTACAACAAGGCCATGTATAAATACTAACTTACAAGACTGAGTATTTTTTTTTATTTATTCCAAAAATTTTGTTAACCGCCACTTTATAATGCCCCTTTGCTCTATTAATTGAGACAATTCAACTGTGAGATCAGCTGATTTAGGCTCCGTAACACTCATCTTTAATAAATAAATAGGTAGGTTACCTACTAAGGCAGCAAACTATAAAATAAATAAATGTGAACTCAAGCCTGTTTCAGGAGATGAGTAGCTCCAGATCCAGCCGCAGTCTAATATAACGGTTGGTGCAAAAATTAAAACCTTTTCTTGATTAAATCGCCATTTTATTACTTTTTACAACTTTTACAGCAATACAATTTCTCACAGCGACTTCCTTCCGACACAACCTCGTAGCTCAGCGTCTTGCGGACGACGGGGCGCTGCCCGATGGCCATCTTGGTTTTGTAAAGACGATTTGACAAACCGTAGACAAAGAACTGTCTACGTGACAGACAAAACCAAGATGGTGGCAGTGATGCCAGCTTACAAAATAACTAAAGTTACAAAAATACAACAGCTTTATTAAATAATTTAAGTGTCCTAACAACTCGGCCATCCTACCTTACAACGAGATATATAATTTTATTGATACTTAGCATTAGACCTACGACTACCATGTTGTTTCTAAACTAAGAAACATTTTTAGACATAAGTACCTACTCTTTTTAACATTTGATATCAAACAAGTAATTAAAATTTAATCTCATACATTTTTCTAGTTATCTTGCATTAAACAGATGATTTTGCATCTTAATCATATCAACACACTATATCGATATTAAAATAAATCTAAACAGACCTAACATACAAACAATGAGTTGGTAACGGATAAAATGTTAACTAGAAAAAAAATCAACCAGTCGCAGGAAGCTCTAGTGGGATTCGAACCCACCCACCCATTTTATCCGTTATCTATACAGCACCGTGAATGCAAAACTTCAATAATAAAGATATGAATGAGTTGGTAAGCAAATCTCACAAAAACAAAACCAAAAACTTCTCTACATCGAACGACTTAACACCTTCTTTACACGATAATAAAAATAAGGCTATTGCAATACCTACCATTACATTTTTGAATGCTAGGCTTCATTGTATGTAATAATAGTCACCCCTGATAGTCATAACATAGAAACTGAATAATAAAATGATTTGACATTAAACAATTTCCCAAATGGAATAATACAATGGACTGACATTTGAAACTTTTATGATCATTACAATAATTACTTTCAACAACATTAACATGGTAAAATTCAGTTTTTCTCTAAACTTAATAATACAATAGAACATTCGATAAGCATATTATTAAAATTTAAACAATTTTAGTCAAGACATATCTTACAACATCGAAACCAATTATTATTATAACATTCGTGCATGTCCAATAAATTAAATAGAAATATTAAAATATCATTTATATTTTAAAAAGCTTTAGAGATTAGCCATTCCCTCAAACATTTTTGGAATACTCAGGATGGTAGTCTAACGCAATAGGCAATTTATTATAAATACGTACTTACAGCAGATACATTTAATTAGACAACCAACAAGACCTCCTTACATGCTAACTTGTTACATTTCTTATTCTTTAATGGTGTCGCTCCACTTAAAGGCTGCCATGGAAAACATAATTTTAAAAATGGTAGGGTGCGGAAGGCGCCCACTGGCAAGTGTACATAAAAATTTGTTATTATCTAAGAATAACAAAAGTAGGTAAGCAGTCAATACTAAAAATACAACAATAGCCAAACAGGTGGTAATGCCACCATTTATAATGCTATTTTCTTTAATCTACAAAACTCAGGGAGGGTATAGGATCGCTCACTCTGCCCGCTTGAGTAGGGCTTAAATAAAGGACTTAGCTTCGGCTACTCTTCCTGAAGGACGGTGTGCAGAGGCGAAAGCTAGGCCGCGTCGCACCGGAGACCGCGCCGACAGGAAATCGGTACCCACAGAGGTAGTCACCCGCAGGACATCGGTGGGTAGGTAGACTGCGGTAGGTCAGCAGTTACCTACTGCTGCGATAGGGCAGCAGTAGTTTGCTGCGGTAGGGCAGCAGTAGTGGCAGCAGACCAGGGTGACAGGGTGACAGGAACCCGGTGGAAGAATATCAACCTGGGTGCTGTCGTTTTGTCGTTTTGTTGTGTCCTCGCCAATTACAATTTGCACATTTAACCAATGGTATGGAGCATCTGAAAATGTGTGAACAATTTTATTACAATTATAACATGTTACATATTCTTTTGTTTTTAGATCCTCCATCTAAATCTCTGTTTTAACAACTCTTCTGTTAGTGCATTAAAATCACACAATCCGCGGTTTTTCTAAAAATGGAGCACCTGTTTAAAAATAATTAGTTGTACATTAGTATAGCTGTAAAGGTACACCAAACATTACTTTCTTGCTGAACATTTTAGGATGTTATTCAGCATAATTCAATCTTGTGGGAATAAAATCTAAAAGTTTAACTTTCATTCTATAAAAAGGCATGGGGTGACGCTAACGGTAGGCTCTAATACCTGGGCATAGGCATCCCTGGCTATGCCACATACTTACATGTTTTAGACAAACTCTTAATCAGTGAGTACTGTGGAGTCTATGCCATGTTGGTACACTGGCAGGTTCTACATTGAAATAATTTATGAATAAAACTTGTAATTTGAAGTCATGAAAAAGTAATTAGAATGTGAAACGGGACTTGTAGAGAGAGAACAGTCTGAGGCGTAAGCATGGAATCAAGTCAAGTCAAGTCAAAATATATTTATTCAATAAACTCAATTAATAAGTACTTTGAATCGTCCAAATCTTTTTTAACCTACCACCCATTCAGGACATAATTTTTTAACTGTGGCAAAGAATGGGCGCAAGAAACCACAGCGCACAAAAGCAACGACATTTACAAACAAAAAAAGAGTATGTCGTTACCAGGTCAATACAAAACATGAATTTAAAAAATAAAAAAAATGATGCAATACAAAATTACAATACAATGTAGTATCAATTAAATAAAGACAATTAGAAATAGCTGTTGGAGTAATTGGAGCATTTCAGATCCAAGCTGTTTTGTCTTCTGTGTAATCTGACACTTTATAATAAGCTTTTTTATAAAGCTTTTCTTTGATTTTGATTTTAAATTTATTAAGATCTAATTTCTGAATATCATTTGGTACTTTGTTGTAAAATCTTACACACAGACCCTTAAAAGAATTATTTATTTTATGGAGCCTAGTATAAGGTACTGCTAATTTGTTCTTACTTCTAGTGTTTACATTGTGAATATCACTGTTTTTTGAAAACATTCCAGTATTTTTATGAACATAAATTAAATTTTCATAAATGTATTGTGATGCAACTGTCATTATATTTATATTCTTAAATCTCTCTCTGAGAGAGTTGCCAGCCTTTAGGTTATAGATTGCTCGAATAGCCCTCTTCTGAAGCACAAAGATAGTTTGAATGTCGGCAGCATTTAACCACAGTAAAATGCCGTACGACATTATACTATGAAAGTAACTGAAATAAACTAATCTAGATGTATCAACGTCAGTTAACTGACGGATCTTCATTACTGCATAAGCCGCAGAGCTAAGTCTACTCGACAATTTAGCTATGTGTGGGCCCCACTGAAGCTTGGCATCTAACGTGATGCCTAGAAACACAGTGGTGTCCACAGGATTCACATTCTTATCTTTAATTTGTACACTAGTTGTTACTTGCTTAACATTAGGCAATACAAATCTTACACATTTGGTTTTTCCCTCGTTTAATAGAAAGTTATTTACACTAAACCAGTGAACAATCTTTGAGATCGCATTATTCACATCGTCATAATTTGGGTGTCGTCGTTTCACTTTGAATAAAAGTGAAGTATCATCAGCAAACAATACTATCTCATGACTGTCTTTTACAAAATAAGGTAAGTCATTAATATAAACCAAAAACAAGAATGGACCTAGTATTGAACCCTGCGGAACTCCCATTGTAACCACTGAACCCGGAGATCTTTTACCGTTAATGTCGACCTTCTGAATCCTGTCACTCAAGTATGAGATTAGAAGGCTCAACGATGCATCCCTAATTCCATAGTGGTTAAGCTTCCTGACCAAAGTTTCATGTAAAACACAATCGAAAGCCTTGGATAAATCACAAAATACCCCTAGGGCATCCTCCTGATGTGTGATTCCTCCCAGGTATCAAATATTTGGATTAAAAGCTCAACACCGGCGTCAGTTGTTGAGCGACCCCTAGTAAAACCATACTGTTTACAATGTAAAAGTTTATTTCTATGAAAATGAATTTGAATTTGGACTAGCATCAACTTTTCAAAAATTTTACTAAATGTGGATGTCACATGACGTGTTTGACTATAATCAACATTTAATTATAAAAAGTAACTCCTTTTTTACTCTTACGCCAATAATCCAGCTAGCCCAAGCTATGCTTGTTTTGAAACTTGTTTTTTTATGGTGGTGTGTCAAGAGATAAACGTAACCAAATACTTAAATACATACTTATTAAGCATAGACAACACCCAGGCTCGGAATCAAAGTACTTAAAACAGTTCTTTCTAAATTAACCCGACCGGGAATCGAACACGGAGCATCAGGGACGGCGACATCTGAATAGGAGCGCAAACTATAAAATTAAAGTGAAATATGTTGCCCGCGCCTCGAACTTCAGCGACGCACGTAGCAGTGCATGCGTTATGGCACGGCATTTCACGCAACAGTGCACGCAAATGCACGCAACAGTGCACGCTAGTGCACGCAAATGCACGCAACAGTGCACGCAACAGTGCACGCAACAGTGCACGCAACAGTGCACGCAACAGTGCACGCTAGTGCACGCAACAGTGCACGCTAGTGCGCGCAACAGTGCACGCTAGTGCACGCCATGGTGCACGCCATGGTGCACGCAGTAGTGCGTAACAGTGCACACCATAGTGTACGCAACAGTGCACGCTAGCGCACATAGCAGTGCACGCCATGGTGCACGCCAGCACACACATCAGCTCACGCCACGGTGCGAAGCAGTGCGCGCTGTAGTGCACGCCAGCGCACGCAGCAGCACACATAGCAGTGCACGCCACGGTGCATGCCAGTGCACGGTGCAGCGAACGCCACGGTACACGCCAGTGTACGCAGCATCGAACGCCATGGTGCACGTCACGGTGCACGCCAGTGCACGCAGCAGCGAACGTCACAGTGCAAGCCAGTACACGCAGCAGCGCACGTCACGGTGCAAGCCAGTGCACGCAGCAGCGCACGTGACGGTGCACAGCAGTGCACGCCGTAGTGCGCGCCAGAGCACGCAGCAGCACACATAGCAGCGAACGCCACGGTGCACGCGAAATGAGGTCTCGGTGACGACTGGCCCACCGATGCTCGACACTGCTCTCCAGCTGAATCTTCACCAACCACTCAATACCTTGGGTGCTCGGTATATCGGCTCGGATAAAGGCGGCGTCTGCTCTTCTGATTCGGGAGGGTACTTCCAGCAGGAGTCAGCCTACCGTTTCGTCGTCGAGATTGTTTCTCAGACGACGATTTCTCGCCGTTGTAGGAACTCCCAAATAGCAAAAAAATATCGTACAAAGGTCGTGCAGACTTGTTTAACGTTGTTGCTTCTTTACAAAATATATTTATAAGAACAAAAGCCTATTATTTATATTAAAACAGATATTTCCTTTAATGCAATGTGTAAAATCTTCACCTACATATGTAACTCACTATTGTGAACGTTTCCTTTTCTCATAATTTTAACTATGAACTAAAGCTGCTAGCTGTACCACCAAAACAGGTACCAGAGGAAGCAAGTATTGCACGATATTCCAAAGCAACTTTTCTCATAGTAGTTCTGCTTTTACCGACTGATTTTAAACATCTGCATTTGGTAACATCCAAATTCCAGAAAAGAAAAAGGTCACATTTACAACCTTTTAGCTTAATACAGTTGTGAAAGTGACGGTTGTATAATATAAAATCAACCTAAAGGTCGACATTAAAACCATTTTTGATAACTCAAGAAAAACCTTCTTAGATAATGTGCTGAAAGTACTCGACCAATATCTAATTGTAATTTTCTCATTAAAGTGTAATTCATTGAAAACAATTATGAAGTAATGTTTGCAATGTAAATGTAGAATAATTTGAACTGTATTTGAACCATGGAATAATAGTTAATGTTTTGCCTCTCTTTAAAAATGCTGTCGGTGCATGTCGTAATTACTTGGTGTTTTATAATATTTCATTTGTGTCCATTTTTATGTTTTCGTTGTAAGCATTGCTAAATAATAAGTAAATAGCAAAATATAAATTAATGTAAAGGGTTTTAAACGTCAGGAATAAACAACAATGTAATGTAGTAAATTAAAAGCGAGTCTGGTCTGTAAAAAGTATTTCATTTTAATGTGCAGTGCTTGCGTAAACCTTAGCAGTACAGACCGACCTATCACAATATGCAAAATTGTACGTTATCCTTTGGGAATAAGGATGAATATAGATTGGAGAAACTGGTCCCCGAGATGCCGGGCGGCGCGCGCGCGGCGTGGGGCGAGGCGCGCGGGCCGAGGATGTAGAGCAGGGATGCACAGACTACGGCCCGCGGGCCGCATGCGGCCCGCCGGTCGAATACTGGTGGCCCGCCGACAGCAAAAATAATACTCTCGTACATTCGAAAATATTGAGTTCTATTCCAGAATAAAACCAATAACAAATGTTCGAAAAGTAATTTGAATCTCGCGCGCGCGCTCTATCAATCTTATCGGTGCGCCGTGCATGCGTCGGTAACAGCGGTCGGTAATGTTCGTGCTGATCTCGGTTAAATTCGTTTTCTTGAGGAAGCGCGCCGCGTTATACTGTTCGAGCGAGCGAGATAGCAATAGTCCCAAATTCCCGATAGCTCGCGTAGGTAGATACACGAAGCTTCCAGAGTCGGTTTCGAGATTTCTCCAGACAGTTTTCGACTCTATGCGCGTGGTATAAAAGCCACGCTAACCGCAGCGACCGACAGTTCGGTTTTAATTTGAGTAAAGTGTCGTTAGTTCTAGTGTAGATTTTAACTCGACTAGCCGGTGTCATAATTATAATATATTTTGATCCACATTCAACGTAGATTTCCCGTCAAGTGCCGTGTATAATTGTGTTGTGAAATCGTAAGTAAAACTGTTATTAATTTTATCTACATATTTTATCAATTATTTTTGGTAATTAATTAGGAACTGTAATTGGTAGACATGGGCGTTTTCGTTATATCACCAAAACCGTTATGTAACCGATATGAAGTTTTCATATCGATATGGATAACCGTTTTTAGATATCGATATCAGTAGGTACAGTTTACTAACGTTGCGTGCGTTAATGCGTTGTGTCTTGTTATTAGTTACGGCAAACCAACAACAAACGATAACGCGCATATTTGTCGAGTTATTTAAATAGATATGTAACACAGATCGCGCTCGCTCAGTTAGTTTATAGCGATTTCCCTTCATGCTTTACTAGGTTTAGGACTAACAGAAAAGCTTTGTAAGTTTGTATTTTTAAAAGTGCAATACTTGAGTAAAGTTAAGTAGAAAGATAAAAGGAAACTTATTATTAACAAATGTTACTTTTCTGGCGCATTTAAAAATCGTCATATTTACAATGATTTTTCATGTACAATATTTACATTTTTTTTAATATACAATATTAACAGTTTTTTAGTATACAATATTTAAAGACTTTTTATTTTAAATCTGTCTTCTTGGATAAGGACAGATTAGCATTTAAAAATGCAAGCTGTTGTACTTTTTTTGATTTCAAGCGACATCTCTTTTCATTGATTATTAGCCCTGTCTTAGAAAAGAGTCGCTCACAGGGAACTGAAGTTGCGACTATGTTGCACTTAGTTCGGTACAGGTCCGATAAGTGTGGGTAAATAATTTTATGGTCTCTCCACCACTGCGAGGTCAAGAGCGCATCAAAACTATTACCAAAAAACTCTTTCAAACAAATCACAACTTTAGCTCTGCTCTAGGTACTAAAACTAATTTCTCAAGCATTGAACCAAATAAACACAAATTCGCTTCATCTCTTTTACACCGCTATAAGAAGACAGAGACCAAGCAAATGACCTCATATTCGCTTCATCCATCTCTTTTACACCGCTCTTTAGTAAGAAAGAGAAGAAACGAATATCAATCCATTCAGTTGTGTGCACGGTTTTGCGTTTTGGTTATATCGTTTGCAGTTTTCATAACGTAGGTATTCTCGCGCGTGTTTTGATATCGTCTCGATAATATAGATATCATAGTTTTTGTAATATCGGTTATGTGCAACCGTCATATCGATATGATACGATATGAAACTCATATCGGTTATTAGTTACGTTTTGATATATCGAACTCATGCCTAGTAATTGGTTTTAGGTGCTGTGGTAATCCTAGTCAGGATTAAAACGCAACATGGACATGCCAGGAACTAGTAAAAAACGTAAGGTTAAAGATGAAAATCGGCAGTTTCAAGAAATTTGGACTGAGAAATACTTTTTTGTATGGTCGCATAACAAAGTCGTTTGTTTAATTTGCAAGAATTCTGTTGCGATTGCAAAGGAATATAATGTAAAAAGGCACTATGAAACGCAGCATCCTACTTTTACGAAGTTTACAGGCGAATTAAGAAAGCAAAAAGTTTTGTCTTTAAAACGGGAGCTTATTGGTCAACAAGCTATGTTTACAAAACCCATTCAAGATACAGAAACAGCTACAGAAGTTAGTTATGAAATTTCTCGAATGATAGCAAAGCGGAGTCGCCCCTTCAATGATGGGGATTTTGTAAAAGAATGCATAGAAATTGCCGCTAAGAAAATGTGTCCAGAAGCAGCAAAAAAGTTTGAGAAAATTCAACTGAATCGTATGACCATCCAAAGACGAATTATGTCTTTGTCAGATAATATTGCGGAACAATTAAATGAAAAAACTAAGATAATTGATTTTTTTTCATTAGCACTCGACGAATCCACTGATATTAGTTCCACAGCTCAACTTCTTATATTCATACGAGGTGTTACTCAAGATTTTGAAGTCTTCGAAGAGTTATTAGGAATGTGTTCATTGAAAGGTCAAACCAGAGGAGTTGATATACTCAATGTACTTTTGGACGAGTGTTCAAAAACTGATTTGGACTTATCGAAATTATCGGGAGTTTCGACTGACGGTGCTCCTTCGATGATTGGTGTCAATTCTGGGCTAGTTACTTTGTTGAAAAAGCATTTGCAAGAAAAAAACTTAAACGCTGAAGATCTCATGCAGTTTCACTGCATTATACACCAAGAAGCCCTCTGTTCTAAAAAAATTGAATTTGAAAATGTCATGAAAGTGGTAGTTTCGACTGTGAATTTCATAAAATCACGAGGACTCAATCACAGGCAATTCAAACAATTCCTTGATGACATTGAATGCGAACATGGAGATTTACTGTATTATACAGAAGTAAGGTGGCTAAGTCGTGGATTGACACTGGAACGATTTTTAAATTTAATAGAAGAAATTGATATTTTTCTGGCGGAAAAGCAAAGGGACGTCCCGGAACTTAAAAGTCCTGATTGGTTGTGTGATTTGGCTTTTTTAGTTGACATTACAAATCATTTGAATGTCTTGAACACACGGCTTCAAGGCAAAAATCAACTGATATCCCAGCTCTACGCACATGTATCATCCTTTCAATGCAAGCTGACACTTTTCAGATCGCAATTGAATTCTGGAAATTACAATCATTTTCCGAATTATAAGAAAATGGCTGAAAAATTCAAAAAAACTGCTATTAATTTCAGTTATGTAAAAAAGCTAGATATTTTGATTCAATCTTTTCAAGACAGATTTTCGGAGTTTAAAACAGTGAAACCTCTGTTGGACATATTTAGCAATCCTTTCACGATTTCAGTTGAAAATGCGCCAGAGTTAATGCAGTTAGAAATTATCGACATTCAGAACGACCAAGATTTACGCAACAAATTCAACGAAGGAGACTTGCTGAACTTTTACCGCTGCATTGATAAAAATACGTACAAAGAGTTGCGCATAAACGCTCTGAAATGTGCAAGCTTATTTGGTTCTACCTATATATGTGAACAAACCTTTTCAATCCTAAATAATAATAAAACAAAAAATCGAAACCGCCTTGCAAATGAAAGTTTGGAAGCAGTTTTACGTGTTGCTACAAGTAAATTTGAGCCAAATATAAAAAAGATTGTAAGCACTATGCAGTGCCACGCTTCAAATTAATAAATTCTTTTTCAATTTGAATACATTATTATCAATTTTTCATTGTCTTTAATTACCTATACTTCTGGTGGCCCACCATCAGTTCATAATTTGCCCGAGTGGCCCCTAGTCTTAATAAGTCTGTGCATCCATGATGTAGAGCAATCATCGTCGCCCATGGACACTCAGAGGCAAAACTAGAGAAATCGCAGACACGTTGTCGGCCTTTAAGGAAGGAATAGGATGGAATAGGAATTGCGAGGAGGGGGGGAGGGAGGGCCTCCGGAATCTTCACTGGAGTATAGAGTATCACAAAAATAAACAATTGATAAACATAACTTCTAAAAGTCTGAATTGTTATAAGGTGTCATATACATAACAAAATACCGGAAATGTTTCCGCATAACCTTTCTATGAAATTCACGCTTAATTCATTATGTCTTAAATAGCGTAAATGTAAAGTCATAATAACGTTTGTAAAACTTCATAATTACAGCCTATCGTATTCAGAGTAAACAGCCATAATAGTAACTTTAGTAAAACGCCAAGTTTTATGCGTTGGTTTTATGAAACGTTTGCAAAAACAATAAGTCAGATAATGGTCTTAAGACCAATTCGCTACATCGTTGGCTCGCGACTGTCGCGACATTTGGGAGCTTAGCGGGTGATTAGGACCCTACATAGGATCAACCTTTTGCAAATCCAAGAGTTAATGAGATATCATCTGATCGGTTACCTGGTTCATTATAAAGAACCCCTCGATCGACTTTTCTTACACACATATAATATGTATGACCCATTCTATGCGATACCAATTGTTCAGTTACCTGGTATTTTTTTTATGAAATACCCCATGAAAAAGATCACATTGACTGATGACCTGGCCGAATAAATTAACTTTCCAACAGTTAATAGATTAGATTAGATTATGTATGGCTCCCAATAAACATAAGCAGGCCCTTATCCCTCCTTATACCTTAATAGCAACCAACAGGAAAGGTGGTACCAATCGGTAGGTTTCCTGGTTTATTTAAAACTCCTTGACTAAGATCATGTCAACTAGCATTGTAATCTAAATCTCGAATAATAATGATATGCATGTACATTCTTACGCTTAATCATAACTTATTAAAAGGGGAAAAAAAAGTTAAGTACTGGCCCACTGCTGGGCAACGGCCTCCATTATTGAAATCAAGTCATCGCTACAATTGATGGGTGTTAGCTTAATCACCACGCTTGCCAAATGCGGGTACCTAGGTAATCACAAACCCGGGCTATGCAGTAAAAAAAAATCCGAAATATACTTTGCCTGACCTGGGAATTGAACCCTGGACCTCCGGTTATCAGTCCGAGCGACCACGGAGGCGTTATCATTTGCACAACTTAAAATCTTCATCACCATTTTAACTATTGTTAACATTACTAGGCTTTACACTACTACACACTATCATCAACCTGTGATAAATAGGCCAACCTCAGGTAGTCTTGGCTGCATTAGGACAGAGAAAAACACCAAAGAGTAGCCCTGGCTATCCAGCCAAAGCCAGTATAGTATGAAATGTATATAATCTATCTAAGTCTATACGATATATTTAATCACAATTCATTATTACCATAATTCATTTTCAAGCATTTTTCATAAAATAAGAAAGCAACAGAAAAAATACTTCTCATTAATTAAAATTTACGACTACCTACTAATAAGTAATACACATTGAAGAAGGTAGATTTCACAGCGAAAAATGCGATTTTAATATTAAAGGAGAAATACCAAGGAATAGCAAAGAAAAAGCTAATAAATAACTTAAAATATGGTAAAAAAATCAACTTACACTTTGTAGGCAGAGACATCCCGCTTCTGAGATATAACGGTTGGTGTAAAATTTAAAACCTTTTCTTAATTAAATCGCCATTTTATTACTTTTTACAACTTTTACAGCAATACAATTTCTCACAGCGACTTCCTTCCGACACAACCTCGTAGCTCAGCGTCTTGCGGACGACGGGGCGCTGCCCGATGGCCATCTTGGTTTTCTAAAGACGATTTGACAAACCGTAGACAAAGAACTGCCTACGTGACAGACAAAACCAAGATGGTGGCAGTGATGCCAGCTTACAAAATATGAACTAAAGTTACAAAAATACAACAGCTTGAATAAATCATTTTAGTGTCCTGTTGGCGCTTAAGGCACCAACATGCGACGCAGGGAAAGGGTAAAGATGGGAACGGCTTACCGGGGTCCGAGTTGTAGGCACGGGATCGAGCTGATGGTGGCCGCGGCTGGCGTTCTTGGCACGGGCTTGAGGGCGACAACACACAGACACTTCACTGAGGACACTGGTGTTTGTTAAGCGTTAAGGGGGAGCTGGTAGTCCTAGCTCTGTCACTGCACACACTGCACATATATGGTGACGATGGTCACGGGCTGAGTTCAAGGGTGCGCGATGCGTGGGTTCGCCTTGAGATCTCGAATGGCACTGGTTTGCGCGGGCGCCGGCAGGCGAGCTAACACTTCGTCCGGTATATTTGTCGGAGAGTCCGTGCGACGGGGTAGTGCAGTCCAATATGCACTCTAATTGGCCGGCGTAGAGACGGCTGTTATTCGTCGTTGCGCTGTGGCGCAAACATCTTCCCGGGCCCCAGGGGGTAGGAGGGGGGGGGGGGAAGGAACGGAAGTAACAGGGAGACTACAGCCTCGACTCGTGCTGTGTTGAGTTAACGTGTGGGCGTGTATATGATGAGCTGAGAGGAATGCACGTGTGTGATTGTATGAGTAAAATCGTGCACTGAGCACAGCAACACATAGGCACAAAAAACAACAAAAAAAAGGGTGTACACTGGGCATGTTACCATGTAGACACGTAATCGTGCTCTGAACATAGCAACAAATAGGCACAAAAACAACAACAAAAAAAGGGTGTACACTGGGCATGGTACCATGTAGACACGTAATCGTGCTCTGAACATAGTAACAAATAGGCACAAAAACAACAACAAAAAAAGGGTGTACACTGGACATGTTACCATGTAGACACGTAATTGTGCTCTGAACATAGTAACAAATAGGCACAAAAACAACAACAAAAAAAGGGTGTACACTGGGCATGTAACCATGTAGACACGTAATCGTGCTCTGAACATAGTAACAAATAGGCACAAAAACAACAACAAAAAAAGGGTGTGCACTGGGCATGTTACCATGTAGACACGTAATCGTGCTCTGAACATAGTAATAAATAGGAACAAAAAAGGCAGGCGTGCGCGCTGTGGCGCAGCGCAATAAAAGCGACCGCAATAAAGCAAAAAAAATAAAAATAAAAGGCAGACTGCATGTGTGTGTGTGTGTGTGTATGTGTTGCAGGCTTATTGTGTTGTGCAAAGGCGTGGGCTGATGTCACGCACCGTATAGGTGCGGGCTGACCACATGTGTTGTTTATGTACTACTAACAACTAATTAATTTTTATTAGGGCACGAGATATAACTCGTAAAGTTACGGGAACAAATAAATTTAGGGAATGATGGCACAAAAAGGAAAATAGAAAAATGGGCTGAAGTAGTTATTTTATATATATATATATATATATATATATATATATATATATATATATATAATAGCAGACTGTATTAAAGGTAGGGGGCCTTACTGCTACCGCGACCCATGCGGCTGTTTTGCGTGCGCAGACGCATGCAGCGGGCTGTCGATGGGTCGTTGTCCCGGAGTGTCACGCAGATGGGGCGGGAGCCACCGCGCCGCCGATTCCGGCTGGCACTGCTGCGTCGTGTCGTCCGGTCGGTGAAGGGACGTGTCGTGTTCGGCGCGGCCACACACCCTACAACCCTTCACCGACTTGCACTCCTTTGGGTAATGTGGCCCAAGGCAGCAGGGGCAGCGGTCGCGCGACACCACGAAATCCCACCGGCCCTGCGTCGGCTGGGCATTGTAGCGGGCGCACGCTATCAGTTTGTGCCCCCTAGCCCTGCAGTAGGGGCAGTAGGGCGTATTTGGGCTGGGCCCGGCCTGCGCGTGCATTGTGTGGGTGTTATGTGTAGTTGTATAGGCGTGGCACGAGTCGAGGCGAAAAAATCAAATGTGTAGGGTAGGGTGATATTAAGTGGACTGTTGCTGGGATGTATCCGGCTCGAAGGACCATAAATGTTGGCGCTTAAGGCACCAACATGCGACGCAGGGAAAGGGTAAAGATGGGAACGGCTTACCGGGGTCCGAGTTGTAGGCACGGGATCAAGCTGATGGTGGCCGTGGCTGGCGTTCTTGGCACGGGCTTGAGGGCGACAACACACAGACACTTCACTGAGGGCACTGGTGTTCGTTAAGCGTTAGGGGGGAGCTGGTAGTCCTAGCTCTGTCACTGCACACACTGCACACATATGGTGACGATGGTCACGGGCTGAGTTCAAGGGCGCGCAACGCGTGGGTTCGCCTTGAGATCTCGAATGGCACTGGTTTGCACGGGCGCCGGCAGGCGAGCTAACACTTCGTCCGGTATATTTGTCGGAGAGTCCGTGCGACGGGGTTGTTACGGACAGAAGTCTCGACTTTATAATATTATATAGTTAGATATAATACGGCTAAATTTAGGTATGTGTATTTGCATAAGTAGATTAAGTCTCATATGTGTAAAGGTTTTTTGATAATAAATAATTAATTTTTTGCGTTTCATTTAAACAAACGGTAAAAGTTATCAAACAGGTAATGGTTTTGACAAGGTAAGGGCCAAGTATACGTGCCCAGGGGTCTTACGCCTCTCTAAGGTAATTAAAGTTAGGAAAGTAAGAGATTAGCTTTCGTAATTATAGGTTTCTATTGTTAGGAATATCAATGTAATTAAGAAAATAAATAAGTAGGGTATCCAGATTACGAGTGATACCGTAGGGTAGGTAATAAATTTAAGATAAAAAGAGAGGTCCGAACGAAAGGGACAGCTGCTCAAATTACGACGGTTCATGTGGGTAGTTAGTTATGGTAAAATGTAAAACTGCTCACATGAGCCGGCAGCTGTCCCACAAGGCTGCTAGTTGCCAACCCATAATGTGTTTAAGTCACGGCCGGTCAGAGCAGAATTTGTAAGCTCTCCGGACCCCACCTTGAAGAATAAAGAAGCACTAATCAAGAACCGAGTTTTATTGAAGAACATACAGTCCACATCGAAGCACAACGGCTAAACTGTTCGGCGACTACACCCGTCGGGAACAATTTTTTTGGACCTTCGGAGCCGGATTTGAAGAACTGAAGCCTTCGTCCATTTGAAGATAGAAGATCTACGTAACCACCAACGTGACCACCAACGTAACCACCAACGTGACCACCAACGTATTGTAACCACACCACTTGTGTTCTGCAACAAGTGCTATAACGCGGGCGGACCGCGGCTCAAAACGTCACATCACCTAACGGTGCCAAACGGTGTGCGTTCTGAGTAAACGCCGTTCAAGGCGGGACGACTTATCGGACGGGGTCGTCAGTTTGTCCTTTTTAGGGCAAGCTTAAGAGTCCGGCTACGCCAGTACGGTTTGTCGTGGAGCGGGGGTCCTTTCTGTAGGCACTGCCTAAGCTGTCGGACACTCCAGCCGATTCGCGAGCGCTCCGTTGTCCACGTCGACTCTCTGCTGGGTAGGTCCTACCTTTCCACTCCCGCACGAAATCCATCCTTGGACGGGCTCCCCACATAGCGTGCCCGTTTGAGATTGTTAGGAGTAGGGGCAGCAAGAAAGAAGATGCCGACCACCCGAAGACAAAGCCAAGCCGAGACGACAACGGGACTACGAACGTTCGACAGACCACCCGCATCACCCTCAAACCTTGCCTCACCCGTGACGCCAATGGAACCGCAACAAGAGACCGCTGAACGCGGCATCACCGCCACTACGGAAGTTAGACGCAACGACGACGCACCCCCACCCGATGAGCCCAGAGCCGGGCCGCCCTCGGTACGATCGACAACGAGCGTCGCCTCACGAGTAAAACAAGCGCAACTTCAAGCGGAGGAGCGGCTCGCCGAAGTACGTCGGCGAGAGTTACAATTGGAAACAGAAATGATTAAGAAGAGACTTGCATACGAAATCGCCGTTATTGAAGAAGAAACGGATTTAGAACCGGAGAGCTTACCCGCCGATATTGCCCAACTGAGAGTGGATGAATGGTTGGATCGGCGTCGGAACGTGCATGAGCCCGACACAGATAAAGTCGGAAATGTGCGACAAAGACAAAATGATGCGCGCGCAAGTGAGATGGACAGAGGTCGCCACCTCACTGATTCGCCATATGTTGAAAACGAAAACGTAGTGAAAGAGGCAGCGAACCGTGATCAAACTAGCAAAGACGACACGGGGATGGTTAAGCTCGCACTTACACTAGAGAAAATGATGCATAATCGACCGGTACCACGACAGGCGCTGGATTTGCCTATATTCAGCGGCTCGCCGGCCGAATGGTTGCCGTTTAAAGCGGCGATGCGCGATACGACTAAACAATTTAACTTTAGCAAAGCCGAGAACTTGGCACGATTAAGAAGCTGTCTTAAAGATGAAGCAAAGGAAGCGGTGTCCACTCTTTTAAATACGGCCGTGGACCCGGAAGTGGTTATGAAAACACTCGAGCAATGCTTCGGACGGCCAGAAGTAATAATTGATCGAGCGCTGGACGACATTAAGAGACTGCCGCGTCCCGGCACGACGGCCAGTGAGTTGAACACGTTCGCGATCAAACTGCAGAACATTGTGTGCATACTCGATAATATCGACAACAGAGGGTACTTACGAAATCCAATGTTAACGCGAGAAGTGGTGGACAAGCTCGGACCGCACCTACGCTCAAGGTGGTGCGACTACGCAACTGACTACGGAAGCTATGCCGAGCCTGAGATCGTCACGCTATCCCACTTCCTCATGAGAGAAGCCGACAGAGCCCTACAGTATGCATACGTGAGCTACAACCCTACGCGAAAGAACGTTATTACGGAAACACGAGCGAACGTGAAACAACGAATCGAGCGAAAGAAAAATACGGCTGTATACGCAACAAGTGATGACGTCATAAACAAAGAATGTCTATGTTGTGGAGGACGTCATGACGTGCCGCAATGTGATCGCTTTAAAACCATGACGGTTAAACAACGATGGGAATGGATAAAGAAAAGCGGAGTGTGTTTCCGTTGTGCGAATAAGAAACACCGTCGCCTACAATGCGATAAACGCGATCTGTGCGGAGTTGATGATTGCCGCCATCCCCACCACGCCTTGCTACACGAACACCGCACCAGGCCAAACGAAACCCAGATGGTGGCGTCGGTTAATCACTCGACCGATGCTACCAAGGTGTTACTGAAAGTATGTCCCGTTACCATCAAGGGACCAAAGGGGTCAATCGACACATACGCTGTATTATGTAGAGTCTTGAGGGATGTTGTTGTGGAGAGTTAGATAAAAGTCATCTTGGTTTCACAAGTTTATTGTCACACGTGAAGTGCTAAATAATGAATGCCTCGCTCTATGCTAATACAATATAACTTATTATAAGTAAATACGGGTCAACCAATGTGCGTCACTATGTCGCAGCGCGTAACGTGTTGTCACAGTGCAAGTGTTGATAAATGCATATACTACACCTCCTCCTTAAGTCCGTCACACCCCCCGGCTAACAAAAGAAAAAAAAATGTATAACGCAGATCGATTGACCACTAATTAAACTAAAATACTTTTTTTTTTTTTTTTTTTTTTTTTTAAATTTAATTACTCATCTCCGTCTAACAGTGTCTAACTTATTAGCTATTAAACAACTTTGTCATATTCTTATGTACTAAATATTCTTTATTATCCTTAACAATCTTAACATTAGGTGTACATTCTTCAATTACAACATAGGGTCCTGTATAAATTCTATCTAACTTATTGCCTATTTGATTTTTTAATAAAATCATGTCTCCTGGTTTATACGATACAGGACGAGATTTCTTATCATAACTTATTTTTCTAAGATTTTTACTTTCTAATAAGTTGTTGCGAGCATCACACTGAGCTCTTTGAAGCCTATATTTTAATTGCAATGGATAGTTATCATCATTGTATAACGGTTCAACGGAGCCTTGTAAGTTACTAGGTAAGTTACACATTTTTCCAAAGACTAATTCAAAGGGAGTATATTGTGTCTCTGAGTGTACCGTGGTGTTAAAAGAAAAACACCAATAGGGTAACCAACTACTCCAATCGGTCTTATTATTCTCGCATTGAATTCTAAGATAGGCTCCTAGACTTTTATGTGTATTTTCTAAACCACCGAGAGTTTCATGGTGATATGCAGTTGAGTTAAGTTTATTGATATTTAGAAGTTTGCATACTTCACTCATGACGAAAGACATAAATTCCGTTCCGCGATCAGTCAACATTTCTTTAGGAACTCCATAGCGTAAAATAAAATTATTTACAAATGATCTAGCTACAGATTCCGTATCTTTCTTTTCTAAGGGGTACGCTTCAACATATTTCGTAAGATCGCACTGTAATGTTAAAATGTACTTATAATTATAATTATCCGTATCTAAGGGGCCCATTAAATCTAAACTAACTCTTTCGAACGCTGTAGTAGCCGTCGACGTCACTACTAAGGGTTCTCTAACATTTCTATTTGAATGTTTCTGAATTTGACAAGGTTTACATTTTTTAACATATTCTATTACGTCATTGCTCATACCTGGCCAAAAATAATATTTTTTAATGTTATTTAACATTCTATTTACCCCGGCATGGCCACTAGAAGGTAAAAGATGGAAGTCATTTAGTATCACTATCATAGTTTCCCTGTCGGTTACTCTCTCTACGTCTTTGATTACAAGTAACCGTGGAATCGAACCTTTTAACTTTTTCATTTCGCTTATTAAAGTTTCTATAATATATTCACGATTTTTCTTCTTTATAATAACGAGCTCGTTTACATTTACTTCTATGCAAAATGACTGTAATTCTCTCGCTAACACACTTACGGTCGATAGCGATCGAGATATTACATACATAGTTAACATATGTGGCACATAAATTATATTTCCTTGATGACTAATTAAGCTATCACTTTTAAACTCATTGTACTGTGTACATAATTTTAATTCTACGCTGTCTTTTGGTCGTTTTAGAATCTCTACAACTTTAGGTTGATCAGGCCTAAAATTAGCAGGGGTTCCAGACGTCAAGTCAGTGCAGGTGTCTTTATTTTTATCGAATTGCTTACGAACTTGGGCTCTGGTCATGACCGATACTACATGTTCTCTCATTTCTTTTGAATCTGAAGAAGACAACGGTAAACGACTTAATGCGTCTGCAGCTGCATTATGCCGTCCCGGGACGTACTCTATGTCGAAGTCATATTCTTCTAAATAAAGTCTGAATTTTGTTAATCGACTTGAAGGATCAGTCATACCAAATAAATAAATTAGCGGTTTATGGTCGGTTTTAATTATAAATTTATTTCCATACAGATAAGGTCTAAAATGTCTTATCGCCCATACTATTGCCAACAGCTCCAACTCAATAACAGGGTATCTTGTTTCGGCCGGCTTCAAGTTACGACTCGCATAAGCTACTACTTTACCATTACTATTAGACAATACGGCGCCAAGCCCTATCTTTGAAGCGTCCGTACTAAGTATAAAAGTGTTGTTAGGAGAAAAGTCGGGATAATCTAAAACTGGTGGGTTTATGAGATGATTTTTAAGAGTTTGAAACGCTAATTGGCATTCTGATGTCCATACGAAAGGAATATCTTTTTTTGAAAGTTCGTTTAATGGATAGGCTATATCTGCAAATCTAGATATAAAACGCCTATAATAATTAGCAAATGCTACAAATCTCTTTACTTCGTCAGCGTTAGTTGGTTTGGGGTATGTTTTGATTTTATCTATTTTTGATGGATCAGGATAAATTCCATTGGAAGTAATTTTATGACCGAGATACATAATTTCTTTGCGTAAAAACTCACATTTTAAAGGATTTAGTTTTAAATTTACTTCTCGAAACCGTTCTAAGATGCTAATTAGGTTTTTATTATGGTTTTCCATAGAATTTCCTATTGCTATACAGTCATCTAAATAAATAAAACATTTTTTATAGTTAAGACCCGCCATAGCGATTGTCATTAACCTTGAAAATACACTAGGTGACGTCTTCAGTCCCATTGGACAACGTTTTAATTGATACATTTTGTCAACCGTAAACGCAGTGTACTTTCTCGATTTCTTATCTAATGCCAACTGGTAATAACTTTGGGACAAATCTAACTTAGAAAAGTAGATGTTACCAGCAAGTGATTCTAATATTTCTGAGATATTTGGCAATGGAAACTTGTCGTCCTGAACCCTATTGTTTAATTGACGATAATCGATGACGAGTCTCCATTTTTTATTGCCGGTTTTATCTGCCTTCTTAGGGACTAGCAAGACAGGACTCGACCACTCCGACGTGGTCTCCTCAATGATGTCATTTTCAAGCATTTCTTGGATTTGCTTATTTACCTCACTACGTAATGCTTGAGGCGTGCGATAAGGTTTGACATACACTGGGCTAGAGTCACTCTTTAATTTAATTGAATGTTCCATTAAGTTTGTCGTTGAAAGTTTATCTCCCGGTAGATGAAATACATCGGCGTACTTTGCGCATATGTTTTCTATGCTGATCTGTTCCTCTTTATTTAAGTAGGATGTAAGATCTAGTAAATTAAATAAAGTTTTTACTCTATCCGTAGAAATATCACGTCTTTCAAAGGAACACAAGTCAAATTGATTTAACTGATAAATTTCTATATCGGACGAGTTAATGTCAACTGCCGTGTCACTAGTGTTCAATATTCTAATTTTAATTAATCCGTTTGCCGGTCTTGAAACTACTCCAGCTAAAAAAACTCCTTGAGATATCTCACTGGCCAAGATAACACAGTCTTCACAGAGCGTAGTGGGAATGTGTTTGATAACTTCGCACCGTGGTGGAATAGTAAAACAATATTTATCTACACCCTGTATATCTATTACTACCGATTTACCTTGGTAATCTAAACTTAAAGTAGCATTTTTATAGTTGATGATCGCGTTGTACCTATTGAAAAAATTTTGGCCTAATATGCCTTCAGCGGTACACGACAAATTTTTAAATACATAAAACTTCTGATTAAATACTACTCCATTCAGAAATAAATTTAAATAAATGTATCCCTCAGATTCTAACATTCCGCTAACACCTTTGATAGTAATAACGTGCTTATGAATGTTATTCAATAATTCGGTATTTTTAACTAACCATTCGTATTTTACTACACATAAACTAGCTCCACTATCTACTAATAATCTAATTTCTCTACTATTATCTACCTTACAATTAACTACACAGTAATTATTATAACTATAAATAGAATGACGCAATTTAGGATCGAAAAAACTGATTTTCATTGAAGTGACTACGTGAAGTGGACATTATACCTGAACTTGGTTCACCGCGCTCGGCGCCCGCGGCATGCTGAACGCGCGGTGCGCGTGAGCGCGTCGGGGTCAGGGCACTCGAATGCTGAAAATGCACATTCTTTCTATGTGCAGAATTAACCATTGAAGTTCGTTGGCCTTTATTTACGTTATTTTGTACATTATTATGATATCTATTTTGATGCGATCGATTAAAGTTAAACTTATGTTTTTGATTTGAGTAACAATAATTTGATTTTTGAAAATTGTTATTTCTGTTGTTATTTGTATAGTACCTACCTGTTGGTCTTAGATGCATCGCTTGCTCCTGAGACTGGGATGCTGACACCTGTTCGTCTACTGCTGTCCTGATTGCTTCAGGCAGTGATGTGAACTGTCGTGAGGCTATAATAGTACTTAGCCTTGGGTTTGTCAAGCCATCGGCAAAACGTTTAATGGCAGACTTCTCGTTCATTGGACGCAGAACCTCAAATTTGGAATCGTCCTCATCAGCTTGAGCTAAAGTTAGGTTAACAAACAGCTCCTCTAACTCAGAACCAAAATTTTCTATTGACCTACGCCCTTGCTTAGCATTATACAACTGATATTGGATAGCATCAGCTGACCTTTTGGGAAGTAAATATTTTTTAATGTCGCACACTAAGGTCTCTACATCAGTGTAATTTGACTTTAACCTTAGCTTGGCACTAGCAGAAAGCCTAGTTTTTAATACAAATTGTATTAATTGGCCTTGAGTGTCGGATGAAATCATAGAACTATATAGTAAAATACTATCTATCAACTGTTTCGTAATTTGTTCCTGGCCTGTCATAACAGGTAACAGGGAAATCGCAGTTTTCAAATCGAAATCGTTAGCCATTTTTAAAGAAATATTAGTGCTACACTTTGTTACCAATTCAGTAATTTTGCGATAATAACTATGTATTTCTTCTACTAAATTATTTAATAAATCTACCGTTTTGGAACCTGTCTTAGAAAGCTTTATTTCACTATTTACCTGAGACACAATATACTCCAAATTAATGTACAAAGACTTGGCTTCTTCTAACTTAGCGTGAGCATTTTCTTTTTGCCTTCTTTCGTGTCCGATTTTAACAAGATAATCTCTTATATATTTTAACTTATCCCGTAATTCTATTAATGCTTGCGGCATAATACAAAATAAATTATATTCTAAATTATATTCTAATTAATATTCTCACTTACTGCACGCGATGAAATGTGGTTAACAACCGTGAAACGACCTGAGCGCGTGGCGCGTCGCGTAGAGGATGCTTCGGTGGACGTGGTCTTCGTACTGCTCATCCTATTGTATCGATGTAGTGGCCGCATGACACGAAGCTGGTTGCAGCAAACTGGAACCGCTCGTTAGCCCGGGAAATCCCTGGACACCGCCAACTGGGCCGTGCTATACTCTGAACACCATCCTTGACCCGTACGCTTCTCTCTTCTTCACTGCAGAATTTTCTATAGTAGTTATGATCATTCTTCTATAAGGTATTGCTTCTCTCTTCAAAATAGTTATTGTTCTTCTGTTTTGGTATTAATAATCTTCAAAAAAAAAATTTATCTTCATTCTTCAGGGTTCCATAGTTCGGTGGCAGGGTCGCCATGTATTATGTAGAGTCTTGAGGGATGTTGTTGTGGAGAGTTAGATAAAAGTCATCTTGGTTTCACAAGTTTATTGTCACACGTGAAGTGCTAAATAATGAATGCCTCGCTCTATGCTAATACAATATAACTTATTATAAGTAAATACGGGTCAACCAATGTGCGTCACTATGTCGCAGCGCGTAACGTGTTGTCACAGTGCAAGTGTTGATAAATGCATATACTACAACGCCTTGCTCGACGAGGGGTCGACTGTTACGCTAATCGACCAAGACCTGGCGGACTACGTAGGCGCGGACGGGCCGGCGAACGATTTGAAAATACGAAGCGTGAATATACAAACGACGTGCGAAACCAAGACGGTGAATTTAAAGTTAATTGCAACTACGAATAAACGACAATTCGACATTAAAGCTAGAACGATGAAAGATTTATCACTCAACGGACAGACGGTGCACAACGACTGTTTGAGATACACTCATATGAAAGAGTTATCAAACAGCAACGTCTGCTACGGACATGTCAAGCTTCGAATACTGATTGGGGCAGACAATTGGCATCTCATAGTCACACGAAGATTGCTACAGGGCAAGCGAGACGAACCGATCGCATCGCTCACGAAGCTGGGCTGGGTAATACACGGATCAGCACCGCGGTCAAGCGTGCTGATGGAGAGTAATACGGCTGCGGTGTTATACGTAAACACGCCGCAGTGCGCGACGATCTCGCGCACTCTCTTACCCGACAACGAACTCCATGCTATGGTAAAGAAGCACTTCGAAATTGACTCACTGGGAATAACAAAGAAGGAGCGAGTGAGCCCGAGACACGCGCCATAGAGTCGTTTAGAGCGACGACAAAGAAAGTCAACGGAAAATACGAAGTTAGATTACCGTGGCGACGTGATGACGTCACGCTGCCGCCAAGTTACGAGTCAGCATTGAGACGATTGAAATCCATAGAACGGAAGATGGACAAGTCTGACGAATTCAAACGAGCTTATACGAATCAAATAGAGAATCTATTTGATAAACACTACGCCGAGGAAAGTAGCGAGAGCGATTTGATGAGCCCGCATTTATGGTACTTACCTCACTTCGCCGTAACAAATCCGAATAAACCCGGAAAACTACGAGTTGTCTTTGACGCGGCCGCCGAAGCAAACGGAGTTTGTCTGAATGACGAGCTTTTGGAGGGTCCCGACTTACTACGCGACCTGGCGGGCCTGCTACTACGATTTCGCGAACGAGCTATCGCAATTACGGCCGACATCCGGGAGATGTTTCTTCAAGTTAAGATATTTAAAGGTGACCAACCCGCTCAGATGTTCCTATGGAGGGTCGCCGACCGAACGAAGCCACCTACACGCTACAAGATGACGTCAATGATATTCGGAGCTAAGAGTTCACCTTTCTTAGCGCACAGCGTGAGAGATTTGAACGCTGAAACGCACGCTGCCGAGTATCCGCGCGCATACGAAGCAATTACGAGAAACCATTATATGGACGACTACGTCGACTGCTACGACACCGAGCAAGAAGCGATTGAAACGATAAAGGAGGTCGCGAAGGTTCACGCGCAGGCAGGATTCACGCTGGCCGGTTATAACTCTAACGGACCGTGCGTGTTGCGTGAACTGCCAGCAGAAAGCCGTGACACATCACCTCGACAGCTCGGCGCTAGTTTTCAGCAATGGGGCAGAACGCTCGGTTTACTATGGGACGCTGCTACAGACGAGTTGGCGTTTAACACCGAGATGGTTCGCGTGCACGACGACGTGAAGCAAATGAGGCGCGCTCCTACTAAACGAGAGGCGCTGAGTGCGGTTATGTCAATATTTGACCCACTCGGACTGTTGAGTTATTATACTATACGAGCGAAGATCATCTTACAAGGCATATGGCGGTTAAAAATAGAATGGGACGAGGTCTTACCCGATTACGAGGCCGGCGAGTTCCATGAATGGTTGAACGGATTGAGGGCATTACGTAGTCTGCGTCTACCCCGGCGTCTACACACGGGGGGAGTGACGAGAAAGCAACTACATGTTTTTTGTGACGCCAGCGAAGTCGCTTACGGCGTTGCAGTATATTGGAGAATGAAGGGTGAAAATGGCGAAATACAAGTCGCACTCGCCGCTGCTAAGGCCAGAGTGGCACCGATAAAGCAACAAAGTATTCCGAGAATGGAGTTGCAAGCGGCGTTGATAGCTACGCGACTAGCAAGCTCAGTATTGAATGAACAAAGATGGCAACCTGAGAGAGTCGTATATTGGATCGATTCACAAACAGTGTTGAAATGGATTAATAACGACACGGTGCGTTACACCCCCTATGTAGCGCATGGCTTAACTGAGATCACAGAAACGACGATGCCGTCACAATGGCGATGGGTCCCTACGGCTCACAATGTCGCGAACGACGTAACGCGCGGCAGTGAGATTATGAAAACGAAGAATGATCGGTGGTTTGTCGGACCGGCATTTTTATATGCAAACGAAACCGAATGGCCTACGAGTGACGTCATCAACAACGAACACAGCGCGGAGAGTGAACACTGCGTGACGCACACGCACACGTGGCAGAGTGATAGTAGCGTAGTGCCAGACGCTAAGCGCTTCTCTTCCTACGAGCGTTTAGTTAGAACGATGGCGAACGTGCTACTATTCACTCAGAGATGCCGCCGCCGCGCTAGTAACATGACAATTGAACATATCAACGAGGCCGAGCGCCTACTAACCATTGAATCGCAACGAGAGAGCTTCGCAGACGACATCGACCGCCTCAAAGCATCCCGCAAACTACGCGCGGGCAGCAGACTACGACGACTCGACGTGTTCATCGACGAAGGCGGAGTATTACGAGCAAGAGGGCGAATAATGGCAGCGGGTGTGTCTGCCCCCGCTACTACGCCCGTAATACTGGACGGCAGCCACCCGTATGCGCGGTTGCTACTTAAACGTGAGCACCGTCGCGCCCACCACTCGCACAATGAGCGCGTCGTCAACGAAATAAGGCAACGATACTGGGTTCTACGATTGAGGCCGGCTGTGAGAACCGTGGCATTCAATTGTGCATTTTGTAAAGTGAGAAAGACGCTACCTACGACGCCGGTGCACGGCGACTTACCAAAAGCACGTATGGAAGCCTTTGTACGGCCTTTTACGAACTGTGGCCTAGACTATTTTGGCCCGATGACTGTGACTATCGGCCGGCGCCATGAGAAACGATGGGGGGCGCTATTCACATGCCTCACTACTCGAGCTGTGCATATTGAACTTACGGCGAGCTTATCTACCGACTCAGCGATTATGGCTCTAAGACGAATGGCGGCCAGGAGGGGATGGCCCCACGTTATATATAGTGACAACGCTACGAATTTTAAGGGCGCGGACCGAGAATTAAAGGCCGCATACGAAGAATGGGAGCCAGCGCTACGAGAATACGCGCTAACGCAACGCACAGAGTGGCGTTACATTTCGCCAGGCGCACCACACCAAGGCGGCGCATGGGAACGGCTGGTGAGAACAGTCAAAACGGCGCTGCGCACTACGCTCAACGAGAAGTCACCGCGTGAAGAAGTACTTATGACGCTACTAGCCGAAGCCGAGCACACTGTCAACGCTCGGCCTCTAACACACGTCCCTGTGAGCATCGACGACCCGGAAGCGCTGACACCCAATCACTTCCTTTTGGGTAGCTCGAGCGGCCTGCCCACCACTGGGCCGTGTGAGCGCGCCGACCGAAACACATGGCGGGCAGCGCAGGCGCTGGCGGACGAGTACTGGCGACGCTGGCTGCGCGAGTATCTACCACTACTCATAACGCAACGTACGAGAGGGCGACGTGGTCATAATTGTGGATAACACACTACCCCGCAATGTATGGCCTAGAGGCGTCGTCACGAAGACATTTCCAAGACCTGACAACGAAGTACGCAACGTAGAGGTGCGCACCAAAGGCGGCACGTTCCGACGACCGACGACGAGACTGGCTGTCCTGCCGATGGAGTGAAGAGGCTACGCAGATGCTGCGCCGGGGGGAGCCTGTTACGGACAGAAGTCTCGACTTTATAATATTATATAGTTAGATATAATACGGCTAAATTTAGGTATGTGTATTTGCATAAGTAGATTAAGTCTCATATGTGTAAAGGTTTTTTGAAAATAAATAATTAATTTTTTGCGTTTCATTTAAACAAACGGTAAAAGTTATCAAACAGGTAATGGTTTTGACAAGGTAAGGGCCAAGTATACGTGCCCAGGGGTCTTACGCCTCTCTAAGGTAATTAAAGTTAGGAAAGTAAGAGATTAGCTTTCGTAATTATAGGTTTCTATTGTTAGGAATATCAATGTAATTAAGAAAATAAATAAGTAGGGTATCCAGATTACGAGTGATACCGTAGGGTAGGTAATAAATTTAAGATAAAAAGAGAGGTCCGAACGAAAGGGACAGCTGCACAAATTACGACGGTTCATGTGGGTAGTTAGTTATGGTAAAATGTAAAACTGCCCACATGAGCCGGCAGCTGTCCCACAAGGCTGCTAGTTGCCAACCCATAATGTGTTTAAGTCACGGCCGGTCAGAGCAGAATTTGTAAGCTCTCCGGACCCCACCTTGAAGAATAAAGAAGCACTAATCAAGAACCGAGTTTTATTGAAGAACATACAGTCCACATCGAAGCACAACGGCTAAACTGTTCGGCGACTACACCCGTCGGGAACAGGGGTAGTGCAGTCCAATATGCACTCTAATTGGCCGGCGTAGAGACGGCTGTTATTCGTCGTTGCGCTGTGGCGCAAACATTTCCTAACACGAAGTACCTCGGCGCTCAGCCTAGGCTGCTCCCGACTAGCACACCAGCTCAATCCGCTTAGCTTGGGAAGCAGGCGAAGGCAGCGAGCACGCGGCGCTCTAAAGTGTAACGCGACGTGACCTGGAATTAGTCGGCTGAAATACCGTTTACTATCGGACACAACTAGATATTAATGCCTAGAAAAAGGAAAGAGCATGACAACAATAGGTAAATTTTAAGCGAACCAGTGACCACGGCCTGCAATGCAATACCTGAATGACCTAACTTCGTAGGCATTATATTCTAAATTAATGCTGCAGCTTTTTTAACTTAGATTTAGTTAACCCTTTTGCAAGTCTTTTCACAGCGCCGTCAGATTAATCAAGCCCACATTACATTGGAAACGGTCAATAATAATAATAACGAAGTAGTTTTTTTAACAGGTTTTGTTCTCAAACGTAGGTAATAGTTATGTTATTAATTGTTATAATGTAAGTGTGCATACACAAATCTAACACTTTTATTGATTATTTGTTTGTTTACTTACACGAAGATACGTTACTATCAGTATCAGGTCATGTAATAAAAAAACTTAGCATTACAAGACTGTTTAGACTGTAGTCTACAAAATGTGTTGGTAGGTACACAACAAAATGATATTGTATTCTCTATATAAAAGCACGGAATAGAAAAGAATTTAACTGATCTGTGCATGAAATTCTTAAAAATACCGAAGAACCAAAAACTAACTAAAAAACTTCCTGCGTTTAGAAATGCGGTTATGCGGTGGGTGCCTGAGGCATAAAAATCTGTAGCTACATTTTCCCCAAATCCCAAACAAACTTTACATCTGATCTGAATCAGCGTCTCCAGTAGATAAGAAGTCCTCGATCATATAAACAAGATGAAGCACACAGTGGTACTATTTGTACATATTATAAAGTTACTACATAGCAGCTCTATCAATATTCGATAAAGTAAGTACAAGAGTATTGAAAAGTGCCTGGTTATCAAAATGATCATTGTAACATTATCACAGAGCGTGCGAAAGGGGCGTGTAAATATCTTGTTACGGGGGGCGGTTTAGATTTGAACTGTAAATAATGGCAGCATTACAATAATTAGATATTTAATAATTCCCGTGTCGATTCGAGTTTGTGGTAATGTTCCCGCACAAAATTTTGGTCGTTTTTTTACTTTTGTTGTACAATATTCATTCGATCCATGGCGAATGCCCGGCTGAACGTCACGAGCAAGACCACTACGAAGCAGAACTGCACAAGGATGTGCTTTGTGCTTACAATTACAATTATTACAATTCTTTCTTCAGACCAGTTAAGGACCACAGAACCACGGTCAATGTCACAGTTCAAATTGCGATCATGTACGTCAGCTTCGATTCAACTGAGGAAATATTCACGATTCATTGTCGATTAGCCATGACTTGGCGGGACGAATATTTAACATGGGACCCAAATAATTACGGTGGCATCAAAAACTTACAAATGGATAGTGACTATATCTGGAAACCGCGGCTGGCTACGTTTAACTCGGACGATTCGGCGTACCAGACAGATAACTTTTACACGAAATGTTCGGTAGAAAGCAACGGCATAGTGATGTGCGCCCCGCACACGGCGCGCTCCGGCATGTGCCGCACGTCGCTGCACAACTGGCCTTACGACAGACAGAATTGCACGATATTCTTCGGCTCATGGATGCTGACTGGGGAGCAGCTTAATTTCACCTTTCCCAGTAAACGAGCTGTATTTTTCAAGGGTTTTAATGACGGTCCTGGCTGGAAACTGCTGGACATCACATACACTCGGCTGGCAGGCAAATACGCGTGCTGTCCTAACGAGACTTATCCTATGCTCAAGTACACATTTCTTCTGGAAAGAGAGGCTACAGGACTCGCAGCAATAATAATCGTGCCGTCAGTTGTGCTGGTCATAATGACAACGATGACTTTACTTTTGGACGTCAAAGAGGATACGAGGCTGGCGCTGCAATGTTTTACCCTATTTGGACATTTTATGTTCCTGAACGAAGTCGGGTACAACGTGCCGAAGCACGGTTTAGAGACCCCGGCGATACTCCTTTTGATCCGGGACTCAATGGCGGTGTCGCTGTCGTCGATACTGCTGACATTGGTCCTGGCGGGGCTGCGGCGGCGGGCGGGCGCGGCGCTGGCGGGCCTGGCCTGGCTGAGCCATCTGCTGGCCGGCGGCCGCGGCAGGTACGCCGTGTTCACGGAGTTCGATGCGGCCGATGCAAGCGACAAGCCGCTTGATGGAAATGTCACGGGCGACAGCCAGGCTCACGATGCTTCTGTTTGGTTGACGCTAGCGAATGCACTCAATAGCGTTGTCTTCATTATTTATATTGTGATATATGTAGTACTATTGTGCGTTTATATTCCGGAAAAGTGATGTCTAATAAATAAGAATTAACAGCAATATGGCAATCCTTAACTGTTGTTTCATGATAATGTCGTCTCGAGTACAGAAGTGGGAAAGTGATTGTGAAGATCTTTCGGGTCAACATTCAAATAAAATTAAATGGACGTAAGCGAATTCTCTCGAGCGCAGATCGAGTTTACCTACTTGCCGACGCCTGCTAAAATAGATCTTCAGAAACATTTTCTGGACAATGTTGATGCAGTGATGGGCGATACAGATGTTGTAGTAGTGTTGGGCGATTTTAGTTTAGACTTTATCACTTGGAATTGTCAAAACAATTGCACATATATGACACCAACCAATAATGGCAGTAAGTTGGGTTATTCATTAACTGATTTTATGTCACTCAATAATCTATACCATGCAAATGGCATTACTATATAGAATATAATAGAAAAATCTTAATTGGATGCAACACATTACATTACTGTTTACGCCTAAATGCGCCTACAGTTTTAACCGCGGCAATCCTCCGTAAATTTATCATTGTTTTTAATAATATTTTTATTTTGTATTGTTGGTGGGTGTAAAATTATAAATTGTCGTACGTCATTCACTTACATCTCGATCGGCCACCCATACGTATTGATTTGTAATTCTAACTAAAGGAAACAAGTCAATTAGTCAAATCCTAAATCAGCGTTTTATTGAAGAAAACCAGAGAAGAAAGGCGACCGTGACCGGACACGATATTCAACATCGGAAAGAGGCTCGATTTGCCAACGCCAAGATCGGCATCGTCGGAAGGTGTTAAACGCAAAGAAAATAGATTGGATATAGGGGAAGCCGGGGCAGTACAGGCACCTTAAGGAAGATCTAATATAAAACATATTTGAAAATAGTTAGTACCAATTAAACACAATCATTTGCTAATACCATTATTGTCATATAAATTAAACAGAAAATATGTGGTAAATCTTTTATATTTTATGTTATACTGGAGTTTATTATTAAAGAAGAATCTTTCCATATTGCCCCTTGTCTGGGGCATAATGGGCATACAAGGGGCATAATGGGCATATTGTGATAAATGTTGGCTAAAACGTCTGTTCATTCAATAATAATTATAATTAAAATATGACATTAATTAAGAATGCTCATAAAATCAAAAACAATTAAACATAAATTTTATTACTTTTCTTTTTCCTTGTTTTTATCATAGATTTCTTATATTTTTCCTTCGTTCCTTTTATCTTTGGTTTTTTATATGGTTTTGTCCTAGGGCTTTCTTATAAGGTGAACCAGTTATTATTGCAGTCTTTCTACGTTGTATTACTACTCTTTTTTGCACCAGTGCTTAGGCTTAGGTATAATATTATTAAATGACAGAACATGAAAAGAAGTGGAAGGAGCCAACTCCTGCCCAAGCAAAGAGTAGAGTTATACAAGGGGTGGAGTTGTTGGTGTATGTGTGCGTGTCATGCATGTGGCTGCTGATGACTTATTGTTGGGCCTAGAGAAGTAGTTTGGTTGACTGCTAGTTCCGGTGCTGGATCTTGTGAAACCGGCAATTTAGTATCAATAACGGGCAGATCTGTGATGTCTGCAGCCAAAAATTCATCATATCCAAAAATATCTTACAAAAGCCATTCACTGAAACAAGCATTGTGGCAGCTTTCATTATAAACATTGCAGAAAAGGTGAGCAAAAATTTATCCACAGCAGACCGGGGCAGTATGGGCACACTGCCCATTTTACCCCGTCCATAATACCCCAAAGGTATTACAAAATTAATAATGACCTACCCACAATATAACGTTTAGCAATGAATTTATATTTTCACTGAGGTATTGACTAATAACAAAGGTTGTAATAACTAGACATAGTTTGTATGTTAGAAGTATTAATGATGTAAATACGATCTACGCAAAATATGTAAGATTTATATCAAAACTACGAATTTACGTATATTTCTCACTAATTTCCCTGCAGGAATGAGGCCTACTGAACGCGTTGCAACGAGTCGCGAGCGCATTGGTTCATTATTTCAGAGGGGAGAGGGGGTGCCCCGCCTGCCCGTACTGCCCCGGCTTCCCATACCTATATAAAATCCGCCGTTCGCTTGCAAGGTCAACGAATCATTTAAAGAATCATACTAAGCGGTTGCGCAGACATCTGTTTTCATCAAGATAAGTGCAATCCTTTGTTCCGTAAAAACCTATACAAAAAACCCTTTTACCATACTTCTTACCTAAACTCATTAAAGGTTATTGTGTATATTATTGTGTCTACTTGTGCCCTTATTAGATGCAGAATAACGTAAAAGTGCTATAACAAACAATCGTAAGTAAAAACCTACGTGTAAAATTATTGCGCGTCGCGATAGATATGAAACTTAACTTTTTTGCCTTATATTAAGCTATTATAATAAGATTTCGCGTTAGTCGATCATATTTACTTAACTAATTATAATATATAGTATAATAACACCAAAGTTATCCTAACTTTGGTGTGCCAATAGTATTAATACTTTTCAAGTAAATTGACAGTTTTTGTTAAAGTAAACTTGAAGTAATTACAAATTAATTTTTTATAATTGGTAAAATTAAAGATCATTTTACGTTGTTAATTTGCAATAAGTATTAAGTGTGTTAGGCATTTCAGTGCTAAAGCGGAATCGGGTTATTTGTTATTTTAATCAAATCGAACATTTCCAGGCTTATCGATCGGGTACAGTGAAAGTCACCTTGACGGTGCACCGCGCCGCCCGGACACCGTTATCCTTAACAGCCTGCCGTGCCTGCCTTTTCCACCAAACAAGAAACGAGAGATAAGCTATTAATGTATCATATTTTTAGTTTTTTTTTACCGCTTAATTCCATTTTGAGTTAACAAACGTTGTTGTAAAATTATTTACTTACCTTCTAAAAAATTTTAACAGACAAATTTGAACTTACTAAATAATTTAAAATATAATTAACCAAAATGATTATGCCTGAACCTGAATTACGTGTAGATGGATCCAAATCACCTAATCCTGTGGGAATGGCAACCATGTCAACATTAAAGTCACTTTATACTAAACGCAGTTCTATAAAGGGACAAATAACAAAGTTTAGGAATTATTTAGATAAATTTTGTGAAAATATCGATGAAGCAACTGATTTAGTGTTAACCGAGTTAAAGCTACGAATAAATAAAATTGAAAGTTTGTCAACAAGGTTTGATGATTTGCAAACTGAGATAGAAGTTTTAAATGGTGACAATTTGTCATCCGAGGTTGATGAAAGGAAGGTCATTGAACAATCATTTATACAATGCATTGCTAAAGCTAAATTAATAACTAAACAAAACGATTGTTCAGCTAATAAGTCATTTTCGACTGTTCTGATTCGGACAGATCTTTTTTTGGACAGACATTTCGGACTTATGAATTAAATTGCCACAAATACAAATTTCTAAATTTGACGGATTCTACTTTCGCTGGCTTGAATTCCGTGATACATTTACGAATTTAATTCACAAAAAAACAAATATGTCTGAAATACACAAGTTTCATTAATTAATGTCGTATCTTAAAGGTGACGCGGCCTGCATTCTTTCGAATTTAGAGGTATCATCTGTTAATTATAAGGAAACCTGGCAGCTTCTCTGCAGTCATTACAATAATAAAAGACTTCTTATTAATCACCACTTAGACTCATTATTAAAATTTCACCCCATATCTCGGGAATCAGAAAGGTTATTACAATTTCTAGTTGACCACGTGACAAAAAATCTACGTGCGCTTACAAGCCTTGGCCTTCCTACACAGCATTGTGACGTACTTATAATTTTTAATCTTTCATCAAAATTAGATCCTGAGACAAACATAAAGTGGGAAGAATTTCGTAATACATTGGACGATCTACATTCATTGGAACAATTAAAAAAAATTTTTGATGGATCGTGCAGATGTTCTTGAGTCTTTGAATCGCAATAAGCTTATCAAATCTAATTTAAGCAACAACTTTAAGGTCACCTCACCTTCAAATATAGAACATCAGAGTTATTCACGTCCAGTTCATCATAATAGTTATTCGCAAAATAATAAAATAGAAAATTATAAAAATATATTAAATAGAATACTACTACACGTGTTTACACACAATATTAAAATCAAACAAAAATACTTCTACATTTACTTGCATTATTTGCAACGTCAACCACAGAATCTATGACTGTTCACAGTTCAAATCAAAAAATATTAAAGAAAAATATGCTCTTGTTTTAAAATTTAAATTATGCCGCAACTGCTTACGACAAGGGCATCCCTTAAGTGAATGCTTCTTTCTACTGTAATCATTGAGGTGCAGAACCCTGAAAACGGCTAGGTGGAAAGTGTTCGTGCACTAATTGATTGTGGTAGTCAATCATCTTTTATTACAAGATCACTACTTCGTAAATTGTCACTAAAGACAAACCCTCTAGATGCCATCAACGTTATTGGTATAGGCAATAGTTGCACCAATAAGGTTGTACTGGTTGGCTGTACTGTTAAAATAAAGGCTTTAAATAATACTTACCAAAATAAGTTATCTTTTTATGTCCTTGATGAATTAACAGGAATGTTAGATAGAACACCTGTTAACATAAAACATTTGTATATTCCAAAATCCATAATTCTTGCCGATCCGAAATTCAATATACCTGCACCTGTTGAGATTTTGATAGGCGCTGATATATTTTGGGTCATACTTGGCTGCAAGCAACGGTCCCTGGGATCTTCTAAAAACCTAAAGTTACGAAGTTCCAAACTTGGTTGGATTATAGCAAGCCCTACAAATTTAGCTAATTCTACGGAAGTCCATTCCCTAATAGCATTAGGGAATATACTTGCCAACTTAAATTCAAAATAGGCCCAATGGTTATAACTTGCGCAATTTAACCATCGGATAACCTACCACGCGCCTGATGTTATTTTATTACAGTAGGGCAATTTTTGTATTGATAAAAGCAAGGGTAACACCATTGCGCCAACAAAAAAAAACTTTATCTATTACTACCATGTTATTCCTACCGTCGGGTAATTACTGTAGGCATTTCAGAAAAATAATGTTGGGATTTTGCGAATGCTGTGCTGAGACCCCGAGGGGTGTGATGCAGGGGGAGGAGAGAGGACGGGAGAGGGGCGGAGGGACAGGGGACAAAATTTAAAAAGTTAGATACTAAGTTTCTTAATGTATGTAGTTCCCATATTTCTTCATAGATGGCGCTGTACTGTTTTATACCATTTCTAAATCGCGGTGACGAGATTTTTGTGGCTTTAGATATATACCCATGGTAACGTAATAACGATCGAATTATTATCAAGTCTCGCTGGACGCTGGACTAATTCATCTGAGTGTCGCGTCAATTAGATCGGCAGCTCGGGAGTCCGAAGTGTCGGAGGGACTTCATTCCTATTATTTCCAACTTTTATTTAATTTACGATCTCTCTTTTTGAGGACTGCATTGCATCCGTCGCCATCGTCCTTAACTCCTTCCTTTCAATCTGGGAAGTGGCCGTTCGTAGGGTGGGACAGTACCTACTAGAGATGGGTCTACTGCTCGTGCACCTGTTATCTAATACTCGATCAACCATAAGTTGGCCTAAATAGGCAAGTCTATCGTTGGCCCTACTGATAGTTGGGCCTTTGTAGGTAATCTTACTTTGGCCATCAGTTATGGGTCCAACGCGTAAACTGCGCGCCAATTATACTTGTTGGCCAACAAACCGAAGGTACGTGGCCCAACTTAATGCCAACAAAAAATGCTATTAGGGTTGCGGTCATGCTTTGACATCAACATCTAAAGTTGATGCAAATATGACGAAATTCTGAGAGCTTGAAGAACTTCCTCAAAAGACAGTTCTCAGCTCAAACGATATTGCTTGCGAAAAACATTTCACAATGACTACAAGTCGTTCTTTTGATGGCAGGTTTTGTTTGAAGTTATCTCTAAAGGACAATCCTGACTGCCTCGGAAATTCTTATTTTCAAGCCAAAAAAAGATTTTTTAATTTAGAAAAGCGATTTTGCAAGAATCCCGAATTAAAGGGACAATACATATATTTTATTCGTGAATATCATGAATTGGGTCATTTGTCTGAAGCAACAATGCAAATACCTGATTCATCCTATTGTTAATGTCATCACGCAATTTTTAAAGAGGAGAATGAGTCCACCAAAATTCGTGTAGTGTTCGATGGCTCCGCTCCCACTACCTCCGGTTACTCTGTCAATGATATCTTGATCGTAGGTCCTAACATTCAACAGTCTCTCTTCTCCATACTGATCCGAGCAAGGCAACACAAGTTTCTCCTGACAGGTGACATCACTAAAATGTACCGTCAAATTAATGTTAAGGAAGAAGATAAAAACTTGCATTTGATCTTATGGAGGGAAGATGAGATGAGATGAGATCACCCCATCAAAACGTTAAGACTCAATACTATCACTTACGGAACTGCAAGTGCTAGCTATTTGAGTACACGTTGTCTTTGCCAGGTTGGAGAAAAATGCGATGATTAAAACTATAATACAACAAGATTTCGTGGTTGATGATCTTTTGACAAGTTGTGAAACAGAAACACAATTGAAATGTATTCTAAATTCAGTTACAAAGGCACTTAACTCGGCCTGTTTTCCGTTACGTACATTTAAAATGAATTCCAAATTACTATTAGAAGATTCAGATTTAAATTCTAAAGATAACTTAATACTGAGTGAATCAACAAGGGTCTTGGCTGGGACCCCTCTCATGATATATTTAATTTTCCTATCAAAATTCCACTTGAGATTGATGTTGTCACCAAAAGAATCATACTTTCTCATTCATTTCGGATATTTGATCCTCTAGGTCTACTAAGCCCTTGTATCATTCAAGCCAAAATGCTTTTACAAAAACTTTAGATCGAAGGTATTATAGATAGGACGAACATGTTTCTCCCGATGTCAAGGAGAAATGGTGTGAAATATCCAATGGTTTTCACTCACTTTCAAATCTGCTTATACCGCATAGGGTTCTGTGCGACTCTCCAGCATCCACAGAATTGCACTCATTCAGTGACGCTTCTCAAAGCGCATACGGCGCTTGTATTTAGTTACGATCAGTAACTAGTGAAAACAAAGTCACTATAAAATTGCTTTGTTCTAAATCAAGAGTCGTTCCTTTAAAACCGTGTACCATACCCCGATCAGAGCTTTGCGCCGCACTATTAGCCGCTAGGCTGTGTGTAAGTGTTCGTGATTCGCTGAGATACGCTCCCACTAGCATTTTTCACTGGTGCGATTCAAGTGTGGTCATGGCATGGATTAATAGCAATCCTTACAAATTAAAACAATTTCTGCAAATAGAGGGTAGGTAGGCGACATTTTAGAATTAACTAACCCTAGAAGTTGGCACTATGTTTCAAGTGACTGTAATCCTGCCGATTTAATCTCGCGCGGTGTAAGCAGTAGTCAACTTCCTAACATGGAATTGTGGTGGTCAGGTCCGCAATATCTATTTCAAAATGAATCAGAATGGCCACAGTTAAATAATAAAATAAATATAGAAATACCTATTACCTGAAGTTAAGGCACTGCCGGTTTTTACTGTAGAAGACGCATTAATTGATTTTAAACTTTATTCAAATTTTACATCAGTACAAAGAGTATTAGCATTCGGTTAGCGATTTTTGCACGATTCAAATCCCAAAAACAAATCTAACAAGTTTCAATCATTTTTTAAGTCGGAAGAGTATAATAATGCATTTCTTTTAATTTGTAAACTGATTTAACTTCAATGTTTTAAAACAGAATATGATAAACTTAAAAATGGAAAACCTCTAAACTCTAAAGTACTAAATCAATCATTTTATCTTTATCACCATTTATGGATAAACAATCTGTGATAAGAGTTGGTGGACGAATTAATTCCTCGTCTTATCCATTTGAAAAGAAGCATCCTGTATTGCTTGATTCTTCTCATTTTATGACAAGGGTATTGTTTTTGCGCGAACATATTAGTAATCTTCATGATGGTCCGAAATTGTTACTGGATACGCTTAGAGAAACAGTTTGGCCTATCAACGGCAGGAAACTTGCTAGGAGTGTCGTGAAAAATTGCGAGATTTGCACTCTTGTACGCGGTAAAACACTTTTGCCCAAAATGGGTAGTTTACCAGAAAATCGTTTGTCAGTCGACTTTCCTTTTATATCATTAGGAGTCAACTATGCTGGTCCCTTTTATATCCTAAATCGGAAGGGTTGTAAACCAGAATGGTTAATAGGCCAAGATAACTACCATTTATTGTTACCGTTAGAAGTTAAGTCTGGTAAACGTAATGAGCCGGCCGCTACGCTAACTCCCTTGGGTTGATGTGTTCACGGCATTGTGCCTGTGCTACAAGGCGCGTCACCCTCACAAGCAACAGTCTGCTTTGCTCACTCTGAGACAGATTCCACCAACGTAGACGATACAAACCTGCTGCAGGATATCCATGAGGAGGTAAGACGCTCATTCGCACTGGATTCGCTAGGCATTTCAGGCAAACCCAGACAGAATGCAAACGACGCGCGTGCCGTGGCCCAGCTACAACAAACAACAGAGCTCGTCGATGGTCGTTGGTATGTAGGGTTGCCATGGAAAGATGAGAAGTGTAAAATGCCAGATAGTTACCCTAGCGCTTTGAAACGGTTCCTAAGTATTGAAAAAAAAATGTGTAAGGATCAAGGTTTTGCTCAAAGGTATGCAGATCGCATAAATCATTTATTAGAAAATGACTATGCTCAAGAGTTAAAAGATACTAAACCTATTGATAAAACCTGGTACTTACCACATTTCGGGGTTGACAACCCTAACAAGAAAAAATTGCGTCGCGTGTTTGATGGAGCTGCTAAAGCTGATGGATCATGTTTGAATGATTATTTACTAACAGGGCCTGACCTTTTATCATCGCTTTATGGTATTATGCTGCGCTTTAGGATAAATAGCATCGCAGTCACAGGTGATATAAAGGATATGTTCCTCGGAGTGAGGATTCGCGAAGAAGATCAGCACGCGTTTCGTTTCCTGTGGAGAGACAACCCTAACGAGCCCATCAAAACGTACGTGATGTCTTCACTTATATTTGGTGCCAATTGTTCGCCGTTCATAGCTCAGTTTATAAAAAATATGAATGCAGCGCAGTATAAGTCATCGCTCCCGGCCGCTGTTGACGCGATAAGGAATTCGCACTATAGTGATGATTATATTCATAGTTTGCCGGACGACGAGATGACAGCGATTAATATGGTGAAAAATGTGTCTTTTATACATCAACAAGGTGGTTTCGAAATTAGAAATTGGACAAGTAATAATCTTGCGGTGCTTAAGAGCGTTCCAAAATGTACCTTAGGTCCTGCTGCAACAAGGTTCAAAATAGCGGGACAGAATGAAGGCGAACGCACACTCGGACATAATATTTGGTATCCAGTTACAGACGAGCTGGGGTTCGATGTCTCCCTCAAGCGCATTCCCGAAGATGTTCTTTCAGGGAAAAGTAGACCAACGAAGCGGCTTATGTTGCGAGTTATAATGTCTATTTTTGACATTTATGGATTTTTGTCACCATTTACGATACAGGGTCGTATTATGGATGCTTGGCGTTTGAATATAGGATGGGACGATTGCATTCCTGATAACATTTATTCTAAATGGTGTACTTGGATTGACCTACTTAAAGATGTAAACAAGGTGCGAGTAGCAAGGCATTACCGCAACGCAGCGGGCGCGAGCGAGTCAGAGAAACAGGTGGGCAGCAGCTGCGGTGATAGTATGATTAGCCGTAGCCGTAGCCGTAGCGAGCTCCGTGCCCCTCCCGAGGTCTCCACCCCGCGCGGCCCTTGGACACCTGCGCCTACGCAACGAGCTACGACTCACAGCTACGAGGATGCTACGACGTTACCTGCGGCTGCGACAGGTAACTATGATGGCTTGCAATTGCATGTGTTTAGCGATGCATCCGCCAAAGCAATGTGTGCCGTAGCTTATTGGCGTTGGAACGATAATGGCAAAACAAAGGTCGCACTGATTGGAAGTAAGTGTCGCGTCATGCCCGTCAAGCCATTAACGATGCCGCGAGCCGAACTACAAGCAGCTTTGTTGTCTGCTAGGATTATGGATTCGATTATACGTGAGCATAAGTTAGCAGTTACTCAGCGTGTACTTTGGTGTGACTCCACTACGGTTTTACACTGGATCAGAAACAATACACGAACCTATAAAATCTTTGAGGTTAATCGCTTAGGCGAAATCGATGAGCTTTCGCGTATGGAAGAGTGGAGGTACATACCTACTAAAATGAATATCGCTGACTTGGCTACCAGAGAGGTATTTGATAAGTCCATATTTAATAGTGAATGGTTTACAGGTCCGAAATTCTTATACAATACGGAGGATGCCTGGCCGGTCTATTTAATACAACATATATCGAGTGAGGTAGATACTGTTTGCGTTACAGCTAAGGAAGACGTACTTGTTGACTTACCTGTACCTGATCCCAAACACCTTTCTTCCTGGTTGCGATTGCTGAGGGCTACAGCTTCTGTTCTGGTGTTTTTAGATAAATGCAGGAAGCGAACGGCTAGCATTGACTGCACGATGATGGAACGAGCGGAGCGTATGATTATACGATACGCTCAAACCGCGTCATTTGCTGATGAAATAACTGCATTACGTAACAGAAGACCATTGCATAGTATCAGCAAGCTACTTACCTTAACACCTTATCTCGATGAGCACGGGATACTTCGCATCGGAGGCCGCATAGACGCTGCAACAGATGTGGACCTGCAAATTAAAAGACCTGTCATATTAGACGGACGATATCCGGTGGCGCGTCTTCTTGTACGTCATTACCATGTGAGATGTGCTCACGGTAATCAGGAAACGGTCGTCAACGAGCTTAAACAAAAATACTGGATTATAAGACTAAGACCAACTGTGAAGCTTGTCGCATTTGAATGTATGCTATGCAAGATGCGCAAGTGTAAGCCGCAGGTACCGAGAATGGGAGATTTGCCTGCGGCTCGCGTGTCACATCATCATAGACCCTTTTCATTCTGCGGTTTGGACCTGTTTAGACCTGTTGAGGTGGCTGTGGGAAGGCGCAGAGAGAAAAGGTATGGGGTTCTGTTCACATGCCTGACAGTCCGCGCTGTTCATATAGAACTCGTACCGTCGCTTTCCACGGACTCGCTCATTATGGCTTTACGCAGAATGGCAGCTCGTCGTGGGTGGCCGAAACATCTTTATTCGGATAACGGAACCAATTTTCGAGGCGCTGACAAAGAGCTGAAAAGGTCACAGAAGGAATTAGATGCCGAAGTCTTGAAACAAGAGGGTGTAAATAACAATATGGAGTGGCATTTCATACCCCCTGCTAGTCCACATTGGGGCGGAGCATGGGAGAGACTCATCAGGTCAGTGAAGACTTCACTTCAAGTAATACTTAAAGAGCGAGCACCAAGAGAGGAAGTTTTAATTACTTTTTTAGCAGAAGCGGAAAATATAGTTAACAGTCGGCCATTAGCGCACGTTTCCGTCGAACCTGGCAGTGCTGAATCATTGACTCCAAACCATTTTCTACTTGGTAGTTCATCCAACTTACCCGTTGTCGGCGCATTTGACGACGACGATCTTTGTCTGAGAAAACAATGGCGAAAAGCGCAACGGTTGGCTGATATTTTCTGGGCCAGGTGGGTAAAAGAAATTATGCCTGACATGCTGCCACGCACGAAGTGGAATCAGGAGCAGCGATCCCTTCAGGTCGGTGACTGTGTTTTCATAGTAGACCCCAATTCACCACGAAATGTTTGGCCTAAGGGTGTAATCCAGCGCGTCTACCCCGGCAAGGATCAGCGAGTAAGACTGGTTGACATTAAGACAAAGTCGGGTGTGTTGCGCCGGTCTGTAGCACGCGTCGCACCTTTCCTGCATAGTGATTAGTGCTGTCCCAGCACTAGGGGGGGGGGGGAGTGTTAGCGACGCGCTCATTACGAAAAGTATAATTATAAATAATGTAGATAATAAGTTGAAGTTAAATTTTTGTATACCTTCCAATCTTTGATTTGGGACACTGTGCGCCTGCGAGCGCCGCTCGATCCGAGCCAGCTGTCCGCATTTTACCTTACCAGCAACAACCCGCGTCGCTCTGTCGTGTCAATAATCCATGTGCTTTATAATAAACGGTTTATTCACAATAGTTTTCGGTCTTTAATTTCGTCAGTGTACCTCGGAACAGCAACAAGTATATTACCGAGTCATTTCTTCTAAAATTCTTTGATAACGCTTCTGAATTGATACAAAATAATCCTAGCGATAAGTTTATACTTTTAGGCGACTTTAATATCACCAATGCAGGCTGGATTATCGATGATTACAGAATGTTACAATTAAACACTACGACGACCCCAAAGCGATGTATCTTTCTGTTTGTTATATAGAGAGTCTACATCAATTCTGCTACCAGAGAAGGCACGGTTCAGAGGTCCTGTTCCGGTGAACCTGTAGACCGCACCCTCTCGACTTAAAGATATACTAACTAAACTTAAATTATAATTAAACTAAACGACTTACATACTAGCAGACGGTGTGCCACACCCTTATGGTCTCGTTCGTCTTCAGCTTGGCTGCAGTCCGCCGCGCCGGCTGTCTTCGGCACGCAGCTGTCAGCGTGGTAGTGGTTTACCGCGCTCCCGCGCGTCTTCGGGGCTGGTGCTATGGTGGTGGAAAGGCCCTAACTTCCCGTTGGCTACCCCCTCAGTACTGATCCCAGACAAATAGGTGATGATACGCACAATACCACATAGCACCGTTCAATTGTACGCCACGTGTGCGTGTCGACCAAACAAATCACTGACTTTAAACTAAACTTATGTTCTACACTGTTGCTGTTTATTAATCCCTACGGTCCGCCGAGTTTAACTGACTATGTGCCCTACACATCAAATTACACCAAAACTTTTCTACGCGACCCCGCAGTCAAGGTTCCTAACCTAACCATAAGTTCCAACGTGAGAGTGTGTCACACTGACACTGACAGTCGTCTGTCAAATACAAATTAAAACTAACACAAAAGGTTGCCAGCCGTAAGTGGCCATTTTGTTCCGAACAGACCCCTGCCCCGATCGGAAGGCTCCGATCGTTAGCTCAATCCATCGGGCAAGGAGAGACAGCTGCTGTGGCTCATCGCGGAATCGAACCGCAGTCCCATGCTCACCAACTAACAACTTTACAATGCTGCCCTAGCTACAAGCAAGGAGAGCAAGTTATTCTCCTTCAACAACATACTAAGTCTAATTAGCCAAATTAAAATATTATTAAATTATCTTATTTACCAAAGCTTATTTTCTAAAAATTTACAAACATTAGTTAAATACACCCGTGCCCTTGCCATTTTGTGCCATTGTCGGAGCGAATAAGTGAAGGTAGACCCTTACGCGACACGAAACGATCCAACGCGACGACGGAGACCTCCGTGGATAACGAAAAATCTCCCAAGAGGACGGCCTTAGTAGCCAGGCACAAAAAAAACACAAAATATTTACGTACAACCCGAGCGTTGCAAAAGTTGATCGGTTTTACCGAGAAAGGTCCAGCAGAACCCGTTGCGTGCGACCACCAAAAACGGACGAGACTGAGTGACTCGGTCCGAAGGCAGACCCTCTGTCTGCGGCTGCACGGGTGAAGACGTCCACTGTGACAAAATATACACCGAAAGAGCACTACACAAATAAAGCTCTTTGAACAAACAATATTCAAAATTACAAATTAGGTTACCTAGTAAACACATCCAACAGACGTCAACCGTGACGTACTGGCCTATTGAAAGGCTTCACAATCCTCATGGGCATGGGCTACCATGTAGACCATAGGAGGTTTCTCAATTTCCCAAACTTGTGCATAGTTATGGAAATGGTACACAAACGCAATGACTCTAGACTATGCGGAGTCGAGTCGTCAAACTGTGTACATAATAGAAACAAGACCAAAATAGTTGGCACTGCCAGAAGTGTAGAGCGACCCAGAGCTATCTGGGTGCCTAGTAGGACCCGTCCTAGTACACCCGAGCCCAAGAGTAGGTCAATTGGGACAGGTGACAAAGTGTGGGTCTGCCCGATCTAGACCAAAGTCTGTGCCGTTATCCCTGCGGGCGAATTTCATTACCGTTTCCGAAATTGACATTCTCACACAGATGCATGTACCGAGGAGAGGGTGACTTGTGTTAGCCCCGTCGAACTCCCGGTAAACATGCCACCAAACAATGTCGCACAAAATTAAAATTTCAAATCTAAGATTTCTTTAAAATCTTTCAAACAAATTTCACATTTAAGGTTTCCTTAAATCTTTCAAACCGCGGCCGCCGTAGTATAAAGCAAAACCGTCCGTGGTTTTGCTCTCGCAAAGGGGCAGGCTAGCTATGGCCTGCTCGGGTCCCAAATCTCCAAAGAAGGCCCCCCGCCCGTGTGATACCGCGGGTGGTACGATAACCGCTGCGGCATAGCTCGAGCGCGGCTGCACGCTGGCGCGCACAGAGCTAGTTGCAGGGAGGGGTCCCTCCTTCGTGACACCACCGGGCCCCCGCCCGTGTGATACCCGAATCGCACTCGGGCCGGCGGCATGGTAACCTGCAGGCGCGGGTTTGCGCGCCTGCGCATGGTTCACCTTCCGGTGTGGGGGCGCGCCTCGCGCATGACTGGGCCTCCAGTCCGCTGGTAGGTGTGTGCTCCGCGCTGGAGCACCCCTGCCCGTGTAACGCTGCCACCGCTGTTGTGTGGTCGGTGATTTAGCGAAGATTTCACGCATACAAAATGGCTACAATGATGACAATTAACTCACTAACCGCCTCTGTGGTTAAGTAGTTAGGACCATCCCGGTCTCAGACTCAGGGCCCCGGGTTCGATTCCCAGCAGGAGTTGTATGTGTCTGTACTCGGTTTGGTTGGTGGTAGGACTTGATAAATCCGTCTGGCTAGCTACCCCCATTTTATCTAAGTCTATCGCCACCAGTGCCTTAGTAGTGAGGATTTCAGGTGAAGTGTGCCTCCACCCTAGTCTAACTTATCATCCCTTAACATCAGGTGAGATGAAGACAAAAGCGCTTCCCTGAAGAATCAATAAAATACAATCGCATACCTAATAAGGTGATTAAGACCAAGGTGTCATTAACTGTCGGTTCGCATTGATGAGACATCATCAAGTTGGTGTAACTTGGATGCTGGCGTTCCACAAGGCGGTATTCTTTCTCCTTTATTATTCTCAATATTTATTAACTTCATCACACACCACCTTCAGTGTTCGTATCATCTGTACGCCGATGACCTTCAGCTTTACTACCAAGCACGTGTAGACGACTTGCCGGATGCCATTGAAAGACTGAATCGGGATTTAGACGCTATTAAAGACTGGTCTCGTAGGTTTGGTGTTGCCGTCACTCCCACAAAGTGTCAATCGATACTTATTGGCAGCTTGCGATTGATGGGTAAATTGAAGCTGAATTCTTTTGAGCCAACATTGTACGACGGAACGATTATTCCATTTAGTAGTTCAGTAAAAAATCTAGGCCTACATCTTGATTCCACACTCAGCTGGCATTCTCAGGTAGCTAGTGTTAGCCAAAAAGTGACCTGGACTTTGCGCTCTTTAAACCGTTTGAGAAACTTTTTACCGTTCGAGACGAAGGTAATGCTAGCGCAGTCTTTAATATTTCCTATGATCGACTATGGTGACGTGTGTTATTACGATCTCAATGCCGACTTGCTTAATAAGCTTGACAGACTTCTCAACAATGGTATTCGATTTATCTTTAACCTAAGGAAGTACGACCACATCTCAAAGCATAGGACTGATCTGAAATGGTTACCCATTCGTCAGCGGAGATGTTTGCGTGCCCTTACTACACTTTTCTCCTTTCTAAATTCACCAAATGCTCCTTCCTACCTTACTCCCCATTTCCAATATCTCTGCACCTCTCACGACAGGAATCTCAGGTCTTCCAATAACCTTCTCCTTTTCTCTCCTTCCCATTCTTCTGGCTTTGTTCATTCGTTCTTCTATATTCAATCCATACTCCTGTGGAACGCGCTACCTCAGGAAATCAGGATGGCTACGAGTCGTGACGCATTCAAAAAGAAAGTCCACATGCTCCTGTTTGATAAAACCATGGCAGAATCATCTCAGTAACGTCCTATCTATTATATATTATGAAGTGTACGTAGGTATATTTATATATTTGTATAATTATTTATTTATTTGTGAATTTGTATATGTATGTTTATTTTTAGTATGTTATTTAATAGTTAAAAATTACTTTCACGCTCTCTTCCACTTTTTGTTACCGTAAATAAATGCACCTACCATGTTATCTCTGCACCACCCTAAGGTTGACTGGTAGAAAATGCCTCAGGTATTAAGGCCGCCATGTAATATTATAATGTTGCAAAAGCTTAAATAAATAAATAAATAAAAAAACATTATTAGTAAATCAACTAAACAAGAGCACAGTGACATCGGTACGTCATTAGATTATGAGGTGCATCGGGAATGGTGATTAAGACCGAGGAGTCATTAACGATTCATTAGTAAATCAACTGAGAGCTGACGCTCGAAGATTGTATCTCGGAAACGGTTACAGATTTTTTTTTTTATACTAAGCCCGGCAAATGACCCCACTCCACCTGATGTTAAGTGGAAATGAGGTCCAGGCGCGAGGACAACTGGTGCAGCGTAAGAGACGTAGCATCAGTCATCCTCACTCTGCCGGCCCACAAAGTGCTTCTTCACGCCTCGTTTGAAGGACCCTACGTCATAGGTAGGAGGGAATACGTGTGCTGGTAGACTATTCCATCTTTTGGAAGTGCGGCAAAGAAACGAGTCACCAAATTTCTGACTCCGCAGAGCAGCACGCTTACTCCTATGGAGGAAGGGAGAAGGAGGGATGAGGTCAAAGAGTTCTTCAGAGCACTCGCCATGGTATAAACGGTAAAAGACGCTGAGTGACGCAATATCTCTACGCAATTGCAAAGGCTCGAGAGTTTTAGTGACCTCTGCATTGCCGATAATGCGCACAGCGCGGCGCTGCAATCTGTCCAAGGCATCGAGAAGGTACTTTGCGGAGCCGTCCCAAAGGTGAGAGCAATACTCCACGCAAGACCGCACCTGTGTCTTGTATAATAGACACAACTGATCAGGCGTGAAGAATCGCCGCACCATGTTCAGGACACCGAGTTTACGTAAGGCATTTTTAATCACGGTTTCGATGTAGTCCTTTTGGTTCAGATCGCAGCGGATATCCATACCGAGCATGTTAATACTGCTCTGCAGGCCTAGAGATGTACCCTGAAGAGAGGGAAGGGGAAGGAATGGCGACTTTTTCGCTGTGAACGCGCACACCTGTGTTTTCTTGGCATTGAACTCCACCAGATTATCGGAGCCCCATTTAGAAATGAGGTCCAACATCCGATCGAGCTCAATGACAAGATTTGCTCGCTTCATTTCGGTGTCTATCCGCCCAGCCGTTGGGTGCCCGTTATATATTTTAACCGCCTCTGTGGTCTAGTGGCTAAGCTACCTGTTTCAGACCCAGAGGTCCCGGGTTCGATTCCCAGCGGGGGGTACATCTTTGTGTGCTCGGTTTGGTTGGTGGTAGGGCTGTTAAGTCCGCCTGGCTAGCTACCACCATCTTATCTAAGTCTATCGCCATAACAACGATGTTTATAGCATTGTTGTGTTCCGGCACTTTGAGATAAGATAGCCAGTTCCTCAGTGGTTGAGGATTCCGGGTGAAGCGCGCTTCCACCTTCGGCCTTATCGTCACTTACCATCAGGTGAGATGAAGGCCAAGCGCTTACCCGTTGCCAATAAAAAAAAATATCCCCCATGCACTGTGCTATCATCTGCATAGCAATGAATGTTTCCAAGAGGAAGCATGTCATTGATATGCAGAAGGAACAGCGTGGGGGATAGAACGGAGCCTTGAGGAACACCAGCGTTCACTGACATGAACCGCGAAGCGCATCCATCCGAAAGGACACGGATTCTACGCTCATGCAGGAAGCTGGCAATCCAGGTACAGAACTGAGCGGGCAAACCGTATGCCGGGAGCTTGGAGAGAAGAGCTTTGTGCCAGACCCGATCAAAAGCCTTGGCTATGTCAAGGCTAACTGCCAGTGACTCGCCACGCTTGTCAATAGCCTCACCCCAAAGATGTGTGACGTACGCTAGAAGATCACCCGTTGACCGTTTTGGCCGAAACCCATATTGACGATCGTGAATTAGGGAGTGATCTTCTAGGTATCGAATAAGCTGTTTGTTCAATATTCGTTCTAGGATCTTACACAACACTGAAGTTACGGCTATAGGGCGGTAATTAGTCGGATCTGACCGATCTCCTTTTTTAGGGATCGGTTGCACATTAGCTTCTCTCCAAGATTCCGGCACACAACCCGAAGAGAGCGAGAGACGGTACAGACGCGTTAACACAGGGGACAACTCCGCTGCACACATTTTCAGGACTATTGCTGGGATGCCATCAGGACCGTTAGCTTTCCGGACATCGATTTACTGCATTTCCGCACGGACATCACACTGCCTGATTTTAATATCAGACATTGTTAGGCCACAGTGAGGTATTGAGGGTGGCTGTGCATCACAGTCATCGATCCGGGAGTTAGCCGCAAAGAGTTTGGCCAGGAGATCGACCTTTTCCTGCGGCTTGTGAGCTAAAGTTCCGTCAAGACATCTCAGTGGTGGCAGCGAGGGTTGGCAGAAGTTGGATTGCACGGCTTTGGCCAGACGCCAGTAGCTACGGCTGCCCGTAGGATGCTGCCGTCAGGAGTTCTTGGCCTACTCGTGCAACGCGCTGGGCATCCGCTCTAATGTAGGCCCTCTTACACGACTTGGTGGCATTATTATAGGCTGCTTTTAGCGAGCGAGTTTCGGGAGCCCCATAAGCTTTACCTCTGATCCAAGCGCGGTATGCCGTCTGTTTGCTCTCAACAGCGCTGCCACACTCGCGATTGAACCAGCGGTTGCGTCTGCCTTTGCTGATGACATAAGAGTGTGGAATATAGTATTCCATTCCTAATACTATCTCATCAGCAACGGCAGTGGCGCTAGCGGTCGGGTCCTTCCCACTAAAGCAGCGCTGCCTCCAAGGGACGGATGCAAAATACTCCCGCATCCCGTCCCAGTCTGCCGACGCGTAGTGCCAAATCTGGCGTTTCGAAACCGCTGTTGGCGGGCGCGATGCCAAGGGCACTGTGCTGGATATCAAGCAGTGATCCGAGGAACCTAAAGGAGCTCGAATCTCCACCCGGTATCCAGCTGGGCGACTCGTCAGCAGAAGGTCGAGTAAGGAGGGCGCATGGCCAACTATGTCTGGGATCCTGGTGGGCTGGTTCACCAGTTGCGTCAGGTCATGCGTGAGAGCGAATGCGTGGGCAGTTCTACCAGCATGGTCTGTTTTGGAGGAACCTAACCATAACTCATGGTGGGCGTTGAAGTCCCCCAAAAACACCAGTTCCGCCGATGGAAACCGCTCTTGCGCATCATCTGCTACCCGACTAAGATGTTCAATTAGTCGAGTTGTCTCCATGTCGCCGTTATGGGATCGGTAGACGCAGACGTAGACACGGCAATGAGCCTAAGTTGACGTGTACCACTAGGAGGGAGAAGGAAGGGTCCTCCAGACAGCGCAGACGGCGACAGCAAACATCCGCCCGAACGAATAAGCAAACTCCGGCTTTGGCTTTGAAGGATTCTTCAAGCACAAAGCCGGGATAGTTCAGGTAGGTGGTGTCAGCTGGGCGGATTATTTGCGTCTCCGTCAGGAACAACATTGCTGGCCGTGCCGTCTCAAGATGGTGGTGGACGGCATTGAGGTTTGCATGGAGTCCGCGGATGTTAGCGAACTCCACCTCAAACGGTAAGCTTGTGGTGGGGGTGTGCACCGCTGTAGAACCAGTTTTGTTGTTAGGCGCTGTCATTTTAGGAGTGGAAAGAGAGAGGCGTGAATCAAGAAAATGATGCCGCGATGCGAATGGTCAAAGTGTGGTGGCCTGTTTCCCCAGGAATTTGCCCACAGACGAGTATTATTAACCTGCCGAACGGAAGGGCCCCCGAACCCCCCCGGGAATGGCCGCCGGGACCCCACCTTCCGGTCACCAACCGGCACGACGGACCACCCCGAGATTATGCGTGGCATGGTGAGGCAGCCTCACGAGCTGGTTAGGCTCGCTTGGGCCCCTGTACTGTGCCACGGGCGGCCAGCGGGACAACCGTTTCTACGGGTCTCCCTGGTCGGCAGGTTAACGAAGTCCTCCTGGCACTGGTTTGACGGAAGCCTCCACAGACCAAATACATCGCAGCATCATCCTCTCGAGCTCTGGCTGATCCCGAAACGCGACCGACAAGCAGTCACTTGACGGGTTTTACACCATGCGTACGGTGGTCACCAACCAGACGGGTCAAGCCCTACCACCAGTGGAGCAGATCATCGCTCGAAAGAGTCCGTTAGTCGCTTCTTACGACACCCACCGGACGGAGAGAGGGGCGGCGATTGGTATTCTTTCTCCGTCACCGCACGGATAAAAAGATATCGCTATGGGACCCAGCGCAATCGATTCAAATGGGGGGGTTCCTTTTTTTTTAGGTTTGGAAACGACTTGAACTAGCCCTGGGAGGGCAACCAGACCAGTTTTGAGTGAGCCAGAACTCTCGAATCCCTACTACTCAATATGCGTATGTACGCTTGGACTGATTCTATGACAGTTCTAGGTTTACTACATGGAGAAAGTACCCGATAGAAACAGTTAGTGGCTAACAGGGTGCAACAAATCACTGACATAATCCCAGCATCATCCTGGAACCACGTGTGATCAGAAGAAAATGCAGCTGATTGTGCAACACGTGGATTATCATCAGACAATTTACAAAGGCATGAATTATGGTGGAAAGGTCCAAAATGGCTCACTAACTTAGAACAATAGAAGTAAAACTATTCAATGTGCATACATCTTTACTACAAAATAATTCCTCATTTACTTATAAATGAATTATTTTTGCAAAGAGCAACATCAGCGACATAGTAAAGACAATAGGTTGGAATTTGCGCTTTATCGCGTGGTTGCGTAATAAGCAAAGTGTTACATTTCGAAGTTCCTTAATACTGGGCGAGAAAGAAAAAGCGTATAATTTGATCGTAAAAACAGCTAAAAGGGCAAGAATTTTCATCAGAATTAGTGAGCATTCAGAGGAAAGGTCACGTTCATAAGAGAAGCAAGATCGCTAGTTTGAAACCCATTCAATGACCGACAAGGTCTGCTGAGAGTTGGCGGACGACTTATCAATTCGAAGCTGTCATTTTCGGCGTAACACCCTATCATTCTGCGCCCGGGAACAATACATTTCTATTATACCTACATATCAGAGGGTATAGTATAGTATAGTATACTAAGGGATGCATTATAGTGTGACTTTCATTTTACGATGCGGTAGGTGTTACGATTTCTCCAATTTACGACTTTTCACGTTTTACGCTGCTTTTGCCATTTGAGCACTCACGACGAACAACTTCCTTTTCGCAATCTCTATGCATATTAAGGACCCCGTGTAGTACTATTAGTTATTCTGTGCCTGTGTTTGCGCCACAGCGCAACGGCAAATCGCTGCCGCCCCTTCGGCGGCCAATGAGAAGCCAGCGGACCGCTGCGGGAGACGCGCGGCGCGTCGCCTGACGGCGCCCGCGCAAAACCACAACCAGTGCCCTTCGAGATCTCAAGGCGAACCCACGCGTCGCGCGCCCTTGAACTCAGCCCGTGACCACGTCACATATGTGTGCAGTGTGAGAGCTAGGACTAACAGCTCCCCCTAACGCTTAACGAACACCAGTGCCCTCAGTGAACTGTGTGTGTGTTGCCGCCCTCAAGCCCGCTAACGCCCGCGCCAAAAGCGCCAGCCGCGTCCACCTTCAGCACGATCCAGTGCCTACAGCCCGGGACACAGTAAGCCCACCGTTCCCATCTTTTCCCTTTCCCTGCGCCGCATGTTGGTGCCTTAAGCGCCAACATTTATGATCCTACGAACCGGATACATCCCAGCAACAGTCCACTTAATATCACTTAATATCACCCTACCCGCCACATTTAATATTTTCGCCTCGACTCGTGCCAACACACAAACAACATATAACATTCACAATACGCTCACACAATGCACGCGCAAGCCGGGCCTAGCCCAAATACGCCCTACTGTCCCTATTGTAGGGAAAGGGGGCACAAGCTCATCACGTGCGCCTGCTATAATGCCCAGCCGACGCAGGGCCGGTGGGATTTTGTGGTGTCGCGCGAGCGCTGTCCCCGCTGTCTCGGACCACATTACCCAGACGAATGTAAGTCGGTGAAGGCATGCAGGGTGTGTGGCCGCCCCGAACACCACACGTCCCTCCACCGACCGGACGACACAACGCAGCAGTGCCAGCCGGAAGCGGCGGCGCGATGGCTCACGCCCCATCTGCGTGACACTCCGGGACAACGACCCATCGACAGCCCGCTGCATGCGTCTGCGCACGCAAGACAGCCGCATGGGTCGCGGCAGCAGTAAGGCCCCCTACCTTTAATACAGTCCGCTATATATATAAATAGGATAACTATTTCAGCCCATTAACTATTTCATTTCATTTGTTCCCGTAACTTTACGAGTTATATCTCGTGCCCTAATAAAAATTAATAAGTTGTTAGTAGTACACAAACAACACATGTGCTGACATGTGGTCAGCCCGCACCTATACGGTGCGTGACATCAGCCCACGCCTTTGCACAACACAATAAGCTCGTACAAACACGTGCACCCACACATCAGCCTGCAACACATACACACACACACACACACAAACACATGCAGTCTGCCTTTTATTTTTATTTTTTTTGCTTATTGCGGTCGCTTTTATTGCGCCCTTGCGCGTTGCGCCACAGCGCACACGCTTTTACGTGCCTATATGCTATCATGCTCAGTGCACGACTCACGTGCCTACATGGTAACATGCCCAGTGTACGCTTTTACGTGCCTATATGCTATCATGCTCAGTGCACGACTCACGTGCCTACATGGTAACATGCCCAGTGTACGCTTTTACGTGCCTATATGCTATCATGCTCAGTGCACGACTCACGTGCCTACATGGTAACATGCCCAGTGTACGCCTTTACGTGCCTATATGCTATCATGCTCAGTGCACGACTCACGTGCCTACATGGTAACATGCACAGCGTGTACGCTTTTACGTGCCTATATGCTATCATGCTCAGTGCACGACTCACGTGCCTACATGGTAGCATGCCCAGTGTACACCCTTTTTTTGTTGTTGTTTTTGTGCCTATTTGTTGCTATGCTCAGACCACGATTACGAGTCTACATGGTAACATGCCCAGTGTACACCCTTTTTTTGTTGTTGTATTTGTGCCTATTTGTTGCTATGCTCAGACCACGATTACGTGTCTACATGGTAACATGCCCAGTGTACACCCTTTTTTTGTTGTTGTTTTTGTGCCTATTTCTTGCTATGCTCAGAGCACGATTACGTGTCTACATGGTAACATGCCCAGTGTACACCCCTTTTTTTTTTGTTGTTTGTGCCTATGTGTTGCTGTGCTCAGTGCACGATTTTACTCATACAGTCACACACGTGCATTCCTCTCAGCTCATCATATACACACCCACTCGACATTAACTCAACACAGCACGAATCGAGGCTGTAGTCTCCTGTTACTTCCGTTCCTTCCCCCCCCCCCTTCTCCTTCCCCCTGGGGCCCGGGAAGATGTTTGCGCCACAGCGCAACGGCGAATCGCTGCCGCCCCTTCGGCGGCCAATGAGAAGCCAGCGGACCGCTGCGGGAGACGCGCGGCGCTTAGCCTGACGGCGCCCGCGCAAAACCACAACCAGTGCCCTTCGAGATCTCAAGGCGAACCCACGCGTCGCGCGCCCTTGAACTCAGCCCGTGACCACGTCACATATGTGTGCAGTGTGAGAGCTAGGACTACCAGCTCCCCCTAACGCTTAACGAACACCAGTGCCCTCAGTGAACTGTGTGTGTGTTGCCGCCCTCAAGCCCGCTAACGCCCGCGCCAAGAGCGCCAGCCGCGTCCACCTTCAGCACAATCCAGTGCCTACAGCCCGGAACACAGTAAGCCCACCGTTCCCATCTTTTCCCTTTCCCTGCGCCGCATGCCTTAAGCGCCAACAGCCTGTGTTTAGATGATCGAAGCCCCAGGTACACAAATTCCTGCGCCGTGTCTAGGTCGTGCAACTGCTGAGATCTAGACAAAATTCCTGTTCTATCGACGAACAACAAATTGGTTTTTTATCTGATTAATCCGATTTCCATACTCTGCGCTTAAATTTTCGAGTCTAAGCATTAGTTCAGCAAGTTCACTCATATTGGCGCCTATTAGCGTAGTAACGTCGGTGAACCTCAAGTTATTGATACGATGACCGCCGACTTGAATTCAGTAGGTACTCACAGGATGCTAACACTCGAGGCATGATGTGCTTGCCTACGATGTTAAATAATTGTGGCGGGGACACACATCCTAGCCTCACTCCGCGTTCAGTCGTAAAAGACTCAGAAAGGATGTCATCCAGGCGAAATCACGATTTCTTCTCCAGGTACAGGTTTTGAACCAGAAATATAAGGTCAGGGATGCACAGAATACGGCCCGCGGGCCGCATGCGGCCCGCCGGTCGAATACTGGTGGCCCGCCGACAGCAAAAATAATACTCTCGTACATTCGAAAATATTGAGTTCTATTCCAGAATAAAACCAATAACAAATGTTCGAAAAGTAATTTGAATCTCGCGCGCGCGCTCTATCAATCTTATCGGTGCGCCGTGCATGCGTCGGTAACAGCGGTCGGTAATGTTCGTGCTGATCTCGGTTAAATTCGTTTTCTTGAGGAAGCGCGCCGCGTTATACTGTTCGAGCGAGCGAGATAGCAATAGTCCCAAATTCCCGATAGCTCGCGTAGGTAGATACACGAAGCTTCCAGAGTCGGTTTCGAGATTTCTCCAGACAGTTTTCGACTCTATGCGCGTGGTATAAAAGCCACGCTAACCGCAGCGACCGACAGTTCGGTTTTAATTTGAGTAAAGTGTCGTTAGTTCTAGTGTAGATTTTAACTCGACTAGCCGGTGTCATAATTATAATATATTTTGATCCACATTCAACGTAGATTTCCCGTCAAGTGCCGTGTATAATTGTGTTGTGAAATCGTAAGTAAAACTGTTATTAATTTTATCTACATATTTTATCAATTATTTTTGGTAATTAATTAGGAACTGTAATTGGTAGACATGGGCGTTTTCGTTATATCACCAAAACCGTTATGTAACCGATATGAAGTTTTCATATCGATATGGATAACCGTTTTTAGATATCGATATCAGTAGGTACAGTTTACTAACGCTGCGTGCGTTAATGCGTTGTGTCTTGTTATTAGTTACGGCAAACCAACAACAAACGATAACGCGCATATTTGTCGAGTTATTTAAATAGATATGTAACACAGATCGCGCTCGCTCAGTTAGTTTATGGCGATTTCCCTTCATGCTTTACTAGGTTTAGGACTAACAGAAAAGCTTTGTAAGTTTGTATTTTTAAAAGTGCAATACTTGAGTAAAGTTAAGTAGAAAGATAAAAGGAAACTTATTATTAACAAATGTTACTTTTCTGGCGCATTTAAAAATCGTCATATTTACAATGATTTTTCATGTACAATATTTACATTTTTTTTAATATACAATATTAACAGTTTTTTAGTATACAATATTTAAAGACTTTTTATTTTAAATCTGTCTTCTTGGATAAGGACAGATTAGCATTTAAAAATGCAAGCTGTTGTACTTTTTTTGATTTCAAGCGACATCTCTTTTCATTGATTATTAGCCCTGTCTTAGAAAAGAGTCGCTCACAGGGAACTGAAGTTGCGACTATGTTGCACTTAGTTCGGTACAGGTCCGATAAGTGTGGGTAAATAATTTTATGGTCTCTCCACCACTGCGAGGTCAAGAGCGCATCAAAACTATTACCAAAAAACTCTTTCAAACAAATCACAACTTTAGCTCTGCTCTAGGTACTAAAACTAATTTCTCAAGCATTGAACCAAATAAACACAAATTCGCTTCATCTCTTTTACACCGCTATAAGAAGACAGAGACCAAGCAAATGACCTCATATTCGCTTCATCCATCTCTTTTACACCGCTCTTTAGTAAGAAAGAGAAGAAACGAATATCAATCCATTCAGTTGTGTGCACGGTTTTGCGTTTTGGTTATATCGTTTGCAGTTTTCATAACGTAGGTATTCTCGCGCGTGTTTTGATATCGTCTCGATAATATAGATATCATAGTTTTTGTAATATCGGTTATGTGCAACCGTCATATCGATATGATACGATATGAAACTCATATCGGTTATTAGTTACGTTTTGATATATCGAACTCATGCCTAGTAATTGGTTTTAGGTGCTGTGGTAATCCTAGTCAGGATTAAAACGCAACATGGACATGCCAGGAACTAGTAAAAAACGTAAGGTTAAAGATGAAAATCGGCAGTTTCAAGAAATTTGGACTGAGAAATACTTTTTTGTATGGTCGCATAACAAAGTCGTTTGTTTAATTTGCAAGAATTCTGTTGCGATTGCAAAGGAATATAATGTAAAAAGGCACTATGAAACGCAGCATCCTACTTTTACGAAGTTTACAGGCGAATTAAGAAAGCAAAAAGTTTTGTCTTTAAAACGGGAGCTTATTGGTCAACAAGCTATGTTTACAAAACCCATTCAAGATACAGAAACAGCTACAGAAGTTAGTTATGAAATTTCTCGAATGATAGCAAAGCGGAGTCGCCCCTTCAATGATGGGGATTTTGTAAAAGAATGCATAGAAATTGCCGCTAAGAAAATGTGTCCAGAAGCAGCAAAAAAGTTTGAGAAAATTCAACTGAATCGTATGACCATCCAAAGACGAATTATGTCTTTGTCAGATAATATTGCGGAACAATTAAATGAAAAAACTAAGATAATTGATTTTTTTTCATTAGCACTCGACGAATCCACTGATATTAGTTCCACAGCTCAACTTCTTATATTCATACGAGGTGTTACTCAAGATTTTGAAGTCTTCGAAGAGTTATTAGGAATGTGTTCATTGAAAGGTCAAACCAGAGGAGTTGATATACTCAATGTACTTTTGGACGAGTGTTCAAAAACTGATTTGGACTTATCGAAATTATCGGGAGTTTCGACTGACGGTGCTCCTTCGATGATTGGTGTCAATTCTGGGCTAGTTACTTTGTTGAAAAAGCATTTGCAAGAAAAAAACTTAAACGCTGAAGATCTCATGCAGTTTCACTGCATTATACACCAAGAAGCCCTCTGTTCTAAAAAAATTGAATTTGAAAATGTCATGAAAGTGGTAGTTTCGACTGTGAATTTCATAAAATCACGAGGACTCAATCACAGGCAATTCAAACAATTCCTTGATGACATTGAATGCGAACATGGAGATTTACTGTATTATACAGAAGTAAGGTGGCTAAGTCGTGGATTGACACTGGAACGATTTTTAAATTTAATAGAAGAAATTGATATTTTTCTGGCGGAAAAGCAAAGGGACGTCCCGGAACTTAAAAGTCCTGATTGGTTGTGTGATTTGGCTTTTTTAGTTGACATTACAAATCATTTGAATGTCTTGAACACACGGCTTCAAGGCAAAAATCAACTGATATCCCAGCTCTACGCACATGTATCATCCTTTCAATGCAAGCTGACACTTTTCAGATCGCAATTGAATTCTGGAAATTACAATCATTTTCCGAATTATAAGAAAATGGAATGAAAAATTCAAAAAAACTGCTATTAATTTCAGTTATGTAAAAAAGCTAGATATTTTGATTCAATCTTTTCAAGACAGATTTTCGGAGTTTAAAACAGTGAAACCTCTGTTGGACATATTTAGCAATCCTTTCACGATTTCAGTTGAAAATGCGCCAGAGTTAATGCAGTTAGAAATTATCGACATTCAGAACGACCAAGATTTACGCAACAAATTCAACGAAGGAGACTTGCTGAACTTTTACCGCTGCATTGATAAAAATACGTACAAAGAGTTGCGCATAAACGCTCTGAAATGTGCAAGCTTATTTGGTTCTACCTATATATGTGAACAAACCTTTTCAATCCTAAATAATAATAAAACAAAAAATCGAAACCGCCTTGCAAATGAAAGTTTGGAAGCAGTTTTACGTGTTGCTACAAGTAAATTTGAGCCAAATATAAAAAAGATTGTAAGCACTATGCAGTGCCACGCTTCAAATTAATAAATTCTTTTTCAATTTGAATACATTATTATCAATTTTTCATTGTCTTTAATTACCTATACTTCTGGTGGCCCACCATCAGTTCATAATTTGCCCGAGTGGCCCCTAGTCTTAATAAGTCTGTGCATCCATGTATAAGGTAATCCGGTACTCCCATTTCCTTCATATCTTTGAACATTTTCGCATACACTTTTTAAACTGCACACATCGATGGTCCCAATTAAGATTGTCGATTGTGCTATTTTGGAGTTTTTCACTTTTTACATAATTATATTTGCTTTAGTGGATTCTAATATTTCCATAATTTGTTAAATTAAAATAATTAATATTGAGCAATTTTCTTGAGTTAAAAATGTCGATAGTGATCGCGTTCTCGTGCAAGAATGTAGGTAGTGTCATAATCGCCTTTGCTCGTCGGGTAGCGAAGGCGCGGGAAATGGCGGTTCTGCCACTACACACCTTGTTGCCGGGAGAAACGCACGCGCATTGTCGCCTTGTTTGTTTTTGTTAATTTATGTTTCGATTTGGTTTGTTTTATCATGGCAATGTCGCGTCGTTCAAAATGCATTTTAGATCTCTTCACAAATGAGAACAACGAAGTTCAGCTTCAGAATAGGAAAAAAGTGTGTAGCGAAAACAAAATGAATTCACACTCCGTGGAACCTGGTAAGTACATTGCGATTATATACGAAACATAGAGTAATTATACAATAATTTAAATAGATTGAACGTTATTTTTCATGCATTATTGTTTTTTTTTTACTTATTGGAAGACATTACCTTTAAAAACGAAGGTAGTGGCACATCCGACTTTTTTCATTGGACTTGAAACTAGTAAGACCGTCCGAAGTACCACTTACTACATTTTTAAACGGTCTTATGGTCAGTCATTTTGTCGATAGTGCCACATCCAACGTTCTTAAATGTTTGCTTAATTCATTGACATGTCGATTGTAACGCTTACGACGTTTTTAAATAAATATGATCCTAATTACTTTGCCCGATGTGACATTCTTAAATGGGTACTGGGTTAGCTACTTTAATGGATAAACCTGTTTCAATATTCTATCTCACCTATTTAGATGTTATGTCCTGGCTTCCTCGGAAGGGATAAGGGCAGTAAGTGTTTATGTGGTCATGTATGTATGTATTTACAAAGGTGACGGGCTAGCAATCTCTCACTCTTTTTTTTTTATACTAAGACTCCACCTGATGTTAAGTGGAAATGAAGTCCAGGCGCGAGGACAACTGGTGCAGCGTAAGAGACGTAGCATCAGTCACCCTCACTCTGCCGGCCCACAAAGTGCTTCTTCACGCCTCGTTTGAAGGACCCTATGTCATAGGTAGGAGGGAATACGTGTGCTGGAAAAAGACCCTGAGTGACGCAATATCTCTACGCAATTGCAAAGGCTCGAGAGTTTTAGTGACCTCCGCATTGCCGATTATGCGCACAGCGCGGCGCTGCAATCTGTCCAAGGCATCGAGAAGGTACTTTTCGGAGCCGTCCCAAAGGTGAGAGCAATACTCCACGCAAGACCGCACCTGTGTCTTGTATAATAGACACAACTGATCAGGCGTGAAGAATCGCCGCACCTTGTTCAGGACACCGAGTTTACGTGAGGCATTTTTAATCACGGTTCAGATCGCAGCGGATATCCATACCGAGCATGTTAATACTGCTCTGCAGGCCTAGAGATGTACCTTAAAGAGAGGGAAGGGGAAGGAATGGCGACTTTTTTGCTGTAAACGCGCACACCTGTGTTTTCTTGGCATTGAACTCCAACAGATTATCGGAGCCCCATTTAAAAATGAGGTCCAACACCCGATCGAGCTCAGTGACAAGATTTGCTCGCTTCATTTCGGTGTCTACCCGTCCAGCCGTTGGGTGACCGTTATATCCCCCATGCACTGTGCTATCATCTGCATAGCAATGAATGTTTCCAAGAGGAAGCATGTCATTGATATGCAGAAGGAACAGCGTGGGGGATAGAACGGAGCCTTGAGGAACACCAGCGTTCACTGACATGAACCGCGAAGCGCATCCATCCGAAAGGACACGGATTCTACGCTCATGCAGAAAGCTAGCAATCCAGGTACAGAACTGAGCGGACAAACCGTATGCCGGGAGCTTGGAGAGAAGAGCTTTGTGCCAGACCCGATCAAAAGCCTATGTCTAAAAGGCTATGTCAAGGCTAACTGCCAGTGACTCGCCACGCTTGTCAATAGCCTCACCCCAAAGATGTGTGACGTACGCTAGAAGATCACCCGTTGACCGTTTTGGCCGAAACCCATATTGACGATCGTGAATTAGGGAGTGATCTTCTAGGTATCGAATAAGCTGTTTGTTCAATATTTGTTCTAGGATCTTGCACAACACTGAAGTTACGGCTATAGGGCGGTAATTAGACGGATCTGACCGATCTTCTTTTTTAGGGATCGGTTGCACATTAGCTTCTCTCCAAGATTCCGGCACACAACCCGAAGAGAGTGAGAGACGGTACAGACGCGTTAACACAGGGGACAACTCCGCTGCACACATTTTCAGGACTTTTACTGGGATGCCATCAGGACCGTTAGCTTTCCGGACATCGATTGACTGCAGCTCCGCACGGACATCACACTGCCTGATTTTAATATCAGACATTGTGTGGCCACAGTGAGGTATTGAGGGTGGCTGTGCATTACAGTCATCGATCCGGGAGTTAGCCGCAAAGAGTTTTGCCTGGAGATCGACCTTTTCCTGCGGCTTGTGAGCTAAAGTTCCGTCAGGACATCTCAGTGGTGGCAGCGAGGGTTGGCAGAAGTTGGATTGCACGGCTTTGGCCAGACGCCAGTAGCTACGGCTGCCCGTAGGATGCGTCAGGAGTTCTTGGCCTACTCGTGCAACGGGCTGGGCATCCGCTCTAATGTAGACCCTCTTACAAGACTTTGTGGCATTATTATAGGCTGCTTTTAGCGAGCAGAAGATTTTTGTACTAAATTTTGAAATTTGGGCGATCCTTAAAAGCATTGGGAGTTTGTTTTCACAAAGGACGAAAACTACAGAGATAACCAAGCACAACCAGGAAAACACTTTTGTCTACTACCTGCCAAATTCACAGAAAGAACCTAAAAGGTTGTGCAGTGGCCCCAAAAACGGGCCAAGTAGTGAGGATGAGAACAATAATGGATGAGTGGCTATAATTTAAGATTGTATTACATATACTAATTTAAGGCATGTGTTGATTGATCTCAAAGTAATTCTATTAATATTATAATTATTTTAAATTATAGCAGACTGAGCATAATTTTATTTTAATAAGTACATACTTATCACATTATTAAGGTGCGTTATAGATTTTAAGGGTACAGATTTTGGAGCACTATATAAGTTTGTTTCGCTAATAATTTTTTTTGCTTTATTTTTATCTTCTATTGACATGACTAATTTATTAAACATTTTTAATACTGATTTAGCGATAGTACACAGACAAAACATTTTTAACTAGGTACTTAGTTCATAATTGAAATAATTATATCAAAGACTTATGTTGTTGTTCTGTTTTCATTCCTATATAATGTATTGTTGCTAAACTAATTTTATCTTAGATTTGGTATTCAGAAAAAAAGATGAATATTTTGTGTAAAAAACTAAGTTGTCTATTTTTGATACATAGGATACGTACAATTTCGTCAAATTATATAAATAAAGAAGTTTTGATTGTAATTGTGTTCTTTTTTCAGGCACAGTAAGTAACCTAATTCATAAACGACACTTTAAATTCCTAACTAACATTTTAAATTGTCGAAAGTTCCACTACCAACATATTTATCCAATAGAAAACCAATTAAAAATGTCGGAAGTGTTACATCTGACATACGACCATAAAATTGGTCCGGATGTAAGAGTGTCGAATGTGCATTTTCTCGTAAAATAGTAATAATACAGTTTATTTCTTCATTGCAGAACATAATTTAACGTTAGAAAGTTCTATATTGTAAGTTTAAAATTTCTAACATAAACACTTTTTTTAAAATAAAATAAACAAACTTCAAACTTCTGTACTGCACATTCCTCATTTTGCAGATTTGACATTCTTAATAGGGACCATCGACATATTTAGACGGGGATTTAACGCAAAACTATTTAGTAAAGGCATTCTACGCACACCTTTTATACCCGACGTTTCGACCTAGTTGCACCATCCGTGGTCACGGGTAAACTGCTGTCGCGGTGTATCGCCTCCGTTTACGTCGCTGAGTCTTCATCCACGATCACATCCAACTACCGTCACACACAACACTAACGGTGTCCCTATTCCGTGTACTAGCCTTATTCTGGTAGTTGACCGATTGCGTACTAAAACGAAATGGCGTTTTTGCAAACACTGGATTCCACGCTGATGATAGTTTGTGACCATCTTCCCGATTGAAATTGTTCGGATGTTTCTTATTCCGTCGGCGTAGGTTGCGAGGTAGAGATGATTGGTTCCATGTCGATGGTAAATAACGACTGCGTCTCTTTATATGATGTTGTATATTTACAGTGACTACATTGTGACTAACTTCTTATCTAAACCTTACAAGACTATTTATACAATAATAACTACGTAGATGTTGGAGGGATGATGCCGTGCCATATCTTTATCGGATCTGCACGCGTTTAGGAATGTGCTTACAGACTCTTTAACCAATACGTGATGATAATAAATTATGTGGCGACGCAGGCCGCCACAGTACTCCCCCTCTAGAAAAAGGGAAAAAATCCATCAGGTCTTCAGCTTGGAGATGCCAGTGGTGCTCTAATCCACGTTAAGTCGTGATGAGCGTGCTCAAGTCTTCATTGACAATACGAGCGTTCTCCAGTCTACAGTGACTCGAGACGAGCGTGTGCTACCATGTCTGCTGTGAGTCGAGACGTGTGGAGTGCGACGGTACTTTTTTGACCGCCGAGTGATGCCGAGGATCCAGGAAGCGATACGTTGCTGCGATGGAACCTTGAGGCAGGCTGGCTTGCTGAATGCTGCTAATGAGAGCTGTTTCCGATATTTAAACGAAATACTTATTATAGGTATACCTTTTAAAAACGATCGGTCGTTTTACATTTACGTACACGAATATTTTTTATAATTCCTCTCAACATCATAATATTGTTACTAATATTATTTTTATATCACGTTATACCAAGACTATATTATACACACAAATTAAGTGGCATAAACAAGTACAACTTTAAGTTATGCATATTCTTGCAATGAACTTTAAATTACGCATTACATGTTAATAATAAATTGAACTATTAGACTTAATAAAATACATAATAACAAAACATAAAAATTAGAATTGACCAAGATTAAACATTAAGTACATAGAGATAAGACATGTTGCATTCAATATACATACTTAATATAAGGAAATAAGTGCCTAGCTAAAAAATATTATTAAAATTGACTAAAATCTTATTATTACATTAGTTACCCTAACATGGTACATTTTTGTGCTTATTTATTCTACTGTATTCTTATTGCACAATCAAAGCATTTTAAACTTGTTGAATATCTTCATTTTGAGTACAACTTCATTATAGCTTTATAATTATCCTCAGACTGGCGTATTCCTTGGCTCTTTGTCAGATAACCGGAGAAATCAATTCGCACTGGAGGTAGCTAGTAGCATTTAAGTGTCTTATGAAGTGTAATAATATCTCATAAAACCATGGACTGGTAAAATAATGCTTCTAAATATCTCTTCCCGTAATTATAAATAACATACCTCAAACCACTTTGTCAGTCGGTAAAAGTGAGGCGGTTAAACGGGTGAATACTCGTTGTATACATATATGCTTATTTTCCTTTGTTTCATTTTTCATTATCGTGATGAATAAGTGACATATTGTGTTCTTTCTGCAGTGAACTTGACCTTGCGCAAGCGTAGAGCAAACGGCGAAAAATGCTGCGTCGGAAATTCTTGAGCGTTCGCTGCGCGCCGCACAATTTATAACATAATGTGTACAGTTATGAAATCGTTAGTATATTCTATATCGCATTGTTTTTCTTGATACCTTATTTCTTTTGCCCTGGTCGATAAAACGTTCTTGATACGATGTGCCGGAAAGGAAGCCAAAGTTGTGAGTTGTAAGAGCCAAGAATGATGTTAAATGACGCAGTCGCAGCTCGGTGTGGCTCGGCGTAGTGATTTTATTTAGAAAATCTTGTTGCGTCCGTCGTTGAACAGAATGTTACTGCCATGGTTGATGTGTAGATATTGGAAATGACTCACGTGTTCTTTTCGTAGTACTCCATTGAAAGGTTGCTTGTTGCTTGAGCGGGGTCACCAGTATTCCGTCGGCGTAGGTTGCGAGGTAGAGATGATGGGTTCCATGTCGATGGTAAATAACGACTGCGTCTCTTTATATGATGTTGTATATTTACAGTGACTACATTGTGACTAACTTCTTATCTAAACCTTACAAGACTATTTATACAATAATAACTACGTAGATGTTGGAGGGATGATGCTGTGTCATATCTTTATCGGATCTGCACGCGTTTAGGAATGTGCTTACAGACTCTTTAACCAATACGTGATGATAATAAATTATGTGGCGACGCAGGCCGTCACATTTCTTAATTACAATCGCTTCACGTACTACTCTTGAATAAAAATGGCGATCTGTGAAGAGGACTTGCGTACGATGAAATTCGATCCAGTGATTTGCGCCTCTTTCAAGTAAATGCTCCGCAATGGCTGATTTGTTTGACTGGCAGTTTTTCACAGCCGCAATATGTTCCTTGACTCTCCCATGGATAGTCTGTTTTGTCTGGCCTATGTAGGAACTACCGCAGCTGCAGTCTATCTTGTATACGCCTGGTGTTGGAAGTGGCAAAACATCCTTCGGGGAGCCCACAATGTTGTTGACCTTTATGCCCGGAGTGTATACTGTCGATATCGAGTACTCGCGTAATATGTGGCCGATCTCCGACTCCTTTAACATAAGGCATATAGGCTGGTTGTCTTCTAACTTCGGGATGTTTGTCACTCTTAATCGGCTGCTTCCGTAGTCGATTCACTCGATATCCGTTGTTATTGAGTACCTCCTGAACATGATCCAGCTCACGTTTAAATGCTCAGGGTCACAGAGGTCAAATGCTCTGTTCTTTAGTGACGTTATCACGGATTGCAAGTGTCGAGGGTAGTGATGTGAGGTAGCGTGTAGATATCTCTCCGTGTGCGTGGGTTTTCGGTAAACACAGTGTGTTACGGACCCATTTGGTCTTACGGTCATCTTGACATCTAGAAAGGACAACGACCTATTCGCCTCCATCTCATATGTAAACCTCATTTTCGGCTGAAAGGAGTTGAGATGTTGCATCCACTGATCCTTTTCCTGCTTGCTTCCTTTAACGACGCTGAAGATGTCATCTACGTATCTTTTCTTCGGTCTTCGGACCGAGGCTCAGTGCCTTCTCTTCAAAATGTTCCATCTAGATGTTGGCAAGCACCAGGGCGACTGGGCTTCCCATTGCGACACCATCAATCTGTAGGTAATATTGACCTTGGAAAAGAAAATAGTTACCGTCCAAACAGTGTTCAAGGTCGAAACGTCGGGTATAAAAGGTATGCGTAGAATGCCTTTACTAAGAAGTTTTGCGTTAAATCCCGTCTAAATAGGTGTGCATAATGGAACGCGAAAGTTTAAAAGTGTACTTTTTAAACTGTTCAATCAATTCATGATAGATATCAAAATAGGATCGTAAATGCGAAAATAACAATTAGGTAGTTATAGCATAGACAATTTCTTAGTTATAGGTAGTACTATTTGTTATTTTGTGGTTATAGTCAACATTATGTTAATTATCAATATTATCGTAGTGTATGCACTGCCCAGTGTGCATCTCGCGTTACAGGGGGCGGATTCGCAGTGCATGTGTCCAGTTCTAGTCTAAATAGATCAATGCCTCTTATGCAGTTGCAGTTTGCGATAATGCTTGTGCAAAGCTGCACCTTGGTCTTCTGCTTGTTGTCATACTCTTTCCAACCGATCCGTGGCGAGTGCCCAGCGGATCGTCACGCGCCAGACCATTACGAAGCAGAACTGCGCAAAGATGTGCTTTGTGCTTACGATTCTACCTTCAGGCCAGTCAAGCACCATGAAACCACGGTCAGTGTCAAAGTACGGCTTATAATCGATAATTACAGCTTTGACTCGACGGAAGAAGTATTTACTATTATATGTAGATTATCCATGACATGGCGGGACGAATATTTGGTGTGGGATCCGAATAATTATGGTGGTATTGAGAAAATGGAAACTAGCAGTGGTTCTCTGTGGACACCGCAGCTGGCTACGTTTAACTTGGAGGACGAAAGGACGAACCAGGTAAATGACATGATGAAACAAACAAGTTGCTTAGTAACAAGCAATGGCACTGTGATCTGCACGCCGCATGTGACGCGCTCCGCCATGTGCCGCACGTGGTTGCGGAACTGGCCTTACGACAGACAGAATTGCACGATTATTATCAGCTCATGGATGCTAACTGAGGAGCAGGTTAATTTTACCTTTCGTAGTGAAAAAGCTGTACGAGCCTACAGAGGCTTCAGAGACCATCACAGCTGGAAAATACTAGACATTACACATACTCGGCACCTAGACGTGTACGCGTGCTGTCCCAATAAGACTATTCCTATGCTTAAGTATACATTTGTTCTTCAAAGAGAGGCTACAGGACTTGCAGCAATAATAATAGTGCCGTCAGTAGTACTGGTCATAATAACAACGACGACTTTACTCTTGGACGTCAGAGAGGATACGAGGCTGGCGCTGCAGTGTTTTACTCTATTTGGACATTTTATGTTCCTGAACGAAGTCGGGTACAACGTGCCGAAACACGGCTTTGAGATCCCGGCGATACTTCTATTGATCCGGGACTCGATGGCGGTGTCACTGTCGTCGATACTCCTGACGCTGGTGCTGGCAGGGCTGCGGCGGCAGTCGGGTGCGGCGCCGGCGGGCTTGGTCCGGCTAAGCCGCCGGCTGGCCGGCGGCCGTGGCAGATACGTCGTGTTCACAGAGATCGATGCGGCCGATGCAAGCGACAAGGCGCTTGCTGGCAACGACACAGGCGATGGCGATGCTTGTGATTGGTTAACGCTCGCAAATGCAATAAATAGCGTTGTCTTCATAATTTACATTGTGATATATGTAGTACTACTGTGCATTTATATTCCGGAAGAGTGACGTCTAATAAATAAGACCGAACAAAACTTTACCAATCATTCTTACCTACATTTTATGGAAAATAAGTAAGTACTTAGATTTATTAACTGTCTTAACATGGGCCAAAGCTCCATCATTGCAATTCAAGTCTACAATTGTACTTGGACGTTGCATCCTCGGGATTTATATTCACAAGGTAGTCCACTCTTCAATGTACCAGGCATCCAACACATATTAAGAGCTATTTAAAAGAAATTTTATTTAAAAAAACATAAAACGTTACCCGTAGTCTAGACACAGGCGCCATCTAGTGAATACCAACCGGCCGAGTGCACGAGGTTGTCACCCGCGCTGTCATCGTCATTCGCTTTTCGTGTTCGGGCATCGGCACATCGTTACCCTAAAAGTGATTTGTGTAGCAAAAAACTATGGAACAAAAGGAAGCATGGATTATCATTATATACGTAAGCTTGAGGAAAAACTGCGTAAACGACGATCGCCAAGTAAATCAGAAGTGCGATTGCGTAAAGCCATCGTATTCATTTGACAGTTCTTAACGTAAGGTTTCATGCTCGGACCAAATATTACATGGACAGAGTCTTACGACGTTGCCGCTTTTACATACGTGTATCAAAGTAAAATATTTGTATCTCTGTCTGTATGACTGTAGTGTGATATGAGTAAAAGAGATAGTTAATGTACGTTTGGCAACGACGCACTGTCGGTGTGAGACGTGTCATTTCATGACCGACTACTAGGTCAAAACATTGCTGGATTGTGCGAAATAATAGTGAAATATTAAGAAATCTTAGTGTTTGTGTTATTTGTGTGATATACAATTGACATAATGTCTTGTTCTGCTGTTTATTGTTCGTCAAGAACAACAAAAGGAGGTGTGAGGGACCAGGAATTATCATTTCATACGTTAGTGATTTCTCATAATATGTATGCTTTACTATGAGTTTTTTAATAATTAAAACGGCAAAGCATTAATTTTTGCTAATTCTAAATCATACTATATCGTACACTATTCATAAGAATCAGGTTTTAAACCTTAATTAAATGTAATTTAAAGGCTTTGTTTTTGGCATAATGATTAGTGATGTACGTATTTGTGTATCGAAGCTTAATCGATATTACTAATATTATTTTTATTATTCTTTTTTTAGGTTTCCAAAATGCCCGGAAATAACACGTGAATGGGTTAAAGCTATTAGACGTGATAACTGAGAGCCTACAAAATATTCAAGGCTCTGTTTCAAACATTTTGAAAAATCTTTTTTACAGTAAAAAATTTAGCCTTAGTTCAAAATTGAATCTTAATAATATGGGCGGGAATATGAATAGTAAAAAGTATTGCTCTTCACTTTACTACACAAATTATTATTTTTTATTTGTTTGTTATAATAGAAGGAGGCAAACGAGCAGGCGGGTCTCCTGATGGAGAGTAATCTCCGCCGCCCATAGACACCCGCAACACCAGAGGGATCGCAGATGCGTTGCCGGCATTTAAGGAAGGAATAGGAATTGTGAGCGGGGGGGGGGGGAGGCCTCCGGAACCCTCACTGCCCGAACGAAACACAACAGCACCAAGGGCTATTATTTCACGCCGGATATTAGGGTGTTACCAGACCAATCGATCGATCGTCGATCGATGGTAGAATGGATTAGTCGACGTCGATCGATGTCGATCGACAATCGACCGGTAAAATTGATTGGGTGTTAAATCGAGCTGTTTGATTAGACGCACCGGCCGCTTCACTTTTCTGAGTGGTAGAGCCACGCTGCGTTGCAGCACGCATTGGGCCGGCTCGCCCGGCGTAATACCACCCTCTCTAATATTCGGCGTGAAATAATGGCACTTGGTGCTGTTGTGTTTCGTCCGACTAGTGAGGGTTCCGGAGGCCCCTTCCCCCTCCCCACCCCTCCTCCCAATTCCTATTCCTTCCTTAAACCTATTCCTCCCCTAAAGGCCGGCAACGCGTCTGCGATTCCTCTGGTTTTACGGGTGGGTGTCCATGGGCGGCGGTGATTACTCTCCATCAGGTGACCCGCCTGCTCGTTTGCCTCCCTTTTATAAAAAAAAAAAAAATATTTCGTGCCCATGGATAATAATCGTAATATTCGATTATGTTTATGTTGATAATAATGAGTGATGATAATATGAACGTTTAAATACTAAATGATATTCCCCCAAACACCTTGGGAAGCACTTTAGATTAAGCAACACCGAAAAAGGAGGGGAGGGGGAGGGGGAGCCAAAGTGCGAAAATGCATAGTTTTCAAGATATTTTTATTTTGAGGTTATTTTAGGTTATTTTTAAAAAAAGAAATATTCTACTAAGTTACCATTACCGTACCCCCTCCATCCCCCTCCTCTCTACCTCCCTCGAAACTACTAACCTCGAAATTCATGACAATCGCTACGCAAAAAAAAAAAAAAACAAAAACCACTGCTTAAAATGTCATTTGGATAAAATAAGCGATCGTTGGCTTTAAAAAACGGCCGCATCCAGATTCTTCTGCGTTTGCGTCTCCGTAATAATAGTACGAGCAACATCGTACTGGCCAAGAACAACGAGTCCTTTTCTGAATACATTTCGCTGATGGAATTTAGCCAGGGTTAATCGATCAACGTCGACCGACCGTCGATCGATGGGTTAGACGAACGGTATCCGTCGATTGATTAAAGCTACCACACCTATCGATCAACGTCGACCGACCGTCGTCCGTCGATCGATTGGTTAGTCAAACGGTAGGTATCCGTCGATCGATTTAAGCTACCAGACCAGTCGATCAACTTCGATCGACGTTGATCGATGCCGTCGATCGACGATCGATCGATTGGTCGGGTAACACCCTTAGTGAGAGGTTGGTATTTACGCCGGGCGAGCCGGCCCAGCGTGCCCGGCGTGCTGCAACGCAGCGTGGCTCTACCACTCAGTCAGTGTCACTCATTTAGCACCACCCAAGGGTCACGTGTAGGGTCTAAACGGTAAACCTACGGACGTGAGTAACTTTAACCCCCAATTATAATAACGAACTAGGTACACACAACATTAAAGTGATTATATCGATATACTAGTCACATCTTTAGTCACGCACACATGTACAGATAGAAAGCTGCTCACTAACAAAATACGGACATGCTAAAAATGCAAAGACTCTGTCCATTGTGATATTTGGTCCGAGGTACCAATATATAGATTTCTTTTACTTGTATGATGAATTATTAACCACAGAACAACCTCAAATTTTTTCACGGACTTACGTAACTACTACGTGCTTTGAGCTATTTATTGGGGACCGTAGTCACCATGGACGGTTGGAGTGGGTGACTACAGTCACCGTAGATGTACCTATATGCATTTTTTTGGGTAACATAGTCACCGTCGACGTTTGAGTGGAAGAAGCAGTAAAATGTAAATAAACTCTCCTTGTACTCGGACGACATCGTTACCTGGTAACTATATTCCTCTCACTGTGGCCAAAACATCCTTAGCCGTCAGTTCCTTGTGAGTCTGCTTGACTGGCAGTGAGAAAATCCTACTCCGAACCCTATTTCCTCACCACCTTCCGTCTGTTGCCTTAGGTCTCATTGTGTAGACATCACTTACTTATTTATATATTTATTTATTACACATTTATGCTGCAGGTTAGGGTTTTAGGGACTTAGGGCTTTAGGGACTTAGGGACCTAGAGACTCAGATATTGTAGGACGGGAAACCTTATAGGGAAGTTTCTCAGCCTCCTATAGCTTAAATTTCATGTGTAGCCTGCCGGTGCTTCAACAAGACACCACACTGAACACACACTATTAATCTGCACATTTTGGTCCTTCGAGAAATTTTTAAATTGTGACGTTAACATAAATTACGCGATCCTCTTTACCCGCCTAGGGACTGACAATTACAGACAGACAACTTTGGAAAGCTGCGTTCTGGTGTACTCAAATAAGCATCAGTTTCGTAGCAATCCGAAGGACTAAGTACATAGGTAGTGTGTCCTGTAGGAAAGCTGTTGGTACGGTAGCGGTTCGGTCACTGGCCTCCCAGAAGCGGGTCTCAACAGCTGATTGTGAAGTCGCAAAATACCGTAACAGGAGCGCAGGTGCATTACGTACTGACAAGTAGATTTGATAAGAGTAGGGTAAGGTAATAGGGATAGTAAGAAGACAAAAAGAGGAAAACTATGGAGATTCAAGACGATCAACGAACGAGTCAAAGATCAAGAACAATTCTATAATGACATTACACGATTGTTATTAAACATGAAGAAGAAGAAGATTCTTCTTTGCGACAAACACGACAATATTTAATTGACAGAACAGTCGCCTCGAAGACATTTTCAAGCAGGCGCAGACAAATAATTTACAATTGATAAATCAAGAAATACTTTCAACACATAAATAGGTACATTACGTTCACAGACGTATAATAGAAAGATTACGTTAAACTATTTTGACAACTGCATACAGAAAAAATACGACGAAACTATGGAGTTTTTACGAAATTAAGAAAGAAAACCTTACCTCAAGCTAATGTTGGGCGGAAGCTTCTGTGCGTATAATAAGAGAGCCAGGAGAGTTTATCATTGTATTATATTCACAAAACTCAACAAAATTACTTAAACATTTCTTTTAACTATTTTCTAAACATGACGACTAAACCGTTGATAGGTTTGCAAGCAGTGCACAGACTTAGTAGAGATCTCGGACCAAATATTACATGGACAGAGTCTTACGACGTTGCCGCTTTTACATACGTGTATCAAAGTAAAGTATGTGTATCTCTGTCTGTATGACTGTAGTGTGATATGAGTAGAAGAGATAGTGAATGTACGTTTGGCAGCGACGCACTGTCGGTGTGAAACGTGTCATTTCATGACCGACTACTCGGTCAAAACATTGCTGGATTGTGCGAAATAATAGTGAAATAATAAGAAATCTTAGTGTTTTTGTTATTTGTGTAATATACAATTGACATAATGTCTTGTTCAGCTGTTTATTGTTCGTCAAGAACAACAAAAGGAGGTGTGAAAGACCAGGAATTATCATTTCATACGTTAGTGATTTCTCATAATATGTATGCTTTACTATGAGATTTTTAATAATTAAAACGGCAAAGCATTAATTTTTGCTAATTCTAAATCATACTATATCGTACACTATTATATATAAGAATCAGGTTATACACTATATAAGAATCAGGTTTTAAACCTTAATTAAATGTAATTTAAAGGCTTTGTTTTGGCATAATGATTAGTGATGTACGTATTTGTGTATTGAAGCTTTATCGACATTACTAATATTCTTTTTATATTTTTTTTTTTAGGTTTACAAAATGCCCGGAAATAAGACGTGAATGGGTCAAAGCTATTAGACGTGATAACTGGGAGCCTACAAAATATTCAAGGCTCTGTTCCAAACATTTTGAAAAATCTTTTTTTACAGTAATAATTTTACAGTCGTAGTTCAAATTTGAATCTTAATAATATGGGCGGGAATATGAATAGTAAAAAGTATTAATCTTCACTTTACTACACAATTTTTTTTGTTATAATAGAAGGAGGCAAACGAGCAGGCGGGTCACTTGATGGAGAGTAATTTCCGCCGCCCATAGACACCCGCAACACCAGAGGAATCGCAGATGCATTGCCGGCCTTTAAGGAAGGAATAGGAATTGTGAGGGGGGGGGGGGGGGGGAAGGCCTCGGGAACCCTCACTGGCCGAACGAAACACAATAGTACCAAGGGCTATTATTTCACGCCGGATATTAGGGTGTTACCAGACCAATCGATTGATCGTCGATCGACGGCATCGATCGATGGTACAATGGGTTAGTCGACGTCGATCGATAGGTACGGTAGACACTATCACATCTGAAAATGGACGCCGCTGCAGAATGAGGAGGAGAAAAAGGCGGCTCCATGTCAAATCCACAATGTTTGGAACGTTGACGGGATTTAGATAATTTCTTAGCCTTACTACCACTGGATCCTCCCGCAGAAGACGCCGCTCTCAATTGAGGTATAGACTTTCGCTTTCGCTTACTAACGACCGGAGTATCATTACGAATGGAGATCTCCTTTTCTGACTCGTACTGAACTTCGTCGGTAATATCAAAATTAGAATTATCAACTTTCATTGTTGTTCTTTTTTCGCTAAAATGTAGCTTGTAAAATATTTCGATATAGATCGACGACATCGATCGATGGTAAAATGGATTAGTCGACGTCGATCGATATTTTCTACCAGACCAATCGATCGATGTTGATCGACAATCGACCGGTAGAATGGATTGGGTGTTAGATCGAGCTGTTTGATTAGACGCGCCGGCCGCTTCACTTTTTTATAAATTTATTTCGTGCCCATGGATACTAGTCGTAATAATAGAGTTCATGATTATGTTAAAGTTGATGATAATGAATGATGATAATAATATGAACGTTTAAATACTAAATAATATTCCCCCCAAACACCTTGGGAAGCACTTTAGATTAAGCAACACCGAAAAAGAGGGGAAAGGGGGAGGGGGAGGGGGAGCCAAAGTGCGAAAATGCATAGTTTCCAAGATATTTTTATATTGAGGTTATTAGGTTATTTTTAGGAAAAAAAACAAATATTCTACTAAGTTACCATTACCGTACCCCTTCCACCCCCCACTCCCCATGCCCCTCCCCCCCAAGATATTTTTCAATGAAGCTAGTTTTCTGTTGTGTAATAAAAAAAATAACTTCGAAATTCATGACAATCGCTACGCAAAAAAAAAAACGAAAACAAAAACCGCTGCTTAAAATGTCATTTAAATAAAATAAACGATCGTTGGCTTTAAAAAACGGCCTCATCCAGATTCTTCTGCGTTTGCGTCTCCGTAATAATATCTAGTACGAGCAACATCGTACTGGCCAAGAACAACGAGTCCTTTTCTGAATACATTTCGAAAGAAACTGATGGAATTTTGCCAGGGTTAATCGATCAACGTTGACCGACCGTCAATCGATGGGTTAGACGAACGGTATCCGTCGATCGATTAAAGCTACCACACCTATCGATCAACGTCGACCGACCGTCGTCGATCGATTGGTTAGTCAAACGGTATCCGTCGATCGATTAAAGCTACCAGACCAGTCGATCAATTTCTGGTCTGGTAAAACACCCTTAGTGAGAGGGTGGTATTTACGCAGCGTGGCTCTACCACTCAGTCAGTGTCACTCATTTAGCACCACCCAGGGGACACGTGTAAGGTCTAAAGGGTAAACCTACGGACGTGAGTAACTTTAACCCCCAATTATAATAACGATATAGGTACACACCACATAAAAGTGATTATATCGATATACTAGTCACATCCTTAGTCACGCTTACATGTACAGATAGAAAGCTGCACACTAACAAAAGACGGACATGCTAAAAATCCAAAGACTCTGTCCATTGTGATATTTGGTCCGAGGTTTCATGTGTCAAACGGTAAATTCTAATTGTCTAAGGACTTCATCTATGGTTTACGATTACGATCGTCAATTTTATCGATGAGTGAATGATTTACTGATTTTGACAGCTAATTCGAATTGCGTAAGGTTTTTGAGCTCATTGCTAATGTCAAACGATTGCGGTGACTCGCGACCCATGACAATCGTTATCAGAGTGTCCAAATTATACAGTAACACCTAATTAATTATTTTTTTATTGTAGTGTGTCGGTATACTTTTAATTTGTGATCAATTATAGGTTGTCTTTACCTATATTTCAACAACTTGTTGATGAGCTCAAGCCACATATGCCGCAAAGACAGAGGTCCACAGGGATCTCTGATGCAATGAGATAAAAGTAAGTCCTTTTTTGCAATTAAATGAGTGTTTACTAGGTACTATTACTATTTTTTATGATAAGTAGGTACCTACTTTAATTTTAATGTTATCTTTTTAAATTACAGATCATGGCTGCTTTAGATTTTTATGCAGGGGCAGCTATCAAAGACGGGTCGGCAAAGACTTTAATTTAGGCATCAGTCAGACTTCTTTTCACAAGTGTGTGGCTGAGGTCACTGATGCCCTCAATCAGCCAGAAGTCCTGCTGCGGCACATTAAATTTCCCAGTAATAGAGAAGACAGGATGAATCTTAATCGGTACTTCCAACGTGATAAGATACATATTAAAATAAACAAATGTATTGATTTCATAAATGTGTTTCATGTTACAACTATTTTGTTGGGGATATTGTAAGCTAATTATTGCAACATAAATAAGGGTTTAAATTAAACACTTTTAAACAGATATTACTCGCGTTTAATTTTACTTTTACATATTGCAAAGAGTAATCATAAGTGTAGTGTTCGCGTAAACTTTAGGAAACAATATGAAAGGGTTATTTTTATTGGTCATTACGTAATTTAACAACTTATAGTCATAAATAATTACAATTTGTGTTTTAATGTTTTGTTTTGTTTTGAATATTTCTTTATTTCATAAAGTAAACAATACACTGTATAAAATATAGACACTTTTACACAAATAAACTTATGCTAACGAATACTTTATCAGGCTAGACTCAGCTATAAAAGCTTATGAAATAAATTTTGATTAACTTATTACAACATGTACTAATAAAACAGTCTGTATTAAGATAACAGTTCTAATTGAAAATAACATGCGAATCATTTGTGACTGTTTCGCTCAATTCATCTAATTTAGGAGGGTAAAAGAAAAATAATTAAAACTATAATGGAATTGCTACATTCCAAGCCGACCAAAATACACGCAGCGACAAGAGCTACCCACCCTCCCGCGCATGTACTAAGTATGGGCGACAGAGGGGGCATTGTTTGACCGCCGTGTATCATAAGATTGGTCATGCGCTTGCGCATTGCTATGAGTGAGATCGCCGGCCGGGCCGAGTGGGGGAAACAAAAGATAGTGATGTGGTAAACGGTACGTGCCATATCTGTCGATATATTTAATATGAGATATTTGAGTAATACAAATATTAGATATTAGGGGATTTGAACTATGTTCTTTATTATGAGTAAAAAATTTCCGACTAAGTTTTAATATGAAACTAATGAGTAAAGGATATGAAATGTTTTTAAGTAAATTAATTAAATTAGTTTAAAAAGAAGTATTGTATAGGATAAAATGTTTTACTAGAAAAAAATCAACCAGTCTCAGAAAGCTCGAGTGGGATTCGAACCCACGACCTTTGGATTGCCGGTCCACTGCTCTAACCGCTGAGCTACCGAGACCCCAGAAGACTCGTTGAATTTTTCCTAGTAGTTTTTGATTTACGCTGCAAGCCAGCGGTATTACGTCACTGTGAAGTCTACCCTCACAGTCGAAAGAAATACTATTGCAAGTATTTTAACAATCGATAAAGACGTAATTGCTTATAAATATCTTTATTATTGAAATTTTGCATTCACAATGCTATATATATATAGGATAAAATGTTTTACTAGAAAAAAATCAACCAGTCTCAGAAAGCTCGAGTGGGATTCGAACCCACGACCTTTGGATTGCCGGTCCACTGCTCTAACCGCTGAGCTACCGAGACCCCAGAAGACTCGTTGAATTTTTCCTAGTAGTTTTTGATTTACGCTGCAAGCCAGCGGTATTACGTCACTATGAAGTCTATATATATAGGATAAAATCAGCAGCGTAAATCAAAAACTACTAGGAAAAATTCAACGAGTCTTCTGGGGTCTCGGTAGCTCAGCGGTTAGAGCAGTAGACCGGCAATCCAAAGGTCGTGGGTTCGAATCCCACTCGAGCTTTCTGAGATTGGTTGATTTTTTTTCTAGTAAAACATTTTATCCTATATATATATATAGCATTGTGAATGCAAAATTTCAATAATAAAGATATAAGCAATTACGTCTTTATCGATTGTTAAAATACTTGCAATAGTATTTCTTTCGACTGTGAGGGTAGACTTCACAGTGACGTAATACCGCTGGCTTGCAGCGTAAATCAAAAACTACTAGGAAAAATTCAACGAGTCTTCTGGGGTCTCGGTAGCTTAGCGGTTAGAGCAGTGGACCGGCAATCCAAAGGTCGTGGGTTCGAATCCCACTCGAGCTTTCTGAGACTGGTTGATTTTTTTTTTCTAGTAAAACATTTTATCCTATATATATATAGCATTGTGAATGCAAAATTTCACTAATCAAGTATTGTATGCTATTTTTAGAGCTTTATTTTGGATAATTTGTAAGATTTGGTAATTTGTTAAACATGTGTTACTCCATACTGGACAGGCGTATGTAATACATGGTCTAACAAGAGTGGTGTATATTCTAAGTTTGGTACTAGGGCTAAGATTACTTTTACGATTTAAAATGTGGCTTAACGCACCCAGCGCTTGAGCACCTTTTATACGCAAGTTAGCTATGTGTTTAGACCAATTTAATTTATTATCCATTGTAATACCAAGGTACCGAACAGAGTTGTTCCATGGTATACAGTGGCCACCTATTTTGAGTGTCGTTTTAGGTACGCTACGATGGCGAGTAAATATGATTGCCTCAGTTTTAGTCTCATTAAGCTTCAGTTTCCATTTAGTAAAATAGGAATGTAACAAATCAACAGAAAATTGTAAGCGTGCCACAATGAGATCGAGATCATTAGATGAAGTGTAAGAGGCTGTATCGTCTGCAAAACAAGCCAGATGTGTACGTGGTTGAATAGGTATATCATTTAGAAATAACAAAAATAAGTAAGGCCCCAATATGGAACCTTGTGGTACGCCAGCAGGTACGGTCTGGATAGAAGATTTAATATGCCCTATATGAACCATAAATTTGCGGTTCTTTAGGTATGATTCAAATTCAAAAAAAATTCAAAATAGTTTATTTGTTAGTTAATAGCACATACATTTTGTATACATATTTAGAATAGTGGGTACATTGCGATCTTATGAACTATTATTTTCGTTCACTACCGCACAACTACGACACGGCGCGGCGGCGGCGCAGCGGCGGCTACGCAGCATCGGCCAGGCAACGTAACGGAGATTGACACTGTGTGTGTGCGGCAGCGAGCGATGTAAACATGAACCACAAAAACTTTGAACCTAAAATTATTAACAATTTTATGAAGCCCATTACTAGATATATTATATAAGTAAAGTAGTATACAATGTACTAGTACTTAAAACTAGGCCGAGCCTGTGGTTATAAGTACTAGTTCCTTCCTAATGACTTAATTAGTAGTATTTATTATTAAATCTTCCGCTCACAATACAATATATCTTGTTTTACGTTTTTTAATTATTATTACAAGTTGTAAGTTATGTAGTAATCTAAAATACAATTTTAAAAAATAATCATCAAGACTTAGGTAGTACTGGAATGTTACAATCTTTTTATTAATATTTTACTTTAACATGTTTATTAGTGCCAGATCATGTATGCCATGCATCTTTTAATATGCAATTATGTATTTAATATAATTATTATGTTATATTATAATCCACTCTTATCATTTGTGTCGTTTATTAAGTTTTTTTTTTTTCTAAATAACCACCACTATGTATTAAACAATATGTATCATACTATACTAATGACGTATTATTGCCAATATTGTATGTGTGTGTATGTGTTAATACGTTAATATCAACATGTTTTTTCACTAAATATGAATCAAATCAATTCCCACGAACGCATGTTCGCGCATCACTTCAGAACAGCTGCACATATTTGGTTTATTCTTCCTATGTTTTGTTTGTAGTTGTCAGGACAAGGGTTGTAGGATCATTCGCAAAACGCCAAATACGCAAAATGTCAAGTCTCCCAATCAGTTGACTTAATTTTTACTAAACCTAAAGAACTGGAAATTCTAAACGGTACATTTTCTATATATTAATTAGTTGACTTTAATTCATTTAATCAAACCTGGAAAGGTAAACTAACTAAAAAACCCGACACCCCGCGCACCAAACATTCCGCGAATAATGTATGTATTATATTATTTCATTTTTTTTTTTGCAACACTTCACGCGGTTCGGAGTGTTCACGCGGACGATGTCGCGGGCAAGCAGCTAGTATGTGATAACAACAATTATTCGATTTATTATTATACAATTAATTAACTATTATTACTTGAAAACATCAAAGTGAGTATTCACTTACAAAAATTTTATTAACTGTTTCTTTTTTTTTCTTTGATTTATTTTAGAATAGTGAACAGATGTTCAGTTTCATCATATGTTTGAGACTTAAGCCAATTGATCACTTTATTCTTACAATTATATAAATTAAGGGGATAGATGTTAACAATGTTATTTATTTTATTATATAAAAATATACCTGTAACCTATGTGTGAAAGCAGTTTTGTAACTTAATACTGGACATATTCTGTTATTTCTGCGCCTTAATGCTTGTGTCTGGATATATGTAATTTTTTTGTGTTGTTCAAGAATAGTTTGCAATATAAACAGTTGCCTCACGCTAAGCACGTCACATTGCTTGTACAACTCACGCGTCGGAAATTGGTACGGTTTGAAAGTCATAACTTTAAGCAAAGCACGTTGTGCTCTTTCAACCATGATCATGTTGGTTTTGTTTGCCCCACCCCATGCTGTCACACAGTACGACAGTATAGATTGAGCCAAAGCATAATAGACAGTTTTGATAACTTTCAAATCCGCTACATGCCTAAGAGACTTAAAAATATATATTAGTTTCCTAGTTCTTTCGGATATTAACTCAATATGTGGTTTCCATGTTAGAGTTTGGTCAAGTTGCACCCCGAGGTATTTAATAGTACTCAATCTCTCCAGCTCGATACACTGGCAGGATTGTGGGATACAATCAAAGCACGAGTGGGCTTTTATTTTAAAACTATTATCAGGTAGTGTGCTTTTACCTATACCGAAAGTTACAAACTTAGTTTTTGTATCGTTCAAAGTTAGTATATTTGCTTGTAGCCATCGAATTGCAATCCGGAGTCCTTCTTCCGCTTTAGATCTAGCATCTTGCCACGTTTTACCATAGAATATCAATGCAGTATCGTCAGCGAACGTAAATATTCTACAGTTTTCTAACTTAAGATTGCAAAGGGAGTTTATATAAATGAGAAAGAGACTAGGCCCAATCACACTACCCTGAGGCACGCCATAAGTTACCCGTGCGTCACCAGAGGTCAAATCACCAATTTTTACTCTTTGCATTCGATGAGACAGGTAACTAGTGAAGAGTTGGAGAACTTTCCCACGTATGCTAATCATTTCCATTTTATGCAGAAGAAGTTTAATGGACACCGTATCAAACGCCTTTGCGAGATCAAAAAATATGCCAATACATTTGTCTTTTTTATCAAGGCATTGGGCTAAATAGTTGGACATTTCAGTTACGGCATCGGCGGTTGACTTTCCTGATCTAAATCCATACTGGTTATTAGACAGTAGTTTTCCTTTATCAAGAAAACACAGCAATCTTTTGTTCATTATCTTTTCTACTATTTTTGATAAAGCAGGTGTTGCCTGCTTTATCAAATCCGATATTGGGCGGTAATTTTGGACACAGTTTTTACCACCTGTTTTGTGAATCGGGTGAATGATTGAGATTTTAAACACCTCTGGAAAGACTCCCATGTCGAAGCACAAATTAACTATGTGTGTAATTGAAGGAACAATGTATTTAATCGCCCGTTTTAGAAGAATGTTAGATATGCCGTCCCAACCGGTTGCACTTCCATTTTTAAGGGTACGAATGATGTCAGTTATTTCGTCTTCAGTCGTTTCAAACAAGGCAATGGAGTGAACTGGAGTTGGTACATTGCAGATGTTGAATTGACTATCAGAATATACGTTGCTGTTAGGAGGTATTTTGTCTGCTAAGTTTTTACCTACTTGGGAAAAGTAGCTATTTACGTAATCTACTGATTTTTTAGGGGTATCAGCAATTCTCAATAGGTCACTTGGTATCGACTTTTGTTTATTAATATGTACTATATGATTAAGCTTGATTATGATTGAATAAGCTTGACCATAGAGATTGGTAAATCAAGTTTCACGAGCTTATGAAGCAGGCCCGCGTGCCAAACAGTATCGAATGCTTTCTCAATGTCTAAAAGAAACATTCCTGTCGATTCGTTTAAGTTAAGGTGGTGAGATATGTGCTCAGAAACTCTAGCAAGCTGTTGGGTAGTAGAATGAGACGGACGAAAACCAAATTGCTCATTAATAAGATGAGATTTTGAGACTAATAGCAAACGAGTGTAAATAAGTTTTTCGAATAATTTGGCTAATGACGGAAGTAAACTAATAGGTCGATAATTGATTGGCAACGTAGCATCTTTACCAGGCTTCCTCAAAGCAATAACTTTAGCAGTTTTCCATAACGATGGAAAATAACCCAAATACAAACAACCGTTAAGAATTTTAGTAAGATATACAACGGCCTTTTGAGAAAAATTTTTAAGCAATAGGTTGTGTATACCGTCATCCCCTGCAGATTTGCGAGTTTTGAGGGAGCTAAGAGTCGCGCGGATCTCAGCAGGACGTACAGGTTGTTGCAGCTCAGCAATATGATGGTTATTGATCTTAGCCAACGATTCTTGAATTTTGGAGTTGAGATCATCACTTGGTAAATTTAAAATAAGACTCATGTTCTCATAAAAGGCCGCAGCAAGAGCATCACACTACTGAGCAACGCTAGCTGTCAAGCAACCATTGGCGCTTTTAAGGGGAGGTATATTACTGGTTTTTGGTTTAATGGACTTACACAATTTCCAAATGTCAGAACTAGGGTTATCGACCCTGGAAAGTTTTTTATTCTACATATCATCTAAATGTTTTCTGGTATTACTTTTGATTAAGTTACAAAGGTTATTAATAGCTTGGCAAATATATGTTTTGTAGTGTCCTTTAGGTAAACTGTGATCGACCCTACGAAGATAATTTTTATATCTAATAAGCCTTTTTATGGGCGAAGGAAGTGTAGTCATATCACCACTATATGTACCAAGGGGAACTGAGGAATCTCTAGCTTTAGAGATGATGGATTGCAAGTCTTTTACGCCTAGGTCGATTTCATTATTAGTCTTAAAAGTAAGAGATGTGAGAAAGATGTTTTCATCCAGTAACGAACGATAAGTTTTCCAGTTAGTTTGTTGGTAACGGAAGTACTTTTCTTTAGCTATTCGGTCCAACATGCCACCAATCGTGAGAAATAAAGGGTAGTGGATTGATGACAAAGCTATATATAAGCTATAGCTAGGCTTGCGGGTCACTAATAAGTTTAATATTGGAACAGAGGACTAGATCCGGATTTGTTGGGTTATGCTCTGCCGAATAATTGACCTGGGTTGGAATATCTGGGACATGAATGGAATAATCATGATTTAACATGTGACGAAAAAGCGTTCTGCCACGAGTGTTAGTATAGCTACTATGCCAGTAACTGTGATTCGCATTAAAATCGCCAGCAATGAGAACACGAGGAGCAACCCGTAGCAATAAATCAAGATCAGTTTGAAGAAGGGGCAAGTTGGGTGACTGGTATACAGAAATAATGACATGTTCAATGCCAGACAGATAAGTCCGTATACCAACAGCTTCAATATTTGTAGTTTAAGGTAAGCTTATTAAAGACTGTGTTATGTCTTTTCTGACAAGCAATGCAACACCCTGACCTCTGCCGCTAAAGTGCTTGTCCTGCTGGTAACAAAAGAAACCAGGCGTAGGTAAACTAATATGGTTAGCTAGACGAGTTTCGCATAACGCAACAATATCGACAGATACGGTACGCGTGACAAAGTCAAGTAATTCATGGATCTTACCTCAAACACCGTCGGCGTTCCACGAGAGCAAGCGCAAGCCAGCGGACTTAGACATAGTGACCAAGATGAGTAAGCACGAGCATTACTTTCTCCAATTGAGAAGTACACGACATAAATTGGTTTTTTAAGCTTCTTACGGCTGCCAGAATGTCAAGCATTTCCTTAGTCGCGGGATCATCGTTCGTAGGAAAAGCAGTATTGGCTGAAAAGTTATTATTTGATGTATTGTCATTTAGAGGGGGAGCCGTTACTGTAGCCCAAGATCTTATGCTAGGAATTGTGGCTAGCTTAGGTTTTATAAGTCTAGTGGGCACTGCTAGTGGTGGAGGTTTACGTTCTAAATTTCTTCTGTTTTGTAGACGTTCTAGGTAAGCAATTCTTGCACTGCATTTACTGTAGTTGGCTGGATGTTCTTTATCACAGTTACAGCACCGCGGCAGCTCCTTACGATCCTTCTTGGGACACTCTGCAGTCGAATGTAGTTCAGTACACTTCACACAACGTGCTGGCATATTGCAATTTTTTGACGAGTGTCCAAAGTGCTGACACCTAAAGCATTGCGTGCCCAAGGAGGAATTGGGTTTATATTTTTGCAGAGTTACTACGCAGTTAAGCAAATATTTAATTATGCGAAATTTCAAAATGTCAACTCCTGCTGGAAGTTGTATTAAGAAGGGTGGATAGGTTTGTTCAAAGTCTTTCCGTGATTTCAGTTTTGTAACCGTAACTTCTTTGAAACCAAGTCGTCCAAGTTCATTGGATTACTCCTTTTCGAGATCAGCAGGTAGGCCTTTTATGACTATCTTAGGTGACTTCTCATCTTTGCGAGTGTAGGTAAGAAATGAAATTCCTTCTTTACGAAGACCATCTTTTGCAGCTTGGTGTGCTTGAGGTGAGTAACATATAGCGGCGACTTTGTTTCCATTCCGGTATTGTAGGTGATATTGGTTACAATATCGAGTGATGATTGCGTAGCGTGGCGTCATGAAGTAACGAGGAAATACTTAGGTTTATTGATTTTTATCACAATGACCCCATTAATAAGGAACTCAAAACATGAGTAACATAAAAATAAAATCATTTTTGTATGTACATACAAATTAAAAGCACTGTATAAGTAAATGGCAGCAGCCGCAATTAATTTCCTCCACGGCCAACGCTACACAAAATGAAACACACCAACGTGTGACGTGTGAACAAACACCGTCATTAAAATAGGACGAGCGCGCTCGGCCAACGTGTGCTAGGGGCTTAAGATATGATACGTGTAAGTAACCTCAAGATTAATCTGGTTTTTATGTTTTTAAAACCGCCATAAAGCTTCTAACATGGCTTGCATTTCAACCGCTACCTTCTGGTAGCAGCCGGCACAAATTATTTTTTTAATTTATTTAAAATACAGAATACAATTACAAACATTCGGGAGATTACCATCTTAATAATGTGTCTTGTGCGAGTGTAAAATTAAAATCATCTAATAAAAAATAATAAAAAAACTAGCACTATTGAATCACGCAGTTTGGAATTCAGTAAATACGAGAAGGAACTCACAATATTTATTAACATGAATACTAAGACTAAGTGTCACCTTTAGTGACTCATTATTTACCGATTTGATCGTTATTAGTTATATAAAAGGTAGGAAGTTAAGTAAAGTTGTGGGGGCGGATAAGATAGTTACCGTTGTGTTTAATTTAATAAGAAAATGATAATTTTCAAAGGTATAGGAAAGTTAAGGGTATATTGACGTATTTTATTATAGCAAATGAGACTAAATGTTGTCTTTCATCCATAGTAATAACTAGGGATGAGACGCAGTTATAAGATAGGTTTTGGGATAAGTATTTGCTTGTACGCATAAGCTCAGTACTTGTCAATTAGTATACAATGTCCAACGCGTACCGGGGTATACACAAGTACTCATCGATGACGCATATATTGACAGTTAGACAGATATTAATAGCGCACAAACTTCTAATTGTTCTAAACTACGGGGTATCTAGTTCAAAACTCAAGGACGTGTTTCGAAATGCGTACCACCTTAGAGTGAGTGAGTTTATTCATAAGTATTTACGATCGACAACCTTATTGTAAGGCGTTAAAACCTCTATTTGTATGCACTGTGAGTGGGTGTCTCTGCGTACAGTACGGAAACGAGTCTAGTATTCTATCTCGGTTATTTTCATGATTAGACATTAGATGTATCTCATCTAAAATAACGTTATAACTCTTGGGCGATGATGGTATGCCTACAGTTTTGGTTGTTATGTGGGTTTGGTTACGATTACTTATCCACGGAGAGAAAAATAGGTTTCGGTTAAAAGACGGGATGTGTAAAGAGGATACATATATAAAATAATTACGTAAGTAGCTAATTAGGGATTGTGGAGGACGCGGGTTCGATTCCTGCCTGAGGTAGACAATTATTCCGACGCTTCGTTATCTTAGATAATTATGACTTAACTTGAGATGATATTGGTAGCGTTGAAGTATGAAGGAAAGTTTTAATTCAAATTATTATTAATTATTATTCATAAACCTAGTTGGAGCTAGAGGCCATGACGGCGAAGTGGTTGGTGCTTCACCCACGAAAGATTCCAGGTTCGATTCCCGGTCATGTAATATAAGCAGAATGGGTTCTTGCAATTAATAAGGCGACTAACGGACTAGAGGCTATCGTGTGCTGGGGTTGTTAGGTGATTTGAGTGCTTGCGCAATTATTTATTACATGTCAGGGAGAATCTGGTTTAGCTATCAATTTTATAATGTTCTTAAAGCATATAGCAAGCAATCTAAGCAGTTTATCTTATAATTTCAGAAGTTACGCCGACGAATGTGCTATTTGCGTGTCTGCAGACTTTACCGGGAGCTTGTATGAAACGTAGAACCGCGTATTATTATATACTTCTAAGTATTCGTAGAATGGGGTTCTGGAGGAAGTATTCTTGTGTATAATTGCCTAGTGCATTTCATTTTTAACGTCAACCATAATAATTATAGTTATTAATTATTATGAGAGCGTAGGGTTTCATAATTCATATACAATACATATAACTTATGGTTGTTAGGATTAGTTCTGTAATTCGAATACAGTTGTCATTAGATGAATGTTTCAATTGCCTCTATGGTCTAGTGGCTGAGCCACAGGTTACTGATAGGAGGGTCACGGGTTCGATTCCTGACACGGGGGTTGTATATTTGTGTGCTCGGTTTGGTTGGTAGTAGGACTAGTAGGGCTGTTGAGTCTACACCTCGGTGGCCATGTGACCAGGCGCTCGGTTAGGTGTAAGGGGGTTCCAGGTTCGATTCCTAGGTCGCAACATTTAGATGTGAAGTAAGTTGTAAAAAAAAAGACGTAAGTTAAAAGAAGGCCATGATGACAGATGTACTTGAAATTATTCTAGGAAAATAGTTTAAAGAATAGAATAATTGAATGGTTTGGGAGATGTTATAAACTTTAAGTCGAAATCGTCATAGAGTTTAAGAGTTTTTCGCTAGGGGGCGTTAGTAGACAGCGCAAGAGATTGTTATATTGATTTATATTATATTATGATTTGCTGTTATGATGGTAAACAAAAGGCAAATCATTATTCTGAGGATGTGTATTATTAAAGAAATGGTAGATGTCAAAGTTATTGGGAAATATTTACCGAAACTAAGTTTACTGGGATTTCGTTTCGAACACGAGAACTGGGTATGCAATTACGATTTTGTATCAGTTAGATAAAGTGAGGGGAGGACTATTTTGCAATTGTAATGCTTATTGAGGAAAGAGTCGTTAGGGATTGGAAAGGAACTATAAATAGTAGGAATTATCTTTGAGGAAGAGGGCTAGGATGACAATGAGGTAGTCAAGAAAGGCAGTGCTATTTTGTGCTTAATTAAGTACAGGGTTAAGATATAATTCGCCGCAGAAAAGAGTGATACTTTATCTGCTTTAAATTCTATCGGGGGCGGCTGTAACGGTACAGAATGAATGGTATCTGTCCGTTAATAAGGAATACATGAGTGTAGCACTAAAATTAATATTAATGCGTTGCACCATTATTGTAATAAGCATAAAAAAAGGAAAAATAAACTAGTTTAAAATAAGGGACATGTGGACAAGTGGCTTTATGTTGAAGGTTGTAAGAATTAGTCAATAGACCACTAGCTTTATTTATTTCAATTTCGCAGGGACTGTTCCGGGCGTCACTTACGAAATGGGCGCTGTCTATTGGTTTAGAGTGATGGGGGGGTCCGCCGGGATTGGTTAACGCGTCCCTTGCGACATAGGCGACGTCTACCGTGCGTTATTTACTTGAGTTTCGCGGAAGACGGGGTTAGGTTGGCAAAACCCGTTCACATACAGCCGTGCGCCATCTATGTTCTGAATACGGAACTTGTTATAATTTTACTAAATACGGGATTATTAGCTTGAGTGGGTGTTTAATAAGAGGGAATTGTTGATGGAAGGCTACATCTAGATGTTCAAACATGTAATATACGCCATCTAAAGAGATTTGCTTGGATTATAGAAAACACTAAAAATTACGCGGGAGCGTCGGTAATGAGCGAGCGAGAAGTTGAGATTGAGAGATAGAAAGAGAGGGGAGATGTTATCTCCACGTGGAAGGACACTAAGTTGGCCATGTAACGAAAGATAACAAATGTGAAGTTGAGGCGCATAGGCGAGAGGGCTAGCGGTTGGCTAATGGGTAGAAAAGTGGATTTGCGCGGGCGAATGTCGGGCGAGCGTGGCGCGAAAATTAAGATGCTTGGGGAAAAGAGGAAAATTAGCGGGCATTCAATTGAAGGTCGTCGGAGGCGCGGTCCGATTTACGAGTGGCGGTAACGATCTCATACGTGAAAACGAGCGTCCGAGCCTTTAAAGCGCGCTAAGTGTTATTCGAGCTGCGATATTAACTAAAATTGTTTGTGAAATAGAAAGTGATTATTAAAGTAAAATTATTGTTATCGCAACTCGAACTGTTAACGGAATGAAGTATTCCGGGTTATATAGCGGAAACGCATCACGGTGCCAACGAAACTATATAACTTTCAACAGACTTCGGTCTGGATGACCTTTGACTGTATTTAATAAGGTCGGCGTTATCTATTACAACGCTAAACAATACACTATAGGGTTCAATTAAATTAGTGGCGTTCCTTTAAAGTACAGGTAGTTTACGCCAAAATAAAAATATTATGCCCAAAAAACATTAGAATTAATACGCTAGTTTTAGAGTAATTGATGATTAATAGTTATAAACAGAAATACGTAAAACATCATACTGTACTCTGCATCATGCTGATCACTAACTACTACATGCGCACGCGTACGGTTAATGAACTCTGTTTACACACGACACGCCCCTACCGCCTACGTCACGAGGTGCCATTGCACACTCACTCATACATTGATAAAAGTGAATATGTGTGCTCACTTTTAAAGCGTCGTCGGTCTCTACGCACGCACGGGACGGGCGGGAAGTCTCCCAATTTCTTTTTACGTAGGTTATGCGTATGGCGCGCGCTAAAAACTCTGTGCTCGTGATAGATAGTAGATAGTTAATTTATTTTTTATGAATTACTTTTACAGAGAATGATAAGTTAAATAAATGTTAAATGTTTAATATCATAAAAAACAATCAATCATGTACTTGAAGTTTACCCACCAGGCAGATCAGAACTATTAGAAATAAAATAATGGTATTCATCATCAGCCTATAAAAGTCCCACTGCTGGGCACAGGCTTTCCCACATAGACCACATCACATGAGGAGATTGGGCCATGCATGTGACCTACCACGCTGGCCCAATGCAGGTTGGTAGAAGGATTGCGTAGTAGGATAATAAAATACACTTTATTTAAAATACAGAGTACACAACAAATCACTCTGATTGACACTGATCTCCTCTTTAAGCCGATTTATATTCATACCCAAAAAAGTATTTACTTTCCCCAAGTCCTTCATATCAAATTTCTTCATTAGTTCTTTCTTTACTGTGTCTCTCTCTTTCTCACTTTTGTAGAATATCAGAATGTCATCGACATAAACGGCAATAATAATCATATTCCTAATGTAGACACATGGCTCGTTACCCGATCGCTTGAACTTCATCTCAGTCAAAACATCATGGAGTTTCTTGTTCCAGGCTCGAGGAGCTTGCTTAAGTCCGTATAGACCTTTCTTGAGCAAGCATATATGATCCTCTTTGCCTTTCTCCTCACAGAGTCTAGGCTGCTTCATATAAACTCGCTCCATTAAATTTCCATTAAGGAATGCAGTGACCACGTCCATTTGATCTATTGATTAATCATTTGCAAACGCGAATAGTAATCTAAGGGTACTATGTCTGATCACAGGAGAAAAAGTCTCGTTGAAGTCTAGTCCATGCCTCTGTGTAAAGCCGCGCGCTACAAGCCTGGCTTTATACCTAACCTGTAGTAAATCACTGATGCAGAGTGAGTGGAATAACTTGATATTGAATGCAAGACAAAAACAACTGTTTGTACTGAATAAAATATGTTTATATTTTCTTAAAACAGTTACTCAGACAAACATTATTTGACATAAACATAAAAAAATCTGTCAGTCAGAATATGCTTTGAATCGAACATGATTCAAACCATATTCAAATGATACCATAGAGCATACATTGTACCTCTTTACAACCTAAAAGATAATTTCATAGAGGAGCACCACCTCAGTTTAAAAAGAAGCTAACTAAAACCAAAAAAGAATTTTTAAAGTTTCTCGGCTTGTTAAAATGAATATTATAAATATATCTCATCCGGCTTCATACGATAACAGCATTGAAAGTTTTGAATATCATTCGTACAAACCATACGTAACAAGTTTCAACAAGAATGATGAAATACGGATACCGATTAATCAGCAAGACCTGTACGTTTTGCCAGCACTCAGCAGTTTGTATATTGAAGGCAGAGTCGATGTGTTTAAACATAACAGCATTACCAAGGAAAACGATAGAGTACCAAGTGTGCATTTTGTAAATAACCCTGCATTATTTCTTTTTCAAGACATTCGATATGAACTAAAAAATGCAGGAGTTACCACAACAATAAAATCTTATCTTTCGTTGAATGCAAACGAGTCCAAATGCGCAAGCGTTTGGGGCTGGTCTCACACAGTTTCGGCCACTGTTAGTAACGGAGTCTTTTCAGCTTCTATACCCCTGAATAAAGTATTAGGTTTTGCAGAAGATTATGAAAAAAATATTAAAAAACTGTAAACATGAGTTGGTATTATTGAGAAGTAATACAAATCTCAACGCCTTAAAATTAAATTCCGGGAAAGATATGGAAGATATAATTATAAATAAAATTGTCTGGAGAGTTCCTCACGTTAAAGTGTCAGACTGCGAAAGAATTAATTTATTAAAACACTTAGAAAAGGATCGTGCTATAACAGTGACATTTCGTAATTGGGACTTGTATGAATATCCATTACTACCTAAATCACGTAAACATACTTGGTCTATCAAAACTTCATTGCAAATTGAGAAACCGCGATACGTTGTTATTGCTTTACAAACTAACCGTAAAAATAATGCGGAAATGTCAATGGCAGAGTTCGATCATTGCTATATACGCGACGTTAGAGTCTTTTTAAATACATCGTATTACCCGTATGAAGGGTTGAATATAAATTTTGCTAACAATATGTTTTCATTAATATACGAGCAGTATGCAAGGTTCCAACAGTCTTATTACAGACGTCGAGCGGAGCCGTTGTTAAGTTTGAAGGACTTTAAAGACTTTGCTCCTTTATTCGTCATTGACTGTTCTCGCCAACACGAAACTTTAAAGGGATCGATTGACGTACGAGTTGCAATCGAAACTGATCAAGAAGTACCTGATCAGACTGCTGCATATTGTCTTATACTGAACGATAGTATATTTAAATATAAACCACTTAGCAGCATCGTTAAAAAACTATCATGAATAACGATACTACTAGTATTATTGTAGATGTGCAAGGTTTCAAAGATAAAAAAATGAATTGATATTAAAAGAATTAGTAATAGGCACATCAGTGCACACTCAAATATTCTTAATAAAACCACCATTTCCATTTTCTGCTCTGACTCTTGAAGAAAGGAAAAACGTTTGGTGGATAGAGAGAAACAGAGGATACCGAGCGAGGGACATATTGACTACAAAGAATTTAAAAGACTTATCAAACCATACTTGAATGAGCGCAAAATCATTGTGAAAGGTGAAGAAAAACTTAAGTGGGTCCGAGAATTATGTGGACATGAGAATGTTTTAGATATAAGTAATAAAGGTTTACCTAATTTAGAAACACTTAGTAAACTCTATTGTAAAGATATGTTTGCACACAATTGTTTTAACCATATGAAATATTATGCATTAAGAAATGTTATATGTATTAAGAAATGGTTGATAGATAATAATAAATGGTGTATTGAAAATAATGTACTTAAGTATTTAAATAATGTTTTTTGTTGTTGTAATAAAAATAAAATAGCTAAGCAATGAAATTTCTTTTATTTTTATTCTTAAAAATAGAAGTGGATTTACTGAATGAAATAAAATAAAATAAATAGTAGAAAGAAATTGAAACGACAATATTACTTAATAAGAATTAATTTTATTATAATAAACATATATACCTTAACACAATCAATTATTAATATTAAAGAATAATTACAAAAATACAGCACAGTTTACCAACTAATTACTGAACAGTTGTTGTTTAATTTTTATATGTAAGTATAATTTTATCATTTTATTTACAAATTGTAAATAATAAATATTACAGAAAAGTAATTCGTTATGGTTACACTACACATACAAAATTGAGTAAATTAAAATAATATTAATTAAATAGATTCATTACAATATATATAATTTTATTATAATAAACAAATATGAATAAACAAAATCAATTATTAGTAATAAAGAATAATTACAAAATATAGCACAATTTACCACCTAATTCCAATACTGAACAGTTGTTGTTTAATTTTTATAAGTAGGTATTTTATAGTAAGTATAGTTTTATTATTTTATTTTTGATGACTTTAAGTCAGAATAAAAATCTTGTGTATTAATAGAATATAATAAAATGTCCGTGTCCGTATAGCAAAAAGATATATTACGTTTGTAAAAATTTTTCATTACGGAGTAATGGAAATCATACATATGGCTTTTAGACAGTTCTAAGACCGAAAAGCCTATGTATATATTGGTTTATCTAAAATAACCTTTTCTCTTTTTAGTTGAATTGCTACCAAATATGGAAATTAGGACGCGCAATGAGTTGTTCAGCAGAGTAATATTTTTTTGTTTTGTTTCTAGTATCATTCCACCGAGTTACCAGCTTCACGTCAACTCAGAGCTCTGTGTCTTCCAATGTTTTCCCAAAGATGCTATTGTTTAGCAGTTTTAAAAAATCTTGTTCATACAACGAGTTCGTCTTTTGTCGTAACTCCGTGTTTAAGTCAATATATTTTTTTAAATAAGGACTTTGTTTAAATTTTATAACTCTGTGAATATTTTTTAGACGCATGCCATGTTTTAAACATGTTTTTAAATGAATGTAATGTATAACATAATAAACTTGTCATATAAATTCGGTATAAGTTTTTTGCATTTCGAACCGGGAGGGGCAAAATGTTCTGCACATAATGGAAGATCATTGTGTAAATCATGTAGTTCTACTGGATATTCCAAATCTACTTTTAAAACGTATCCGTAATTGCTGTCGTCTGGAACATTCATTATTTGTAGTTGACTTATTTCTTCTTTATTAAGTAAAGTAAATTGAGAGTGAGGTAAATATCCACACATTGCAAATCCATATAAATTGTTACAATCAATATATATTAAATAATTACTTGGTTGAGTAGAGTCAAAATTTATTGTATACTTATTATTGGACCTAGCATATCTTTTCGAGCATAAACAAATACCCCCGCGAATGCCTTTTTGTATCATGCGTATGATTTCTAAATCCGATATAAGTTCTAGTTGAACTTTTCTTTTCAAAAGCATTGCATCAAAGCTAAGGCTCGGAGCAGTAAGATAAAATGCAGGATCTAAAGAATAATTTTTTTTACATGTTTTACGAAAAGTCTCAAAAATATCTGCAAGTAATAAGACGTCGCTCTTAACATAAAAATCCGTATATTCCCCAAGGTTTTTTATGTTAAAATAATTCCAAACTTCTTTAGCATGTTCATAGTCACACTCGGATATAAACTCATTTGTAAGATTACTAAAGAAGCTTTCTTTTGGTGGTTGACTAGTTTCTTCATACGTTTCCCAGATAGTCATATAATCGTAGAGGTAGGCACCTTTTCTACGTAACAAATTAAATTGCTTTCGAGGTTTACAGTTTCTATAAAGATTTGTTAAATCTTTTTCCTCTAAATTTTTTGCTAACTGTTCTAAACTTGCACCGAAGAACTTAAATGAATCGACAAATCGCACTGATGCAAATTTGTCATCTGAAATATGTATAAATTTAGTAAATGAAATATAGTTTTCTTTATTTTTCGGTATAACTTTGATTGCACCTGGTATTAGACTTAGTTCACGAATAAACATATGGCAATCGTAACCTGCCAAGTTGTGGAAAAACACGGGAACAAATTTAGGCAACTGAAATTTGAGGTTGCAATAGGAATGCGCTGCGCCTCTGTACTTTCCTGTAAAATGACAATGATCTTTCACTTTATCCGATATTAATAATTTAGAACACAAGTAACAGTATTCGGCACTATTAAAACTTATTTTATTATCATCATTTAGTATAATTGGTTCAGGGTTTTCTGACTTATCACAAAGTATGTTATAGAGAGCTTTTTCGTCCTTTTGCAAAAGAAATACGAATTTTTCAGCGCAGTCTTTACCACGGTAAGATACTAAACGATTTAACGAGCTATCATAATTACAAACAATATAATAAGCAAAAGCGGCCGGTATATGTTTTTGAATATTCAAAGTACAATTTTCAGTTTTTAGGTTTTCATCACACGGCAGTAAAAATGACTCAAAGTCAGCATATATTACAGAAGGTACATTTTGCATACGTTGGTAATTTTGGAATTGAAGACTCTCAGGTAAAACAGTCGAAACACCACCGCAGACATGTTGTTCGTACACACTGGCAGTTTTAAAAAACATTAAACCATCATCGCAAAAGTAAATTTTACCATGATGCTTCGTAATTTGGTTTCTCAGTAACTTTGGAAAAAAAATTATAAGGCAATAGTGGGACATGGACTCATTTTGTAATAGCAACATGTTAATATGGTGTGATTTACGTGAACTTGTTTTGTACTTCGGACCTGTAATTTTATTTATGTTCAATCCATAAATATTGATACTATAGTTATTATTATTATTTTCGAATGTCTTAATATCAGTTAAGGATACTGGAAACGTAATATTACTCAAATCTAACACTGTACTAAAGTGAGGGTATGATTTCACACGGCAAGCATTTTTTTTAGCAGGGTATAACGCAGCCATTATTGTCCACGCAAAACAATAATCATCATTATTTTTTACATTTATGCAGGCCTTTTTGGCTTTTATTGATTTAGGTAATTCCATAAAAGATGAACCCCTTAGTGGGGAATACTTATTAATGTTCACTTCAACATACAAAATATTTAACAAAGACCAACCGCTATCTTTCTCTTGAAATTCATCCACTTTTTTACTAAGGACATCTGCAATTTTTTGTAAAAATTCTTTGAAATCATTACTTTGATGTAAAGATATATTTTGAGTGGCTAATGATTTAGTTTCTATAGTATCGTCTTTAGGCAAGGTAACTTGGATAAATATCTCTATGTTTACCCTTATATTGGTATAGGTCGCGAGGGCTGTATCGAGCAGGCGTCGCATGGGCGTCGCAGTCTGTTAGCGCAGGCGTGCAAATAGCGCGCGGGCGATATGTTCGTCGACGCCGCCGTCGACGCCGGCGTCGGCGTGCCGTGGTGAGACACTTGGTCCCGTACGCGATACGAAGCAATCCGACTGCGGAACGCGGAGCTAATTTTCTCAATTCCGGTTTCAACTAAGATTGCGGACTTATTTTTATGAATGATGCTACGTAAATGTCCTGGTAAAGCTTTACGTTGTATTAGTATCTGACAATCTGAGCAAAAAACATCATTAATTTTACTCATGTTTTTTAATAAAATATTAGGATTTTTTAAAACAATAACTACTTTATTAGAATTATATCATTCTTTCCTAACTCCACAACGTATTTAAGATACGGTGTAAACAATAATATTCTTATACTTAGATTATTTTTAATTATGTAGGGTAAAACGTGGTAAAACTGGCCATTTCCAATAATTGGCCACTATGAATTTTGGTCCCTTATAATAAGCTTTTAAGACACAGAGCGACATCTTTGAGCTAACCCGTGAAACGTTTGTTTATTTAGCTAAAGTTTTAGTACCCTTTTTTGACGCTATACTAAAGCGCCAAAACTTTCGAGGTTATTTTCTGGCATTTGGCGGCGTCAACTCGAGTTAAACAGTGGTTCCTTGTCAAATTGTTAACGGAGTGCCTCATCAAATTATAAAAGTTTTCAGTGTTTTTACGTCAATCTACTGTTTGTGTTGTGTATATAAGTTGGGAGTATGGTAAGTTTAGTTTATTTAAGCCATTTGGTTATATTGCATTTGAATAAAGCCAGATTAGAGGGGGTGGCCAGTAACTGAATTTCAATATTCCATTTTTTAAGTAACTGGCCGGGCCATGCCAGTTACTACATTTTAATCCCTTTTGCTTATTTCTACAAAATTAAGCCGTATTCATAAAGTAATAGGTTCTATTACTCTAAGAAAAAAGTATCAGCAAAATTAACGGACTTTTTCTAGTAACTGGCATAGGTGGCTAGTTACTAAATGTTGGTTGCCAGTAACTGGTTTTTAATTCCTTATTTTATTTTCAGGTGCGCCATTCCAAATATGACAAAAAAAGACAATACAGTAAAGAAGCCATTGATAAAGCTCTTTGTTATGTCCTCAATAAAGAAGGTTCTGTAAGGCAGGCAAGTAAAACTTTTGGAGTGCCTAGAAGTAGTATCCAATTCAAACTTTCGAATCCTCACACAAAATTTAAATCCTGTTCCAATACAGTTCTAACTGAAGAAGAAGAAACCGCGATATGTGATCAAATTATAGCATTGGCGAAGCGTGGGTTTCCTCTTAAAAAAGAAGACATCCAACGAGATGTACAAGACTTCCTCCTAAAAAATCCCAAACCCAATCCTTTCCGTGAACAAAAACCGGGAGAAGCATGGTTTAAAGCTTTTCTAAGACGGCATCCTGTTATAGCTGTCCGTAGTTCCGAAGGAGTTACAAATGCCAGTGCATGTGTATCGCAAGCAGACGTATGCAACTGGTTTCAGGAAATCTCAGTCTAGATTGAGAAAATGATCTTGCCGAAGTCATCTCAGACCTCACACGAGTTTTCAATGGTGATGAAACTGGTTTCAACTTGTGTCCCAAAACTGGAAAAGTGCTGGCAGAAAGAGGGAGTAAAAATGTTTACCAAGTTGAATAACATCACCGTTATGTTCACTTTTTCTGCTTCTGGGTTGGTATATCAACCTATGATTATTTATCCTTATAAGCGAATACCCGATAAAGTTGTTTTAGGTGTACCTGCAAATTTTTCTATAAACATCGTTGTTATGGCGACAGACTTAGATAAGATGGTGGTAGCTAGCCAGGCGGACTTAACAGCCCTACCACCAACCAAACCGAGCACACATTGGTGTACCCCCCGCTGGGAATCGAACGCGGGACCTCTGGGTCTGAAACCGGTAGCTTAGCCACTAGACCACAGAGGCGGTTAAAGGTTTATTAGTTTCTAAGTTTATTAAAGACATATACAGGTAAATACCTAAAGAAAATTAGATTTTTGTTATTGTTAATGAACAAGTTTATCTATCTAGAGAAATTTAGGATCTAGATAGGCCTATAAAAAGGTTTATTCAAAGTCAATTTGACACTGGCCAGTAACTGGATAAATAAGTGCCAGTAACTAATTTATTGTGGCCAGTTACTACGAAAAAGTGCCTTTTTTCTTTTTAATAAAAATATTTTTGTCTAGTTATTGTTTTACTTCATTTTAAACTATTTGCCTACCTTTGGAAGAAAATTCTCTATAATTTGTTAAATAATATTTTAATTTAACGCTTATTTTTCAGTATTGAAAGTTCATACAAACCGACAAAATGCCTTAAGTGGCCAGTTACTACCTGTTTTACCCTACTTACTTACAATTATACACCTACATATTACAATTGAACAAAATTATATACTAATAGATTATATTATAATAATGTCTTTACTTCGACAAAAAAAATGACAATTGAACATAGGAAGTGTAAGAAATATTATTTATTTATTTTTGTTTCCATAAAACACTGTCCCCTTATCAAATTTATTTTTACCTTCTGTGAATAATTGTATAATCAAGCTCCACTCAGTTGAATTTGGGTGGATTTGCAGCCGTAGATGCGTGCTCATCAATTATACAATTACAATTATATACCCTTATAATAATTGAACAAAATTATTTACTATTATATGATTAAGTAATATGTCTTTAAACCAATTGAAAATTAAATGAAATTTGAATAGAGGAAGTGTAAGAAATATACATTAAGTATTATTTCTTTCTTTTTGTCCTCATAAAACACTGCCTCCTTATCAAATTTCTTTTTACCTTCTGTAAATATTTTTTTAATTAAGCTCCACTCTGCTGAATTTGGGTGGACTTGCAGCCGTAGATGCGTGCTCGCCAATTATACAATTACAATTATATATCCTTATTATATCGGTAGATGAGATGACGGAGCAATTTTTGACTGGCCTGTTGTAAGATCTTGGCGCTCCCCCGGATGTCCTTTTTGGGTGATATCTTGACACACGGTGGGATGAGACCATGATCACGGCATCTCTTCAAGAAATTTAGGGATGTAACTTTTCTTTAGTCTTAAGATCTTCCAACCGACGCACTTTGTTAGCTATTTCCAGTCCGTACTGGATCACATATTGTTTTCTGAGGTTTAAGCGAGCACTACACATTGAAATGAAACACTTTTTACGGATTAACTCGCGTTTAATTTACTATTTACATAGTTTTTATATTATCCTGACGTTTCGAACCCTTTACAGGGTCCGTGGTCACAGGGAGACTGAGGTGTTGGTCGTCTCATTGTCAGAAGTTATTTGCCTACCGTCAATAATTTTTATATTTTACCGGGTGCGTTCAAGTTTATGAATTGTACTTAGCTCGGAACGATGTCTGTATGTATATATCCTTATTATAATTGAACAAAATTATATACTATTATATGATTAAGTAATATGTCTTTAAACCAATTGAAAATTAAATGAAATTTGAATAGAGAAAGTGTAAGAAATATACATTAAGTATTATTTCTTTCTTTTTGACCCCATAAAACACTGCCTCCTTATCAAATTTCTTTTTACCTTCAGTAAATATTTTTTTAATTAAGCTCCACTCTGCTGAATTTGGGTGGACTTGCAGCCTTGCAGCCGTAGATGCGCGCTCGCCTTCTCCCAACGGTCACGTGAGTTGACATCGACAATGTCGCCCACTTGGTATGCGCGTACTTCAAAAAATAGGTCCCCCTCCAGCAGAGCGGCTTGGTGCAGCCTGCTACGCGCTTTGTCAGCGACGACCACAGCTGCGACGATTTAGGTTCTCTTGCAGGCTCCTCTTCGTCGCCGAAGAGGTCAGCAATCAATGACAGTGACGTTTGTGACTGTTGTGCAATTTCGTCTGCAGCAGGACTGTAACAAAAAAATAAAACAAAATATAGTAAAGTAAACAGTCTATATAGGTACTGACCTACTGCGGGACAAAGGCCTCTATCATTGATAGAAAGTTATCACTACAATCTTGACCTCGGTATAAACCGCAAATAAAGTAATATCATAACCATTGAAGTACAATAAACTAGAGAAGACACCGCAAAGCAAGATTGTGTGCACTAATGCGCAGCCCATGGGCTGCAAACGCCTTAGTGCGCGTGATGCAAGTGATTGTGGGCCTTGCGGCTGCACCTTAGTTGCGCACAAACTTGCTTCGCGGTGTCTTCTCTAGTTTATTGTACCTTAAGATAATGAGACAATGTTATTAAAATAAGTTGTTCATTGGACTCGGTTAAATAAACTTGTTACATTTTATAATACTAACCTCAATGATTTCTTCTTGGTTACACGTGCCTTTTTTTTCTTTAGGTTTTTCTGCCGTTTTTTATGTAGCTCTGAAATAATTGAAATAAAGTGTTAAATAAAGGTAATATGCTGCTAGCACGTTCACACTTCATTGTTTTATCGTGTAGATAATTAGATATTTACCGGTTGACATCCAAGTCCAAATCGTCAACGTTGGACTCTTCGTCCGACTCGAAAGCGGCAGCGTTGCGCTTACGGGAGATGTACTGGGATTCAAACCTAAAATAATAAAACACTAATTAGTAAATTAGGTTTATATTATGCAATTGCATACCTATTTATGAGTAACATACAAGTTTAAGAGTAACACGTCATATAATTTACAAATCATAAATTGAACACTAAATTATATTCAACGGATATAAAAAAAAACAAGAAAACCATACAATACGTTTCTAACTATAGTAGTAAATACATAGGTAAATTTCATAGTTGTCACACTAACCATTCAGCCCAAAACTAAGTAAGTATAGCCCGAACTATGGTGACTGAATATCGGATAAACATATTAAATACTAATAAACATCCATGACTCGGTCACGAATGCTCGTGCTCACCACACAAATATTTGCCTCTTCCGGGAATCGAACCGGGGACCGTGGGTTGCGTAGTCAGGACCGCTGCCCACTCGACCACCCGGCCGCCAGATTGTAATCGTAAAACAATTATAATAAATAAAAACTTACGAACATTATTTTACTTGATGCGAATTGTTGAAGACTGAAGGCGCCTGATGACGAATTTGTCGAGCAGCTGCAGGCCAGGGAGCGGAGTAACGACACACAAACACTTGTTGTGAATTGTTGAATATCCGAAGACACTTCACTTCACGAAGACAGATCACTTTGTAGAGCGGAGTAGCGACAGTGAAATACTGATAATTACTTAGCAATCAAACCTCCCTTAAATACATTTTTTCTTATGCTCTTCTACACAACACAAACGCATATTATTTCACTCACATGTAAGTAAATTCTAAATCAGCAAATTTAAATAAAACATGCTCGTATTTTACCTAAACACATTACCAAGTCATCATATTGTCTTTAGGGTTAGGTAGGTGAATATTTTGGTCCCGGTTGTTGTCGTAAGATGGCAGTCGTTAAAACCCCCCAATCCGCAGTGGACCAGCGTGGGGGGTTATGGCCCAATACCCCACGTGCTATTGTCCACGTGGGAGGCCTGTGCCCAGCAGTGGGACGTTTATAGGCTGATGATAAAGCTAAGAAGCAGATGTTAAATTGTTGTCAAACTCATGACTATGAGTTTGACAACAATTTAACATCTGACTAGTGGCTGACATTTTTTTCGAATGATTAAAGGTAAAAGTATTATACTTGATAAATGTATCATTTTACAAACTATTGTTTAATAAACTACTCATTAGACAATATACCTATTTACTAAAAAAAAATTCATTATGCTAAAACATTATTTCACAAATTGATTATTTTTTAAACATGTTAGTTGGCAAAACAATGTAAAGCATAAATAACATTTAACAAATACTAGCTGCCCTACTGCAGTAGGTCACGTGATAGGTTAGAAATTTAAGACAATCGCGAAGCGCAGCATAGCGATTGTCTTAAATTTCGAGGTTATTTTTTTTATTAGACAACAGAAATACTAGCTGCCCTACTCCTGTAGGTGTTGAAAAATTGAAATTGCTTACATCCTTGCTTATATAATATATCATACCTAATATACCATACTTTTTGTAAAATCACCAATTTGGCAAACGAATTATTTAGTCAAGTGAATATTATTATAATAAGATTTTAACAGTAGAAATATTTCCTAAGAAAAACATTTGCGAAATCTGTATTATGTCAAATGATTATTTTTAAAGTAATATGTTTGCGAAAAGAAAGTTTGTCAAATGATTAGTTTTTCAAACTTTGTTTGTAAAATTATCTTTTGTCATACGTTTTTTGTTAAACAATAGTAAACCATTAAAATAATTGAATATATTTGTATTTCGCTCGGAGTTATTTTACTTGATAAGGTAAGGTATTGTGTAACTATTGTAAAAGTAAGTTGGCGTTTAATTGGTTTGCCGGCAGTAGTTACAAAGATAATATGAGATTATGACAAGTTTTTACTTTGTAGATTTACGGTTCAATTTTTGATGGCGACATCATTGGCGACACCCAGAAAAGAAATCGTCTCTGAGACAAATTGAGGTAAGTATTGGTGGAGTTTCTCGAAAACCACCGGGACCTCGCCATTGGCGTTTTTCGCAGTTTGCTTTTTCTGTGTTGGGTTTGCTTTACTAATACACAACTCATTATCCAATGTAATACTTTTTGCATTCCATGTTTATAAATTATTTGTGTATTTTTGTTCATTTCATGGTCAATCTGTGTTTGCTAGCATAAAATTGAAGAGGTATTTACTGAGCATTTTGGTAGTAATAATATTTGTGTGTTCATTTGCTTTATATTAACTAAAATGCAGAGGCCACTAAGGAGCTTCCACAATCCATGCGGTTATAAAAGGTGAACTATCCTTTTTTAATTTTAAGTCAGGGATGCGAAAAGAAAAAGAGCTTTTGAGATGTGAAGATAGAATCATCATCATCATCATCAGCCTATAAACGTCCCACTGCTAGGCTCATGCCTCCCACGTGGTCAATAGTTCGTGGGGATATTGGGCCATAACCCACCACGCTGGCCCAATGCGGGTTGGTGGGTCTTAACGACTGTCATCTTACGACAACAACCCGGGACCAACGGCTTAACGTGCCTTCCGAAGCACGAGATCTTTTTAATTTGGTCATCCATCCAGCGACCCGGCATTGCCAAAGTTGCTTAGCGGGCAAGATCGCAAGCCGAACGCGCTAGCCGCTGCGCCATCGAACTTAACTAACGAGTGAAGATAGAATACTGCTGTTTAAAAATGTATATTTTGCTTACAGAATAAACGTTGCTGCTGTCGTCGTTCTGATGATGAGCTAACTAAGGACTTCCCCTAATATAAGTACCTATGTGTAGAATTTAAGGATTTGAGATATTGTGACAATAATAAACAATCTTTTATTAAATTTTATATTTGTTTTTATTACATAAGGTTTCTCTCGTTCCAAAGCCTTTGAATAAGAGCCTGTTGGACTGTCCTCTCCTACATTAACTCGATATTTACACGCCTATCAATATTTTGTGGTACTTGAGCCACTCTTCTTAACTCTGCCTCAGCAACCACCCTGCGGACTTGATTTAAAGCCTCACGCTTGCGTTCTTGTAAATTAAGTTGAGGAGCAGGAATTTGGACACGTAGAGCCATGTTGTGCAGCCACAGCACATGTATTCACGATTTGCCCAGCAAATACTGGATCATAGTGAAGCATCCTCGCAGACAACAAACATCTAAAAAATAAGATTTACATTCACAGCTAAACAGATTTGGATGAAGCATAGTATGTAGATGGATCACGCGCTTGATCAACAAATAAGCTACTTCATCTAATAACTAACTAACTAATAAGATCCATCGAGTGGTTACTGTGGGAGAAACAAAATTATGCTACAATCTCAAATCTTCTTGATCTGCCAAATCCAACATTTGCCAACGCCAATGGTTCTTGCTCAAATTTTGTGGCTGAAAAATTAAGTAGATAGGTATGACATTATAAGTTAGGTAAGTACATTACTCGGTAATTGTGTATGATGCTGTTTTTTTACTATATATCTGTAGGAAATGACATAAAAGTTACTTACGATTATGACAATACGGCGGTGCGCTGCGTTGAGGTGAGCGTGACGTGTGCGTCATTATTTAATTACGGCAATACGAAATCAAACGTTATGGTTATGACGCAAACGCAGTCAAGACGCGCTGCATAACATTACGGCGATCGGCCCGCAGGACGCCGCCTGCTACGCGCTTTGTCAGCGACGACCACAGCTGCGACGGTTTAGGTTCTCTTGCAGGCTCCTCTTCGTCGCCGAAGAGGTCAGCAATCAATGACAGTGACGTTTGTGACTGTTGTGCAATTTCGTCTGCAGCAGGACTGTAACAAAAAATAAAACAAAATATAGTAAAGTAAACAGTCTATATAGGTACTGACCTACTGCGGGACAAAGGCCTCTATCATTGATAGAAAGTTATCACTACAATCTTGACCTCGGTATAAACCGCAAATAAAGTAATATCATAACCATTGAAGTACAATAAACTAGAGAAGACACCGCAAAGCAAGATTGTGTGCACTAATGTGCAGCCCATGGGCTGCAAACGCCTTAGTGCGCGTGATTCAAGTGATTGTGGGCCTTGCGGCTGCACCTTAGTTGCGCACAAACTTGCTTCGCGGTGTTATGAGTAACATACAAGTTTAAGAGTAACACGTCAAATATTTTTTTTTTTTTTTTTTTTGTTCGGGGGTAGTTGCTAAGTGAACAACAAATTAAAAAGCTCTATACTTTTTATTTAATTTATAATTATAATATTAGTTTAGCAAATTTAATTATTAATGCAAATCAATAATTAGCACTTAATACCTGCTGGTGAGTGTTATCAAAACAATAGCACAACTTTAACACTTTTGCACCACTTCTGCACTGCGCTGCACTACCAACTGCAAACGATGGAGGCTCTTCAAGAATCGGTGACTCAACTCCAACAAATGTTTACCCAGCGAATGGATGCGTACCAGGGTGAGCTTCATAATGCGGCTCCTTCGGTGAATGTCACCAACTTAGCGGCAGACTTCACAACATTCAGGGCGTTCATCATGACGGCTCTTCGCACCCTCCAAGATCAGGTGGGCCTGCTTGCTCGTCAGGTGGACAGCATCGAAATGAAGAGTCGGCGGAAGATGCTGCTGGTACATGGCCTGCCTGAGCAAACCAACGAGGATGCGGCGGCAGTTGTGGTGAACACTGTCGTCGGCCCTATGAAATTGTCTGGTTTTTCAGTAAAGGACGTGGGCCGTTGTCATCGTATGGGCCGCACATCAACAAGCGACCGGCCGCGACCGATTTTGTTAAAACTATGCGATCTCGACATAAGGAACAAGATCTGGCATGCGAAGACAGCGTTAAAGGGCTCCGGTATTACGGTCTCCGAGTTCCTGACGAAGCCGCGGCATGACACATTTATGGCAGCGCGTCAGAAGTTTGGTGTCACAAGATGTTTCACGCGCCAGGGTTACGTGTTCGTGGTCGGCTCTGACGGGAAGCGCAGCCGTATAAGCTCACTGGCTGAGCTTCAGAAGATTACGGTTGCAGATGAACCCAAGCCTGCACCTGCTGCGGCCAGGGCACCAGAACCTGCATTGCCGAAAACCAGGCGAGCCCGGGGCACCGCTAAAAAGTAACACTTGTTGCAATTTTGTAGTGTTTTGTTGTTGTGTTGTTGAGTGGACATCTTTCGTGGCCCCGGTTTATTCATTACATGGTACATATTTTAATTAATTTACCCTCTCGTCACTACTTTGTTTCTTTGTTTTGTTGCAGTAAACGTACCTATTTTTAATTCCATTTGATGGTATCGATTAAGATAAATTTTATTTTAGTGACAGTGACATATGAATGAATGACTTTTTTATATTTAAATTTGTTCTGTTAAGGAACAGGCTAAGGTCAGAGACCATACTGCCTAGTCATTAGTTTTTATTTATTTTTTTCCCTAAGTGAACGAGGTAAAACGTCTGACGTTTTTTGTTTTTTTTTTTCTTTGTTTTGTACGTTCCGTTTCTGCCTTTTACTTGTTATTTTTTTTTCCAAATTATTTTTGTATCGGGTCCACAGATAGTTTTAGATAATTTTATTTTAAATGTTTATTATTAGCATTACATAGTTCATTTTAATTTGTTTTCTACGATTTTGTTTTTTAAATGTCTGCTTTATTTACTTTTCTTATTTTATTATGTTTTTACGATGACACAAACCAGCGGGTGGAGTTGTTGTACTTTACTTATAGTTTTTATAGTATTTTTAACATAATTTGTGATATTATTATTTATAATATTTAAACTTATATTTATTTTTATGTCCACCTCAGGTGATGATTCGAACTATCTTTCTTTACCTTCTGATAGTAGTGATGAAGACAGTTTTGTTAGCATCCCGTCCCTCTCCGACACACTACAGTCTCAGTTTTCTGATGTACCAAAAAACTTTAACGTCGTTCACATAAATGCGCAAAGTATTCCGGCTCATTATTCAGACATGCTGGCGTCACTCGATAACAAAAATATTCATGCTGTATTAATCTCCGAGTCGTGGCTTAAACCGTGTTTACCTTCTACCTCTTGTGCTCTGCCTGGCTTCCATCTTATACGCAATGATCGTACTGGCTCCCGGGGTGGCGGGGTTGCTATATACTTACGTGCTCATATTCCTTTCTCTGTAATTAGCACCTCGGCACAACCACCTCCAGCTAACGCAGGCGAGCATCTGTTGGTTGAAGTTGTTCTTGCTCATAATAAAATCCTTCTCGGAGTTTACTACAGCCCTTCTTTACTTGTAAATTTTTTCACTTCATTCGGAAATCTACTTGATGACTTAATTCCTTCTTACAGCCATTCTATTATTATGGGTGACTTTAATACTTGCCTCCTTAGGAACGACGCCCGTACTTCTTCATTTCAATCCGTTATTAGTTCCAGTAACTTAAATATTCTCCCACTTACTGCTACCCATCATTTCCCGAATTCAACTCCATCTCTTCTCGACTTGTTAATAGTTTCATCTCCTCAGCATGTTGCGAAGCACGGTCAATGCTCAGCCGACGCTTTCTCGTATCATGATCTCATTTTTTTGTCCTATAAAGTTCGTCCTCCTAAAGCAAAACCCAAAGTAATTCTTCAGCGCAATTTTAGTGGTATGGATCAACATGCGTTCCGTGAGGACGCTTGTAATATCGATTGGTCTTCCGTTACATCCGCTCAGTCCGTTGATGAGCAGGTCAATACTTTTAATTCGCTCGTAACGAAACTATATGACAAGCATGCACCGTTTCGAGCCGTTAAGATTAAACATCTTCCAGCGCCATGGTTGACAAATGATTTAAGAATATTGATGCAGAAGAAAGTCGCAGCAAAAAACCGATTCAAATTACGACCTAATGATCACAATAGGGAAAACTATGCCAAGATTCGTAATCGCTGCAATAGGGCGTGTAGGGATGCGCTACGCCGCCACATCCATAGTTCCGTCGAAAATGTAGACACATCCAAAGTTTGGATATTCCTCAGGTCGCTTGGAATCGGAAAGTTAAAACAAAATCCTATTTCACACTATTAATATTGACTCACTGAATCTTCATTTCTCTTCATCATCATGTATAAGTGATGCCGATAAAGCGACTACGTTACACAAACTGTCTACTATACCGTTTCCTAATCTTTCTCCCTTTGTATTTGACCAATTATCGGATTGTGATGTTAAGAAGAGCTTGCTGTCAATTACTTCCAATGCGGTGGGTAATGACGGTATAAGCCGCAATATGTTAGTACCAATCCTTGATGTCATCCTCCCAGTCCTCACTTTCCTTTTCAATAGCTCCTTCTCCAACGCTGTATTCCCTTCCTCTTGGAAAGACGCTCAAATAATTCCTTTGCCTAAAAAAGGTAACCCTAAATCATTTGCTGAATTTCGACCCATCTCCATTCTTCCTTTCTTATCCAAGGTCCTTGAGCGTCTTGTCCACAACCAAATCAGTAAGTTCCTTTCTAATCATAAACTCCTAAACCCACTCCAATCCGGTTTCCGTCCTGGCCATAGCACAGTCACTACTTTAGTCAAAATCACTGACGACATCCGCCATGGAATGGAAAACGGCCAATTGACTGTGCTGACGTTGCTGGACTTCAGCAATGCCTTCAACACTGTTAATTTTGACATCCTCTTAGCTTTGCTGCGCTCTCTTAACATATTTCCAACGGTAATTGAGTGGTTTCACAGCTACCTGTACGGGCGCGGGCAGCGGGTTCGCCTTGAGGAGAAGTTCTCTTCGTGGTGTGACTCGACGGCTGGTGTCCCGCAGGGTGGCGTTTTATCTCCTCTTCTCTTTACTATATTCATCACTTCAATTTCTGAAAACCTTTCTTCTTCCTACCACCTATATGCAGACGATCTACAGATATACTGCCAGGCACCACTTTGTAATCTCGCTGAAGCTGTTCAAACTACCAACGGCGACCTGGGTCGAATAGTTGATTGGAGTCGAGCCTTCGGACTTAAGGTCAATCCAAGGAAAACGCAGGCTATTGTGGTCGGCAGCTCCAGATTGCTCTCAAAGGTCAACTGGAAAACACTTCCCAAGGTCGACTTTGATGGAGTGACTATCCCCTATAGTCAAGTTGTAACGAATTTGGGTGTAGCTATTGATAGTTGCTTGAGTTGGGGGCCTCAGCTGCAAGCTGTCAGCCGCAAGCTTTACGCATCTTCGGCATCTTTAAGAAGACTACGCAACTTTTTACCCACTGCCACTAAAATTTCGCTAGCACAGTCGCTGCTCCTTCCTGTCTTAGACTATGCTGACGCCAGCTATCTTGATCTTACGGAGGACCAGCTAAATAAACTTGAGCGCCTTCAAAATCTTTGTATACGATTCATATTTGGCTTGCGTAAGTATGATCATGTTTCTGAATATCGCGCTAAACTCAAGTGGCTTCCTATTCGTCTTCGCCGGAATACTCACATCCTCTCCCTTCTTTATAACGTATTGTTTAATCCCAATTACCCTAGCTATCTAAAGGATCGTTTTAGTTTCCTTCATTCTTCTCACTCGCGCTCATTACGGTCATCAGAAAACCTAACTCTTAAAACCCCTCCGCACCACACCACCTTTTACGATAACTCTTTTACCGTACAAGCTGTTCGTCTCTGGAATTCGCTTCCAGTTGCGATCAGGCGTGCGCAATCTATCCACACATTTAAGGAGCTCGTGAAAAATTTTTACCTATCCGCTTAACCACATCCTGCTGCAAAGCTGCCATTGTCAACTACTTTCTACCTGAGACTATTATGTTTAAGTATGTATATGTATATATTTACATACTAATATATTTATTTCACACACACTTATTATTTATTTTATTTATTTATTTTATTACATACATTATTTATTTTTATTTATTTATTGCTATCTATTCACTTTTATTTAAATTCCGTAAAAAGTTTACACCTCCGATTTTCGAGTTTATATGATCTCTCCATCCGACTGGTTGTCTGGAAGAAATCGCTTCATAGCGATAAGACCGCCAAATTGTGACTATGTATTTTACCTATTTTCTTGTTTTGTATGTATTTGTATTGTAAACTGTTGCAATAAAAGAGTTATCTAATCTAATCTAATCTAATCTAATAATTTACAAATCATAAATTGAACACTAAATTATATTCAACGGATTTAAAAACAAACAAGAAAACCATACAATACGTTTCTACTATAGTAGTAAATACATAGGTAAATTTCATAGTTGTCACACTAACCATTCAGCCCAAAACTAAGTAAGTATAGCCCGAACTATGGTGACTGAATATCGGATAAACATATTAAATACTAAAAAACATCCATGACTCGGTCACGAATGCTCGTGCTCACCACACAAATATTTGCCTCTTCCGGGATTCGAACCGGGGACCGTGGGTTGCGTAGTCAGGACCGCTGCCCACTCGACCACCCGGCCGCCAGATTGTAATCGTTAAACATTTATAATAAATAAAAACTTACGAACATTATTTTACTTGATGCGAATTGTTGAAGACTGAAGGCGCCTGATGACGAATTTGTCGAGCAGCTGCAGGCCAGGGAGCGGAGTAACGACACACAAACACTTGTTGTGAATTGTTGAATATCCGAAGACACTTCACTTCACGAAGACAGATCACTTTGTAGAGCGGAGTAGCGACAGTGAAATACTGATAATTACTTAGCAATCAAACCTCCCTTATATACATTTTTTCTTATGCTCTTCTACACAACACAAACGCATACTATTTCACTCACATGTAAGTAAATTCTAAATCAGCAAATTTAAATAAAACATGCTCGTATTTTACCTAAACACATTACCAAGTCATCATATTGTCTTTAGGGTTGGGTAGGTGAATATTTTGGTCCCGGTTGTTGTCGTAAGATGGCAGTCGTTAAAACCCCCCAATCCGCAGTGGACCAGCGTGGGGGGTTATGGCCCAATACCCCACGTGCTATTGTCCACGTGGGAGGCCTGTGCCCAGCAGTGGGACGTTTATAGGCTGATGATAAAGCTAAGAAGCAGATGTTAAATTGTTGTCAAACTCATGACTATGAGTTTGACAACAATTTAACATCTGACTAGTGGCTGACATTTTTTTCGAATGATTAAAGGTAACAGTATTTATCACTGGTATCACTACCTGATATAAGGGTTACATTTTACATATTTGCTCTAAATTGTACACTACTACTATCGTTCATCTAGATAAAACTAAAAATTCGTGGTGCAGTAATGGCTGATGCAAAGATATTGAAATCCTCATAAATTGTTTTTTTGGTGTGCATGGAACCAGTTGATGTTTCTACGATTCTTACCTTACGTTTAGAAATAATGCAATGAATGAAATACAAACGCAATGAATAAAACACTTAAGCAATGCAAAATCATATTCCCACAAAAGTGCTTACTTGACATCGCGCCCTTGGTGGCGGGCTCGGCCGAGCCCGCCCGCACTGCGAGGCTTTTTGCATTGTTCCTGTATGTTACAGTAAAACTGATAAAATAGAATTTTAATAATGTCTGCATTAAAAACAACTTTATTCATCAGATTTATTTGACCCTATAAATAAATAAATCGTGTAACATACTTTGTTATTAAATTAAGGTAAGGATAGTAATATCTTTTTTATGATGTTTTATATCCTCATTATGCAACATGTGTCTTATTAACTAAATCCATTAAATGTCCACATTAAATGTTAGTTTTATATAACTTCATTAAAACCTATATTCAGTCAAGTGACTGTAACATACAACATTAAGGCAAGTGCACAACGTTAAAATACAATCGTTTATTATTATTTATTCTACTACTTACAGTCATTTATTCTAAATTTCTATGAGCAAAGTTTCAATATTCTTAATCAAAACAAAAATATATTGCAGTCAGATTTGTTGTAGTGGAGAAATAAATAGGCAAACATATTAATATGATATTGATCATTTTAATTCTACACAAAATCAGATCGCGAGTTCAATTCTCCCGATCGAACAAAAAATATATTTACTTATTATAATTTTTCGATGGGTTTGTGATCACCAAGCGGCATTTGGTAATCATGGTGAATGCTTATTCGCATACTCATAAATTATAGCGACAACTTATTTCCAATAATTTAGGTGTTTGCTCAGCAGTGGGACTGCATAAGTACAGGTTATCCTTTATTTTTATTTTTACCGAACGTAATATACCTACCATATGCTTAAAAATAGGTTGATATTATCTAAATAAATTACATATTGTGAACTCCGCTTTATACTGCTACGTAGTGCGGTCATAGCAAAATCTAAATAATTGATCATTGTCGTTGTCGATGTCAAGCGCATTGCTTGTGTTGTGTTATGTCATTTTTTAAGTCTTAATGTACAGTTTGTAGTAATGCTAAACCTCTGCAACCCTTTTTTGGGACAGAAACTAAATATTTCAAGGATTAATATGAATAACAGTGTTATAGAGAGTTGAAAGTGCTATTTTGTTGCGGCTACCATACGGCATGTAAGTTTAGTTTTATTTGACAGAAGATTTGCGTGCTTTATTTATGACAGCCATCGGTTGAACGGAACATTAATTTTATTTCGCTGCTTCATTTCGTTCCGCGGTTGTGTTGATTTTTAAGCCAGACATCCCAATAATATTTCAAACATCAGCGTCTTTTATCAAATATTTGCATCAGGCAGCGATCGATTGATCATTCTAAAGTGGTTTTATGGAAATATTATTGGGATGTCTGGCTTAAAAATCAACACAACCGCGCAACGTAGTGAAGCAGCGAACAAAGTGAGCGTGGTTGTGTTAATTTTTGAGCCAGACTTCCCAATAATATCACTACTGCTGGTCTATCATATGGAGCTCGTCATCCTATTTTGTGGCTTGTGTTGTGTATGAAACGCAGCTTTGACCAAGACTGATTTTATTATTCCCACACCCGCATAACTAATAATTACATTCTACCTACACGGCAGACGCCTACCACTACAACATCTTTCCTTTACATTTTTTTTTTTTTTTAACAATGTTGTTTTAACTCTCAATACAGTACAGTAAACAATGTTGTGTAATCAATGTTTAATATTAAAAAAATAAACAAAAAAGAATTAAATCATTATTATTAAAGAGGAATTTACATTTTACAGTAAACAATGTTGTGTACAATAATAGTAAACAAAGTTTAATATTAAATAAAATAAACAAAAAACCAATAAAAACATTATCATAAAGAGGAATTTACAATTTTTTTTTTTTTTTTCATTGTAATAATTTAACAATTTTTTATCAATCTATGTATATAAAAATTATAAACTTAGTATTAAGTGTAACATTACTGTTTATTATTAACGAAGTGATTAATAAATAAGAACAGCAAAGTATTAATTTTAGCTAATAGTAATTGAACAATTCTCAACAATCCATATTAATAAAAACATAAGACTTAGTACCTATATGCGGCTACTTTTAGCATACATGTATAACACTACTGTAAGTAAGTACCTACGTTAAATAAACGAAGTGATTAATAAAATAAAATAAAACTTTTTTTTTTTTTTTTACAACAATCAAACTGGTGTTAGCTTTCTTTATTTGGTATTATATATGTTTTTTATGTTAACACGAGCTGCTACAGCTGCCGGTCTTCGAGTGGCCTGCCTATCTCGATATGTGCCCACTGATGATTCTTTATTGCTACCCGGGCTATCACATAATTTGCTACCCTGATCATCGTCGCTCTCAGCACTCGACCACTGTTCGTCGTCACAAGTAGACTGTTCCTCTTTAACATTATGAGGCGCAACCGAATGATCCCTAATTAAATGCCGCCTGTTCCTGCGGTATCGCTTGCCCGCGGTGTCTAGGACGAAGTATGAGCGAGGTTGTGATGCCTGTGACTGCACACATACACGCTTCCGGACACCCTCGTCCAGCATCACCGCCGGCTGCCCAGGTGCTAACTCTGGCAAATTCTTTGTTCGTTTGTCATAATATTTTTTAGTCATTGCTTGCTTGTGTAATATTGACTCATAATCGGCGGCGTTGTCACGACCCGGTAATAACTTACTATTATGTGACGGAAGTCTAGTATTGAGCCTACGTCCCATAAGTAACTGTGATGGTGAACCGATACCATCCCTTGGTGTCGATCTAAAGTTAAGTAAGCCTAAGTAAAAATCGTCGCCTGACATCAATGATTTAATTAACATATTTTTTATGATATGTACAGCTTTTTCACTTCTACCATTAGATTGCGGATAGTTGGGGGATGTTGTTATATGGGTAAACCCCCATTGTTTGCTAAATTCCTTAAATTCTTTTGACGCATATGCTGGCCCATTATCAGTAATTAACTCTTTAGGTATGCCGTGTCGTGCAAATTGATCTTTCATGGCTACTATTACCGATTTACTAGCTATGTTCTTTAATGGATTAACCTCTATATAATTAGAAAAGTAGTCTACTAGTATAAGAAAGTAGCTTTTATTATATTGAAAAATATCCGAGCCCACTTTCAGCCAGGGCACATTAGGGATAGCGTGTGGGCGCAGCGGCTCACGCGTGGGCCGCGCCGCGCGCTCGGCGCACGTGGCACAGCGGCGTATAGCCCGTTCGATTTCCTGCGACATTCCTGGCCAAAACATTACATCACGCGCGTGTCGCTTGCACCTATCCATTCCCATATGGCCATCGTGGACTCGATTTATCATTTCAGATCTTATTTCACGTGGAATGTAAACCAAATTGTCTTTAAAAATTACATCACCCACCAGTTCAAAAGATTCCCTGTAGGACCACTGTCTACGTACTTTTGGGTTTACTTCATATTTATTATTAGGCCATCCATTTAAAATATATCCAATAATTAACTGACACTCATCATCCTTGCAGGTTGCCTCTTTTATTAAATTAAGTTTTATTTCACTAAATCTGACATTCTCCAACAAAAAACAAGATTGCTCAGCTACCTCTTCACATATATTGTCTTTCATCATATCAGGCAATGGAGCACGAGACAACGCATCTGCCACAAACATATATTTACCGGGTTTATATACAGCTTTAAAATCATAACATTGAATGCGCAACATCATGCGCTGTAGTCGTGCCGGAACAGAATCCAAAGACTTATTAAATAATGATTCCAACGGTTTATGGTCTGTCTCGACGGTTACGTCCTTCCTACCAAAGACGTATTGATGAAAACGTTCCAACGCATACACAATAGCCAGGAGTTCCTTCTCGATCTGTGCGTACCTGCACTGCGCGTCCGTTAGCGTAGATGACGCAAACTCGACTGGCCGGCCGGCCTGCAGGAGCACCGCGCCCAGCGCGCGTGAGCTCGCATCTACTGATATTAAAACCGGTTCGCTAACAGAACACAATGCCAGGACAGGCGCAGCGCACACTGAGTCTTTTAAACGTCGCACTGTTCTCTCATGTACTTCGTCCCAATACCAAGTAGTATCTTTCTTTAAAAGAGAACGAAGCGGTAATGCTAATTCTGAATAATGAGGTATGAACTTGGACAGGTAATTAACCATACCTAAGAACCTTTCTAAGGATGCTTTGTCATGCGGTACTGGCATATCATAAACGGCCTTTAATTTTGCATTATCTATTTGCATGCCACTACCACTAAAAGTGTGACCTAATTAAGTGTTGGCGACGCGTCCCATTCATAGTCATAATTTAAAATAATTTAACTAATTAAGTTAGTATTTATGTGTAAAGTCATTCGTTTATAAGATTAAAGCAAACAAAACCGGTCATAGAAAGCTCCAGTTAGCTCAGAGAAGGTTTAGGAACACATAGAAAGTTTTAGAACTTTCTGGAAGGCAGTGGAACTTTCTAGAAAAGTACAAGTATGTGTTTAGAATGCTAAAAAAAACATCTAGAAAGTTGTAGAACATTCTGGAAGGCTGTGGAACTTTCTAGAAAAGGATAGGTATGTGTTTAGAATGCTATAGAAACATCTAGAAGGTTGTAGAACTTTCTAGAAAGCTGTGGAACTTTCTAGAAAAGTATAGGCACGTTCTGATAGAACTTTCTAGAAATTATAGAAATATGTAGAAAATTGGAATGTTATGGAACTATCTAGAAAACGGGAACACCTATAAATACGCGTAGCATTCTATGACCGGTATTCAGTCTCACATCAAACGTTGTTGAGTTAACAAGTGTGTAAGTCGCAAGAATCCAGTGCGCTACTATACTGTGATACTACTCTGTAAATCTGAGGAAAAATAAAGGAAGAATAAGTATTTCGAGGCTTTTATTGACAGAAGAACATGTACAAGCGGACCCAAGATCTACAAGACTTCTCTCGGCATCCTTGTCCCAGCCAGCTCGTAAGAAAACAGTCAACAAATACAGTCCACTACCCGACGGACGGTAGTCGTTTAGCCTGGCTTCTGCACGTCTCTATAGACAGAACGCGTCATAGAGCTGCCGCCGCCGTAAGATACACCCGCCGTCCGCCACAATTTTTGGTCCTTCGAGCCGGATTTTGGAAAACAGGAATGCCTGTCACTAGATCGGAGAAGTCAAGATCTAAAACCGCTGCAGAACCATCCACCTCGACTGAGTGGTGCATGAATACGCCCACCGAGACAACGGGATCATCTGCAAGCCAGTCTACGATGACAACGAGGACACCGCCGCGCCCCAGTGGAGGAGTATCCTCTTCTCGCCTTGAAGGGGACCACACCGTACCAGCCACTCGCACCAGGGAAGGAGTTTCACCCGCACGCCGAATGGGAAATTACCCTGCTCTTACTACTGTGCAAGCTGGAAAAGGGGAAATAGCGAGCTCTAACGTAGTCGTACTGGAAGGGGATCACCTTACGCCCCGCCCAGTCACTGTCCTAACAGACCATATACAGCAACACGAAGACCTAATGGCACGTATCGCCGAAATAGAGAAAAAACGCATTGCTCGTATGGTCGAAGATGCACATAACGCGTCTTCCGCCCTTGCTGAGGCAAACAAAGTGCTGCGAAATGAAGAAGTACATCTGAGAAGAAACGATACGCGCTCTGTTCATTCTTCAAGAAGGCGAGCTGAGGTCGAAGCAAAGATGCAACTCGCAAAAAGGGAAGTAGAAGTTGCCGAAGCAAAAGCCAGAATGGCTAAAGTAGAACTTGAACTACTGCAGGTGGATTCGGATACGGAAGAAGATGGGAAAGAAAATATCCGCCAAAAACAGGTCGAAAATTGGCTAGACCAGTCAAATCCCATAGACAGAATGCCACCTCAGAATGAAAAGAGTGACATGAAAGAACTCGCCGAAGCAATAACAAAGCTTTCCTTAAAGACATCAGAAAATACGATTTCGAAACATATAATCGAACTCCCATATTTTAACGGTGCCAGCGAAGAATGGTTAGCATTTCGGAGATCGTATGAAGACACGGCGCACGCTTTTACTGCTGCACAAAATCTGGCTCGCCTAAGAAGAACGCTTCAAGGGAGAGCCAGGGAAGCGGTAAAAAGCCTTCTATTTACTGCCGAGAATCCAACGGAAGTTATGAAGGGGTTAGCGGCGCGCTTTGGTAGACCCGGAGCACTGGCGTTGTCTGAACTGGAGAAGCTAAAAGATCTTTCTAGAGTCACTGAAAATCCTAACGATGTATGTACGTTCGCCAGCCATGTTCGTAACTCCGTCGCAACTATCAAGGCACTCGGAAAGGAACAATATTTGTGTTCACCTGAAACAACAAAGACGCTTATTGAGAAAATGCCATCTTCAATGAAGTATAGATGGTTCATCTATCACCGAAGTCGCCGGGATGAAGAAAGACCGGAACTAATGGTTATGAATGACTTCTTGGAAGTAGAGGCTGACATGTGTGGGGACTTTGCTCCACCTGAAATATCTTGGGAGTCGAAGAAAACCCGTCAGCAATATGCTCCTCCAGTTGCGTTTTGGGAACCGAAAAGAAGTACATTTAAAAAGACAGTCCACGCCATGCAAAATAAAGAGGCATCTAGAAAACCAGATGGCCCAGCGTGCCCCGAATGCCAGGAAGAACATTTTATTTTTGAATGTCGCAAGTTTAAAGAAGCGGACTCGGATACGAAATGGGAACTGGCAAAGAAAGAAAAAGTTTGTTTCAAATGTCTTCGATACCGACATGCAAGACCAACTTGCAAGGCGTCAACCTGTAAGAAATGTTCAAGATGGCACCACACAAGCCTTCACTCCGATAGTCCTCCACCGACGGCTTACCAACCTAATAAGCCTCACTGCAACATCGCTCTCAGCACGGATAAAGAAATAACAGAAAAAGTGGTTACCTCTGTGCACACCAACAGCGACGGGAAGGCCTACCTGAAAATGGTTCCAGTAGTGATATATGGTCCAAAAGCCTCCATCCGAGTACTGGCCTTGTTAGACGAAGGGTCGACCATATCGCTTCTAGACTCTTCCGTCGTGAAGAAGATCGTAGCGCAGGGAGAAACAGAAAAACTTACCATCGAGACAGTTGGAGGCAAAGGTATACAAACGAACGACTCTCAAAGGGTGCAGATTAAAATTAGAGGCGCTCACCGACGCGACAAAAAGCCGATTGAAGTAAGAACTATTGACCACCTAAAGCTGTCCAAACAAGGGGTACACAGCGAAATAGTAAGAAGATGCAAACTTCTGCAAAAGATCGAGAACCAGCTAGTCTATGAAAAAGAAGAGCCACAACTACTGATTGGGCAAGACAACTGGGGACTTATAGTTACAAGGAAACTAAAGAAGGGTAAAGTCTCCGAGCCAGTCGCCTCGCTCACTGGACTGGGCTGGGTTCTCCATGGGTGTGACGCTAGAGACATTGTGCCAGTGAAATTTGTTAACCACAGCAGATTGATAGAAGACGAAACAGAAGCCTTAGTTAAACGCCATTTCGAAATCGAGTCCATTGGCGTACAGCCACGTCGTCCAAGCAATGACGCCGACCAGAGAGCGGTAGAGGTTTTAGAACAAACCACCAAAAGGTTACCAACCGGAAAATTCGAGTCTGGACTGCTGTGGAAAAATGATAACGAAACGTTGCCCAATAACTACAACCAAGCATACCGCCGTCTAATCAACATCGAAAAGAAATTGGATAAAGACAAAGAGCTAAGGAAATTCTATGAATATCAGATGAAAAGTTTGATAGAAAATAAATATGCTGAAAAGGCGCCCTCTAGAACTACCACGGGTAGAACTTTCTATCTTCCACATTTCGCTGTAATACATCCTATCAAGAAGAAGCCACGAATAGTCCTCGATGCCGCTGCAAAATTTGAAGGAAAGAGCCTGAATGGTGCTCTGTTGCCGGGACCCGATTTTCTTCAATCTCTCTTTGGGGTGTTAATACGATTCCGTGAGAGGCCATTCGCCATCGTCGCCGATATCAAAGATATGTTTCTCAGAATCCAGATGAGAGAAGCAGATCGAGATAGTCTAAGGTTTTTGTGGCGCGGTGGCAATAGAAGCGGAAAACCAGAAGAGTACCGTATGGCCTCGTTCGTATTTGGAGCAACATCATCACCATTAACAGCAATCTACGTGATGAATAAGAACGCTGAAGATTTCAAGGAAGAGTTCCCGGCAGCAGTGGGAGCTATACGAGTAAATCATTACATGGACGATTACCTGCAAAGCTTCGCAACGGCAGAAGAAGCCAGAAAAGTAGCAAAAGAGGTTCGTGAAATCCACGCGAAGGCCGGTTTTCACTTAAGAGGGTGGTGTAGCAACAAGCCAGAAATACTTGAAGGGATTCAAGAACAGCGAAAGGAAGATATTCTAGAATTAGCAAAAGAAGAAAAGACCCTTGGGCTTAGATGGCTGATGACAGAAGACACAATGGCGTTTAACGTTGGGCTACGCAATACTCCGTCTGAGGTAATTAGTGGGAAGAAGACGCCCACTAAAAGAGAAGTTACTAGTGCGGTTATGTCGACTTTCGACCCCATGGGATTTGCCATTCCAGTCCTCATCCAAGGAAAAAAACTGATCCAGGACATATGGCGCACTAAGATCGGCTGGGATGATGAAATCCAGAAAGAACAAATAATCGCCTGGGTCAGATACCTGAAAGAGGTGTCCATTTTAAAGGACTTAAAAATCCCTAGGTGTCTATCACCTTCGAAAAATGAAGGTCAGCTTCATACGTTCTGTGACGCTAGCGAAGAAGCGTACGCTGCAGCAGTTTACTGGAGAACAGAAGAGCCAGACGGAAGAATACGCATATCATTAATTGCCGGCAAAGCAAGAGTTACTCCGACGAAACCGGTCTCAATCCCTCGACTAGAATTACAAGCTGCGCTTTTAGGAAGCAGATTAGCGTCGACTATCGAAAAAGAACTAACGCTTAAAATCACGAAGAAGACGTTTTGGACTGACTCAAGCACAGTACTTCAGTGGATGAAGTCGGACCCCAGAAAATTTAAAACCTTTGTAGCTCATCGTCTCGCTGAGATCGAAGAACTGACCCGACCACAAGACTGGCGATGGGTACCGACGAAAGAAAACCCTGCCGATGACGCTACGAGAGGAACGCCTATTGAATTTGACCACACAGCGAGATGGTTTAAGGGTCCTGGTTTTCTGCACGAAGCTGAAGGGACGTGGCCCATCAGACATTTTGGAGCCACAAATACGAGTACAGAGGAAGAGAAGAATTATTATAAAGTCGCTACAGTAAAGATTATCGAACCGTACACACCGGATCCTGGAAGATTTTCCAGCTGGACACGCTTAGTGAGGACCACAGCCCGCGTGTTTCAGTTCATTGATAATTTAAAAATGAAATGCAGAGCTAAACATGTTGTTAGCGCTACTACTAAAAATGATTGTTGGAAGCCACAGAAGCCCGCTCGAAAGAAGGAGTTCATCATCCGTCCATCATCATCAAAAGGAAAACTAGATATAGCCTTTATTCCTTTGGAAGATGTGCACTTGATAAAGGCGGAAGAGGAATTAATCAAGCAAAGTCAACGAGAAAGCTTTGCTAAGGAATTATTTTGTATGAAAGAGGGCAAACAAATTGAGAACTCGAGTCGACTCCGAAATGTGGATGTATATCTCAACCGCCACGGCATCATTAAACTAAGAAGTCGGACAAGAAAGATATATGTTGAAAATCGGGAAATGAACCCTATTGTATTGGATGGGAAACATAGAATTAGTCGCCTCATTATTGAACACTACCACCGAAAATTCCTGCACGGCAATACCGCAACAGTAATCAACGAGATCAGACAGAAATATTGGATTTTGAGTCTGAGAACAACTGCAAGGAGTCTGATTCACCGGTGTCAATGGTGTAAAGTCCACAAAGGCACGCCACAAATCCCGCCTACTGGCGACCTGCCCATTGAGCGATTGCACCATCATCAGCACCCCTTCACCAGTTCAGCTGTAGATTATTTCAGACCGATGCAAGTCACTGTCGGAAGGAGAACCGAGAAGCGTTGGGGAGCCCTTTTTACGTGCCTGACTACAAGGGCAGTACATCTGGAGCTGGCCAACTCACTCAGCACCAGTTCTATGATCATGGCATTGAGAAGAATGGCTGCACGTCGAGGATCTCCAAAGATCATATTCAGCGACAACGGAACGAATTTTGTTGGAGCGAGCAAAGAATTAGAAGAAGCAGCCAGTAAAGAAGGCATCAAGTGGAAGTTCATACCGCCCGGATGTCCGAGCATGGGCGGTGCATGGGAAAGACTTGTACGGTCAGTAAAGACAGCATTGATGGCCGTGCTGCAGACAAGAACACCGCCAGAAGAAGTTCTTCACACTCTCCTTACTGAAGTGGAGCACATTGTGAACTCACGTCCACTTACCCATATAAGCATGGACCCAAATGATAAAGAGAGCCTCACACCGAATCACTTTCTACTTGGAAGATCCAGTGGAGCATCAGCGCCTGGAGTGTTTCAAGACCACGAGCTTATCGGCAAGGTCAGCTGGAGGACAGCACAAAGGTTGATAGATCATTTCTGGAAGAGGTAGATAAAAGAATACCTAAAAACTCTAATGCCAAGAAAAATTACTGGAAGGGACACTGAAGATCCACAAGTAGGAGACATAGTGATGATTGTGGATGCTTCTCTACCTAGGAACACTTGGCCCCGAGGCGAAGTCCAGAAAACCTATCCAGGACCAGATGGGCGCGTGAGAATCTTGGACATACGAACGACGTGGGGCATACTACGAAGGCCAACACGAAGGGTCATCATATTGGTTCCAGCAACGACGACGTCGCCACCTCAAGATGGAGAGCTTCGCACTGCGGGGGAGACTGTTGGCGACGCGTCCCATTCATAGTCATAATTTAAAATAATTTAACTAATTAAGTTAGTATTTATGTGTAAAGTCATTCGTTTATAAGATTAAAGCAAACAAAACCGGTCATAGAAAGCTCCAGTTAGCTCAGAGAAGGTTTAGGAACACATAGAAAGTTTTAGAACTTTCTGGAAGGCAGTGGAACTTTCTAGAAAAGTACAAGTATGTGTTTAGAATGCTAAAAAAAAACATCTAGAAAGTTGTAGAACATTCTGGAAGGCTGTGGAACTTTCTAGAAAAGGATAGGTATGTGTTTAGAATGCTATAGAAACATCTAGAAGGTTGTAGAACTTTCTAGAAAGCTGTGGAACTTTCTAGAAAAGTATAGGCACGTTCTGATAGAACTTTCTAGAAATTATAGAAACATGTAGAAAATTGGAATGTTATGGAACTATCTAGAAAACGGGAACACCTATAAATACGCGTAGCATTCTATGACCGGTATTCAGTCTCACATCAAACGTTGTTGAGTTAACAAGTGTGTAAGTCGCAAGAATCCAGTGCGCTACTATACTGTGATACTACTCTGTAAATCTGAGGAAAAATAAAGGAAGAATAAGTATTTCGAGGCTTTTATTGACAGAAGAACAGGTACAAGCGGACCCAAGATCTACAAGACTTCTCTCGGCATCCTTGTCCCAGCCAGCTCGTAAGAAAACAGTCAACAAATACAGTCCACTACCCGACGGACGGTAGTCGTTTAGCCTGGCTTCTGCACGTCTCTATAGACAGAACGCGTCATAGAGCTGCCGCCGCCGTAAGATAAGATACACCCGCCGTCCGCCACAATAAGTGACACTTCTAACACCGAATTCGCACTTTTCCTTGTTAAATTTGATGCCTGCCTGACGTGCCCTATCTAATAATAGTCTTAATCTTTCATTATGAAGAGAGATAGTAGGAGCCCAGACTACAATATCATCAACGAAAGACTCCACGCCCTCAAGGTCTTCTAATATTTGACGGACTTTAGCATGAAAAACCTCTGATGCGCAATTGATACCATAAGGTAAACGTAAAAATTGGTATCTACCGAACGGTGTTCCAAAGGTACATAAGTCCGCACTCTCCTCATTAATCTCTATCATCCAAAAACCAGACCGGGCATCCAATTTACTAAAATATTGAGCTCCTTCTAACTTAGTTGCGATTTCAGTAAGCGTCGGCAACGGGTAGTGTGCGCGGCGCACTACACGATTCAGTGGACGCGGGTCGAGACATACGCGAATACTACCATCTTTTTTAGACGCTACTACTATTGCATTTACCCATGGCGTTGGGTGTGTAACCTTTCGTATAACACCCAAACTTTCCATACGATTTAGTTCATTAAGTAATTTCTCTCTTACGCCTATAGGTATTTTTCTAACAGGACAGACCGACGGCTGTGCATCTCGGTTTATTACAATATTGTATTTGCCTGGTAATTTACCTAAACCACGAAATAAATCGTTGTATTGCTCGAGGTTTAAAGAATATACACGTTTAATCATACCTAACTCCTCACACGCGTGTTTACCCAGCACACTCTGACAGTCATGTTCAGAAATAATAAATCGTAGTGTATACTTATGACCTTTATATATCCAATCAATATAACAAGAACCAATTATTGAAATAAAATTACCACAGAAGGACTGAGCCCTCGTACTATCGTGATCTAGATATGAAATATCAAATCCTAATTTTTTATAATTGTTCTGAGACATGACATTCAAATCTGAGCCGGTATCTAGCTTAAAGACTTCTTTTCTATCATTACTAGCAAATAACAATAAGGTCTCATACCATTTACAATCCTTAGTACCTGGAGTACTGTTCACCATCGAAACGTAGTATAACTCTTGATCATCACTATCGATTTCTTGTTCTATTTGGAACACTTTATTTCTTAACCTAGGGCACGCACTTTTAAAATGACCTCTTTCATTGCACAAAAAACACTGGGCATTTCTAGCCGGACAACGATATTCACCATCACAATGGGGTTTCTTACACCCTTGACACAACCGCTTTGTGAAGTTCCGCTGTGCCCCTCTCGCAAACGCACGGCTTCCACCATCTGCTCCAGAACTTGAGAACTGTGGATGGCGGACGCGGCCCCGGCCCCAGCCGGCGTGAGACCCGCGCATCGCGCCACTACGCGCTCGCCACGGTGCGCCTGCGCCTCCGTACACCGCATCCACTGCCGCTGACGATGACGCACCCCCGTAGCTACCGCCCGCCTTGGTCCCCTCGAGCTGTCTCTTCTCCTCGACAGACATTTCGCCCGCCTGACATATTTTTACTGCTTTCGCCAATGTAAGATCGTCAGCTCTTAGTAGCCGGTCGCGGAGATTACTATCGTTTATTCCGCACACGATGCGATCACGTATCAACCCTTCCTCGAGGTGCTCGAATTCACACTGCTGCGTAAGATTTTTCAAAACTGTTACGTACTCATCGATGGATTCACCGTTCTCTTGGTTTCTACTAAAGAATTTAAAACGAGTCATTGTTGTATTCTGTTTTGTACCAAAGTGCTCGTTAAATTTGTTCACCACGTGATCCAGATTTTCACGATCTGTTTCATTTTCGAATTTAAAAGTAGTATATATGTCATAACCTTCTGGACCAATTAAATTAATAAGCAGACTAGATTGTACGTCTGTCTTCTTTGTGAACACCCGAAGCCTTTAAAAATACGACGAATTGTTTATGCCATTTGCGCCACGCGGCCGCCCGATTCGCTGGCCCGCCTTGAAGACACAATTCCACTGGTGGTCTTGCATGTTCCATTTTATTTTCTTTATTACCTAAACGTATTACCTCCGAGAACACTAATAATAACGCTTATTATCCACCAACGACACAAATTATTAATTACTTTTAGACCGCTGTCACCATGTTGTGTATGAAACGCAGCTTTGACCAAGACTGATTTTATTATTCCCACACCCGCATAACTAATAATTACATTCTACCTACACGGCAGACGCCTACCACTACAACAGCTTGAAGATGGTAATTTAGTTAAGTTGATAGTGACAGACCTCAAAAATTTTTACGACGGCAGCAACGCACTGTTAGCTGTTTTGCAGCGTGAATTTTGGATTTTGTCAGCCCGACGAACCGCATACGCTGTATTATTTTCGATTCCTACTGTATTACCGGCTAATGGCCACTCATTTCCATGCAGCCCCAAATGGGAGATTTGCCTGCAGATCGCGTTACGGAGAGTAGACCCTTTGCTGGAGTGGGTACCGATTTTGCTGGACCCTTTATGGTTTAGACGTCGCGGCCTCGTTAATGCTAAGACTTAGCGTATTTGTAAGTTTTTGTGTATCTGTCAACCAAGGTTGTCCACTTGAAAGTGTAATATTGTTGATAATTTTGAATAGATTAATCAGATCTCAGTCTAAATGGCCCAATTTATAAATATGGTGCAGTTTATAAATAATTCCCAAAGGAGATGTTTAATTTTATGCCAAGACCATGTACACCTACTCAAAAAATAGTATAAAATACATGTATTTAGTTGGTAAAAGTAATATTCCGATATGCTTTACCATTTTCGTGTAGTAAAATAAAAATGAAAACATAATTTCCAATAACCTGGCAACTCGATATGCCTTCCTGAGTTAAAATCAAGTGTCCAAAGCTGTAAAGAAGGTAATAAAAATGTAACTATCACCATGATTTAAAGAAATAGGCCGGCGTTTGGAGTTTTCTCCCGTGTTCTTTTAGCAACAACACGTGTTGAGAGACTCCATTTTATTTCAATCTACCGTACAATACTAAATTTATTTTAAAAATATAAGTATATCACTTGAAATTGGCTTAATGCTAAACGCGAAGCCATTAATTAAGAATAGAATAGAATAGACCGGCGTTTTTTTTTCATTCCGGTTTTTTGGTGGTTGGTGGTGGACTCTGAGTAGTTGTGGTGTGGTTTTGTGCTGTGCTGTTTTTCTATGCTGATTTCATTGAGGTATTTCTGATTTGGAGCGATTACCTTATAACCTGATAGATATCCATTTACTGCCTCACTTCTTGACTTCTGCCTGCTATCCTGGACTTACGTTTGCTGCCTCACTTGTTGACTTCGGCCTGCTATCCCGGACTTGGATTTGCATTTGATTGACCTGTTGTTGATACCATTGTTGCTACTACCTACATTCGTTGTTTTCAGGTGAGTTTTTCGTATTTTAATTAGGCATTTACGAGAGAATTAATAAAATACTTACTATCACTTCTTTACAAGGAAATAGATTCCGAACACTGCTCTATTGAAATAACAGTAACTATAATCAAAGTGAAATACATTAAACTAAATATAATATCTATTTCAGGCAGCAAACAATGTCTTCTTTGTGTGTGATGGACAGATAGATGTATTCGGTAGACCATTATCTGGCATCTGGGGATAGAATTACTAGGTACCTACTACAATGACCTATGACCTTTTATAATAAAATATCATTGACCTACTAATCTTGGAACAACATGTTGGACATGAGGTTAGTAGTGCATTTAAATAGATAGATAGATAATACTTTTATTGTAACAGTTTACATTAAACATGTAGTATTTATGAAAAACTATTTTTATTGCATTTTTATTTTCCTATTATTTAGAACCTAACACATTCTTCACAAGACAAAATAAATATTAGTTTATTAACAAACTTCTGAATTTTAGGTTGACACTGATGGAATAGTTTGTCATCCATGTTTCTCAGGACTAGGCGTAGGAACGTCATTAACTGAAAATGAAGCTTCTAGCAATCAAGAACATGTTTGCGTTTGGTGCAGATCATTGTTTCAAAGACGAACACATTCTATCTCAGAACTTTTTTTAATACATAATATAAATTCATGTTCAAATAATAATAATTGAAGTACTTACCTAGATCTTTTTATGAATTACTGATTTAAATTATGGTCTTTTTTGTAGATTCCTGAAGGAGGATTAGTACGTTATTCATGCTGGGTCTACTTTAGGGGCTCATTAGTCAAAATCCCAGGCCTCCTAGAACTTTGGCATCACAGGACTCCAATGTCTGTGTATGGTGCAGAAGATCACATGCATTGTTAGAAGGCCCCGAAAGAAATAAACTCGCAGAAAGAATTAGTCCAAGCCATGTATCTTTTCGTAGCTTTATTTTCAAGAGACACAAGTGAGTGATCTAATGTAAAAAAATTACTTTACATTCCTCACATTTTATGATTTCTTTGTTTACAGATACCTAATAGTGGAAGTGTTTGCTATGCATGTTGGGTGGCTGCTCAGCGAAATATTCGCAGACAAGCTGCAAACAATGCTGTGAGGCAAATAGAGAACGTAATTGTTGATAGGAACGAGGATCAAGCAATCACGTATGATAGAAAGGTTTGCATGGGGTGCAGATCTTCTTTGCTCCACAGACGGACACATATGTAGGGAGATGGTCCTGAGAGAAATATAATCTCAGAAATAATGTTTTCAAGAGAAGTAAGTAGTCTTATTTATCAAAAATCTTTTTATATAATTGCCCTGAAACACTATGCCCCATATCTTCGTTCTACTGTACGGGGGGATGACAAAAAAATTGTTTTGAGCTCACAATTCACTAAATAGTCGATCTCATTTAGTTTTTTAAAAATATCTTCAGTGTTTTATAATAGTATAGATAGATGTGGTAACAATTTTGTGTTTTCAGCTTCCACCGGATGCATTAGTATGTATGGGATGCTGGAGAATGGTCCAGGAGTTACGAGAGAACCCCAATATTATCGCAGTACCAGAAACAAGTTTGCAAATAAAATAAACATTAATTATGCTTCATAAATTGTAAAAATGTTTTATTTCATTACTACCAGTTACCTACTCTACCTACTTAGGTGTGTTACTTTAACTAGGTATTATTCACTGCATATTAGTACATACACTAGGACTAGTACCATGTTCTCATAAGGTTGTGTTCTTTAATGTATGTTAGATTTGATTTGATGTAAGGGTCGAGGTGCTGCTCTTCTGTTAGGTAATAAAACGCTGAAATCTAGCAGTCAATTACAATTAACAGCTTAAGTATAACTCTACCTACATGTTATGAAACTAATAGAAGATATAATTGTTATTATTATTATTAGCCGCAATTGTCCCACTGCAGGGCAAAGGTCACCCTTCCCTTCTTCCATTCCTCCCTACTAGCAGCGATCTGAGACTAATCCTTTTAGAAAAAGGAAAATTATGTTAAGTACCTATAAAAACAGGCTCATCTGGGTAATCTCCTAGTACCCAGTTATAGGCAGCCAAATAAAGATAAACAATGTTCCTCATAATGTTTGTTGTACTCGTTTGTTACCCTAGGCACTACTAGTAGTGTCATATGCCTACTCCAATAAGAAAACAATAGGTCTACCTTAGATTAAAACAAAAAGGGAAGATACGGCATGTGCCTACTTGTAGTCAATCAAAATATAGTCCAGGGGCCCAAGTCTGCTAATTTACGAATGGCATAATTGAATCGTAATGGGCGATTTTCTGACAGCCCAAATTAAAAAGTAAAAATTAGTTCAAAAACACTCGATAGATGTCGTTTTATGAAAGCTGGGCTACTTATGGGCTGTAATAAATTCTACACTTTTACTTGTCTACCAAAAGAATAAAAAAATAGTATTTACTTACCTATTTATATTCAGGACATCCAGAACCTATTTCTATTTTGGAATAGAATAAATATTACGCAGCCATACACGTGCTCTTCATGAACCCGCCTTTTACTAAGCGCCATACTAATCTATGCTAAGCGCCATCTATGAAGTCATTTACGAACCAATTTCTTTTTTTTTTTGATCTCGGAAAATCGCCCATTGTATCGCAATTGTATCGCATTGTAATTGTTTGACACATTTGGTATTCTTAGATGAGTAAGAGAATACCAAATGTGTCAAACAATTACAAAACGATCCAATTGCCATGCCATTCGTAAATTAGCAGACTTGGGCCCCTGCTCAATTACTCAACTGACCAGTGTTGCCAGTGCGGATCTTTTGTTCCGATTTCGGAACTTAGAAGCCCTTGGCGGAACTTTTGCGGAACATCAACTTTGTCGGAACTTTTCGGAACTTTTGACCTAAGCCTCAAAATTAGTATAAAAGAACAGGCTGTTTGACTCAGATTCTTTTCATAGACTTTATAAACTAAAAATGAATTTCACGATTAGAAGTCGCATGAAATATGGCGCTGGTGCTGTATGTTTAGGTCTTTGGCTGTATGGTGTGTTTTCATTTCTGTTTTAGGATTATTTGGAAATTGTACCGACTTTATGAATCAAAGTAAAAATCCAATTATAGGTATGTAATACAGAAATTGTTTGATTTTTTCCAATTTCTTTTATTTTTACTCAGGCGGAACTTTTCGGAACTTTTCAGATGAGAAATAGGAATAAATCGTAACATGCTGCCGGCAACACTGCAACTGACGCGCCTTGCCGTCTCTCGTCTCTCTCGTACGTACACGACCGATTCCGACTGAAGTGAAATTGTGTCTTTAGGTCTCTAAGCCTAATTCTAGCGGCTCACTTACTAGACGCTAATGCCGTATCTTTCCTTTTTGTTTTAATCTAAGAGGTCTACAGATGGAATAGATGCCTCAGAAAACTGCATTGTTGTGCAGAGCAGTAGGCAGATGTATGTTTGTCTATTTCTCTTTTATACTTACACCAATAGAAATACATGCTTTGCTAGTAAAAATACCTCGATTTGACCTGGCCAAGAGTAAGTTAATTTTTAAGTAACATTATCAATGTCAGTATTGGAATATAGAGCTGTTATTAGGACCAAAATCACAGAAAACAATTACTAAAGACCAAAATGCTGTACGTAGGTAGGTACTACGCTACTACGAAAATGAAAAGTACTTTTGTTTTGACAGCTACTTGACATGTCACATGACGTTGACGGATTACCGCCTGCGATCACGAAAGTTGCTTTAATTAGTTATTTAAAATAAATTCTACATGAAAACTATTCATTTATTTGAAGAAAATCATTTCGAATAAGCTTATTCCATTAATTAGCTACATTTTGTTGGCATTTTCTCCATACAAAATTAAACATCTCCTTTATTTTTATTTTGGCCTTTTATTTAAAAAAGAAAACCATTTTTTATTTTTTTTTAAACTCAATAAATGTCGATAAAATATCAAAATATCGGTATTCTGATATTTTCAAATTTAATATCGGAAAAATATCGATATTGGATAAATAATCCGATAGTCCATGCTCTAGAGCAAATAGACTTATTTTAAATCAGTCATTCTTGCAGTGACCTGCCATTCTGGGGGCTTATTGTACCTATAACCATTTTCCCCGTGTGGTGCCGGGTCAGAATTGCACCACCCCCTCCCCTGTATCTTAGCGGGTGTCGTAAGAGGCGACTAAAGGGATTTTGTTGGTGGGAGAGCTTTGCTCGTCCGGCGCTACCACCATGCGGACTTGTAAAACCCGCCGAATGTTCGGTGCTCGACACAGGACGCGTTCCGGGTTCAGAGCCGTAATACCGGAGCTCGGGGAGGTGCGGTGGTGGCAGGGTCAAGGTCCGGTTGGAGTCTTTGTGGACGCATTGTTCGGTTGACGTGGGTCGATTCGCCGGCCAGGGAGACCCGTAGAAACGGTGGTGCCGCTGGCCGCCCGCGGCATAGTACAGGAGCCCAACTAGGGCTAACCACCCTAGGAGGCTGCTCCACCAAGTCGCGCATAATCCCGAAGTGGCTCGTCGTGCCGGTTGGTAACCGGATTGGTGGGTCCCGGCGACTACTTTCGGGGGGGTACGGGGGCCCTTCCGTCCGGCGGGTCGATTTACGTCTTACCGAACAACTACATGCACCAGTTCATGTTAGTCTCCCACACTTTGTCTTTTCCCCCTTGCCGCGAAAGCATCTCCTTTTACTCACGCCCCCATCCAACCACCAATGTCAGTGTCTAATAACAATGCAGGTCAGACAGCGGCATCCCACTTCCCCACCACCAAGTCGCTTTTTGAGGTGGAGTTCACTAACATACATGGACTCCATTCAAACCTCAACGCCGTCCACCAACACCTTGAGACAGCCCGGCCTGCGTTGCTCTTTCTGACGGAGACACAGATCTGCCGTCCTGCCGACATTGCATATCTGCACTACCCTGGCTACGTGCTTGAGGAATGCTTCCTCGCGAAAGCCGGAGTATGCCTTTTCGTCAGGACGGACGTTTGCTGTAGACGTTTGCGCTGCTTGGAGGATCCCTCCTTCTCCATTCTATGGGTACACGTGGATCTTGGTTCCGAGAGCCATGTCTACGCTTGCCTGTACCATTCCCACTCCGAAGACCACGAGACAACTCGGCTATTCGATTAACTGAGCCAAGCAGTTGACGACGTACAGAAGCGGTTTCCGTCTGCCGATGTGGTGCTTTTGGGAGATTTTAATGCCCACCATGAGGCCTATTTGTGCTCTTGCAAAACAGATCACGCAGGCCGAACTGCCCACGCATTCGCTCTCACGCATGATCTAACTTAACTGGTTCTCCAGCCCACCAGGATTCCAGATATATCAGGTCAAGCGCCCTACCGGCTACACTTACTGGTGACGAGTCGACCAGCCGGGTACAGAGTGTCGATAAGTGCTCCGTTGGGCACTTCTGACCACTGCCTGGTAGGTGCCACCGTACTGCGCCGTAAAAGCTCTCCCTCAGTGGAGTCTAAACGGCGTTTATGGCACTACTCGTCGGCAGATTGGGATGGTATGCGCGACTATTTTGCGTCCATCCCGTGGGGCTAGCGCTGCTTTGTGGGAAGGGACCCATCGGAGAGTGCCTCTGCTGTCGCAGACGAGGTCATGTTTGGGATGGAATATTACATTCCTTACACTGCGTCGTCGGCAGCGGAAGTAAGGCGCGCTCTTGGTTCAATCGTTAATGCGCCAAAGCTGTTGAACTTAAACAGGTGACGTATCGCGCAAGGCTCGCACGCTCAACGATCGTTACATCTCTTCACTCAAGGTAGTCTTCAACAAGGCCACCAAAGTCTGCAAGAGAGCTCTCTCGAGAGCGAATGCCCAGCGCGTTGCTCGCGTTGGCCAAGAGCTGTTGTTGCACCCAACGGGTAGCTAAAGTTATTGGCGACTGGCCAAAGCGGTGCAAACCAACTTTTGCGCACCTTCTCTGCCCCCACTGCGGTACCCTGATGGTTCGTTGGCCCATCGGCCGCTAGACAAGGCTAACCTCTTAGCGAAGCTCTTTGCGGCGAATTCGCGCGTCGATGACTGCGGCGCGGAACCACCTACCATCCCTCACTGTGGTTCCTCAATGCCTGACGTCCAAATCAGACAACGTGACGTCCGTGCCGTGCTGCAGTCACTTGATGTGCGGAAGGCTAGCGGTCTGACGGTATACCGGCAGTCATCCTTAAAAAATGTGCTCCCGAGTTGTCTCCAGTACTGACACGCCTATACCACCTCTCGTACTCTACTGGGATTGTGCCGGAGGCTTGGAGAAAAGCAAACGTCCAGCCGGTCCCGAAAAAAGGGTATAGGTCCGACCCAGCCAACTATCGACCTATTGCTGTCACCTCTGTCCTTTGCAAGGTTTTTGAGCGAATCATAAACAAACAACTCATTCGCTACCTAGAAGATCACTCCCGGATTCATGTCATGATCGACAATACGGGTTCAGACCGAAACGATCTACGGGTGATCTCCTGGCGTTCATAACACACCTGTGGGGTGAAGCAACGGACAAGCACGGAGAAGCACTGGCTGTTAGCCTGGACATCTCCAAGGCTTTCGATCGAGTTTGGCATCGTTCGCTTCTCTCCAAGCTTTCGTCATACGACTTGCCACCTCGCCTTTGCGATTGGGTCGCCGGGTTCCTGCATGAGCGCAGCATTCATTCGCGTACTCTGCGAAAGCAGTGCCTCACAGTTTCTGCAGGTGAACGCCGGAGTGCCGCAGGGTTCTATAATATCGCCCACGCTGTTCCTTCTGCATATCAATGACATGTTATCCTTGGGTAACATTCATTGCTATGCAGACGACAGTACAGTACACCGGCGTTATTTGGGTCACCCTGCGGCAAAGCAAGTCGATGTAGTGGAGTCGAGACGGAAGATTGTCATTGAGCTGGACGAGGAGTTAGACCGCATTTATAAATGGGGCTCTGATAACCTGGTCCAGTTCAATGCCAAAAAAACACAGGTCTACGCTGTCACGGCTAAAAAGTCCGCATTTCTCCCCCAACCCTCCTTCCAGAGCAACCTATTACCCATCCAAACTGGCCTCAGTCTCTTAGCGGGTATGGACATACACAGCGACCACAACCTGAAGAGCTATATTGAGAGCATTTTAATCACAGCCTCACGTAAACTCGGAATCCTGAACAGACTGAAGCGGTTCTTCACGCCAGAGCAACGTTGTCTTTTATATAAGACTCAGGTGCGCTCCTGCGTGGAGTATTGGAGTATTGCTCTCATCTTTGGGACGGATCCGCCAAGCACTTGCTCGAAGCTCTTGACAGGTTGCAAAGACGTGCTGTCCGTATTATCGGTAACGATGACGTTACGACCAGTCTGGAGCCGTTACAGCTACGTAGGGACATTGCTTCCCTTAGTGCTTTCTACCGCCTTTATTTACCACGGTGAATGCTCCGAGGAGCTCTTTGACCTCATCCCTCCCTCTCCTTTCCTTTCCAAGTCGACGCGTGCAGGTCTTAGAAGCCACCCTCATACCGTGCTGACCATCAAGACACGTACCAAAAAGTTTGGACAATCGTTCTTTTGCCGAACTGCCCGTATGTGGAATGCTATTCTCGCACACGTGTTTCCCTCCTCTTTTTCTCCCGGGTTATTTAAGCGGGGCGTGTAAAAGCATTTATGCAGGCCGCCATAGTGTGAGCGTTCGGCATAGCGTGATAGCGCTGTGATGAACGCTTTCACTTCTTGGGCTTCACTGGCTGCTTTTCATCAGGCAGAGTGAGGCCATTATGGCGTGCCACAATAAAAAGAAAAAAAATAACTTCAACATCCTCAACACCCATCGCAATACTTACCATTGATGTCGAAATTGCTTCGATGGTTAATTATAAAATTCGTTTTAATAAAACAAGCTAGCTAAGCATGTAAGTAGTACTTGTACTCGTTACTTTTTGCGATAGATGTTAAAGTTAGATATTTAGCCCCCAGAAAGTATAACTTGCACTTTCGCAACCCGAACGATCGTTCACTGCTTCTTGCTAATCGTGCTCATGTAGCCATTTTTAAATAGCGGGCATGATTGATTCATGTTTTAGTTTAGCAAGAATAAAACAATATACTAATATCTCAGGTGTTGCCAGTATATATTGCTATGAATAATGTAAACGGAGGTGACCCCTTGCAAAACCATCCTTTTTTTACTGGATAGTAACGGTAAAGAGGAAAGGGTGATCTGCTTCAAATGATTCGCACTCGCTCAAATAGACCGTAGCAACCGCTGTGAACAAACGAGGCCGATTGAGAATTTCATAATTAAATTCACTCATTATTCAGAACTACTACGACAATGTTTCTTTCCAATCTTTTTACTTTTAAGATTAAATTAAACCTTGTAGGTAGGTGCTAAATTACTGCTCAATCATAGTTGTATCAAGTCGGGTCATGTGGCCAAAAACACTTATATTTTGTCGGGTTTTAATGTAGCAATTCCTAGTGTTATAGTACATTGTTACCCTAGGGGTGAAAGTAGCTTATTTATTCCCGAGACTGGGTTTGGCACCCGAGCGTAGCGAGGGCGCCAATAGTTCGAGGGACTAAATAAGTCTTTCACCGGAGGTAAACACTGTGCTTTTCATTACGAATACAAGGAAAGTAAGTATCCGGCGTGAAATAATAGCACTTGATGCTGTTTTGTTTCGTCCGGCCAGTGAGAGTTCCCTTCCCCCCCTCCCCCCTCACAATTACTATTCCTTCCTTAACTCTATTCCTTTCTTAAAGTTCGGCAACGCATCTGCGACTCCTCTGGTTTTGCAGTCCATGGGCGGCGGTGATTGCTCTCCATCTGGTGACCCGCCTGCTCGTTTGCCTCCTTCTAATACTCGTATATAAAAAAAGTAAACATAAAAACATGAATAGGCTAAAGAAAAAATGAGTTTAGTCCATTAGTCGCCTTATACGACACCCAAGGAAAGAAAGGGGTTTGTAGTATAATTATGTGACGGGTAGGTATTTTTTTAAATGTAAATATGGCATTAATTAATGCCATGCCGTCCTTCAGAGGCCCGTCCTTCTTTTATTAAAACGAATGAGCCCATCGCCGGTCTATGCTGTTGGCCTATGTGCAGTCTTTAGGTTGTTAGTCACCTTTTACGACACCCAAGGGAAGAGAGGGGTTGGTAGTATTATTTTAATTAGCCCATCGCCGCTTTATGCTGTTGGATGTATGTGCAGTCTTTAGTCCGTTAGTCGCCTTTTACGACACCGAAGAGAAGAGAGGGGCTGGTATAGTCTGTTCAATATAGCTTGATTCTTGTGACAGGTGTCAAATGGAATGACCATTGAGATCAATGGTTGAGACATTACAGAAGTAATTGAATCAAATGATAATTGAAGTTACTCGGAAAGCTATTCTCGTGTAATTTTGATATTGGTGAAATCGGGTCTTTTACAAATAAACAGATAGGTAATAAGGTCGAATAGTTATTCCGTGTTTGTCTCTTTTACTCTAATTTAAAAATATGTTTACATGACAGGAACAAAATACGGAATAACTATTCGTAGCTTATTCTTTGTTTATTTGTAAGGCACTTAGTTTATAAAATTTAATATCATAACTTTTTGAACGTGTCGTAGAAGGCGAAAGTATTTTTCAGTAAGTAATTTATAGGTAATAATAATTAACGAATAAGTACTTCTTAAAATGGTGAAGATTTTTTAATTACATCATTGTGTTGGTAAACTAGTCAATTCATTCGATTATTTGATCATTATAGAAGCCAAATAAACGTTTTGACAAATAATAAACATATACCTTTTAATTTTATAAAAATTAAAAGTGATAACCCTAATGCTTTTGCTAATTATCTCAAAAAAGCTCTAACTAGCTGAGATATAGCGTTAACTAAACAAGAACTTTTTCAATTTTACAAAAATAAGAGGACAACCCTAACGCTCAATTGGCGCGTAGGTATATATATAAAACAACAAAAGGGCCTAGTTTCCGTACTGCTTTAGCTTATATTTATACTGTGAAGCGGTCCATGCGCAAGAGGCGAGTCACCTATCTTCCGCTATTTTGATTTAATCTAAGAGTGTACCTACCTATAATTGTATACCTACCTACTTTATAAAACAAAGATATTTTCAAAACAAAACAAAAAACGTATTTGTTAAGGTACACTGAGCGAAAAAAGCTACGTACATGACCCGATTTTGTAATGTGTATGCAATTTACTACTTACTACCGTTGTAGGCTACTTAATAATTGTTCCGTTTATCTACTAATGGTGAATCTTACTTACGTGTTTGTAGGCCGGTCCATTATCCATAATGGCATTGCAGAAATGTACTTATAATGGTGTTACATACTTATTTCATCTTTATCCTAAGGAGCAGTCGATAGCTACGTGTTATAAGTAGCGGCCTTATTTACAACATGATATCTATTCTAGCTACTTAGTGCATAATGTGGCTAGCTACTTAGTATAAGTAACCGACTACACTATATCAGTATGCGGTACACATTTAGCATCTGGCTACTTAGAATTAACCTGTACGTATTGCGTCTACTTACATAAGGTTGATAGATACGTTAATGTTTTATATTTTAGCGTTTTAATAACGCTTAAAAAATTTTACTTAATAGATACGTATTTCATGTAGCCGGTCACATTATACCTATAGACTTATAAAATCTACCTGTCCACGTACACTAAAGCTACGTATTGTAGATAGCTGACAGCATTATTTCAGTATGCGGCATACTTACAGCATGTGACTAGCTACGTTCAATAAGGAGTCGGTGGTTTAACATTATACGTATTCCGCTTACTTACATAAGGTTGATGGATATGTATTACAAGTAGTCTGTTACAAATTTCTGTACACTACAACATATAGCAACCTACTTATAATAAAGATGAGAGCTACGTATACTAAGGGTTATAGCTACGTATTGTAGATAGCTGACAGCATTATTTCAGTATGCGGTATACTTACTGCATGTGACTAGCTACGTTCAATAAGGAGTCGGTGGTTTAACGTTATACGTATTCCGTCTACTTAGATAAGGTTGATGTATATGTATTACAAGTAGCCTGTTCCAAAGTATCTGTACACTACAACATTTAGCAACCTACGTATAATAAAGATGACAGCTACGTACACTAAGGGTTATAGCTACGTATTGTAGATAGCTGACAGCATTATTTGAGTATGCGGCATACTTACAGCATGTGACTAGCTACGTTAAATAAGGAGTCGGTGGTTTTTCATTATACGTATTCCGCCTACTTACATAAGGTTGATGGGTATGTATTACAAGTAGCCTGTTACAAAGTATCTGTACACTACAACAATTAGCAACCTACTTATAATAAAGATGACAGCTACGTACACTAAGGGTTATAGCTACGTATTGCAGATATCTGACAGCATTATTTGAGTATGCGACATACTTACAGCATGTGACTAGCTACGTTAAATAAGGAGTCGGTGGTTTACCATTATACGTATTCCGCCTACTTACATAAGGTTGATGGGTATGTATTACAAGTAGCCTGTTACAAAGTATCTGTACACTACAACATTTAGCAACCTACTTATATTAAAGATGACAGCTACGTACACTAAGGGATATAGCTACGTATTGTAGATAGCTGTCAGCATTATTTGAGTGTGCGGCATACTTACAGCATGTGACTAGCTACGTTAAATAAGGAGTCGGTGGTTTAACATTATACGTATTCCGCCTACTTACATAAGGTTGATGGATATGTATTACAAGTAGTCTGTTACAAATTATCTGTACACTACAACATTTAGCAACCTACTTATAATAAAGATGACAGCTACGTATACTAAGGGTTCAAGCTACGTATTGTAGATAGCTGACAGCATTATTTCAGTATGCGGTATACTTACTGCATGTGACTAGCTACGTTCAATAAGGAGTCGGTGGTTTAACATTATACGTATTCCGTCTACTTACATAAGGTTGATGGATATGTATTACAAGTAGCCTGTTCCAAAGTATCTGTACACTACAACATTTAGCAACCTACGTATAATAAAGATGACAGCTACGTACACTAAGGGTTATAGCTACGTATTGTAGATAGCTGACAGCATTATTTGAGTATGCGGCATACTTACAGCATGTGACTAGCTACGTTCAATAAGGAGTTGGTGGTTTAACATTATACGTATTCCGCCTACTTACATAAGGTTGATGGATATGTATTACAAGTAGCCTGTTACAAAGTATCTGTACACTACAACAATTAGCAACCTATAAAGATGACAGCTACGTACACTAAGGGTTATAGCTACGTATTGTAGATAGCTGACAGCATTATTTGAGTATGCGACATACTTACAGCATGTGACTAGCTACGTTAAATAAGGAGTCGGTGGTTTTTCATTATACGTATTCCGCCTACTTACATAAGGTTGATTGATAGGTATGCATTACAAGTAGCCTGTTACAAAGTATCTGTACACTACAACATTTAGCAACCTACTTATATTAAAGATGACAGCTACGTACACTAAGGGTTATTGCTACGTATTGTAGATAGCTGTCAGCATTATTTCAGTGTGCGGTATACTTACAGCATGTGGCTAGCTATGTTCAATAAGGAGTCGGTGGTTTAACGTTATACGTATTCCGTCTACTTAGATAAGGTTGATGGATATGTATTACAAGTAGTTTGTAACAAAGTATCTGTACACTAAAACATTTAGCAACCTACCTATAATAAAGATGACAGCTACATACACTAAGAGTTATAGCTTCGTATTGTAGATAGCTGACATCATTATTTCAGTATGAGGCATACTTACAGCATGTGACTATAGCTACGTTAAATAAGGAGTCGGTGTTTTAACATTATACGTATTCCGCCTACTTACATAAGGTTAATGGATATGCATTATAAGTAGTCTGAGTGTTGAGTCGCAGTTTCATTTTTCGTCTTTGGTTTTTTGTTTTGTTTAACGTCAGGCCGGATTTGTATGATATCCGATTGTGAATCGGGCGGCCGAGAACTCTTGAGTCTCCATACAAATCAGGCCTGTCGTTATACACAAAACAAAAAGCCATAGACGAAAAATGAAACTGCGACTCAAAACTCAGGCTACTTGTAATATATCGATCAAACAATAAGTAGTTAGGTAGGTTAGTACCTACCTATTAATAAATAAATCAACAAACTTGTGTGCCAGTTTTCGCCACATCGGTTGAAAAATGTGACCTGTAAGTTATAGGTACCTATGTAGGCGAGAACAGACAGACGAACAAAAGCATTTTTTGGCCAATCTCGAAACTGAGACGCTTCGCTCGGTTATTTATATAATATGTAAACAGGTTTCTTTTTTAATTTTGCTGTTATTTATACTTTGAAAATACGATTTTTGTGAAATATTGGGTCCGGGTACACTTGATCCGTAAGTCTCTCATACTCCGAAACGTAGTTAAGTACAAGATTGAAGTCGGTTTTCTTTTAAGTTTTTAAAAAGGAATTACTCAGTAATAGCACTGCCTTACTACTTAGTAACAGTCGACCGACTCATGTACTTGCGAGGGGCAATGATGGGAGGTAGGTACGCGGGGAAGTGAGTGGCAGAGTCGGCGAGCTCGGGTTCCCTATTTAATCCCGAAAGCCATTTTACCGATTATCATTTCAACGAAAACTATTAACCGATCACTCAATTTAACGATGCCTTTTTTATACGAAGCTTTAATTTATCGATGTAACGATTCACCGAAAAACCAATTACCGAAGTTCATTTCAGCGACCATACATGTAACCGACACATTATTTAACCGATGTAACATTTCACCGAATTTTAAAAGTATGTAGGTAGACATCTCGGTGGCCGAGTGGTCAAGTGCTTGGCATGATATCCGGGGGTAACGGTTTCAATTTCCATGTCGGACAAAGTGCGTTTCGAATTTGTCGTTCATAGGCCGGGTTTTAATTAAGCCAATAGGTACCCATCAATTATATAGCGAAGACTTGATTTCAAATACCGTGCAGTAGGACGGTATAAAGGCTGTACTTTCCTTTTTTTAGTTTAAAAGCTATGCTACAAAAAAAAAATCGGTGAAATGTTACATCGGTTAAATAATGTGTCGGTTATGTGAATTGTCGCTGAAATGAACTTCGGTAATTGGATTTTTCGGTGAATCCTTACATCGGTAAATTAAAGCTATGTACAAATAAGACATCGTTCAATTGAGTAATCGGTTAAAAGTTTTCGTTGAAATGATAATCGGTAAAACGGCTTTCGGGATTAAATAGGGAACCCAGCGCAGAGTTATTCGCAAAATCACGCACATACTGGTAGGTACCTACCTACGTCAATAAACCTAGTTCAGATTAGCACTGAAAACGATACGTACCTACTACCTACCTAGCTACATCATATACCTCCTACTCCTACCTACATAATTTTTCATACGCTACGGCCACTGTATTTTTATCAATAAAATACAGAAAGTTTCATACAATTCTGATGAATCTTTTGCACGTTTCATTTTGTGTTTTACATGTACCTTCATAACAGGCAGCAGTAGGTACCTACCTACAGGTTATACAAAGCTGTCAAAGATCTGAATTTATTTTAACCATAATTGATTGAATTTGATTACCCTGTCGTGGTAGCCCAGCGTGCCGTTGACTATACCTATTCTACGATGTATTTTTAAGATTGTTCATTTTTATAAATAATTCGTACCTATATTTACCTACCTATACACTGCAAACTGAGGCAAGTAGGCAGTTACTTGTTGTTACCGCTCCTGAGTCCTGGGGTAGGTAGGTAGGTAGGTAGGTCCTTGTAATCACCTCTGCCGACAGATGTAGGTAGACTCTCCCTCTTGTAAGTACCTAGTAGAGTGCTCTGTAAGACTTCATACTATACCATGTTGACCTTGAGACCGTTTTTATGCCCTACGTATTATCCCTTCTGCTGCCGAACTTTTTTTCGCGATGCCGTTAGTTGCCAAATATTCAAAATGGCGACTTGAAATTTGACACCTGGTACTTGAAAACAACGATTGAGCTATTTCTTGCTTGAAAACATGTACAAAACTGAATATTTATGGTATTTTAATGAAATAATCTATTACAATATCTAATTAACGGTGTACGTAAAACATATGCGTATAAATACTAAAGAGAGATAATCACATCATCTAGGAAAATGCATTTATGTAGGTACTTACGCAGGCCCCCCGGCCAGAGGAGAGCCGAGGGGGTCTGTCAGACTCACCACCACCCGAGCAGCAAGTCCCAGTGTTTAGCGAGCGTGCCTTAGCAACCAATCACAATGGCCATTTGCTGTGAGCACGCTCACGCTCACGCGGGCTCATAGTAGGTACCTACCTACCTACCTACCTAATAATTACTGACTAAAAACCCATGCCAATGACGTGTCCTCAACACACTCGGTTTTTCATTTGCAAAGTTTGTATGAAAACAAATGAAAAAAACTCCACGAGTCTCTGGGAGTTCCAATAACTTAAAAAATAATTAGGTAATTTCATTAGGTACCTACATACTAGGTAAGTTCTTACTTATTATCTACTTAGAGGTAAGTGGGTAAGTACTACAATTATTTTTCTTGGCCGTATCACTCTTGCTTGACGAAACTTGTTCGTGGCACACGATAGGTAGGTACTTACCTATTTATAGCATTTCGTGCATCCTTCCTAGCTACTTACAAGTATGCCGAACCACTATTTATGTATCCCGAATACTTGTGTAAGTAGCTGTGCGTGACCGCCAAATTAGATAAGGTGTTGCTAATAATTTACCAATGCGAAGTCACATGTACCTACCTAAAAATTCCAAAATTGTTGTCTAAGGCTAAAGATAAAATCGGAGGTGGCAACACTTAGCGATGGGCGATTGTTACTAAAAAAACAATCGAATGAATCGACATTTGTTCTACCATGTATTCGATTGTCGATTCATTCGTCCTAACTTAGAAACAATCGAATAAAAATTGACGATCAATTGTTACTAAAAATATTTGAATGAATCGATACAATTGTACTAGTATCTATCATGTGTTTGATTGTCTATTCGTTCTTTCCTAAAAAAATCGAATAAAAATTGATGATCGATTGTTACTAAAAAATATTCGAATGAATATTTATTTGAATTTAGATAGGTAGATAAATTAATAAAACTACAAGTTACATTTTAACGATTTCCAAAGCTAATTTGCTCTCTTTAATTGAAATCATGTATCAATCAATCAATCATGGTAGGTACCATTCACTAAGTTTGTAGTTGTAGGTAGGTATATGCAATTTGTACGTGTGTGTGGTCATAATATAGGTAATCCTATACCGATGCGCGTGACTTCGTTAACGATCAATTGATGTAGTATAAGATATTTTTTATTTAAACATTTATTTTGATCAAACCTTATTCAGGAAAACTTTCCCGGGAAGTATTTAGAATAAACTACTTTATTTCGTATTTCATAGACCTACCTAGTAGGTATACCTAACTCTAGGAACATTCACGTATTTTACCTAATAACAATATTGAATATTACGATTTTCATTCGAACGCAATTAACTGTCGATTGTTTTTATAACAATTGCGTTATTATTACTAATAATCGACTAGTAATGATTTTCATTCGAATGTATTCGGTTGTCGATTGTTCTAGTAACAATCGCGTAGTTACTAACAATCACTGAGCGATTAAATAAGTCTTAACGATTTTCATTCGTACACTATCGACTGTCGATTGTTTTTATAACAATTGCGCAATTATTAATAATCGACTAGCTATGATTTTCATTCGAATAAATCGATTGTTTTAACAATCGAATAATTCGATTTTAATTACTAACAATCGCCCATCGCTAGCAACACTGGGCGTCGGCGTGCGTGCGTTCTTTCTTTTTGAGAACGTGTTTTCCGCGGGCAAGTCGTGTAAAAGTCTAGTCCAACAACCAAACCAAATAACAAAATGATGGCAGAAACAGATGCAAGCCAAGTGTCTTCGGCTGAGGTCGGTGCAGATTCTGAAACTGACAGCGCAAACCACATAAATCTTGGATTTTTATCAAATCTCGACCGAAAGACGACCAAACTCTTTGAGTACCTTGGTGCTACGGCTGATATAGTCCAACATCGGTATCCATCTGCGCAGTTAGTGTTTCTGGGGGACTTTAACGCCCACCATCGTGACTGGTTGTTCCCATACCAAGACACTGACCATGCTGGTAGAGAGGCGCTGAGGTTTTCTCTGTCGCTGAATCTCACCCAACTCATCAAGGAAGCCACGCGCATACCTGATGTTTCTAGCCACACACCTAATTGCCTGGACCTTCTGCTGACTACAGATCCAGACCGCTACTCTGTGTCAGTTACTGCCCCTCTGGGCAGTTCTGACCATTGTCTGGTGAAGTCTGTGTCCAACTACTCCCCACCCGATCCCAGCCCTAGAGGCACAAGGCGGATGTGGCGATACAAGTCTGCAGACTGGGATGAGATGCGACATTTCTTTGCTTCTTATCCTTGGCAGCAAGCTTGCTTCTCTTCTGGCGACTCATCGAAATGCGCTGACGCTATCTCTGAGGTGATATGTACGGCAATGGAGTACTTTATCCCATTTTCCGACGTATCCCTCGATAGCCGAGCTCCCCGCTGGTTCAACTCTGATTGCGCTACTGCTGAGGCGGTAAAACAATCGGCGTACCAGAGCTGGGCTGAAGCTCGCGCACGTAAAACCTCCGATGTCAGCGCAAAGAAGAAAGCCTATAACGCTGCTGCCAAGTCCTTCAAAAAGGTGCTCAGGAAGACTCGGTTCGACCGTGTTAGCCGTATTGGAGCCAAACTCGCCTCTCACCCATCGGGTAGCAAGGCTTTCTGGTCCTTGGCTAAAACGGTGGAATCGAACTTTTGCCGCCCATCTCTGCCACCACTGGTGAAGCCTGACGGATCTCTGGCCCACTCTGCGGTAGAGAAAGCAAATCTATTTGCTTCTCTATTTGCAAGCCATTCGCGTCTCGATTCTGGAAGTAAGACACCACCTGTGCTACCTCAAAGCGGTTCTGTAATGTCAGAAATCCGTATACGCCAAAAAGAGGTACTGAAAACGCTTCGGACTCTTGACGTGAATAAAGCCAGTGGTCCCGATGGGATTCCTGCAGTGGTTTTGCGGAATTGTGCGCCCGAGTTGTCTCCTGTACTGACACGCCTGTACCGCCTCTCTCTCAAAACAGGACAAGTTCCTAAGTCCTGGAAGCTTGCCAACGTGCAACCTGTGCCCAAAAAAGGTAGTCGAGCCGACCCTGCCAATTATAGACCTATCGCAATCACCTCCATACTTTGCAAAAGTATGGAACGTGTATTAAACAGCAAGCTCCTGGCGTACCTCGAGGACAACAGTCTGCTCAGTGATCGACAATACGGTTTTCGCCGTGAACGATCAACTGGTGATCTTCTTGCGTATGCCACACACCTGTGGGGCGAAGCCATCGAGAAATGCGGCGAAGCACTCGCTGTCTCTCTCGACATCTCGAAGGCATTTGACAGGGTCTGGCACGACAGTCTTAAAAGCAAGCTTCCAACATACGGAATTCCCGCCGCACTGTGTGCCTGGATATCCGACTTCCTGAGCGAACGGTCAATAAGGGTAGTCATCGATGGCTGCTCCTCTGACTTATTGGCTATAAATGCCGGAGTACCTCAGGGGTCTGTTCTCTCTGCGACACTTTTCCTGCTGCACATTAATGATCTGTTGTGCCCAGGTATCTTCGGATACGCAGACGACAGCACTGTTACAGAGCGATATATGTCCAGTGCCCGCGCCAGTGTCGCTGAGACTGAGTCACTTAGAGAGGCCATGGTTGAGCGAATGAATTCAACATTACAAGCAGTGTCCGACTGGGGCGAAGCTAACCTTGTTGAGTTCAACGCCAACAAAACACAGGCTTGTCTGTTCTCCGCCAAACGGAGTCCATTTAATCTTACTCCTACTTTCCTGAATGCACCGATACCGATAACTGACCATCTCGAGCTCCTAGGTATGGAACTCTCATCTAACCTCAACTTTGGTAGCTCCATTGAGTCGAAAGCAAAAACTGCTGCCAAAAAACTTGGTATCCTCTTTAAGGTTCGGCGATACTTCACACCGGAACAGCTGCTCCACTTGTATCAAGCACAAGTTCGGTCGTGTATGGAGTATTGCTGCCACCTGTGGGATGGCTCTGCCAAGTACCAGTTGGACGCAATGAACTCAGTGGACCGAAGGGCTAGGAGACTCATAGGCGACGATGCGCTCGTTGGAACCAAACTTCAGAGTTTGGAGCATCGGCGTAAAGTCGCCTGTCTATCGGTCTTCTATAAGGTGTTTTTGGCGAGTGTGCGCAGGAACTACATAACCTGATACCACCCTCTACTTTCTACCACCGGACCACTAGACGCCGGGAGGGCTTCCACCCCCATGTCGTTGACTTTCCAACAATCCGTACGAAGCGGTTTGCTGCATCTTTTCTAGTACGCACCGCTAAGGAGTGGAACGCTCTCCCTGCGTCTGTGTTTCCGGATACTTACAACCTAAGTATCTTCAAGGCCAGAGTGAATAGGCATTTTCTGGGTAAGCGTGTACCACCGTCGGCCTCGTCATCGCTTACCACCAGGCGAGACTGAGGCCAAACGCAAACCCATTTTAAATTAAAAAAAAAAAAAAAAAAAATCTAAAATTACAACACCTCGTGGGAATTTTTCGCGGTAAGTTCGCCCTTCGCTAACTGCTACCTACCTATCTAAAATAAACACCCCTAGGGCTAATTTCACGTGAAATGCTGCTCTGCAACTCTGCACTCCACATTTTTATACAAAAAACTGCAGTGCAGACTTTTTTGTATGAAAATTCGGAGTGCAGATTAGTTATGTAGGTAGAGACAAGAGACAATGGCTTGGATCTTAAAAAATGGTGCACGAATTTGTATAAAACGAGTATTCCACTTTGTTATAAAAAAATCAGAGATTATAATGCACAATTGCATTTTCTAAGGAGACTCTTAGTTTTCGAAAAAAGACCCATACGAAGAATTATTGTTAACAGCAATACAGCATGTTTATAAAGTTTAATTCTTGGTGTTTTATTTTTATTTTATAGACAACAGAAATTTTAGCTGCCCTACTCCTGTGGGTCAAGTGATAGGTTAGAAATTTCGCTACGCTGCGCTTCGCGATTGTCTTAAATTTCGAGGTTATTTTTTTTATTAAACAACAGAAATGTAGTTCCATACAAAAAAATGTTTTATAGCTCTTGATGGTTGGGGGGTGGAGATTCCCCCTCTCCTATCTCTTTTCCCCTCTTCCTAACCATCTTCAATGACGTTTTACACATTTTAAGGTTAGTTTTAATGAGAACAAATGCTTATATCTCCATAACTATGTATCTCCTGTAAGTGGGAATGACACTGGGGGGTACCCCTAGACCCTCCCTCCACCCCTCTATCCCCCACTCCCCTAAATTCGTGCACCATTTTTTAAGATTTTAACTGCAGCATTTACAAAAAAGTACACTTCGGTAACTAAATTTATTTCTTATGAATAAACCTAATTGTGATAAAAATGTAAGTACTTTATTACAAAAGTTTATTTCGTGAGAATACAAAAAAAAGTCAGAACATCATGTTACTGACTTAATTATTCACAAAATTATAAACTTGCTGCAAAATTGCAAGATGAATGAAAAGAAAATACTTGTGTCGTAGAATCTATGGGAAAATATTCATAAATTATAGAATTGTTAAGCAAAACATCGACCAATCTAGTCGAGTATAAATTATCGAGGTAATGAACCATCGGGCTAATAACCGCTCGGTATAATGAACATTACATTAAACAAATATTCCGCAAAGCGATATGTAAGTGAAACGTCATTTGGGTAACATGCTTCTGTTAATAGTGTTTCGATATGGCGTAGGGAACCCGGTTAATATACCAAGTAAGTAGGGGTTAGTCATTCATCATTGTGTTTGGTATCAATGTACAATCACAAGATCTCAGTTCGGGGTGAACCACTAGTATTCTTGTTTCACTACACATCCAATACATATGAAATTCAATATTCCTAATTAATAATTTTCTATCTTCATTTAGAAAACAACATTGATGCTGATATATTAGCTCTTATGAGCAGTGAAGATCTGAAAGAGCTTATACCCAAAATAGGAGATCGTGTGAAAATTAAAAGATTTATTGAACGGCAGTCAGCACAAAAACTGACTTTTACAGTAAGTACTTAGGTACCTACTTTACACTTTTTGCCTACCTACATTTGAATGAAATACCCAGGTATGACCATAATAGTTTTATAACTAACTTGTGTGAAAGTAGTTTTCTAATGATGGTGCTGATTAAATTCGAATTTGTGACTATGAACTGAAAAAAATTAACACAAGAATGCCTAGTAGAAGTATTGAGAAGTTCCATTTTCCAATGTTTTAATTCAAGCCTATCTCAGAGCACTAGTTTGAAACATGAGCACTAAAAGAAAGAATTAATTTGTTGCATTTTCATATTTTTATTATTTCAGATTGTAGAAGACCCGGATGAATACATTCCTATCTTATCAGATGACAATAATATAGAAGTAGTGTCCGAACCTGAATCAAAGTCACCTGAGGATGCATTATCTTGGTCTGCCTCAGCAACTGCCATCAGATCTAATGTGAGTTATGTCCCTTCTTACCTATTCATAATTTAAATGACTTTGTTTGTATTGGATTGGAGTTTGCAATTGCATTTCAAAATGCAATTGCTAAAAAAAACAGTTGGGCTCAATCAAGAGGTCGTCAATCAATTGACGACCTCTGTAGCGCAGTGGGCGAAGGCCCGATTGAGACGCAGAAGGTTGTGGGTTCAATCCCCGCTGCGGAACCAACGTTTGTATGATCTGCAAATATTTGTTCCGGGTCTGGGTGTTTTCTATGTATAATAAAATTATTTAAGCCTAAGTATTTACAAAAAAAATTTATCTAAGTATGTAGTATATCAGTCATCTGGTTCCCATAACACAAGCTCTGCTTACTTTGGGGCTAGATGATGCTTGGTGAAATATGTCCAGCATTATTTATTATTATTAACTCTATTTCCCCGGATACTTTGGAGCACGAGTCTGACTCGCACTTGTCCTGTTTATTAAATAAATTGTGGCTGTTAACTAAAGCTTGCTAAATGATTGCTACTTTTTGTTACAGGTGTCCAAGATACTTCACGTAATTTTTTTCTATTGTAGTCTTTTGTAGATAGTAGATGTAAAAGTAAGTAGTACTCGTAGTTGTATCTTAGATAAGTGACGTAGTTAGTTTTCCATTTCCTTAATTTCTATTTATAATTAATTGTTTTTATGAAAAGTAACATCTGTTAAAGTATACCTAATTTGTTAACAACTATAATACAACAAAACATTTGGTAAATTATAATACTTACACAAACTTACTTATGACTCGCCTTGTATCAGTTTGTAGTAGCTCTGCCTTCTGTGCTGTAGGTTGTGGGTTCGATTCTCACTGTGAACATGGATGTTTGTTCTTTGTCTATTCTATCAGTTACCTGGTTCATATAGTACAAGATTAGTATGGGTAGTTTGGGGTTAAGATTGTGTTGTGAAAATGACCACCAATAGGTATTTATTTATATTCTTTTCTATTTATGCTTTGTACTACCTTATGATTATACTGATGTTGCTTTTAGGCCAGCCTAGATGGGAGAGCCATATTAAAAGAAGGGAACGCTTCTGGAGGATTACTAAAAGAAGGTGCACGTAGAAAATTGAGTCAGTTGGTGATAAACCAGACTATTGATAAATGCAGTACAAAGAAAATCACAACTGAAGAGTTTTACAAATTGGCTTTGGAAATTGTTTCCCTATTTCCAAAAGAAAGTGTAGTGGTTTATTATTCTGCCTACGCGTCGGGTAAACGAGAAACTGCCAAGAAAAATGCAAGTGGAAAATTATACGAAACATACATAACCAGACGGAGAAAATTGCGTCAAAACGGATATCTTCCTGGAAACAGCAGAACTTCATCACGGTCTTCAGATATTTTACCAACCCATACTGAGGACAATAACAATTTTGGTAGGTATACATATTACATTTTTAGCTACCTACTTACTTACTATTGATACTATTCTATAACGTGTATATCCTGTACCCAACAAAACATTTGGTAATATAATACTTACACAAACTTACTAACGACTCGCCTTGTATCAGTTTGTAGTAGCTCTGCCTTCTGCGCTGTAGGTTGTGGGTTCGATTCTCACTGTGAACATGGATGTTTGTTCTTTGTCTATTCTATCAGTTACCTGGTTCATATAGTACAAGCTTAGTTTTAGTAGTTTGGGGTTAAGATAATGTTGTGAAAATGACCACCAATAGGTATTTATTTATTTTCTTTTCAATTTATGCTTTGTACTACCTTATGATTATACTGTACTGATGTTGCTTTTAGGCCAGCCTAGATGGGAGAGCCATATTAAAAGAAGGGAACACTTCTGGAGGATTACTAAAAGAAGGTGCACGTAGAAAATTGAGTCAAGGTGATAAACCAGACTATTGATAAATGCAGTACAAAGAAAATTACAACTGAAGAGTTTTACAAATTGGCTTCGGAAATTGTTTCCCTATTTCCAAAAGAAAGTATAGTGGTTTATTATTTTGCCTATGTGTCAGGTAAAGGAGAAACTGCCAAGAAAAATGCAAGTGGAAAATTATACGAAACATACATAACCACACGGAGAAAATTGCGTCAAAACGGAGATCTTCCTGGAACCAGCAGAACTTCATCACGATCTTCAGATATTTTACCAACCCATACTGAGGACGATAACAATTTTGGTAGGTACTTATTACATTTTTAGCTAGCTACCTACTTACTTACTATGGATACTATTCTATAACCAGTATATCCTGTTCCTTATAATATGTATAAAGAAAATAAAATGAGTAACCAAGAGTTATATCATTCACAGAGGAAACCAATGATGAAAATCTCACGTGGTTGAAAAATAATGTAGACCCGTGGAAGACTGTGGAGGAAAAGTGGGCCGAAACAAGAAATTACCGACTGAAAATTATTAATAATAGCAGCCAAGAAATAGCAGAATACTTCAACAATTTTCCAGCATTAAAACAACCCCAGGGATACACCCTGGTAAGAATCTATTCTACAAATATTATGAAAACTAACTCATCAAAAATTTTTAAAGTTTGTGGGAATTAACACTGAACAACGATAGCGCTGCAAATTTTTGAAACTTCTGTACTTTCGTTAACAATGTAGTTTTTTTTTAGCTCCAAGAAGATTTTAAATCTATGTACCTACCCTGGGAAAGAGAATAGTCTATTCTCTATGCTAGAACTAAAGAAAGAAGAAATCATAGAGTACGCCAAAAAACGAGCTATACAAAGCCGAGACAAACACCACTCTGCAACTCTTCTAGGGTATGTTTCTGTTCGTGTCACTAAATTTGAGTCGTTTTTTGGAGTCGGTCTGCAACTCGTACCACATGAACTCGGACCGCGTGGGCCGAGTTATTAACTCGGCCCACGCGGTCCGAGTGTGAAAATTTTGTGCGTTTATACGCACAAAATTTTATTATTTTCGATCACTAACTCGTACCATTTTTTTTGTATGGAGTTTTTATCTTAGTTTAAGTCAAGTAACGTCAGCACGAAAAGTGCTTTGTAATGATTCAATATGAAAACCCAGTTAAAAAGTTTTAAAGAGCCGTCTTTTTAAAAGTAAGTACTTATGAACTTGATTTTTAGAAATCTTTCGAGATTTCCATGTAAGTAAGTACTCAGATTCTAGAAGATGACCAAGGGGGTAGTCAGGGGCAAGTCCACTTTTTTTAAATTCTAGATTTATATGTACTTCTCTGATCCTAGAAGATGTACAAGGGATAGGGAGGTAGTTAAACAAAAGCAAGTCCAAATATATTTTTTTAGAAATCCTAGATATCTATGCACTCAAATCCTAAAAGATGTCTATGAGGGGTAGTCAGAGGCACGTCCAAATATTACATTTGGCACATGCGTTACGTTTTGCAGTAGTTAGCTAGCTTATTTTTCATATAATATATTTTTAGGTAGGTACGTTGGTTAGGTAGCGCGCCGTCTGCGTCCGACTTCACGAGATCTGAGTTCGGGGCGAACCACTAGTATTATAAAGTAAGTATCTAATTTTAATCCATTTTTAAAAGACTGATATGCCTTATGCGTCTAAATGTTGGATTATCGGTTGTGATTTTACTAGATTAATGAAACATTATTAACGTTGATTTTTTGATTACTTTACATTTATATTTAAGTAAATTTCGAATCTGTGATTTTTTAATGATGTTGATACCTGTCCGTATCAGAAGGACAATCTAGCATAACGCCCTTGTGTCTATATAGTAGGTAGACTTATAAGAATCCTACCTATGCTTTTAATATTTTAAAATTCCGTGAACCACTTTTGTCGTTAACAGTACTAAATCTCAATGAGATTATTACGTGGTACGAGTTAGTGATCAAAAATAATAAAATTTTGTGCGTATATAACTCGGCCCACGCAGGCCAAATTCATGTGGTACGAGTTGCAGACCGACTCGTTTTTTGTGGCTCATTTGGCCCACACAAAAATCAAGTAGGTACGATTATCTAGTTCATTACCATAACCAACTTTAACCATACATTTAAAAATAGGCCTAGTAAATACCGACTTCAAAATGGTATGACAATAACAAAGATATCAAATTTTAAATTCTATAAAACTGTCAGTGCTCATTCATTTAAAATTATATACTTACCGACGATTATTTTTGTAATTTTTTTTAGAAAGCGACCCGGAAACTATCAAGAACGTTTGTCTTCTGTTGTTGTCCTACATTATAAATATTTCACCTGCGAGGAAACGTAAAGGGAAACCAATTCAAAAAATGTTAACGTGCAGAAATTTGTGATAGAAATATGTGTACATAAAACAAGTAGGTTGTGAAGCAGATGTAACGAGCGAGATTATAACAAAACGCGAGCAAATTTCTAAACAAGGCCGCACGTTACAGCCGTTTGTAATTTGTTTCTGTTGTTATTTTGTACCTGAAAAAAGTTTCTAACAATTTGACAATGTGTAATGACTCTAATGACATGTAAGTACCTTTGTAAGTACTTAAAAAAATTTATAAAATATTCTAAGTACTTACCTTACCTAAAATAAAATATGTAAAAAAATGTTCAAAAGTATTTTATTATGATTACTAATAATTACTGCATCTGACTCAATTACATGGTGTGTACCTACTTTAAGTTAGGTGTGTTTTTACTTATGCGCAGGTGTTGTTTATGTAGTATACTGGCTCGTATCCATGCAACAGTGTTTTTAATTATGTTAAGGCGTTCCCAAGCAGCACACAAGCGTTTACAACATTAATTTACCAGCTCATTTAGAACTTAAGGTCCTTTAAAAGACGTACAAGAGTGTCAAAAGATACTTTTATATTTATAAGAGGGATATTTGAGTTATTATACAGCTCAAGCTGTATAAAATTAGTTTTAAGGGATCTGCGGAATCTTAAGGTTTTAAAACAGATTATTATAACTCTGCTATAGAACTTTAAGAGTTTTGTGACACTTTAAGCTAGCTTTATCGTTAAAGCTGTATAGAGGCTGGTTTTTGTATGTGATCACTTACTTACTACTGAACTAAGCGTTATTATGGTATCACTCGATACTTGTTTCTGTACAATGGTGTATGCAACCTCCATTATAAAACTTAATCTTATAGCGTAATTAGGCACTCTTGTAAATACAGTGGTTTTAAAACAACTGACTACAAGAGTGCTTTAAAACTAAAAAAATAAACTACATCAATAGTACAGCTTTAGCCCACTTTACTGACAGAGTCGTCACGATTGCATCATAGTGTTTCTGAAGCTCGCATTTATAATGTGGAAAAAAAGAAAAAGATGGACGACAGACGACTTGAGAACCTCCTCCTTTTTCTACGTCGGTTAATAACGAAATATAAATAAACCAAATGACAGTAATTATTTATAATATTTTAAATTTGACAACCTACAGTTAAGCGCCAATTCCATCGACGTCCAACGAAGGTTCTGTAGGAAAAACAATAATTGGTGTCGAATGTTTGAATTTAGTTAAAACTTTGGAACCTGATTAACAACGTAATAAAAATGATGACGAATTTTCAAAAAATATGTAGTTTCGCCAGTGAATAAAAGAATGGGCTACAGAAAAAAAAATATATTTATTTAACCGCCTTTGTGGTCTAGTGGCTAAGCCACCGGTTTTAGTCCAAGAGGTCCCGGGTTCGATTCCCAGCGGGGTGTACATCTTTGTGGTAGGGCTGTTAAGTCCGCCTGGCTAGCTACCACCATCTTATCTAAGTCTGTCGCCATAACAACGATGTTTATAGCATTGTTGTGTTCCGACAGTTTGAGATAAGATAGCCAGTTCCTCAGTGGTTGAGGATTCCGGGTGAAGCGCGCTTCCACCTTCGGCCTTATCGTCACTTACTATCAGGTAAGATAAAGGCCAAGCGCTAACCTGTTGTGGATTTAAAAAAAACTCAAATAGCTCTAAACGATTTAGCGCCACATGACGCTAGAACTATTTTAGGTACTATCAAACAAATACGTATCAAAACGATTGAACAAGGTTGAACAATGTTTCAACTAAAATTACTTTAAATTTCAATTTTGTTGGTCTCCCAATATTTAGAAGCTCAAATAAAGAGTTTTGGCCAATTTTGTCAACTATATTTGAAAGACCAGATATTAAGCCGTTTGTAATTGGAATTTATTTTGGTGTTGGAAAACCAAACAAATTGACCAATATTTAGATGATTTTGTGTACGAAATGGAACACTTAATTCAAAACGGGATGTATATAGAAAATGTGAAAAAGAAAGTATCTGTTGCAATAACATGTTTTATTTGATTAAATGTTATTTTGATTGTCTGCAAGAACATTTATTGTTTGTCTAATATATTATTTAGATTATCTAAAATTTATTTTAGATAATTTTCAATCTGATTTACTTCGTGATCTTCTGGGTTTGAAAAGAGGTTTGAGATTCAAACTCATTACGATGGGGGTCGACAGAAATTGTTGCCAGCTCGCACTCGTCTATATATTGAATAACATATTTTTCAGCAGTTGTCACTTCTGGAAGTATCTGTGTGAATATTGTTGCAGTAGGTGAAGTTAATGATTTCTCTTGTTGATTAACAATCTGGAACCAATCGTAGAATAAATTAAATATTATATTTTAATTTTTAATTACCACTTTAAATTAAATTACATTTCATTGTTCAATTTTTAAAATATAACTCAGGGATAATCAATTCTTACACGGATCTCTAAACAGAATTATAATTTCTCTACCCAGATCTCATATACAGCCTAAATAATAAAAAAAAACACTAATAAAGCTGGTTAAAAACTAAGAGATGTATTATGCAATCCATATCCGCCGTAGTACAGCTAGTAAGACTTTAATACCCTCCTAATATTATCTAAGCTGTATAACAAAATGTCGCCATTTTAGAACGAATGAATAAAGATATTCAAATATAATTAAACCAATGTTTGTTAATAGTTTGAACCGCTTCATGATTATCAGCTACAAAATTTTGTCGCTGTGTCCTACAATCTATTATTTTAAATATAATTTATATTATAACCTTAAAAACAAACACTTACTTACCCGCGTTTAATAATCTTCCTTATGTTTTTTTTAGGTTTTACTGGCGCGTTAAAATATTGCCAATAACCAACCACACATTGACAATAAAATTGGATTTACACTTTGTTTTACCAATTAACACCATTAGATTCCTAAGATTTATCAATACTTGGGATTGCACTTTGAAATATGAACATCATACGTCATAATTATTGTATTATTCTTGTACGACATGTTTCTCTTTTATTTTCATAATTTTCTAATTCACTTATAACTCATATTTTAAACTTTTATCTTTATAAAATATTATTTGGAGTGTAGTTGCTTTTCCTTACACCGATTAACATCTCTTAAACAGCTACTAAACAGCTTCTGCTTTGCTTCTACAGCTACTATACAGCTATACTAACGCGAAAAGATTTATAATATGGGCCCTTTTTGAGCTAATAAGGTCTGTATAATCGCTTATACAGCCTATTTACAGCCTCAATATGCAGCTGTAAGTATAAAAATAAGTTCAAATACAGCTTTTATACAGCTTGATATGCTACTTGGGTTGTATACGTACTGTACTAGATCAGACTACTTACAGCATGGTTTCTGCTACTTTAAACAGTAAGGCAAGTCCCAGTGTTTAACCAGCGTAAGCGTAAGATGTTGGGAATGATCATTTTGATTGGTTGTTAGGCCTAACCTTAGGCCTCACAACCAATGGCCATTCTCTACGTCTTACGCTAACGCTTACGCTGGTTAAACACTGGGACTTGCCCTACTGTACATAAGTAGGAGAGACCATGCTGTAAGTAGTCTGAGTCAGTACACTACGTATTCTACACCTGTACATAAGTAGGAGAGTCCATGCTGTAAGTAGTCTGAGTCAGTACAGTACGTATTCTACACCATTACATAAGTAGGAGAGGCCGTGCTGTAAGTAGCCTGAGTTAGTACAGTACGTATTCTACACCATTACATAAGTAGGAGAGGCCGTGCTGTAAGTAGCCTGAGTTAGTACAGTACGTATTCTACACCATTACATAAGTAGGAGAGGCCGTGCTGTAAGTAGTCTGAGCCGATATAGTACGTATTCTACACCATTACATACTAGGAGAGACCATGTTGTAAGTAGCCTGAGTCAGTACAGTACGTATTCTACACCATTACATAAGTATGAGAGGCCGTGCTGTAAGTAGTCTGAGTCAGTATAGTACGTATTCTACAACATTACATAAGTAGAAGAGACCATGTTGTAAGTAGCCTGAGTCAGTACAGTATGTATTCTACACCATTACTTAAGTAGGAGAGGCCGTGCTGTAAGTAGTCTGAGCCAGTATAGTACGTATTCTAAACCATTACATAAGTAGGAGAGACCCTGCTGTCAGTAGCTTGAGTCAGTACAGTACATATTCTATACCATTACATAAGTAGGAGAGACCATGATGTAAGTAGTCTGTACCGGTACAGTACGTATTCTACACCTGTACATAAGTAGAAGAGTCCATGCTGTAAGTAGCCTGAGTCAGTACAGTTTGTATTCTTCACCATTACTTAAGTAGGAGAGGCCGTGCTGTAAGTAGTCTGAGCCAGTATAGTACGTATTCTATACCATTACATAAGTAGGAGAGACCCTGCTGTAAGTAGCTTGAGTCAGTACGGTACGTATTCTATACTATTACATAAGTAGGAGAGACCATGATGTAAGTAGTCTGAGCCGGTACAGTACGTATTCTACACCTGTACATAAGTAGGAGAGACCATGCTGTAAGTAGTCTGAGTCAGTACAGTACGTATTCTACACCATTACATAAGTAGGAGAGGCCGTGCTGTAAGTAGTCTGAGCCGGTAGAGTACGTAATCTACACCATTAAATAAGTAGGAAAGACCATGCTGTAAGTAGTCTGAGTCAGTACAGTACGTATTCTACACCATTTCATAAGTAGGAGATACCATACTGTAAGGCTCGGACTACATGCATCCGGAATCACACGGACCCGAAAAAACACGGCCCCGGATTCATTCCGTAGCTCAAACAAATATATGAATTTTTACTGCATCGACTACATGTGATCAGGGGCCTTCCGATCCCGATTTTCACCCGGAAGCAACCGAAACATGCTCCGGACGTCTCCGAGTAGCCGGTCCGTTATTTTTCGGCACGGGGGGCGGGGCCTATCAATATCGTATGAAGTTGTATGGAGCTGACCACACGAGAACTCGAGAAACGTCCGTTCCGATCCGGTCCGGAGGAATCACGCGCCAGTCGATGACAGACGCTCGAAGCGGTCGGTCGCGTCGCGTGCGCAAGCAAAACTGCAAAATAGTAGTTGATTCCGAGCGCCTCATTATGGTGATAGTAGTAGTAGCACAGAATAAATAATAGTACCCTACTACTAGTACACTAGTAGTAGTAGTGTTCGTAGAATTTATCAGAAAAGAACCTTATTTTTGTATAAGACTTGTAGAATTCATATTCCGTTATGCGGTCTATGTGAAAAGGATTAACCCAATATCTTTTCACTTTCTTCTGTTTCCATTTTTATTCCAAATACATTTCGACTGCGATTTTTGCGTAAAATGGCCAATTTTGGCGTTGCTGATCTCGGAAACCAAAATACATTAACAATTTTGACTTATTGAATAATGTAGAATAGCTTTTGGAATAATGCGTAGCGGCCTCGCTTTTTGTAAATTTTGCTTAACGTATACTGCCCGGAGGTGCTTCTATATTTGCAACTTTAAAAATGGATCTTATCCATCCAGACAACATAGTCCTGGTGGCAGTCTTAACTATTCCTGTTACTGAAATAAACAGTTGGTCTATGTTTACTTCTGATCTTCTCCTTTGAGAAGCCTGTATTAATAATTGTATAAGACGCACCGGACAAATACTAGGGTCCGGGTGATTTAACAAATGCCAACCAGACTGTTGATTGTAGCTGAGTCTGTTTTAGACCCATGTTCCGGCCATAATATTATTTCCTTATCTTTTTGTAATAATTTGTCCTTTTTAATTAAAATGTTTACTAGAAAAAAACACACGCACACACACTTCACAGTGACGTAATACCGCTGGCTTGCAGCACTACTAGAAAAAATCATAAAATTTAACCGCCTGTGTGGTCTAGTGGCTAAGCTACCTGTTTCAGACCTAGAGGTCCCGGGTTCGATTCCCAGCGGGGGGTACATCTTTGTGTGCTCGGTTTGGTTGGTGGTAGGGCTGTTAAGTCCGCCTGGCTAGCTACCACCATCTTATCTAAGTCTGTCGCCATAACAACGATGTTTATAGCATTGTTGTGTTTCGGCAGTTTGAGATAAGATAGCCAGTTCCTCAGTGAGGATTCCAGGTGAAGCGCGCTTCCACCTTCGGCCTTATCGTCACTTACCATAAGGTGAGATGAAGACCAAGCGCTTACCAGATAAAAAAAAATATTCAAGAGTCTTCTGGGGTTTCCGAGAGGTAGCTTAGCGGTTAGAGCAGTGGACCGGCAATCCAAAGGTCGCGGGTTCGAATCCCGTTCGAGCTTTCAAGAGACTGGTTGTTTTTTTTCTAGTAAACATTTTATTCTACAACTATATAGCATTGTGAATGCAAAATTTCAATAATAAAGATTTTTAATTAAACCCAAAATTGCAGAGAAAGATTTTCATAAAATGCGGGAAGGCACTTTTTTGAGCTCCTAGATTGAACTAAGTACTGTTCTAAACAAATGAAATAAAAAAAATAGAATGTTATCACTTATATAGTCTTAAAGTGCGTAGCGGTCTCGGAATTTTTAGATATCATTGATTTTATATAGAACAAAAAATCTTATTCGAAACCAAAAAACTTCGAAAATTGCTTTAAGGTAACCGTGAATTTCTTCTATCTACGATAATATTATTGAGCAAAATTTATACCAGAATAATCGTTACTTACTTCATAATGAATAAATATTTTATAATTAATTAATTATCCTATTTCGATAAAAACGAGAAATACAACTGTAAAGTTACTTCAAAATGCGACGCGCCGGCCGTCCGAACTCAGCTTATCCTCGCAAAAGGACATTTGTAATATTAAGCATGAATTTATCATCCTATTTCGATAATAACGATAAATACAACTGCTAAATTACAACAAAATGCGAAAATGGGCATTTTACGCAAAAATCACAGTCGAGATGTAAGTAATAGGCCTCTTAACGGCTACAGCTAAGCATACAATTTCAACTAAAGTTAAACTTTCCATTGTCGACTGGACGACTATCCAGCGCAAGTGCTAGAGACCGACTGAGTAAATTTCTCTCCGGATTCAAAACGGAGCGCGTGTAGTCGATTACTTGCCGAATTTGGTTTTTTCCCGGGCCGGACTGATTCCGTATGCATGTAGTCCGAGCCTAAGTAGTCTGAGCCAGTGCAGTCCGCAGGACAGGTGAGGTTTGCATGCTACTTATAAGTAGCAAAACAACACAGCAGTAAATTACGTATGCCGGTCCATGAAAAAATTCGCGACATGGTGTCGGCTACAATCGTCATGCTGTATCATTTTGCTACATAAATTACGTAATCCGGCTACTGAAATTTCTCTCAGTGTAATGGCAATTATATCAACAATACAACTTTAGAGATGTCAGGTTAGCGCTAAAAATATGTCTCGGTAAATAAACGCGCACTTGAGAAGTGAGCGTCTCGTTCTCGCAGGCAATAACAGGAAAAAGTACTTTATCAGTTGCCCTTTAAGGTTGATTTCACCACTACATTTATTGACGTCTTTTCATTTTAAGTGACAGGAGTAATTTATTGCTTTGAAAAAGTATTTATTCACGTGGACAGAATTAAGCTTTGATTTTGTACGTGACGCGTTATCTAGTTGTATTGTTGATCGAAGGTTTGTGGCAAATACAATATTGGCAAAAAGTACGTTGGGCTGATGATATCGTCCAGGTCGCTGACAACTTCTGGATGAGATCACAAGACATGGGGCTGGCAGAAAATAGGGACGGGGAGGAGAAATACCTAACAAGGCTTTTACCAAGCAGTGGGTCATTACGGGCTGTGATGATGAATATTGATAAAATGCTTAATAAAAAATTTCAGTATTCGGATTAAACATAACTGTATGTAGGTATTATTAACTTATTTTCTTTTTAGAGACCCAATAATCCTAGTTCCCATTACTACGATCTCTCAAAGGAGTTTTTTGGGTCGCCTTTTATAGCATTTTGTGCGACCAACTTAAAGGATAAGAATTAATATTGTGTAATTTCTTCTTACATCTTTAATATCACTACATTTGTATTTACAATAAATTATATTATATACTATAGGTAAGTACCTACTACTACTATACCTACTTAAAATTAAAATAACAATACTTATTAAATGTCAACACAAAATTATTTAGGTAGGTAGGTACCTACTTAATAACTTTTTTTACAAAAGATTTAATAATTACAAGCATAGTAATTACAAGCATAGGTAACCTAAGTAGGTACATGTTGTAATGCAATGCAATAGCTCTTTAACTATAAGTAGGAACTTACATTACATAAAAAAACTGTCAAAAATTGTTCAATCGATTTTCAACTTTAGCTGTTAGGTAGGTAGGTAGGTACCTAGGAAAATTGTGTGTCGAGTTCAAAATCAATTGTAGAGTTTTGGCGTTTTGGGGTATGACGAGCTGTTGTCGGTAAAACCTTCTAATATTATAATTATCTGCTAATTTTATAATTAACTGCAGATCTAAAAAAGCACCATTGAAAATTCAGTTTTTTTTTCTAATAATATTCTAATAATCGTTAGGTATAAGTACCTACTTACAATAAAAAAATTGCACGTGCGGCTTTACTTTAATTCGCACAGCGTCAACTTCAAATGGCTGTACTTACAATGTAAGATAAACAACATAACTACCTAATGCTGACAGTAAAATATTTCAACACTCCTAGAAATATTACTCACAAACTAGTTTTCTGTAACATCTGGCCGAACTTCTTGTACCTATTGTTTACACTAAATTTTAATACGATCGATCACAGCAAGGTACCTACTTTAGTCTAGTAGCGATACATTGTTTCGCTAATTTGCTTATTTAAAACGAATAATAAAATAATCAAACTAGCGAAGGCTATTAGCTACCACTGTCTTATCTAAGTCTGTCGCTATAACAACGATGTTTATAGCATTGTTGTGTTCCGACAGTTTAGAGATAATATCATAGTGATTGAGGATTCCGGGTGAAGCGCGCTTCGACCTTCGGCCTTATCGGTACTTACCATCGGGTGAGATGAAGGCCCAAGCGCTTACCCGATATAGAATAATAATAAAAAATATATATTAAAACAATTAATTTGAAAGTTTTGGGTAGGTCAGCAGGCCTATTCTATAACTCGACTGACAGTTACAGTGATGAACACCCAAGAAAGCATCCTTAAGGTGCCGGCACACAGAAAAGACGCAAGGCGAGGACAAGGCGCGGACCCGTCGCAGACAGGGCGCCGACTTTTTAAAACATATAGAAAAGACGAGGAACGGGCGTGACGGCCGGCGCACACTGGGCTTTTCCCGGCATTCAACCGTCCGATTTTGAAACGACAACATGTCTTCTTCTGAAGATGAAGATGTATTGGCACTCGTATATCTCGCTAATCTGCAGAGGGTTAGACGTTACTGGGTATATCCGGTATGGCTAAGCAATGGACAGAATAGATTTTTTAAAATTATGGAGGATCTACATTATTATCCTGATTGTTATCAAGAAGTGTACAAGATGACTCCACAATGTGTGAACTCCACAGTGAAGAATGCTTTACAGAAAAATGACACAAATTGGAGAGGATGTATATGTCCTGAAGAAAGATTACTTATAATGCTAAGGGTAAGTGAAACAAATAATCTAGAATCATTTTTATATTGTTATAAAATGTTGTTACAAAATTATAAATTACCAAATATAAAATCAATTATTTCAAATTCAATTGTTACAAATTCTCGAAATTGTTCGACGAAGGTGATTCTTTATTGTAATACTGTGTATTGGGCAATGAAATTACCGAATAAGGTGACAAGTTGAAATACGTTGGGTTATTTTCATCTTGTCGAGAGTCTTCAAAATATTGATAAACGGATGAAGATGCAACATTTCGTGGTGATGCTGGAACTGCAGGTGGATTATTTTGAATGGTCTGTTGTATCACTGGAGGTGGTGCGATATTTTTAATAGTCTGCTGTGGAGCTGCAACATTTTGAAATGTTTGTTGTATTGGTGGAGCGGATATTTCCTCGTTTTCATCTAAGATTTGCGTCGCTAACTGCATCACTCCCATTTTGAACCTTCTTTTTTGAGCCAGATTCATTGCATTCATTTCAGGCAACATACTTTGAAGGAATGACAAGTCTGTATCAAGTGGTTCACCTCGTTTTTCATTATCTCCTCTAAGTCCCTTTGAGGTGAAGTAGTCATACGCAGATTGATTGACTTCTTTGAGAGTAACCGTTGCACCTTTTTTACTTAAGTTTACTGATAACGGCGAAGGGAGACTTTCTGTGCGTGGAGATGGTGAGAGAGAGGGAGGCTGAAACGGTGACATTGAGTCCTCGCCAGCGTCACTGTCGTCCGTTTGAACAGGATTAGTAGGAAGGTTTGATTTGGGTGGTCTTGATTTTAAATATCCATCTAAATAAATTTAATGTGGGACGAGATAATATTCTCTCACTACTTTTGGCTGCAGAGCCAGATGGAAGCAATTTTGATTTATTGTACTTCACATATCTGTTCCGTATGTTTGCCCAGCGTGCTTTGCAAGCAGTAACTGAAACAATTAAAACATCGAATGTCAAAAGCTATATATTCCAAATTCATACTTAGATATTTCTTTACAGGTATTTCGCAGACGGATGTTCATTCAAATCACTATCAACTTATTTTCTACGAGGGAAATCGACAATTCGACAAATAGTATACGATACGTGTCAAGTTCTATGGGAAACATTACAACCAGAATATATGCCTATTCCTAATACAGAAAAATGGCTGGAGGTAGCTGAACGTTTTCATTCCCCCTGGAATTTACCAAATTGTAATGGAAGTCTTGATGGTAAACATATTCGTATAAAAGCCCCACCTAACTCAGGGTCAGCATACATAAATTACAAAGGATACTTTTCCATTGTAGGTATTATTGGCATTAGTAGACGCTGACGGATTATTTTTAACGATTGATGTTGGGGAATATGGCCGAAACAGCGACGGGCGTGCGTTGCAAGTTAGTGCTCTTGGACAAGCTATACAGCGTGAAGATCTTAATCTACCAGAACCCGCTCCATTTCCTGGAGAAACACGACCTGTGCCGTATTATTTTGTAGCAGATGAAGCTTTTCCCCTTTAAAAAAAACATAATGAAACCTTACTCAAGGATTCAACTGACTAATGCAAGAAGAGTATTCAATAACCGACTATCTAGAGGACGGAAATCAGTAGAATGTGCCTTTGGAATGGCGAGGACCAAATTTCACGCATTGAGCATGCCCATAAGCTGTGACCCAGCTAAAGCTGATGCAATAATACAACCTATGTGTATATTGCATAATGTTATTTGAAAATGCGATGGAATATTTACACAGCCATATATCCAAAATACGTTGGTTGGAACAAGAATTGTTTCACAATCCCCAGACACCGCAGCAAACATCAGGGAATACCTTACCAATTACTTTGTGAATCGGGCTCCTATTCCCTATCAAGATAGACATAATGTATGAATACTACATATTTCACCACCACGACCTAAACCAACAAAAAATTTCAACAGCGTGTCATTTGAAAAGCAAAACGCCAATGTATGTGTGCGTAAAACGCATAACACCTACTCTCCATCTACAACACTAGTACTGTAACTCCATCCTAGCATCAAATTAGGTTTGTAAATATTTGATTTTAACAAACAATATTAGGTACTTACCTGTTTCATGTAATGTCCTGGCAATTATTAACCAAGCTTAATCTTGGAAATTTCTGTTAAAGTAATCTGCTCTATTATAATCATAAATAACTGGATTTTTTTCAATCAAAGCACAAAACTGAACGTTAAATTCTTTACATTACATACTTACATTTTGTACTTTAATACAATACAACAAACAAATGTACCTATGTAATGTACTGAACTGTAAGTGTGTATGTATGAATAAAAAAAGTACCCCCAGGGGGGGGGGGGGGAGAGGAGCACGTTGTAACTACTCCGATGCAAGAGGCACAATGGCGGGCAAGCGGGCGGCGGGCGAGCGCTGAGAACCTGCTCTCCGCGTCCTTTCCGCTCCCCCGCTTGCGCCCTCGCAGGCCCGCGCCCTGTCCTTTCTATATGTTTTGCGTCTTCGCGCCGACGGGTAAGCGTCGTGACGGCGTCCCGTCTTTTCTGTATGTTTTGCGTCGCGACGGCTGTATACATTTTGTATGAAAGTAGATATAACGGGCGCCGCGACTGCGACGGGTCCGTGTCTTACGTCTGTTCTGTGTGCCCAGCCCCTTAGGTTCATAATGTCCAAAACCCAAAATGTCCAGCGGGTGCAAAACGTCCATATCCCGAAATGTCCATGTCCCAGAGTGGCCAGATCCCAGAATGTCCATGACCCAAAATGTCAATATCCCAGAATGTCCACATACATACCATAGTATCTATTTTACTTTATTCAAACAAAGCTACCTATATGGTGGATTAAAAAACAACTGTTGTCAATCACATTTATTAAAAGAAATAAACAAAAAAACAATAAAAGAAATATATTTTTTTATATTAAATAAAGTAGGTGATTTTAATTAAAATAAAATTATAGGTAGGTACGGTAAATTTTAAATGATCAAAGGAGACGGCCGACCTTCCATAGAACCATGGGCTTGAGGTGAAGTTGAGGTGTAACACAATGAAAGTAGTGTTATTTGAAAGATAGTATGAAATTAAAGGATTCCTGAAAATTTGGCTAAAATTGGCAGTCTGAGACCTGAGAAATAGAAGATTATGAAGAAAAAGTGAGGTTAAAAATAGCCTACGCCAAAATAGTTATTTTTCACAAATATTGTTTTTATAATTTATTTTTAAAGCAACGGAACATTTCGTGTTAATACAGATAGGTAAGTGTATTTTTGTTACTAGCTATTTTTGTCCACATTGGGTAAAAATTCACACATCAAAAGTGTCTAGGGATCAACATATATTTTTGCAATAACTTTTCTCCTGATTGATATTAATTAAAATTTTCTTTAAGGATTCATCAAATAAAGTGTTTTCGTTTGTCTACAGTAACGATAAACCAAGTCACCTTTGCATTAATAAAGAAATTTGCCATTTTCCTAATAAAGGGATTTTTGACATTTGAACCACTAACATTAAAGTTCGAAAAAAAGACTGAAATAACAGTTTTCTTTAAAATTTTATTGGGTAACTTAAACAATTAATAATCCGTGTTTCTACCGCGAACACTAACAACACAAGAACATCGGTTTGGCATACTCAAAATGAGTTCATCCAAATCACGCTGTGGAATGGCCGCCCATGTTCGTTGCAACAACAAAAAAAAGTGTTCTTGCGACTGGATACACTCCATATTCGGCAGAGCTCTTCTCTGTAGCATATCCCATGCATGCTCAATCGGGTTCAAGTCTGGCGACTGAGCAGGCCAGGGCATGACATTGATGTTAGCTGCGGCGAGAGTCTGTCTTACAACTCTTGCGGTGTGCGGTCGTGCATTATCATGCATTAACTGAAATAAGGGACCGATTTGCACTTGTAGAGGAACGATGACGTCTGATACAATCGTCTCAGCATAAATTTGAGCGTTGAGGTTGCCTCTGATCCAAATCAACTCAGTTCTTCCGCCGATCCAAATACCCGCCCATACCATGATGGTTCCACCACTATAAGGATGGACTTCCTGGCAGGATTTTAATCGCTGTTGGCGTCCAGGGGTTCTCCAGTGTCGTATACGTCTTGTATCCGGTCTCATACCAAAACGAGACTCATCAGAAAAGCACACGAAACGCCATTGTTCTTCTGCCCAATTTCTGTGTTCAAGAGCCCATTGATATCGAATCCTACGATTGTGCATTGCTATAGGTGGTACCCTTAGCGGTCTTCGGGAATGAAGGTTCACTTCATGCAAGCGGTTTCTGACTGTTTGGTCGCTAATTAAGTTCCCTGAAGAGTGATGAAGCCTCACGGCTAACATCATGGCGGTTATTGTTGGAGCTCTTCGAGTTGTGATTTGAATGTATCGGTCTTGTCTCCGTGTGGTGCAGCGATACCGTCCTCCATGGCGCTCAGCCACGGTACCAGTGCTTCGGGAACGTGTCCAAAGTCGACTGATAACACTCTGACTTGTATTCAGAGCTAAAGCCACAGTACGTTGCCGGGAACCAGCTTCTATCATTCCCACGGCTCTGAGCATTTCTTCCCTGCTTAAATGACGTCGCCGCTCCATAATAACGTTGGTTTTAATCAGTAGTAGGGAAACAGTAGCACTAATAATGTCTTCAATGCGTTGTATGTTTTTATAGGGAAAATATTGACAGCTGATTTTCATCTTTTACTAGAAATTGATTGAAAGTTCCTGTTTCAAATTATGAAATGCACCAAAAAGGATCCATATAAATTTATAAAATCATAAATTTATTACAAAGCCACATCTCAATCTCAAGAAATCCGCATAAAAATGCTTGATCCCTAGACACTTTTGATGTGTGTATTTAGGTAGGTAGGTACCTAATCTCAACAATGAACAATCTATGTAGATAGTAGTAGTTATGTCTATTTACCTACCTAACAACTGGTGTAGACCAGTAGGTAGGTAGGTAAATAGACATAACCAGGCAACATGTAATGCATAAATACCTACCTACTCTGTTGTTTTTCATCATTTAATAGCTTACTATTATCACACGAGTAAAGAAACGGAATTTACTCATGTGCTATTATGCTTACCTACCATTTACCAGCTATAAGTAAGTAGGTACTTACTTAATAAATCAAATATATTTTTATATAAGACTAATAAGTAAATCATACATAGGTGTACATTATAACTCAATGACATAGGTAGACTTATTAAAATCAAATTATTATTTAACTAAAACAATAGTTGAATTAACCCGAACTATGATAATTAAAGTTAAAAGTACATTTTTGTCAGTGAACAGGTTTGGGTAAGGTAAGTCCAAAATGAGAGGTGCAAAATCGTTGTGTGTTAGCGGGTTTTCGGTGTTCGTGGTGAAAGCAAAGGTCGATCAAGAAGAAGAAGATAACTGTAGTCAATAATGAATGCAAAGGTCTTAGATTAAAACAAAAATCTAAGGCAAAGGTCGAAGAAAAATCCAAAAACAGTAAGAGCAAGAGCACACTCAAAACGCAGCGAAAAAAACAAAGCAAACGAGTCGAGTGACATTTTTTTTTTCTTTTCACTCCTGTCAATGTACTTTTTTTGTCACGGCTTTGGCACCAAAGGATTTTTAGAAGTATATGAATAATCGATTACAGTTATTATTAATAAAAAAACAAGATTGCTTACATCTATTTTAAAATGATTTATGTGTTTTATGCATGTTTACATGTTTTTGATATTATTTAATATAATTGAACTGCAGTGAAACGATTAATCAACAAATCAAACAACTTGATTGTATTGTGATAATTCGATTCATTTCATTCGATAACAGTAACTTCATTCTTACGTCGTTTTCTTTTTTCCTAGACTGTAGATAAAGCTGATTTTTTATATTTATCTTACCTATTCAATATGTGTTTAAATGAACAATATTTCATCTTGTTACCTGCTTGTTAAACTTAGGCCCACGACGCACAATGGGACGTCCCATACCCAAACGCTAAATTATTGAAATAGACAAGGGTAGTTTTCAAACACATGTAAGTATTCCTAGATGTCTACTCTTCTTATATATCAAAATAATATCGTATTCGTCAACGCCAATAATGAGTTATTGCTTTGTGAACTGTGACAAGCAAACAACCTGCTATTATTTTCATTAAAAAGTACGTTGCATTATTAATTTATTACGGCTTATTTATTGAATATTGGTTCGATTTTTTATTCAAATATTGTCATGGAGAGTACAACCGACCGTAAGTGATTTTAATTAAGGCCGGCAACGCGCCTGCGATTCCTCTGGTTTTACGGGTGTCCATGGGCGGCGGTGATTACTCTCCATCAGGTGACCCGCCTGCTCGTTTGCCTCCCTCTTTTATATAAAAAAAAAACTTGTGTTTCCAGCCCGAAGAGTGAAAAAAAGACATCAGTAGCGACTCTTATTGGGGAATTGTTAGGATTAACTGAGTATCTAGATGATGTTCGTCTACAAATATCAAAGTCATCAGAGTTTATTCCTTAAGACTTCTTTATAACAAAAAATGAAGAGTAGCTTAGTAGTAGTTACATATTACCAGATAATATAGTATATTACATGCGTGAATTAGTTCAACACCCATGCCAAGTACAAGTAAAGGTGGAGACCGCAGAAAAATTTTGAAGACTGTAGTTTAAAGAATTGGTTCAAAACGTTAGTTATGCAAGAAACTAAATTTGGCGTCCAATTTGTCTAACCGCCTTTCAGGGTCACCATCGAAAGAGAACAAGACTCTAACACTTCAACAAACTCTTGCACTTTACTTAGACTTAGATTTATCCAAAAACTATGATTTATCTAAAATAAAGTATAATATTTTAAAATCAGTGGCAAACTCGTTGCATAAAGACTGTTTTTCAAGCTGAAACACCTAATAGAAAATACGAAACAATATAATCTACAAAATTACAGTTGGTGTGGTAAAATGATTAATTCACGGGATTGATATAATTTCATTTTTTGACTTGCCTATAGGAACATTATCGGAGGAGGCATTAGAAGCGAAACAAGGAATTTCGGAAAAATCTTTTTTTTCATACTAGAAAGACCTCTCGTATAAATACAAATGAAAACCTAATGAATGTTAGTTTCTTCAGATCCCTATGTGCCTATGGAACATCACCACAAATAAGTCGTTTGAGAGTGATGAAGACATTAAAGAATATTTACTGGCTCAGAGTCGTCAGTCTTCTTTACGTCTTTCTTTAGGCATACCAACCTTCGACTTTAGCTCAGATTTTGACATTTCAGATGAGTGATTTCACATACCATAACTATTATTTGTGTGTTACTATGAGTGAAAGTGCATATTTTTATTTTTATTTATGATTATTGGCAATTATAAAAGTAAAACATGCATAATTCATTTTAAATTAAATATAATCCTGTTTAAGATCAATAATAATGAATGTTTAGTATATAAAAAGATGACACAAAAAAAAAGTAACGAGCCTAGAATTATACTTTAAGAGGCGGCTGCCTAAACTAGTAGCAATTTCGAAGATAAATTATCATATGTGTACAGCATACTAGACATGTCAAATTTAAGTATATGTTTCTTTGTATAGTTGACTAAGGCTTGAGCAAAGCAAAAACAAAAAATATTGGTTTATGTACGATACTTTTATTTATCGAAAATGATGAGTTTTTGAGATATTATTACGTATATCTTTTTACGTTATAGAGCCTTACGTATAAAAATACAACGAATATATTACTAAGATAGTTAGTTAGGGGCTGGTAAGACCATTTTTCAATTGAGTACTTAATAATCGAATTATAAATGAAAACAGTTTTGTGACTTACGTCATTTACTTCTAAGCTAAGCGTGTTGAAGCGGCGCACGCAATATTCAACCGTACTACTGCAGAAATAGAACTATTCTAAAATCTACGCGAGCGCACTCTCAGTCCCGCAATGCGCGTCATGAACGGTGGACCTGTGCAACTCGCTAGCGCACGTGACAGAGATGCTGCTTACGTTATTATTTTATTACGTACGACTAATTGTTTAGCAAGTCGTTTTGGCTAGCCAAATTATGGGCAACAAGAAAAATAAAAAATATGTTTCGAGGAAAAAAAGAGATTCGAAGTATATAATGCGTAATGTATGAGAGTATAAGTATAATTTTGAATCCATTTTCGTACGTAGATTTTGGGTACCTATCGTAAGTCTTGCCGTAGTTTATCACATAATATTACTGACCTATTTTTTTGTGCTAATCTGCGATAGCTCTAAAACTATAAGCAGATTTGTTAAGGATTTTTGACTTAGGTACCTATTTAAAAAAATATTTGAGTAAGGCTGTTAAACCATCGCCACGATGGTCTGTAGTCCTTCAAAATTAATAATCAATGTAAGTACATACAATAATAAAAATGATACTAACTGCTTTGCATAAACAAAATAATACGCTTTCTCTAACTAAAGGAACAATTTGTACTTCGGAACAAAGACAACGCGTGGAGTCGCCAAATACATTTATCAACAAATACATTTATTACCGATTCCAATTTGTTTAGAGGAAAGGTAAGTGTTATTCAAATCAAATAGTATCGTATTATATCATTTCAGCAAAGTTAATTTTTTTTATACAAATCCAATCTTTAAAGAAAAAACTCTTTATTAATTTGATTATTAGGACTTTTATAATTTATTTCGATATTTAGTTTTAAATACTGTGTTAGTGTTTGTTTCTAATGACCTGAATTGATATTTTTTAGATTAACGTTCTTAAGCCCAGGAACTGTGCAAAAATAACGCTAATGCTCAAAGCGCAACCATTTCATTACTGTCTATATGTGAAGATCTTTTTTTTTTTTTTTTTTTTTTTTTTTTTTTTTCCCCGGGAGAAATGCGTTACGCATACCACCGCGCCGGGGCAACGCGGTGGTTATGTGGGACTCCCCTCCTCGAAGATGGTAAGTGAGGAGGGTTTACCCACTAAAACTCCCGGGCTCTCTCCGTCTTCCGCATACGCCAGAACATGGTTGTTGCAGTTGCAGCAGTCCACGAACCAGCACGGGGTCCTATCGGACACAGACTTGCAAGTAAACTTGCTCGAACTCAAGTACGTTTTTTATTTATTGTTTTTAAACATAAGATACATTTCAGCGTTTCAAATTGAACAAGTTTGATTTGTACGGGATAACGCAAGAACAAATAACATACTCTAAACAGTTACTTACCTATCATTTGACGTTTCGGTCTATTTTCTATACCCGTAGTTGTGAGTGGTCTAGCTAAATGTTTCGGTGTCATTTATCTTGTTGTTTCTTGAGCTTCGATATACTTAGGTATTAGGTTGAAAGTTTAAATTTTACAGAGCACTCAAAATTTTATAGCTTTTTTATATAAAGTTCATTTCTGGAAACGTGACAGGAATGGCCAAGTAAGTATTAATTTAAACAAATATAATACTAATATAATATATTATTATATCAGTTATAATATATTATATCAGTTGAACACAATAATTAGATATGTCACATATTTCGTATAAGTATCTCGTCTCTTTTTATATTTTCAGGTTACTGTAAATAAAAAGTCGGATTGATATTATCAAGCCGAAGGATATACAGAATAAGTGACGGCTAAAACAATCACTCCCACTGACATTATAGCTATACGTAACAGTAATGAAGACTCGTCGGAGGTCACGAGTTGCAAGGCTCCAGCAATAGAGTGACGTTAATTAGGTTTTACGGAATTATAATTCTACTTCCATATCAAAATACATTTACTTTGATTGACTGGTTGGATTTTATTTTTCCAATAGGTAATTTATTTTTAATTATCCAACAATTTCATATCGATAGACCAAGTAAAAGTTTTTACTTAGGTATATTCAAGCGTTAATAAGACGATACAATATATAAAAAACACTAAAAGTAAAAGTAAAAGTAAAAGAAGCTTAGAATCCCTCACCAACTTATTCCCATTTTTTCTTCCCTGCTCCGTTATCAGATTTTGATCATCACCTAGCTACAACCTATTTGTAGAGACCATTCCTATGAGCCTAATCACGATACCTATGTTGTAAGTTGGTAAGGAATTAGTTATTCTTGCAGATGCTGTAGCATCAGGTCAAAGTTACCATGTTCTTTCAATATCATTTATGTAACAGGGTATCAAATTTTGAATCGATCAGACTTATTAAAGTTGCTCAAATCCTTTTCTCGACTATGCTATGTAGAGATAATGATCTTCAAAAGGCTAAACAGATTTTCTTAAAACACAATTCTTCTTAAAAAAGTAAAAACATTTTTATTGATTGATAGATTCTGGCTCAAAATCACTCTCGATCAAGACACCTCTCAAATAAAAAAAAAAAAATCAAAATCGGTGCATCCGTTCAGAAGATACGATAATTCGTACAGATAAACAAATTACTCAAATACACACGTTAACCTCTCAGTCTTGGCATCGAAATGTCTAAAAATGTTGCTAAAAATGCAGGTGCTGTCAATTTAAATTTGCAAAATAAGAAAAAAAAATCAAACGCAATTCATGTTAAATTTTGCGTTCACGATGCATAAAATGTACCACAAAACCGAAATAATCAACCGTGTTCATACTAAAGTAGTCTCTAAGTGTATCAAAACACGGTACAAAGTTAAGTGGAGAGCGCGGCTAGCGCGGCCATATTTTGGCCGCTTGGGGTCCGACGGAATAGCGAGTTTTTAGGTGCGGCCAAATATGGCCGCTTGGGGCTTGAGGGGTTAAACTTGCAACACCCTTAGTTTTGCGTCGGGGGTTAATAAAATGTGTAAAATTGAAGTGTGTCTTTGTGCATTATAATAAAACAAATAAAAATAACAACAACATTATAATAATACAATTATTTACATTGCAATCCGGCTTGACAAATATAATTTACACTACTTTTCCCGAAGTAGTTTCATAATGATAAAGTTAACTTACATAAATAAAATTGAAACAAAAAATAAATAAAAAATGATATAGGTATACAAAGTACAAACATGATCTTAAATATATTATAATCAAAGTTAACATACTACTGCTCATAAAAAATATGAATAATCTGTCTTTAAAATTACTAAATAAAGTTGAAAAAAATTTGTCGAAAATGCTCTATTCATTCTATGTTCTTGGATCATGAACTCGGATGACCTGCGCGCGCGCGTATTTTGAATTGGTTGTTAATGTATCGCTAGTGTAACGAGTGTGGCATGCGGGTGGCGGGGCGCGCTGGGCGGAGCTAGCGCTGGATTTATTTTAGGGAGCCCGCTCTTAAAAGTTATAGGTTTTGCCGTTTTTCCCATACAAACGTCCCACTGTGCGACGGGCCGTCTCCTTTTAGCAACTTTACTAATAATTAATATGTATTTAAATTTTCTTACGTCGTCATTCACTTTACAGAATACCCCTAATAGGTACTCCGCTATCAATATACTGAACAACAAAACAAAAACAAACTAGCAATATAATATAAAAAAATCTTAGTTCAATCAATAATCATAGTTACGTGTATTAGTGTATTTCTATGTAACATTAAATTTTACGGCCTCTATTAAAAACCGTGTCTAATTACATATTTACACATATTCATAACCTGAATAAAATCCTGATCCTGGTTATGAAGGAGTAATATTATTCTGCAATTTGCAATAACTGAACGCGGTCATAAAACACTATCATGTGGGTACTTTTTACGTAAGAAAATTTAAATACATATTAATTAATATGTAAAGTTGCTAAAATTTAATCATTTAGAATTTACCGTACTACAATTTTATTTTAATTAAATCACCTAACTTATTTAATATAAATAATTATATTTCTTTTATTGCTTTTTTGTTTATTTCTATATAATAAATGTGATTGACAACAGTTGTTTTTTAATCCACCATATAGCTTTGTTTGAATAAAGTAAAATAGATACTCTGGTATGTATGTGGACATTCTGGGATATTGACATTTTGGGTCATGGACATTCTGGGATCTGGCCACTCTGGGACATGGACATTTTGGGATATGGACATTTTGGGATACGGAAATTCTGAGATATGGACGTTTTGCACCCGCTGGACATTTTGGGATTTCGACATAATGAACCTAAAGGGCGAGCACCTTTAGGTTTTAGTTTATCATTACAATCAGAGCTTTAAATTCGTTTTCCCTTTGATTGTAATTTTGGTTCCAATTTCTAGTGGAAAATACAGAGCGCTCGCGCAATGTACGGCGTATTTTTAGGTGTTCAACATTTAAACTGTCAGTTGAGTTAGAAAATAGGCCTACTGGTCTCTGCATGGCTATATTTAAGCGAGTTGACCCGTCACCCACTACGCACGCACTATTTAATTTCTACTTTTTTGCTGACCATACATTAATGATTGCGCTGAGACGTAAAGGTTACTTTGTGTAAAATAAGTACTCATACTTCACAAGATCAATTTGAACCATTGTAGTATCCCATGAAGAAAATGGTTGTATTTTGTTGATCAGCCAAGAGATAGAGAAACGGCCGGTCGGCGCGGAAATGTTTCACTCTTTTTAGGCCACACTTCTTCTTGATTACTCTCAATCCTGTGTAAACATAAAAACAATCAGAATTTAAATAATGTATTTAAATGTAGACAAGTAAATCTACCATAAAACAATTTTAAATAATGTAAAAGTTATTTATACTCATTATGTATTGCATCTTTATGAGTCAAGGTCGTTTACGTGTGCGGAGATTAAGATAAAAATATAAAAAAAAAATATGAGTCAAGGTCGTTTTCGTGTGCGGATAAAACAAAATTATAAAAAAAAAATAGATTATTGACGAGGCACCTGCGGATGCACGCAACCGCACAGAAAGTAGTTTTATAGTTTTAAATTTAAAAGTAATAATATTATAAGGGGTAGTAGTTTAGCATTATTATTTCAAGACTGAAAGCACTTTTTTAATATCCTTATTAGTAACTTTACATAATATAACACATCAAGTTCTATCTGAAATTTAAAAGTAATAATATTATAAGGGGTTGTACTTAATTCATTATCATCATCATCAGCCTATAGACATCCCACTGCTGGACACAGGCCTTCTCACATGGACAACTGCACATAAGGAAAATTGGACCATAACCGCCGCTCGGGCCCAATGCGGGTTTTTGCTGCCTTCCGAAGCACGAAGGTGTTAGTTTTTTTTGGTTACCCATCTAGTAACCTGGCTATTATCCCCGACCGATGGGTTAGTTAGAGACTAGGCAATGAGGACCGCAAAAGCAGTCCTCTCCATAGTCTACTTTTCACCAAATAGCGACTGCACATGTGCTCAGCGTGACAGGTGGTGAGCCCATCGCCGCCCCATGCTTTTGGAAGTATGTGCAGTCTTTAGTACGTTAGCCGCCTTGCCCGTGTAGCTATCGCCGACTACCGATATGTCTCTGTCTATCTTTTGCGATCACCATAAATCTCATTCTATCACCAAAAAAAGTAAAATTTTCACCAAAGGTTAGTTTAGGCATGCATGTTTAGGTTAGCATATTCATATTTTTTTTTGGTGAAAATTTCCTATTTTTTGTGTACCTACATTTAAACATACGCCGTTACTAAACACTATTACAATAATTTAATAGCACTCAAAACATACTTACTATAAATTAAAATAGACATTCTGTGTTACCAAACTAAAATTCACTCTAGCGGTTAAGCAGCGTATCCAACGGCGTTTTTTCAAGCAAGCAAATTGTAGTTAAAAGAAAGTATAAGAATAAGAACCTGTAGATATGCAACTCATAATTATGGTTTGATGCATCCTCCATTTCATTTATTTTCTATCATTTACATCATTAAACAATGTATTTTCATTTGCAACTTTATTTCCTCATGGTGTGTAAGTAGACGCCAAGAAACCATTAAATGACAGCTACAAAGTACCTATTAAATCTACTATTATACAGTGTAGTAAATAAACAAGGGTTCCAAAGTTAAAAGGTTAAAAAATAAATAAAAGATTAGGTATGTTTACATTTAAAAAATATAATATATACTTAAAAACTTTTAACAATAATTTAAAATCGATTTAACATAAACCGCCGATTGACAGAGAGCATTTAATAAATATCTAACTTTTAAAATCAACAGCAAACCTAGCGCAAAGTGACAGTATACAGCAGCCTCGCAGTTTTACTCCTAAGTGCCTAGTACGAGTTTAGCCGCCAAAATTAATAATAAATATATCTGTTGTTTTGGTTACTTGTTAAAAAAATTTACGCTCCATACAAATTATGTCAAATTTCTTACCCTAGTAAGCAAAACTACAGATCGATTGATTATTATTTTGTCCGATTATCACCGTTAACGAAACAAGAAATGACAGACATAAAAACAGCGCCGTCTGGCGTCGAACGAGGTGAATTATATTTATTCTAAGTATCTATCGTTAACGGCGCGCAGTCATGACAGTGTTAAGCTTTACTTAATGATGAATTTAGAACCACATAAACAAAGCTTTTTATGAATGTGGTTCGAAATTCATTATTTCTAAAGAAAAACTTAATAATGAGGGCAGGCACTGTCGTGGCTGCGCGCCCACACGATGGCGTAAAAGATTCGCACTAGCTACTGTGCCGTAGAGTTACTTATTATTTGTCAACTTTGCATTTGTGTAAATGTATTTAGTGGCCTCGGTGTGTGGCGTAGAAGGTCGGTGCCCCGTCCACCACAATTAAGGCCAGGAACGGGTGGTCGGCCCTAAAAACGGGCACGCGCGGCGCGTTGACAATTGCCGAACACATCATGATGCCCATAGCTGAAATAATTTTTAAATATCACTTTTCATCTTTCTGCCACCAACAACCAATGATATTACAATAGAGGTAGATATTCTCTGTCAGTTAGTACATACGCCAGCAGTTCAACCTATCCAAAACAGTCAAATTCCTTTAATTGATATTGATCCTTACTAAAACATAAAGTTTAATATGAATTGTTGAAAGGAAATTGATCATTTTTGTATGGACGTTGGACCAAGAGTGCTGCCCAACATTGAATCATAGTGCATAATGTTCCTTAGACTAATACTAGTATGTAACCCAAAGCGCTTCAGAATCTATTCGAGGAGTATTGAGAAAAAAAATCTTTTGTATAGGTTTTACATAAACGAAAAATAATAACAAAAGTCTTATTTTTAAAATAAAAGCCGGTATGTATTATAAACAATGGATTTTATTAATAGAACAACACTTAGTCAAATATAGTCATTCAATCAATCAATCACCTCCTTGGTCGAGTGGTTTGTACACCGGTTTTCATGGTGTTGCCATCTCTCGATCCCCGGTCGGGGCAATTCAGAAAGTATTGTTTTTCTAAATTGTCTCGGGTCTGGGTGGTTTCTATGTATAATAAGTATGTATTTAAGTATTTTAAGTATGTTTATCCGTTGTCTAGTAACCATCTAACGAGTTTCATAATGAAGCTTCTCTTGGGCTAGATAATTGGTGTGAATGTAGGAAAGTTTATTATTATTATTATTAATCATATAAAGCCATTAGACAAGTTTTTAGGTACAATATAACCCCGTGGATGTTTTTTTTTTTTTTATATCTCTTCATGTAAAGAAAGAAATAAAAGTATTCTCATGCTTTGGCAGCATTTGGTCCAAAATGGTCAATCTCCATTGACATTTCGTGGTACGTTGACCTGTTGTCCTCTGTACTTAATGGATTTCACTAAGACTAGTCTCTTTAAGCAGTTTAGTTAGTGTAGAGAATATAACGAGACAAAACGCAAGACGTTGAGATTAGAACCTTAACTTTAGAACCATGCAAGAAATATGTACCTCTATTTTTTGTCATATCATTTCCAACACCCAATTTCACCCAACATCAAAAAAACAACATAATGGGACACACAACTTGACATACAACTGTCATTCAAAACATTTTGTTAGACAAATAAATATTAAATAATATAAACGTAATCTATGATCAATTTCTGTGTTTATTTATACGCATTACCTACACAATCTCAAATGAGTTTGTCCCAACCTTGTTTATTATAACTACCAAAATAATTTTTGATCCTTGTGAGGGTGTATATGTAAATAGCATAAACTATGGCAGCGCTGGGTAGAAACCTTATAGGTACATTAAATTCAAGTCAACTTTTCGATTGATGGGTATATCTGATATCCGGAGGTCTTAGGTTTAATTCCCAAGTTAGGCAGTTTTAAAACACAATATTAAATTTATATTGCCAGCTTACACATCGCCCTCGACAATTAATAATGTTTCTATCTTTCTAATTATGAACATTATACAATAAAAGACATATTTTGTACTAAATACAATATTTAATATGGTCAAAACAATTGTACAGCAGTTGCATCATATTTATTTTTTATAAAATATATATTATATTTATATTTATTAATCATATTTACTTAAAATTAAGGAAATGCTTAATAACGTAAAAGTAAGTAAGGATAAAATTGACAATACTTACAATAGGTAAAACAATAAGTAGGTGCATAGGATAAAATTAATAGTTGTTTCAATGGAATCTTAGACATAAAATCAAAGTCTTTTTAACAAAATATTTAAAAAAGACAAAACTTAATAGTTACATTTCAGTTTCACAATTATTAGGCGATAGTTTATTAAGTAGAGATAATTGTTACTTTCATTACCAAAAAAGTACATAAACAATATAAATTACATAACACAAATAAATAAAATGATTTGTATAAGTACTTAATACTATTTTTGTTGTGCAGTTTTGAATAAGAAACCAGCTCTATCAAAAATCAACTTCCTGTTAACCCTGACAGACAGATTATAAAAAAATTAACTTAACTTTAAATGTACTAAGTATTTTTCACAAAATAAATAACATGCAATAATGGTCGCGTGTCACTAAAACATTTTCAACTACAGCGACGAAATGGGAATCACATCTATCTTATGTTTTATAAAATCGCAGATGGATTTTTACATAACCGCGGGGTAACAGGCAGATAATTTATTGTTTAAGACCTTAAAGCCAGAGCAGACAATTCAGACAAGACAACAAGTCCGCGGCGTACTTTTTTGTCTGTCAAAATAGATCATTTGTAGCTGTACCGCGTAACGCACACGTGACGTACTAAAAGTGCGCATTTAAATTGTAGTCCAGGAAACACGAAAAATATTAAACCGATTGTACATTTTTGCCTAAATGTGTTTTGATTGTTAGCTAAACAATAACTCAAATAATTATCGGTTACAAAAGTTCACCACTGCTTACTTTTTTTAACTATTGGTTGAGTTAACTACCAACACTACAACTGCGGGCCTTAGCGATTCCATAATGACGGACAATAGCATAAAGAGCAAAAGTCCATGATATCTTTAGCACCATGTCATAATACTTTTACTTTATGTTAGTTTGACAAATTGTTTAAGTGATCAGTCTACTTTGTTGTTATTTGTACGCCGGGGGCGTACGCGGTGAAACTCTCGTCCGCGCCGCCTTTTACTTGGAAGTGGTTATTTACTCGTCTGCGCTGGCTTTTATAAGTACTACTTATTTATCCTCTAATCAGCAAGGAGGCTGAATTCAGCCAGAAATTACTTCATTGTAGAAAACAAAAAAAATCCTTACACAGCTCATAAATTATTGTTTGTTTGTTTGTTTACAAACAATAACGTAGGCTATAGTAGGTGCTAAACTTATTTACAAACAATAAGTAGGTTATAGTTATAGTAGATGGTTCAATTTATTGTTTGAGACTGTTGTTACGTTAAAGTGTCCCGTTGTAGACGCCGATGAAGAGCGTGGTGAGCTGGCTGTCGAGCAGCGCGTAGAGGAAGGGCCGGTCCGCGCGGAACGAGGGCGCGGGCCGCGGGGCGCACCGCATCATCACAATCATACCTACACATTCCACACAACCTTCAATGTCCGCCTGGCTAGCTACCACTATCTTATCTAAGTCTGTCGCCATAACAACGACGTTTATAGCATTGTTGTGTTTCGACAGTTTGAGATAAGATGGCCAGTTTCTCAGTGGTTGAGGGTTCCGGGTGAAGCGCGCTTCCACCTTTGGACTTATCGTCACTTACCATCAGGTGAGATGAAGCCAAGCGCTCATCCGATGTAGATAAAAAAATGAACTTTATACGATTGAGATAAGATTGAAAACCAATGAAATGTTCAAACATAATCTGCTTTAAAAAATGCATCTTAACATTACTACAACTGTGCCCCGAAAGTCTCAATTTAAACCTTTAACACCAACATATACAATTTAGGACTTTTAAACCTTCGATCTGAATCACGACAATAATTTTGTCATTTGAGAAGGATAGTTCCAGGTCTTAGTCAAATATAAGTAAGTAGGAGTGGAAAAATTAAGCTAGTGCATTGAGAGATAGTCGGATGCAATTTGGTAGTTCATAATAATAAAAATAATAAGTATTCGATTTAAATAATTATAATAATTTATACTCGTAATCTTATTCCAGCCTTATTGCTATTTTAATAATATTTTTCTCTTAATAAATTTTTTTTATTTTTTATTTTACATTTATTTTAAAAAAACGGACTTTTAACACATTCATGTAATCATGACTATTATACCCGAAGGGTTAGGTCGGTTACAGTGCTCGACCGACCATCGGTGCGTACGTCAGTCGCGTTTATCTTAAAAGATATCCGTACGGTCGCCGGTCCGCCGATTGGTGCTGCACTGAACGCGTTCATTTGTTTTTATAGCGCGTCAGTCGACCGACGGCACGCATGCGCATGCGCTCGGCCGACGGCGACGACGGTCCTCGTACGCCGTGCGTAGCAAATACGCGTGCGTACGGTCGATCGAGCACTGTAACCGGCCTTAGTCAGAAACTAGGCAATGAGGGATTACACGCTGTATGTCACAAACGCGATTCGTCACATACGCAGTTCAACATAATACGCGATTTGACACTATCGCTGATGTCACGAACGTAGTGTGCCACAAACGCCGTTTGTCATACACGTGGTTTGGCATAATAATATACGCAATTTGTCACACACGCATTTTGTCACAAACGCAGTTTGTCACTCTATTTTTTCAAACTTTATATATTTTTTTATGTTTAACCCTACATGACATCCATAGGTATAGGTAATTCATAACAAAATCTTAATTATGAAAATTGCTAGCCGATAACCGTGGTCGTTCTTGGTAAGGTGAATTATTGCAATAATGACAAATCGCGTTTAAAACAAATTACGATTATGACAAAAGGCGTAAAAGACGTAGGTACTACGTTGATGACAAATCGCGTTCATGACGAATCGCGTATGTGAAACTGAGTAAATCAGAACGTTGATGTCGAACTGCGTATGTGACGAATCGCATTTGTGACATACAGCGTGTATTCCTCAATGAGGACCGCAAAAAGCAGTCCTCTGCCACTTTAACCAAATAGCGACTGCACATGTGCTCAGCGTGACAGGTGGTGAGCCTATCGCCGCTCTATGCTGTTGGATGTATCTACAGACTTTAGTCCGTTAGTCGCCTTTAACGACACCGAAGGAAAGAGAGGGGGTGGTAGTATTATTTTAATAAGCCGCTACGTGACACAGCTTTTATTTTTTTTAAACATCATTTTATATTTAATCGAAACGAAATTATGTACTTAATACACTCGGCGTCAAAAAAATCGCACCTTTTAAAAATCATCTTTAAAAATTCTTAAACCTTATGTAGAGGATAGTGTTGGGTATCATTAGAAAGGTAACAAAAAGGAGTATCAAAAAACAATTAAATTTAACTTTCTGTTTAATTATAATTATACAAACAACATTAAAATTAATAAAATAATAAAAATCCTTAATTAAGTCCTAATTAACAACAGATAATTTACAAAGAAAAATGTACAAAAAGTGTCTTAAAATTAACTTAAAATCTAGTGTTACCCCCCCTTGCCCTGATCACGGCTTCCATACGGTCCCTCATGGACCTCACCAACTTCAGGAGCTCTTCTTGAGGGATAAGCCCCCATTCTTCAATCACCGCGTCTTGGAGCTCCTGTAGAGTCGAAGGAGCTGGATCCCGAGATCGAACCTTACGTTTAAGATGGTCCCAGAGGTGCTCTATAGGATTCAGATCCGGACTTCGCGCTGGCCACTGCATCACAGAGATTTGGGACCTCTGCAAGAAGTCGCTCACGATGCCTGCAGTGTGAGCGCGAGCGTTGTCGTGCATTAATGTGAACCCCTCGCCAAAAGATTCGGCAAAGGGGACCACATGCACTTCCAGGACCTCAGTGACATAGCGGCGAGCAGTCAGCGACCCTTGTCCGCGAGCACCTCCAGTCCGGGAGACGCAGACAAGGTCGGTTTTGCCGGCAGCAGACATACCGCCCCAGAACATGCAGGATCCGCCACCATATTCCACCGTCTCCTGGATGCAGGCTTGGGCGAAACGTTCACCCTGCCTCCGGTATACTCTTCTCCGTCGGTCGTTGCAGAAAAGACACACTCGCGTCTCGTCTGAGAAGAGAACAGCTCTCCACTGCTCAAGGGTCCAATCGACGTGGTCACGAGCAAACTGCAAGCGGGCTCGCCGATGCGCTGCAGTCAATTTTGGACCCGTAGCAGCTCTGTGGGCCGCTATCTTCTTCTCCTTCAATCTTCTTCTAACCGTAGATACGCTTACGGTGCGTCTGCGAACTGCCTGGAGCTGCTGTTGCAACTCAACAGCGTTGGAGAAACGATTTCTCAAAGAGTTCGACACAACGAACCGGTCGTCTCTTTCCGATGTGCAGCGACGTCTACCCGAACCGTGTCTGCGGATATAGCCACCGGTCTCTATGAAGCGCTGGTACACTCTTCGAACGGAATAACGGCTCAGGTTCAGTTGCCGGGCGACATCACACTGCCGCACCCCTGATTGCAGTAGTGCAACCACTTGAGCGGCTTTATCAGCTGTGGTATCCATCAAAATCTGTGCGTGTGTCCTCTTCAACGGTTGAATAGCGAATGACCCACATTGAACCCGTGTTGACCGTTTTATACCCACAAAGGAAGCGCAACTAGCAACTCTCACGGGTAGCAAAATTTGCATCGAATTTTTGTGACACTTTATTTGTTGCATTAGGTTTTATTTGATAATGAAAAGTAATGTTTTTTATTAAGTTAATTAAGTAACCTTGTAAATAAAATCATAATTAATGCGACTGCATGTGCATATCAAGAGTAAATGACATTTGAAAGTGATTTTCTAAGAGGTGCGATTTTTTTGACGCCGAGTGTAGTAGTTTCAAATATGGATAAGGGCTTGGTATTGATATTATAATTATTGTTATACCAACAGGCTGTTTGGAAACTAAAAAATTCTTAGATTTCATAGAATAAACTGTATTATAACAATCATAGCAAAAGGGTATTATAATTTTTAACCGTTTATAAATTGGAAGTACATAATAAGATATTGCTTTATATATAAACATAAGAGTAAGTATAACATATCACAAATTGAAAATAACAAACAGGAAAAAAATTGTTTTACTTATTTTAGTTGAATGACGATACTCCTTGCAACAACGGCATGAAGACGAAAGACGTACTAAATTAAGAAATTACGAAATATAGTTTTTTAACCAAAAGCATCTTTCAATATCCCTCTAATTAAATGTCATTTTATATTTTACGATACGATCAATGGCGATAAGTATATCAGAAATATCACATACTTATTTGTAAACGAAACGTAGTTCTCATTATCACGTGAAATTAAAAATGTGTGAATGTGTGAATGCGTGCTATAGAAAAATCATCTTTAAAACTGCGTACATGTATATACTTAAAATATTATTACTTAAACCTAAAGCCGTCGATCCGAACAAGTGAAGCTGTAGCATAAAAAACTTAAGTTCCTTGCAGGCGTTTGTCAATGCCTCACAGAACTCAAAATTATAATTATTATAATATAATATAGTAAATATTATTTACTTAAACTTAAAACCGACAAGTTGTTTCGAACAAGTGTAGTTGTAGCTTAAGAGGGTTTACCTACGCATTTTGGTTTCCCATACAAACATCCAAAACGAAATGTTTAAAAACCAATTAACCAATTTTGATGAAACTTTGCATGCTGAAGTGTGTGTGCATGCTTTGCACACACAGGGATCTAAATCGTTTGTTAAAAACATTTAAAAAAAATGTTTATTTAACTGAGTTATTGCGATTTTCAACTTTCTATTGTGGAGTTTAAATCGCATTATCTCATCAGCTACAAAAACGTTTTTTTAAAATGTTTTTAACAAACTACTTAGATTCCTGTGTTTTACTTTAGCATGCAAAGTTTCATCAAAACTGGCTTTTTAGTTTTTAAAAATTTCGACGTGGATGTTTGTATGGAAAACCGAAATGCGTAAGCCCTCTTATGGCGTTTACGTTTGCTTTGAACAGCATTGACGCTGCGTACCGCGACGTTGCGTACTACACGCGACGTTGCGCTGCGTACGTTAGCGAAACGCGCACGCCCGGTAAACGCTAAGTGGGATCAGGGGCCTAGTTGTCTAATTTCAACACCTTTCAAAGGCATTAGTTTAAAGTATTATATTAGTATGTAAGTCGAGTGTACATACTATTGCTTCACTAGTCTGATTATTCTAAAACTCGTTTTAATAAGCAAACTTGCAAAACAATGTACTTCTACTCGACTAACTTACAAGAAAGGGGGCTAATTGTCTTCACTAGTTTTGCCCATAAAAAAAAATCAAACTAGCGTAGCAAAACTACTTCTACTTGCAAAGTAATGCGATAGATGTTAAAGTTATAAAATAATTCCTGTGCGAAAGAAGCTTATTTGAAGGTGTTGCTATAGGTGATGAAGCTAGACTTAGTGCTCTGTTGTGGTAAGGTAATCGAGTAGAAGAACATTGCTTTGCTACTTTGTTTATTTAGACATTAGACATTCGTTTGGACACGATCTACGCGCACGCTACTGTACGTCCGCGCTAGCGTTGAAAATGGCGAAAGATACATTTTGTTTCTTTCGAAACTTTGTATTTTTCCTGTAAAATACATGTTAGGTAATTATCGAAAAAAACTGATTCAAGGTTTTTCTGAAAAATACATTCATACACGTATAATACTTTATTATTGAAATTTTGCATTCACAATGTTCACTATATAGATATAGGATAAAATGTTTACTAGAAAAAAATCAACCAGTCTCAGGAAGCTCGAACGGGATTCGAACCCAAGACCTTTGGATTGCCGGTCTACTGATCTAACCGCTGAGGGTAGACTTCACAGTGACGTAATACCGCTGGCTTGCAGCGTAAATCAAACTACTAGGAATTACTCAGCGAGTCTTCTGGGGTCTCGGTAGCTCAGCGGTTAGAGCAGTGGACCGGCAATCCAAAGGCAGTGGGTTCGAATCCCATTCGAGCTTCCTGAGACTGGTTGATTTTTTTCTAGTAAACATTTTAACGTATAATTTAACTGTTTATTACAGTGTATTTTTCATATTAAACAATAAAAAAAACAGTTTTGCTTATTGAACTACTCATTTTAATGTAACTACTATAAATAGTTAAATCAATATCGCGTAGATATAAAATAAACAGAGTAGAATACATAAAATAACGGTATAAATAATTGAAAAAAAAAACAAATAAGTGAGTAATTCACAATTCAATCTCACTATTACTATCACTGGCTTTGTCATAAACTTCATCCTTTTCATGAAATGTATTGTATTAGGGGTAGAGGTTATTAAAAACGTCTTAGATTTGGGAGACAATAAAAGCGTTATGTAAATTAACTAAAATTAGTTTTTTTCGCATTATTCACTTACGTATGTTACAAGTGAATAATGCGAAAAAAAACCGTATAATACATGTAAAATACTTAAAACCTATGCGAAAGGTTCAATCGAAGCCGAGCTAGGAAAGTTTCTGTATTTTATTGAAAAATACAGGGGTAATTTGAAAGATACATGTATTTTTACAAGTCATTTTCAACGCTACTTCACGCGCTCGGAATGGACAAGCGAATAACGCCTAAAAGTGATCCACTGGGAAATTTCTCGATCGTACATCTACTCAATTAACATTTATTAATTATAATTAGCCTGCTGTGTTTAACAACTAAAGTACCTATGTGGTCAATGCGTCTCGCCTACTAGTGGTGTTAGAGCTCGTCGCGCGGCGGCGGCGGCCTGTACACCGCTACGGCCACCACCTGCTGCGCCGTCGTGATGCACCACAGCGCCGGGCGGTTGGCGGCAAACGCGCGCGGTTGGGACACCTGCAGCGAGCGGCGCATGCGCACTACGCCCGCTGCCACACACACGCCCACACTCAGTACCACAACAGTTACGGAAGATAGCCTTACTACCATACTCAGAGACGTCAATGAGCATTAACTACTACTTAGTACTCGCAATTTCTCATTCCAAAATAGTGCTTACGACGTCACTGTTAGAGGCATTTTTACAAAGAAAAGTCATAGCGTGCTAAGGGATCGTTACCGTTAAAGGACGTATCCGAGTGCGGCAGTTAGGGCGACTTTAAATTAAACGCTCAGTTTTGCGCGTTTTTAAGGCTATGTAGCCGCCGCGGTGCTTTGTAAATCAGTGACGAGTGGCTACAGCATTACAGCCGTACGACATCTGTCTGTGCGCTTTGTACAACATTAGCAAGTCATACAAAGTGAAAGCCGCACGGCTGAAGCGCGTCATCAGAACCACTCACTGTTGCTAATTTAAAAGCGCCCTTGAGCAGACAAAGCCGTAGAACGGATATCGTATCAAGCGTTAGTAAGAATGTCTGAGTGAGTGTCTGGAGTTTTATTTTATTTTTGAAACTGCAACATTACGCTGAGCTGAGGTCCTATATGTTCTAGCATTGTAGCGATGTATAGGACCATAGTAGAATTAAGTTTAAAAACTAAGCCAAATTGTGCTACATCGAAGAAATATTTTGAGTTTGAGTGTCGCACGAATTGCCGACAAATTAACAGCAGCCTGCTAGCTCCAAAACTCAAACTAAGGCTTGATACGACATACACAGCTTTACCCGATTTAGGCTTCCTTCCCCCCGCACTTGACCACTACCGAAGGGATGCGCACGAGGCCGCAGGATGTTATGATTGGACCGTGAACTGCGAAGACTGCACCTTATTGTTTGAGCGCTAAGTTCGAGTTTCGATCAAGTTAATGAAAACGAGTAGTGTGTCAAAATTGCAATACAACTCGTTTGCCGCTAATAGGCGCTTCTGCGATGCTATACAAATTCTAGTATTCGTTAACGTGATCGAATGGCCTCCGCGGGATGTTGGTCCAAGTGTCAAAACGTACAAGGGGTCTAGATGTCCAGATGCCATAAAGACCACAGGTCAATTTGGTCCAAGTGTTAAAATGTCCAGGATTTCCTACTGTCCAGATGCCATATAGACCACAGGTCAATTTGGACCACGTGTTAAAATGTCCAATGAGTCCTAGTGTCCCCAGCTATGTGATTCTCTAAGCGACACATAGACTCTGCGCGCATGGCTGTGATCTGCTGTCTCTTTCCAATTCTATGAATATGAAAGAGACAGAGTCAATTCTCAGCGCTGCGGCAGCCGCTGCTACCAAGGCTTTAACTTAGGGAATCGCGCTGCAGATACCATTACTGCGCTAAAGTATAAGCTCAACAAATATGTTTAAGAACTCGTCGTTTTGGTAATTGAGACGTTTTGGCAAATGAACAATTCGGCATTGGGCTTTATGGCAACTGGAGGTTATGTTCACTGGACTTTTTGGCAGTTAGATATTTCAGCATTTGTGGTTTTGGCATTTGGATGTTTTGACCAATACACATTTTGGCAGTTGGATATTGTATCCTTGGACGTTTTGACACTTGGACCAACATCCCCTGGAGCCATCGAATGATGCCATATAGCAGCAAATTTCTAATAGGATTCTGTCATTGCGACCACGTCCTGAACACACTAGTCTCTGCACCACCGAGTTTCTCAAGTGCTCGACTATTTATTATCAGACACAAGTAATTATTTTTCAACAAAGTTAAGCCAGATTTTGTGGTTTTTAACTTTTATTCCTTGACAAAATTAAAAAAATTAAATAATATTTGTCTTTTATTAGGATTTCCAATGTGAAATGGTCGAAAGAGTCTCCGATGTTATAGGAACTTCCACTGTCAAATGGTCAAAAGAGTCACCGATGTTATAGGAACTTCCACTGTGAAATGGTCAAGAGTCACCGATGTTATAAAGGAACTTCCACTGTCAAATGGTCAAAAGAGTCACCGATGTTATAAAGGAACTTCCACTGTCAAATGGTCAAAAGAGTCACCGACGACATCGAATATTTCGTAATTAGTGAATTAATTATATATGCGATTATGTGATGTTTAATTGATCTGCCTTCAAAACAAAACGTACTTAGTTATATTTAGAGAGCCCGAAAGTAAAAAAGCTACTTTGTATACCAAAAATTCAATGGGCACGCGATTGCCACTATTGTGACAGGCCGATTTTAAGGGGGTGAAACCGCAGACTGAATCTAGTAAGTACAAATATGATTTACTTTATGTATCTTTCACATAATTACTTTTTTATTATCTCATATTAAGGATTAAATTTGTGTGTAATAATGTCATAATGTGCGATTATGAATTAATACAGACAGTCCTGTCCAAAAATATCTGCCAGGAAAACGCTCGCGTCTCGGCAATGAACTAATCTTTCTCGCATTCTACCTGAGCACTTATACGTTATATCACACATTTTATTATTTACTCTAAACAGCACTTGTGAGAGCAAATTATAGAGGGCCTCGTGTCGCATCGCATCAGTAATGATAAATCACTCTATATACACTAACACTAAATGTTATATACAAAAACCGAATACTGTATGGTATTCACCCATATTAGTTTAAAATTAACAATCAATAGTTTCCTGATAATATTTTCCCGAGTTAGTTGCTGCACGTCTTATATCTAAAATATTCTATTTATACACCGAGATTTTTCATTGGTTTTGGAACCGAAAACGTTATAATACAAAAAGAGTGTTGTACCTATTTATGAAATAATAATCGCTTTACAAGAAAAGAAAAAAAAGTTATAATAGTGACTTTTTGTCGAAAACACGTAGCAAGTTGCTACGTGTAGATAAGTTGAACGTTGCTACTAGCAACGTTCACCTTATCTACTCGTAAACCGTGACCTCTATGAACTTTCCCGGCCGGCCGCCTGCGTCGGCGGCGGGGCGGGGGGGTAGGCGGAGCGTTTAAAGCGCCTCGGTCATTGACTTTCATAAGATCGTCCGGTACTAAGGGTTCTTACATTTTTTATTGATTTTTAATGATTTTTTTATGCTCTTATTTTTAGTTTTACATGCTAAATTGCTTCTACTGATGATAAACATGAACAGGGTTTCGACTCCAAAACCAATGAAAAATCTCGGTGTATACACATAATAAAGAGAGAATACAAATTACTTTAACATTATATTTAAGACGCTACTTTTCTAACACTATGCCACAGTTGCATACCTACATAGACAGAGATTTGTAATGAAGCCATGCTAGTCATTGATTTCTATAATTTTCAGAGGAGTACAAACTACGCTAAAGAAATTTAAAAACCTTAGTAGAATCCGTAATTAATTAATTGCCTCTTGATTTTTCATATTTTATTAAACAATCAACAACAAGTAAAGTCAGTTTCAAAAATGTCTGTAGACATAACACGATTTTCTTAAATAATAACGCTTTAATGTAGTTAAGTACATTTATAATATAAATAATATATAGAAAAGCGAGGTACAGACGCCAGCAGGTCAACGTACCACAAAATATTAAATATCTTCGATAAATTTTGAACTTTATCTTTTGGATATAAGGCTCAACATCGATTACAGAAATTTTGGCTGTTTTGTATAGGTTGATGTGCTGTACTTTGGTTTTTTTTAAACATTTTCATGAGCGCAGATTGTAGCCACACCATGTGACAATCCGGATCAGCTACCCTATCGGCTAAAAATATGAATAAGGACATGGGCTTCATTTGACATTTAAAGCCCACAATATGCCCATTTAAGGACAAAATATGGGCTTCAAATGTCAAATGAAGCCCATGTCCACATCCATATTTTTAGCCGATAGACCCGCAGAAGCACTATATCAATAGTCTATTGTGGCTATAACCGAATTGTTTAAATTTTGTCAACACTATACTAACTTACTTTGTAAGCCAAAGTGAGTTATTTAATGTCAACAACTACGTTATCAACATCCTTTTATATTATTAACACTTTTACCAATATCAAGGATCAGTTAACATTTTAGCGAGGTAGATAGTCGTTTATGGAAGACGTAAGAAAATAATAAATAAAAAAATACTATCAATATTCAAGCGGACGGCAACTGAGACTAGTAAGATATATAACAAGATAAAGAAGGCACTATGAACTAGAATTTCACCTAACGCAGAAACAAAGAAATATATAATAATATGATATATTTTAAATAAACGTAAAATAAAGTTATAACCGGTTAAAAACTGATTTAGATAGTCTAACTAAATTGTCAAAAATAAGCAATCCATTCACTACAGGGGAATTTCTTGTCTGTGATTAAATTTTTAATGTGTATATTTGATATCTCGTTTAAATTGCACCGATATCAAATGATATTATCAAATAGATAAGTCATGCTTCATCCAAAACCATGCACAGACTATCTAGTTACGCCCACATTCAAAACACAACAAAAGGTTAACGCATTAGGGCCAATGCATACGTGACAAAAGCAGACATTTTAAAATTCCATATAGAACTTGAGCTCTGTGCGCCAACACATAAGTACTACTTTTGTTTTCTGCGTATTAGCATCCCCTTGTACGTTAACCTTTATAAATAAGCACGCACATTTTCAAACCAATAACATGCAACAGTGAGCTTGCTACATCACTTTCTAGAACAGGGGCCGTAGCTTCATCCTAAATGTTGATCGAGTTAAATGTGGAAGCAAAACTGCCTTGTCAAAATCGTAGCCTCAGCTTGCCGCTGGGCGACAACTAGATGGATCGGCAATGGATTATTCCGTGCAGTGTCAGGCCACGGCCCCGTTTTGTAAACCGATGAGTCACCCACCACCGAATAGTGTAAGTCCATTAGTCATGTTAATTCTAACGTCTCGCAAGTCGAGGTCACGAGTCTATTACTGAAATTAGATTAACTATTCGCAAAGTGACGTAGCGAGTCATACTCATGTGTCAGCGACATGTCGGAAATATCACTTCATGGCAATTGTGAAATTAAATGAAAGAAACCAAAGTTTTAAGCAACTACACGAGAATAGAAAAATACAGCGACTTGCGTTCTCAACGATTGAATGGGAGATGTAAATTCCCAGTGTAACGTGGTCGTATGGATTGCCTAAATCGTATCTCATTGCTTAAGGCAGAAGAAGGACAGTCTTCGGCGTGCTATTGCCCAGCAAGCAAAATATTTCTTTATACTTAAGGCTGTAGCCTTGATTGCAAAAGGCCGAGTAACTCTTAACTTAACAATTGGCCTTTTGAAGACGTTAGCGCGAAGCGGTTACACACTGCGACTATTTGCATTTGCGATTCAGCCGAGATACGGCAAATATACACTCGCCAACAGTAAAAAAAAACTAGTGTCGCACGTGCGCGTTACACGATATACTTGTAAGTGCTTTGTTTTGGTAGACAAATAAGTCCACCAAGGACTGTCCCTAGCCCCCACTGACTGGCCTTTAGTCAAAATCGAACCTTATTCCTGACTGCAATAAAGTGGTATTTCCGTTGATCATCCATTATTATGGTGAACTTACCAGTGGCAGCGGCGGCCTCCGCGCCCTCCTCGTTGACCTCGATGAAGGCCTTCTGAATGCCCTTGGACACGTACAGGGGCTCGTCGGCGTTCAACAGCTTCGTCAACCCGGAGTCGTCTGGATTGAAAATCTTGGTAATGCCGAGCTGGAAATTGGAAAATTAAATAACAATATCAGAATATCAGAATTAACCGAGTCGCGTAGCGGTGAAAGAATATTACCAACCCCTCTCTTCTCTTGGGTGTCGTAAAAGGCGACTAACGGACTGAAGACTACACATACATCCAACAGCATAGAGCGGAGATGGGCTCACCACCTGTCACGCTGAGCACATGTGCAGTCGCTATTTGGTAAAAAGTGGACTAAGGTGTGGACTGCTTTTGCTGTCCTCATTGCCTAGTCTCAGACTTACCCTTCGGGGATAATAGTTTTTTTTAAATACTAAATAAGGAGGCAAACGAGCAAGCGGATCACCTGATGGAAAGTAATCACCGCCGCCTATGGATACCCGCAAAACCAGAGGAATCGCAGACGCATTGCCGACCTTTAAGGAAGGAATAGGCTCGTTTCTTAAAGATCTCTAAGTCGTAAAGGTCCAGAAATACCGCCGCCGAGAGCTGGTTCCACAACACTGTAAATCGAGGCAAGAAATTTCGTAGAAAACGCACAGTAGTAGACCGCCATCCATCAAGGTGATGTGGATGGAATGACAGTCGTGATTACATGTATGTATGTACGAGGGGCGTTCAAAATATTCTCGGTATGTGGATAAAAACAAACAAGTACGAAAAGTTTGATATTTTTATTTTTCAATATACTCCCCCCCTATGTTCATACACTTATAAGATCGATCAATTATTTTTTTTAATCCCTCATAAAAATATTTTTTATCTTTGGTGTAAAAATGCTCCTCCACGGCCGTCTTCAACGCTTCATCGTCAGAAAATTTATTTCCACGCAGATCCTTTTTAAGATTGGGGAACAAAAAGAAGTCGCTTGGGGCTAAGTCCGGACTATAGGGTGGATGAGTAACAGTTTCAAACCCACATTCAACAATAGCTGCCTTGGCAATATGAGCAGTATGGACAGGGGCGTTGTCATGCAGAAGCAGAACACCTTTGGTTAACTTTCCTCGCCTCTTTTCTTTGATCGCATCTCTTAATTGACGTATAACGTTAGCGTAGTACTGCCCTGTGATATTTACACCTTTTTCTTTATAATCGATAAGCAAAACTCCTTCACAATCCCAAAATATTGTGGCCATGACCTTGCCAGCTGACGGGATTACCTTGAACTTCTTGGGATGAGCTGAACCCTTAATGTGCCACTGCATGGACTCCTGTTTGCTCTCTGGGTCATAATGATGAACCCAGGTTTCATCTCCAGTAACTATTTTTTGCAGCACCTCATCGGGATTTTCACCACACAGGTCGATAAAATCTGAACAGCAAGCCACACGCATATCCTTTTGAAGAAGCGTCAGCATTCGCGGAACCCATCTTGCACTTACTTTTGACATATTAAGATGGTCACGTATAATGTCATGTACGGTACCAATAGAGAGATTGGTTACTTGAGCTATAGATTTTACCTTCACTCGGCCGTCTTCCAATATAAGTTTTTCCACTTTATCAATATTTTCTTGTGAGGTAGCCACTACAGGCCGGCCAGGTCTAGGGTCATCTTCAATACTCTCCCTTCCACGCTTAAATTCGCTTGACCATTTTTGAATAGTAGATAAAGAAGGAGCAGACTCACGGTAAACACAATCCATTTCCTCTTTTATGGTTTTTTGATTTTTACCCTGTTTTGTCAAGAATTTTATGACGGATCGGTGCTCTAATTTCGTTAAAATTGTTAATTCGCTCATGGTGTTCATGTTTGTTCGGCAATTGCAGAAAAACAAAAGAACATCTCGGTTCCAATTTTACTTTTTTTTAATGTCAATGGATGAATCTTAGCGGCCAGTAACAAATATATATATAAAAGAGGTTGTAACGTATCAATACCGAGAATATTTTGAACGCCCCTCGTATGTATTAATATAATCGTGCACTTTCGTCAACCGACTCAAACGCTTTGGCGAATCTAGTAGAAGTATTATAAAGACGTAACTAGTTGATGAATAATATTTATCGTTGTTTTCGGCAATCTTAGCAGACCATGACTCAGACTACACTACGGTAAAAATTCGATAAAGTATGTTTGTAAACAAATGATTCACAATTCTAGTGTGTTTCGGATTTTTACATTTTTCTTGAAAGAGTCACGAAAAAACCACTAATTACGGTGTCTTTATTTCAAATAACAGTAAAAATACGAATGACACTAGCTACATGTTTTGCACAAAAAGTATTAATATTAATAATTTGTTTACAATGAATCTTCATCTAATTTTGCCATAGTCTAGGACATAGTGGCATAGTGTAGTCCTAGCGAGCAATAGCTACAAGTTAATAAAAACTTTAAAAGTAGTTGCGTTACCTATTCTTGTTCTTACATGATAACTATCCACAAACTGCGACATACCTTGGGCAGCACATTGCCCAGTCAATCTTATTGGGCAGCAGAATCAATGCGGCAGTCTCCTAGCCTTTTATGTTACACGATAACTACCCACAAACTGTGACATATCTTCAGTAGCACTTTACAGGTCGATCTCCGGCTCGATCTTGAACTTGGGCAGGCTGACCTGCACCTTGGTGCGGTACATGTTGGTTAGCGTATCACTTTAGAGTGGTTCAACGGATTTAGATGATATTTTTCACATAGACCGACCATGACCAAAATTACGACATAGGCAACTTTTTATACCGGTAGGTAAACGACACAGCTGGTAGTCAATAAAAACTTTAAAAAAAGTTGCGTTGCCCTTTCTTATTCTGACTTCCCATCCACATAGTGCGACCTACGTAGTCATAGATATTTATCGCCTCATGTTCTACGTACCTTCGGCAGCACTTTGCCTAGATCTATCTTCGTCTCGCTCTTGAACTTGGGCAGGCTGATCTGCACCTTGGTGAGGTACATGTTGGCCACCTCGCCCATCAGGTCGTGGCCCGTTGCCAGCTTATTCAGGACTGAGTTGAGGCTGTCGATCTCGTTGAGGAACACAATCAACATACTTGCCTCCTCGCCTATATTCTTACATGATAACTACCCACAAACTGCGACAAACCTTTCTACCCTATCTCGTTAGGCAGCACAATCAGCACACTCGCCTCCTCACCTATACTGTTACACGACAACTACCCACAAAGTACGACATACCTTCGGCAGCACTTTGCCCAGATCTATCTCCGTCTCGATCTTGAACTTGGGCAGGCTGACCTGCACCTTGGTGCGGTACATGTTGGCCACCTCCGCCATCAGGTCGTGTCCCGCCGCCAGCTTATCCAGGACCGCGTTGAGGCCCTCTTTCTCGTTGGGCAATACGATCAGCATGCTGGCTTCCTCGCCTATGTATGGCACTTCTAGCAGCTGTAATTCGTTAAAGAAAAAGAAATGTTCAAACTAGAGTTGTTTGATTTTTTCTAATAACTGCTATCTTTAAAAAAGTTGTGAATGTCGAAAGGTTTTTATAGTTTGAATTCTTTGTCTTCTTTGACGTCGGATATATAGAATATTTAGTAAGTTGTTTTGCGTCTAAAAATCCCGTTCAAATATTTATAATAATAATATATACAGAATTACTGGTTATTAGACCGGCCGTTTCTATAAGGATAATCGAATCAACTAGTCTTGACTTCTACCTAAGGATAAATAATGCATCGGAAAAATCTAAAAATATTAATGAAAGCTAGTATTTAACAAAACAATCTACAGTAAACTTTCAAACTTGATTTCAATGATGGAGGCCTTTGGCGTGCAGTGGGACAGACAGGCTGTATTTTATTATAATACCGGAAAGTGCTTAGTGAGAGCTTTATTCGCCATTCGATTACGTTCTTATAAAAAGTGTAATATAAGGAACTTAAGTAATGTTTTATCAGATTAAAACACAGTCATACATGTATTACACATAATTTTACAAACATTAATATTACTAAGTCAAAATGATAAACTTTAGTCATACAACATAAAACCAGATGCGTTTTTCAATTATCTATCACTCAATAATAATAAGTGATGAGTCTGTTTCAGCTAATATTGTTTCATCGTCAGCCTATAAACACCCCACTGCTAGTCACAGGTCACACGGACAACAGCTCATAGGGATATTGGGCCAAAACCTAGCACGCTAGACGAGTACAGCGCTAATCTTGTTCAAACATTCACATCTGACTTCACTCAGTAAAATTGTAAACAAACATTAAATGAAGATTGTTTTCGTATGCCAAATCGCAGAAACTATGCGTATAACAAAACACAAGCTCTGACCAACGCTTGTTTTTAACGTATTGTGTTTACATCAAGATTTCCAGTACCTACTGGAAATCTTATAGGAAAAGGTAATAGAAAGAGCTAATTTCAATAACAGCGAATACATGTAAAATAACATCTCAAACATGTAATAACATAAGGATATATTTACTTTTGATGTTCATTATGAAAAGGCAAACAGAAAAATTCATAGACTTGTATTTGTTTGATCGGCAGGCAGTTCTCGATAATGATCGCTCTGCATTTAAGTCGCGAAATCACTCCGCATTTCATGGATGTAACTTATCCTAACCCAAAACGTAAACTAATTTCATCTTTATTCCCTTAAAACAAGATCGGAAACAAAATAAAGAAAAAAGAAAAACTTAAAGATGCTGTTCCTGTTACAGGGTTAAACTAATTATTAAAAAAAATATTAAGTAAGGGGGTAGTATCAGTATTAAACTAGGTTAAACTAAGGTCATATTTTTGGAATAAGAGGTTCAATCATGTATCAAAACTGACATGGATAGGGAAGTATATTCGCAGCGTTATAGTAAAGCCGTTATTAAATAAGAATTATGTTTAGAAAAAAGAAATACAAAAAAGGTGAATGAGGCGAGAAGGATAATTGGAAGGGGTAGACCTCGGCGAACGTAATTAGATCAGAGAGCTGAGTGTAAGTTTGTAAATGTGCAAACGTTGCTATCGCGTTTGTGTTAAGAGTTTTGATTCTCGATCTTATTTACTTAGCATTAAAATCTATCTGTCAGAAGTTAACTCAAACGCGATAGTAACGTTTGTGCATTTACAAACTTACACTAAGCTCTCAGATCAGTGACGTTCTCGTTAAGAGGCCTATTACATCACGACTGTGATTTTTGCGTAAAATGGCCAATTTTGGCGTTATGGATCTCAGAAACAAAAATACATTAACAATTATGACTTATTGAATAGTGTTAAATAGCTATTGGAATAGTATGTAGCGGCCTCGCTTTTTCGAAAGGACATAGTTGAATTTAGCCTAAGAACCAACACAAACATGACATACATGATAATTCTTAGCTTATTTTTTACGACAGATAACAGTATTTAGATATTCGCGGACACTTTTAGTTAGGTAATAAATAATAAAAAGAACTTTTTAGACATTAATATTAAGTATCATTTTTATATTATGGGTTGGGTATTCAGAGTTCAGTGCATTCAGCCAGTGAATTAAAGGTTAGTGACCAAAATATTTATAATATGTACAAACAAACCTAATAATATTATGCATGCATGGCTGACTCGATATACTTAGTGCCAAATACTCCAAGCATCATTAGAATACGATACATCGCATTTTATTCCAAACTGTAAACGTTAGTCGACTTAAGTCGATCAATGAACTCTAATAATACGACTGAAGGACTAGTATCCATAGTCAAGAAAAAAAAGTTGACGTTCTAGACTTCTTGGCGGGAAAGTGAAACGTCATGTTTGCACTTTTGTTTTATTTTCTTTAATTTGTGTTTTGTCGAATATTAATGTGAAATAATGATGGATTATTTATTTGTTAGTGAACGTGCATGAGTGTTGGCAAATAAAACAAAAGAGTGCAACATCACTTCTCAAATTCTGTAATTAAACATAACCTCAAGTTTTCCTGATATTTAGGTTCTCGGGAGTGTCCGTCAAAAATATTTGTTTTTACTGTTATTTACATGCAATTTCGAACCTAGAAAAGAATATTTCATAATTGTTGGTTCTTAGGCTAACAATGTATGGGCGCAGAACATTGTCCTTTGCTTAACTTTTTAATTAAACCCAAAATTGCAGAGAAAGATTTTCATAAAGTGCGCGAAGGCACTTTTTTGAGCTCATCGATTGAACAAGTGAAATAAAAAAATTATAATGTTATCTTTTATATAGTCGAATAGTGCGTAGCGGCCTCGGAATTTTTAGATATCATTGATTTTATATAGGAAAAAAATCCTATTCTAAACCAAAACACTTTGAAAATCGCTAAAAGTTAACTGTGAATATCTCCTATTATAGAATGAATTTATTATCCTATTTCAATAAAAACGATAAATACAACTACAAAATTACTACAAAATGCGATGCGCCGGCCGTCCGAATTCAACTTATGCTCACAGAATGGAGATTTGTAATATTATGTACAAATTTATTATCCTATTTCGATAAAAACGATAAATACAACTGCAAAATTACTACAAAATGCGAAAATGGGCATTTTACGCAAAAATCACATTGGAGATGTAATAGGCCTCTTAACGATCAGAGGGCCTACTCTCTTTCTCAGAAACGAAATTTCGGTCGGTTTTTGTTTACTAATTACAGCAGTTTCCATTCCTTCCGAAAATTCGTACATAGAAAAAAACTTGGCATTTAGATTATAAACCTTTAGAAAATTGGATAAAATGTTTACTAGAAAAAAAAACAACCTGTCTCAGGAAAGCACGAACGGGATTCGAACCCGTGACCTTTGGATTGCCGCCGGTCCACTGCTCTAACCGCTAAGCTACCGAGACCCCAGAAGACTCGTTAAATTTTTTCTAGTAGTTGATACGATGCAAGCCAGCGGTATTACGTCACTGTGAAGTCTACCCTCACATTCGAAAGAAATACTATTGCAAGTATTTAACAATCGATAAAGTCGTAATTGCTTACAAATATCTTTTTTATTGAAATTTTGCATTCACTATGCTATATAGATGTAGGATAAAATATTTACTAGAAAAAAAACAACCTGTCTCAGGAAGCTCGAACGGGATTCGAACCCGTGACCTTTGATTGCCGGTCCACTGCTCTAACCGCTAAGCTACCGAGACCCCAGAAGACTCGTTGAATTTTTTCTAGTAGTTGATACGCTGCAAGCCAGCGGTATTACGTCACTGTATTACGTTCCTGAGACTGGTTGTTTTTTCTAGTAAACATTTTATCCTATAACCTAAGCATTGTGAATGCAAAACTTCAATAATAAAGATATTTTTAGAAAACTGTTTGAAATTTCAAAAATAATGGAAAGCGCAAACGAAAATCGGCGGAAATTCAGTTTCGGAGAAAGAGAGTAAGATCACGTTATGAGAGTAAGTGCAAAGGATGTGTCAAGTCAGGATAGTAGCAGATAGAAAGCTTTTGGTCTCTGCCTACCCCTCCAGGAAGCGGGCGTGATGTATGTATGTAATACCACAGAATAACTAATAGTACTACCGTACAGAAGGTTCACTCTCTAACGACTTTCACGCGAAATTGAAACTTATCGTGTGACCCGAGCGTTCATATTCCGTTAAGCAACGCTGACTCGATCGATTTGACGACATGACGTCACAGAGCTTAGGGCTTACGCGCGCGCGCAGGGATTACGAGTTAAGCAACTCGGCGCTCGGTGTTCGGTGCGTCGCGAGCGGCAACCTTTACTGCCATACGCCTAGGCGGCCTACCTGGGAGGCGCGCCGGCCGAACGTACCTAAACTGCGGAGTGATACCCCCCTGGTATTACTATGTATGTATTATGTTTACACACTTACCAAAGAGTTTAAGTCATCGCTAGTGCCGAATTTGTAGTCGTCCTCCTTGTACATCATAGGCACATCGACAGTCGAAGTAGCGGTCAAGAAGAATGGTTGGTCCATAGTGTTCTGAGGGTCGAATTGTTTCTTCCATGTTCCCTAAAAGGAAGTGTGCAGTTGAAATATTGTATGAATGAACATTCAAACAGCCTGATACGATTGTATAAAAAATGTGAGCGACCATCTTCTCTATGGGTAAACTATATTAGCAGCATTGCTGTTTTCTGAGAGTATAAGATAGCCAGCAACTGAGAGTAGAAGACCGACGAAGTAGGCGTACGCGTATAGTCTTATCATCACTTACCATCAGGTAAGATAAAAGCCGAGACTTACAAATTGTGGTATAAAACAATACATTCTTTAAGTATCCAGGAAAATAGGGAAGCTAAATAAAATTTCGAAATTTGCGGGGTTTAGAAAGCTGTTCAGATTTTCAAACTTCATAGTCCTCGTTTATGTAAACAGATATGAATATCTTACCTTAAAATAGATTGCATTCACAAGAACCAATCGACTGTCTGAATTCAAATCATCTGGCGAGATGAGGTCCTTAATACGCTTGTTGGTTTTGTCTTCCACCTGACAACAAATAATATTAATTTTGACTGAGATTAAACACGTAAGGCATTATTACAAAACAGTATTTTAAGTTAATGCGTGTTTTAAATGTTGTATCTCAGTCTAAAAGTATTGGAGAAAACGTGCGAACATCTGCTTTACACATAGTTTTGTAGTTAATTGTTTTTAAAGAGTTTTGCTTTTCTATGGTTTATAGTATGGATTATAGGGGCACGAGAATCTTAAGGTTTTTTGAACCGTACGTAGTAACCCAACGGTACTCAGAGGTTTTCTAGCGGAGGATGGTACCTCGCAAGCGGTTCCCCGTCCCCTACTACATTCTCAGAGAGCTTCGAGTCGGTTAATGAAAGCGGGAAACCTAGAAGTTGTTTTAATATTTACTGTCCTATTGGTCCTAATGTACAAATCCTTTTAACTTGATGGTTACGATGTGTTTGTCGGTGCAATGTCAATACCTTGTAGTAATACTTACCTAATTTAAAGTAAAAACTTAAATGTTTTTAATATGTACTTCAATTATTATAATTCTTATTATTTATTATGTCTGTAATGCAGAAAAGTAACATTTTATATACACAAGTTAAAATTAGCAAAATGGTTTATCAGTTCAAATGTAATTGGCTATCAACAGACAAGATAAACTCACTCAGATGTGAGTGATTCTAAGATAAGTTTCTGATAATTCTTTAGTACTATCACAGAATAAGTAATAGTACTACCGTACAGAAGGTTCTCTCTAACGACTCTCTTACGATTACGATTCCGCGCGACGCACTATGGAAAATATAGGTCAGTTTCGGATCAAAAATCTATAACTTCGTGAATTTTTATCATATCGTGATGAAATTTGGTACACATATGCAGTAACGTAAGTAGATGCAAATGATATAGAATTTATAGTGATTTCTCACTATGTATGTTTAAATGTAAATAGAGTAATGAGACAAAAAAAGGGTTAAGCACGAAAAAAGTAGTAAATTATTTATTTAAAGTGAAATACAAAGTAATAATTATTATAAAAATTAAAACTAACATTAACCATAAACAACAAGTCATGTTAATAAGACATAATAATAAAATAATATCTTTAAATTTATCGCTTTCGTCAACTTAACTTGGCCCTGATTCTGTATCGCAATCTATAGATTCCACACCTAAACCTTACCGCGCACAAACGTCAAACGCATACGTTTTTGGGAAGATATCGTAACTTTTTAAGGAATTAACGTGGTTTTGAAACAAGGAATCGTTACAGAATAAAGGGCCTTTTTTTTTTAAATCTACTCTATAATTTGGGTAATTTTTCACCTAGCACATTAAGAGTGAGTGAATACACTGGAAAAACAAAATCCTCATCTACTTACGATCTATACACATTTCAGTTGCAAGTGGTGCCACTTTTAGAAGACTTAGTGCTTCATCCTCAAGATCTTTTACATTCTTTGCGTATGGTTTTCTTAAACTTGTTATACAGGGTTAAAGGTTAAGTCGACCTATATCCTTTAAGGGGATGTAGTTTTCATCGTTTCTGACTGATTTGACTATGAAACACCGTACTCTAAACTTAACCGTTCTCAGGTTATGGTACTTTGAAGTTTTTTTTATAAAAATTGCCGTTTTTTTGTCTATTGTCCACTTTTTATGTGTTTTGTGCCTCTAACTTATTTAGTTTTGGTATTTTTGTGTAGAAGATTAGTTCCTTAATTATTCTGAACACTATAAATGCAAGTAGTTGTACCAACTGAGTCGTAGTAGACGATGAACAAAATAAAAAATAAATAAATTCGGAAAAAATGTTATTTCTTTCTTTGAGATTAAAAAAAAGTCTATGACTGTTGTGCTGCAGATAATCGTAAAAATATATACGGTTCTTTAGCTTTCTATCAAGGTATAACAAGCTAGGGTACTATCAGGATTCTCGAAAAAACTTTGATGAAAAACTCCCAAAACCTACAAAATTATTATCTCTTATTTTTTCACGCGAAACGGGTGAAAATTTGATAAGACCACTTTATTATTACAAAATAATTATAAAAAATAACAATAAAGCCCATACTGTTCGTGTGAACAGTCCCTGTGGTAAACCGCAAAAGATACCGAATTTCCTACTCCAACTAAAATTATTATCTTCTAAAACCTCAAATATCCGCTGCTGTTTTTTTGTATCTTGTTTATAAATAGTTAGACTATGAACTAATACAAAAAGTAGCGGAAGGGAGACGTAACAGTCATAACTTTCAATGAAAATATTTTTTTTGTGAAATTTTGGTATGTTCCTTTTTAAGTACTTTCTCAAAATTTTCAAAATAAAATTTAAATTAGAAAGCTGTATCGTAAAGTACATAAAATTACCTTTCTAAAAATGTATTAGGTACACTGCATATCTGTGCTTAATATTTTATTCACAATATTGTTTTGAAACATTAACACGCAAAGACTTGAGTTTGGCACCTCTATCTTCAATGTACTTCTGAGTATCAATTTAAATCAAAATATCACCCAGATAATGATATTCGTAAAAACCATTTATGATATGCTCTTGTTCTACCATTTTTCATAGTGCGACGTGGACGGTACGAGCCCGGCGGCGTATGGCACGGCACACGCCTGCCTGGGAGGCGCGCCGGCTAAACGTACCTAAACTGCGGAGTGACACCCCCCTGGTGCTATTGCATAATCTCTAGTACCCACACAGTAACACACAGAGAACCAACAAAAAAACCCCGGCGAATTGAGAACCTCCTACTTTTTAAAGTCGGTTAAAAAAAGGTTACGTCCGCAGTCTAACATGGTTAATGTTAAACGAATCCGCAAATCTCGGTGATCTACATAATATGTAAACTGGCTTGCCAATGACAATGGGACATATCCCATTGCCACATTTAAGTATTATGTTATATGGTCACATTTTATCAACTGCAAATATTTTGACAAATGATCTAATTATATCAGTTGTCAGATCAGAGAAATAAGGCCCTAGCATTATAAAAAAAAATCTACTTATCATAACAAGAAATCCTCTGATCAAATCAAAAAAAGCTCCTTTGAATGAAACTACGGCACGTGTAAGCGGTGTAGGCATTGCGGCCTCTCTGTTTCGGCTCCTTTGAGTTTTAACTACCGAAAGTGCGTAAGGGGTGTTTAATTTTACTTTTAATCGAAATATCTTTTGGCGTTTTCCTTGAAAACTAGCTTATAAAAATTTAAGGTATTTTCATAAAAATATTTTATTTATGTTGTTGAATTTATCCTCAAAATATTTGCGGTTGATAAAATGTGACCTAATAGAATAAACTGCAAACCTACGATATGGGCATGTTTTTCATTTAAAGTCTGGCGCCATAACAACAATGTTAATTGTTAGCATTTATTTATTTATTTATTCTTTATTGAAAAATTACAGCAAAAGGCGGACTTAATGCATTGTTGTGTTCCGACAGTTTAGAGATAGTTGATAATAAAATACATTTACAAAGACTCATTACATTTAACCCTAGGGTACCCAGGGTGCTGTATCACCCTGGAGTAACTTTGATTGGCAATATTTTTTTAACTATTGGCAACATTTGTTTGGTAATTCTCTAATCTAATCTCATGTTTGCTTGTGTTCAATTGGCTGTCATCCCGGTAAGTAATGTAAATAATTAGTGCAGGGTGATCCAGCACCCTTGGGTAGTAAAACCAGTTGTTATTAACCAATAATTGTTTCGTGTGTGTTTGTGGTGATTAACGGTTTTAATTTTTGTTTTCGTTCATCAAATATTATTTTCCTAGGTTATGAACTGCATGTAAGAAAATGGCAAGTACAAGTAGAGGGGTAAGCCGTTTTAAAACAGGGGCGATGTCGCCCCTTTCCATACTCAAAAGACCGCAAAATTAAAACTTTTTACAACAAGTGTAAAATATGGCAGTTAGGCATATATGTGGCGAGCACCAAATTAAAATGTGTGCCAAATGTGTAAATTATATTACTTATAGACTCTTAATTAGTTGTTTTTCCATGTTGATTTGAACTATAGAAACACAAATTTAAATAAAAACTGTTATCTTTTATTTACAAACGTCCACTCCAAATATGGGTAGGGTTCTAGGGTTAAAGAGCTTGAAGGTCTCGGAAAATTTGCCATAGAACAATATTTATACTGGTATACTGGTATTCTAGCGGCTAATAAATATTTATTAACCGTTAGAATTTTCCTGTTGTAAAAAAAACCCGAACGCTGATTAGATTTTCCCAAGAAAATATTAATAGCGTTTACTAGATGACTTCTTGTATATGTAAAAATCGAAGCGCATTCTCCGCTAGTTACTAAAATAGAACTGATACATTTTGCACATAGATCCGTTGCCAATGATGAATTTTTTGTGTATATTATTCCAGTACAAGAGCGGCAGCCGGCGCCAAGGCCGATAGCGAATCTATTTATTACAATACATATTTGGATAGCAGAATATAATTTCGGCTATATCCTTTTTTATATAAACTTTAACTTTGCAAGCACCTTCAAACTCGAACCATAAACAAATTTTATATTTTTAATCACATCCACATCTTAATAACAAACTTTGTCTAGACCTTATGACTCATAGCCGACCTTGGTTCGTAGTAGTCGAATAATTGTCGTTCGTTCATTCAACTTTTTGTCAACATTAACCATTGTGCCTTTTAGACTCCATCGTATTTTTTCCGTTAGTATAATTAATAAGTGGAATTTCCATTGCTATGTTTTATTTTTACATAAGGATTTAAAACTCTTTTTCGGTAACATCAATGGACAACTTTAAATAAATGAAGAGATGTATCCACCCATGCTAGAGACAACTTTCCAGTCAAGTCTTATGAATAGGCAAGGTACACCTGGATATATACCGTAAAAAGAGTATCTAATTTAAAACTTACCTGACCGACCGAACGCAACTCCTGATAATTGGTGAAATGTATATTTCATACATCGAGAAGTTAACGAACTTAACAACTCCGAAAATATGTAGAATACGTGACGTTAAGACCTTATTTACAAAAAGCCACTATTAGAACTGCAATCAAACTTAACCCACGTAGGAACGCCGTAAGTCATCGTCTAGTTTTACTATGGTCTACAAATGTTAAGCATGTTCCCTTTTTTATGGTAGGGGTATTCGTATGACCAAATAAGTTGAATTTTTAGCGAGAAGTAAATTAGAGTTACGGGGACGTATTGTTTTTCTGTTCGGGACAGACTGAACGTCTACATATATAATAGAGGTTCAGTCTATAAAGGTTGCTTCACACATATCAGTGAAGCCGCAGTTCTGACACAGTACCGGCACAGTTTTTTTCATACATTCTCTATGAACTCATCTCCACTTGTCAGTGATAATGCTCTCAGTGTCAGTGCCGCCACCGGCAAATCACGGACGTATTCGTTTTGACAAAATTCATAGAGAATGTATGAAAGAATATTTTTCACTGTGCCGGTACTGTGTTGGAACTGTGACTTCACTGATATGTGTGAAGCAACCATAAGACAGCTTGTGGTAAATTATGTGGATAATATATTACTATAAAGTTGTTTTTTTTTACTTATTCTTCTTCATACTAAATATAAACCCTAAGCCTAACAAGGTAAACAACAAGCGTTTGTTTCTTACCCATGTGTTGATGAGCTTCGCCGCATTCGCCGAATCTCCAAAGTTGACTTTCTCGAAGGCAGCGTCGAACACTTTGACAGCGTCTTCCTTCAGCTGCGGCTGCAAGTCATAGCTTCCCTCCATCACGTACACCTTATTGGCCACGTTCAACGTGACTCCTTTGATGGACTTCAACTTGGCAGACACGGATGAGAACGACGAGCGAATCTGTTGGGTGATACGGGTCATTATATTTATTTGTTCTACTGTGTCGTTAAGTGATTACGTTTTTATTATTATCCTACTAATATTATAAACGCGAAAGTTTTTATGTATGGATGGATATTTGTTACTCTTTCACATAAAAACTACTGAATGGATTTGGATGAAATTCGGCATACAGATAGTTTATAACCTGGACTAACACATAGGATACTTTTTATCCCGATGTTCCCACGGGAACGTATGGATGGATGTTTGTTACTCTTTCACGTAAAAGCTACTGAATGGATTTGGATGAAATTCGGCATACATATAGTTTATATCCTGGATTAACACATAGGATACTTTTTATCCCGATATTCCCATGGGTACGGGAACCACGCGGGTGAAACCGCGAGCGGCCGCTTGTTATTCATATTATTATTATTCAGAGCCGTATAGCGACTCACGAAAATAATACTACCAACCCCTCTCTTCAGTGGTGCCGTAAAAGGCATGTGTCTACACCCAGCGGGATCACATGTCTGAGAGATATGAGTGATGCAGAGAATTAGATCTGGATATGTTCTACTGAATTATGCTGAAAACATAATTCAGTAGAACATATCCAGATGTATTAACTTTTAGATCTGCAATTGTTCTGTTCACCAAAACAAAAAACATTCTTCTAACGTCCTTACTTCAGCTACAATCAAGCTCCAAAGAAACCTCCAGTCAGCGGACTTTTTCTCTTAAGGACATTATTTTTGTAACTTAAACACTAAATTAATAAAATTAAAACTATTTACAACTAACATACAAACATACCATTCTGACAAACATTCGCATTTATAATACGAGTATTAACATTAGTAAGATAATGCAGACTGGTAATATTATTTTGTATTCTACCCACATAATATGTTTCAAATTCTATACTTTTAATTTTAACACAAGATGTACAAATAGGTACCTAATTTAAGTAATATTATAGTCGTAAATAGTTTAAATTATATTAATTTATTATTTGTGTAAAAGTTACAAAAATAATGTTCTTGTGAGAAAAAGTCCGCTGACTGGAGGTTTCTTTGCAGCTTGATTGTGGCTGAAGTAAGGACGTTAGAAGAATGTTTTTTTGTTTTGATGTACAGAACAATTATAGTTCGTCAGACGTAACTTTGGTAAATATCCTGCTGGCTGGAGGTCTGTCAAAAAAGTTTATATTTCCGTTTTTTTATACGGAGCAAATTTGGTTTTCAGCATAATTCAGTAGAACATATCGCACATCGGTAAGAACACCGACAGAACTGTAGTTTTTGCTTTTTTACAGTAGAGCTGTTTAAACATTTTTCAAAATTCAATCGCTGTCTAAACATGTGTTACCTTATACTCGTAAGATAATTTTATTATGTTTAATGAGAGCTAGAAGTGTCTAGTTTTTAAATATGCTATAGTTTTACGATTATTTACAAGAAAACCATACACATTTTGTTAGTAACAGTCAGTCTTTACAATTACGTTATTGTTCCACTAAGACATATCATTTGCTATTAGACCCATATAAATGTTGTGTAAATTGTGACACATGAAAGCAAAATATTGAATAAATAAGATTTAAGTATTTGGGATTAAACACTGTATTCAACAGTAAAAATACTACTCAGAAACCGAAGCACTTAATAAAGGGAAATATCTACGAAATAAATGCTAGTACAGTATGTATGAAATTATTTTTTATTCACTTTTAGCAATAAAACTCATTAATTAATTACCTATATATTTTTTATATATTTTATAAATATTATAAATAAGATTGTGACATTTCCCTGTCTTTGCAATTAAATTGTCATACTTAATCAAGGTGACTAAGTTCCAAAGTGCACAGATATTTCTATCCCCGGCGGCATACAGGGTCAATTTTGGACCCCCCGCCAAAAGTAAATATGGGGTATAAAAAGTAATAATAAAATATTTGACGTAAAAATGATAAATGTTTTCTATTTTTAAATATAATTTATTGGCTGCTTTTTAAATCCTATATTACTAGGTGCGTGCGCTGACCCTCGCGGTCCAAGCGAACGGAGCGCCGTCATTGGTGGAAGGGGGAATAAATAGCGGTCACGCGCATGCGCTTTGAAAACGAGGCGGCCGCGCGCTAGGTGAAAAAATATGTTTTTATATTTGATTATTTGGCTGTACTGCTGTTATAGGATCACGCGAAAAATTTTGGCGGGGGGTCCAAAATTGACCCTGTATGTATTATCGCAACACGTCTATGTCTCACAGCACAGCCTATAATATTAACCCAAACTGCAAACTATTATTTGAGCCAAAGTTAATCATAATCCATAGTAATTTTTACATGAAAAAATAACAAACCTGCACATTATTGTTTATTTAATTATATCCTGCACATATTTGATTATTGTTTTATTTTATTTTATTTTATTGATTGTAATTTTTAATACTTCTCTCTCTCTATATTTGCATACCAATTTTTGGTTAAGTATGAGATGCTAAATGGATGTAAGAACTTGTTCCTACCATATTTAATGCAATAAAGAGTTATTCTATTCTATTCTATTTATAATAGCAAAATAGGTAATACGGCTTATTTACCCTTTTTGGTCTATTGATTTTTAAATCCTTCCAAGGTTGAGGATGTCGATACAGAATTATTTTCTCCAAATGGCTTAGGTACTAAACCTCTTTTTACTTTTTGCACCAATAAATGTGCCGGGTTACCTACTCATTATTAATTGTAACTTTACATACCTACTGAAACAAAAAATAATGCCATTTTTAATTTTAGCACTAATATTAATATAATACAGTCAATTATAGTTCTGCTAATTTAAAAATAGATCAGCTTTAAGGAAAATTTATTTTATAAATTTTAATTACAATGACTATTATTAATTAGGGAAAAACGATAGAACAACGGCAGAAAATCCACTTGTGACATTTAAAAAGTAAGACTTTCGGATCAACAATGTCACAATTAATGTAAGTTTCGTCGTTGTGGCACTAGAGTGATGCAAACAAATGTCAGAATTACCTAAACGTCATTGTAGCTCCGCATACCGTTCACACTTCGCACCTCACCGCGCAACTACCCAATCGGGCGTTGATTACCATCGGGCTCAATCAAAATGCATTTTCTGTCAAAATAACATAGGCGCCATCTCTACTTTTAGCGTGAACTTACAATCTGTCTTTGTTTCTCCGTATAGTACTACTTGTGACGTAAAAAACTCAAATTGAAATTTTGCAATTCCGTCGTTGTTACTCCGGATGTGCGATATCCAGATCTAATTCTCCGCATCACTCATAAGTCTCCCAGACATGTGATCCCGCTAGATCTACACCTAGTAAAAGGCGACTAAAGACTGTTCAGTCACGAGCACCAATACGTATACATTTGACTCTTATTCCATTCTATTAAGAATTACAATTGTTTACATATTTTTGCTCGTGACTGTACATACATCCAAAAGCATAGATCGGCGATGGGCTCACCACCTATCACGCTGAGCACATGTGCAGTTGTAATTTGGTGAAACGTGGACAATGGCAGTGAACTGCTTCTACGGTTCCTCATTGCCTAGTCGCTGACTAACCCTTTGAGGCTTTTAGCCGTGCATCTATGTATGTATGTCTATTCAGCCCAGCTTGTCCTACAGCTGGGCAAAAGCCTCCCTGTATACCCTGTTTCCACTTTTCACAGACTATTATTAACTATTGTTTCATTCAATTATTATGTATGGGTTGTTGTACATTCGCCACAAAGTTAATTTGCCACGTTTTTGTAACTCCATACATTGAAAGTACATTCGCCACAAGTCTTCATAGTACATCATTTTTGCATAAAGTACCGATAGCAAGAAAAGTTCGTTTAGTGCGCTCGTAATGAAAGGTACCTAGTTGTTTTATTCTAAAATTATTGATGTTTTTACTTCACTTATTGTTTGATTTTTCTGCTGCCTGCGTCGAAAATAAGAGTGTGGCGAATGTACACATACTTTTTTCTGTGGCAAACTAACTTTGATATTGTATTTTATTTAAAATTATTTCATTTTATTATCATTAATTTTTGTAATACAATTTTATTGATGCGTACAAATTGTACTTAATAATTAATATAGATCTACGATATATATATAATTATAACGTAGATCTATTTTTGTTTCTTAGAGGGAGAAAAAAGAAAGGCCTCCTGGGTTTCTTGCCAGGTTCTTCTCAGTCGAAGGATCTCCCAAAATCCGAACTGGTGGTAGATTAGTTATTAGGTAGGTAAAGTAAATTAGTTAGATTAGTTGTTTAGTCTTAACTACAAGTTAGTTAACTGTTTTTTATTAGTATTGACGTCAATCAATAAGTGCCTGTAAATAAATAATAATAAAACTTTCCTACACTCACACCAATTATCTAGCCCAAGAGAAGCTTCGAAGAAACTCGTTAAATGGTTACTAAACAACGGATAAACATACTTAAAATACTTAAAAACATACTTAAATACATAGAAAACACCCAGACCCGAGACAATTTGGAAAAACAATAATTTCTAAATTGACCCGACCGGGGATCGAACCTGGGACCTCAGAGATGGCGACACCATGAAAACCGGTGTACAAACCACTCGACCAAGGAGGTCGTCAAAAGGTTTAAATCAAATAAATAATTTGACTTTGAGTAGAAATCTGCCGCTCTGTCTGTCTGTCGTCGTCGATTAGGTTAATATTGGCGCGTTCGGCTTGCGATCTTGCCCGCTAAGCAAATTTCGCAATGACGGATCGCCTGATGGGTGACCATTAATAACATCTCGAGCTCCTCCGTGCTTCGGAAGGCACGTTAAGCCGTTGGTCCCGGTTGTTGTCGTTATAACTCTACACTAAGTTACTAAGGCTAGGCTAGGCTAGCTATAATCGTTTTGACTTCATTTGTCGCCATAACGACATTACTGCATGTGTTTAACAGTACTTAAAGATATAACATGATAGCCATTTTCTTAAATATTGATGATTAGAGGCGAACTACACTGTATTTTACGATTATTTTATGTTTTACTACTCGGTACTCTTCCGATAAAAAGATAATCCAATTTAAATTTGGCTTATCATAAGGCTAATGCGTAATCATATTAAATTCTTGTTCACAGTATCTTATCTTTCGTATGTAATAAAATAATATAATGTTATAGGTTGTCTGTTCCGTTCTAAAGTCATAACTACGTCACAATTGTTTAACTGTACATACCGAATCATCGTCAGGGATGCCGAGGCTAGTCAGCAGCTCATCGTGCGCTCTGTCTGTGGTGCCCAAGGTCAGCAATGCCAACACAAACTCCGCGGACAGCGGGGATGACACACAACTCTTAGTTTTGTCAAGTTCCTAGAACGAAACCAAAATATTAATAATTCATCATCATCACTCATCAGCCAAAAATTCATTTATTATTATATGTATTGTCATTCATGTCATTAAGTCAATCTTTAGCTTTAGAGCTAAAAAGTAATTGTATTCATATTAAAATGTTTTTTTATTTCATAAATCTATACTACAAATACAAAAAGGTTTTAATAAATTTCTTTATACGCAAATACAATACCAAAGTTTTACAAGCATACAGTTGGGCAACGAAGGTACTTTCGCAAAGCAAGGGAGGGGAGGGGAACCCGCGGAGAAGCGGGCGGTGCGACGAGTGTCCCGGAACGCAAACAAGCGCTGCCTAAGGGAGCTACCGTGAAAGACAGTCACGTGCGCGTACTGCGTGTTTTAAACGTTTTTTCAATTTACGTTCAGTGATTCCAAATTAATATAATGGTGCATACACATTGTTCTGTGTACGGTTGTAAGTCGTCCAATTCAGGAATTTAAAATTTCATAGATTATCTAGCTTAAGATAAGCTTCTTTTGTAACTCGTTAATAATGGTTAAGAGGCCTATTACATCTCAAATGTGATTGTTGCGTAAAATGCCCATTTTTGCATTTTGTAGTAATTTTGCAGTTGTATTTATAGTTTTTATCGAAAGAGGATAATAAATTCATGCATAATATTACAAATCTCCACTCTGCGAGACTAAGTTGAATTCGGACGGCCGGGCATCGCATTTTGTAGTAATTTTGCAGTTGTATTTATCGTTATTATCGAAATACGATAATAAATTAATTATAAAATCTTTATTCCTCGTGAAGTAACAATTATTCTGGTATAAATTTTGCTCAATATTATTATCGTATATAGGAGAAATTCACAGTTAACTTAAAGCGATTTTCGAATTTTTTGGTTTAGAATAAGATTTTTTTTCTATATAAAATTAATGATATCTAAAAATTCCGAGGCCGCTACGCATTATACGACTATATTATATGAGATAACATTCCATTTTTTTTATTCATTTGTTTAGAACAGTAGTTCAATGTAGGGGTTAAAAAAAGTGCCTTCGCGCATTTTATGAAAATCTCTCTCTGCAATTTTGGGTTTAATTAAAAGGTTAAGCAAAATTTACAAAACGCGAGGCCGTTACGCACTATGCTAATAGCTATTCTACACTATTCAATAAGTCAAAGCTGTTAATGTATTTTTATTTCTGAGATCAAGAACGCTTAAATTGGCCATTTTTAGCAAAAATCACAGTCGAGATGTAATAGGCCTCTTACACCAATTATCTAGCCCAAGATAAGCTTCTATTAAAACTCTTTAATAATGGTTAAACTAACGTTATCTAGTCCTAAAATCAAACAACCAGACCCGAAATCAATTCAGAAAAACAGTTAATTCTAAATTGACGCGATATAGTTGTTTGTTATTATTAAGTACCTTGCGAAATTGAAGTGAGTACAGTCGTAATTAACTTTAAATCCGTAACTGTTAGGTTAGGTTAGTAGGTACATCAACTTAGCTGGCACCACAAATCCGCTATTTTTATTTTTTGAATTTGATATAGTCTCGACACTCGCGCAATAAAGACGAATTTAACAACTAATCAAAATTGGTTCAGCCGTTGGATGGATTTGGATGAAATTCGGCATACAGATAGTTTATAACCTGGAATAACACATAGGATACCTTTTATCCTGATATTCCCACGGGAACGTATGGATGGATGTTTGTTACTCTTTCACGTAAAAACTACTGAATGGATTTGTATGACATTCGGCATACAGATAGTTTATAACCTAGATTAACACATAGGATACTTTTTATCTCGATATTCCCACGGGAACGGGAACCACGCGGGTGAAACCGCGAGCGGCCGCTTGTCAATAATAAAATTATTATTTTATAAAAACTAACGATTATTTGATTTTGAATTTTGTGACAACCTTTGCTTATCGGCAAACGATCGACCGCGTGGATACAGAACAGACCTACGCGGACGGCGGCATCGCCCCACATCAAAGGTGTTGCCCCACTGTATGAAATAGTGAACTGTGACCATACTGACAGCTACTGAACTGCTGTGGCGAGCAGCTAATGGGCGATTTTCCGAGATCAAAAAAAAACAAATTGGTTTGTTATGACTTCATAGATGGCGCTTAGCATAGTTTAGTATAACGCTTAGTGAAAGGCGAGTCCATTGAGATAAAGTGTATAGCTGCGTAATATTTATTCCATTCCAAAATAGAAAATAGGGCCTGATGTCCTGATTTTTTTTTATTTTTAGTTGACAAGCAAAGAACGGCTCGGCTTTCATAAAACGCCATCTATCGAGTGTTATTGAACTAATTTTTATTTTTTAATTTGGGCTGTTAGAAAATCGCCCATTATGATCGTTTTCACATTTAGGCGTTTTAGTCGCGTTTCTATCGCGCAACGGAAACGCGCTGCAGCCGCATTAGTATGAAGAGCTCTTTACAGCTGCGCAACTGTCACGCGACTAAACGCGTATATTATATGTATTTGAATGTTAGGCTCGGCCACGACCTTGCCGCTGTAAGCGGAGCGGCGAGCGGATTCTCTGACCATTGCGCGTTGTATTACGGCGTTGTCATCAATGGTCATATAAATAACGCAATGTACAAAGTATCCGCTTGCCGCTCCGCTCACATCACAACGGCAAGGTTGTGGCCGAGCTGTAAGTGTTCTCAGTTCACACATTTCTAATCTTGCGTTTATTTAAAGATATTTTATTAATAAGCTAGTAGGGTTTTAATGACTATTCATTGAAGTATGATTCATCTATAAAAACTATCAACATTCATGCTCTATAAAAACAGATAAGGTTGATGTTTAAATTATTTACTATAAATTGATAATATTCATTTTATGAAGTACCTCTATACAATACTGCAGAGTAATTCATTAAGCATTAACCCTTTAACAAGCACAGCAAGTTGAAATTTTTCATTGGTGTTCGACCTTATCTCAATTGCATAAAGTCCAAAATATGGTGTCAATATGATGAATTACATTAGAGCAGGCTGTGCACGGGTGGGGGGGCGTACCGTGCACGTGGCCCGGACGGGGCACTGATTTGAGACGTTACATAAATTTTGTATTTATATTAGAGCGGGCAGTGTCCCGTACGGGCCCAGACGGGACACGGATCATGCACTGTGTAGTATGAACTGCTTCATACAAATGTATGCAACGTCTCAAGTCAGTGCCCCGTCCGGGCAGGGACAGGGACGCCCGGACAGGCTCGCTCTAATATAATTCATCCCAATATTTGACACTGCCCTATAAAGGGTTAAGTAAGGATGATTAAGTATATTCATTACATTCAGTATATTTCATACTATCTTTTGTCTCAGCAGTGTCTATAAGACAAAATGTTTACTAGAAAAAAAATCAACCAGTCTCAGGAAGCTTGAGTGGGATTCGCTTCGGATTCGAAATGAGCTTCCTGAGACTGGTTTATTTTTTTCTAGTAAACATTTTATTCTATATCTATATAGCATTGTGAATGCAAAATTACAACAATAAAGATAGTGTGTATAAGTATAATCTACCACAATACACAGTACAGTGAATTCTAATAACATAATTATATTAATTATTATGGCTCTACTTATTCTGAGAAATCATGACAAAATGAAAAAAAATCATAAAAGCTAATAAGTAGGTATAGTTAATCACAAATTTGATGAAATTGTGCTATCTACATTAAATAAATGATTTGACCCTTGACTTTGAAATGTGAAAGAATGTGTAGGTAAACAATAAATGTTCCATAAAACAGTAATAAGGATGGCAACTCTCTATTACATTTAGGTATCCCCCCAATGAAGTTAAACCGTGACTATTTATGTATTATATTTATTTAGGTAAGTACAATAATAATAATAACGTACTAATTAGGAAGGTAGTTACTTCCCCATTCTATTTTTCCTCATATTAGATACCTACTAAAAGTAATTTTAGTTTGTACCTAATTTTATACTTACTTACTATATCAAGCACTATATAGTCATTGTAAATTAAGTTTATGTGCTAGTAACTTTATGACTTAGGTACTGAATACAATGTATAATTAATTAAATATGTGGGTAATTAGAGAAAAGTTTAGTGTAGGTAATAGGTGTACAAATAAAATCATAACATTTTTATCTCTATTAAACAAAATCAGAACTTTATCAATAGGTTCAAATAAAAAAAATCTGTCAAAGTACCTGTAAAATCTGTCAATTGATCAGTGTATTACTAGCATCCAGTGCACTTAAGTTACAAGATTTCAAACTTTTAGAAATACCTATAGTACCTGCACCTTTACTTTAAAACATAGAATATTTACAATTAACTCTTTATCTGTTTAATTATTTTTTATAAAACATTTAAAAAACTAACTAAAATTCCTTCAAAAGTAGTTAGTCACTGTTGACTATATTAAAATACTGAAAGGTAAACTTACATTTATGAACTTTGCTGAGAATTTAGCAACAGCTGAAGATAATGATTTAGCGTCCATGTCTGCAGTGTAACAATTAAATTGGAGAACGAAAAAAAGGAGAACTGAAACAAATAATTATATTTTTTTAAATAGAGCCGGCGGCGCTACCACACCGTTGACTGCGCGAAGCCGAACACAAATTAACTGTGTAGCCAAATGATGACATCATACCAAAACGCAGACGACGGGCGTGCGCTGTGGCTTCAATCCGCTTAGTGATTCATTGTAATACCTACATTAACATAGAATAACCAACTCCAATACCCGCGCGCATTTTTTATCGTTATCTCAAGGTTACTACATAGTTAACTTCACTCACACTATTATTTTAATATGCAGCTATTCCATGTATTTAACTTTTCAAGTACTTAAATAGATAAAGCACATACCAAGAGCGTAAAGTCTCCGCATCGATGATAAGTGGATAAGTTTTGCGTAGACTTTATTTTTATTTGTGTCGAATTGTTGGTTGTAAATAAAATAACACACCGGTGCGATGACAGCTTTCAGTCGTCTATTTATTGTTGACTTTACGGTTTCACCTGTAAAATTGTTTTCCTTCTAATTATCGATCAGAGTAGTACCTACATAACTTTTATCCAAAGGAGTGACTCTCAGTTTATTACACTAATTTATGGGAGAAACCGAAAAAACGTAGTGAAACTAGTGAAGTATAATTATGTTTTTAACTCCAAAATATTTTTTGAAATTTATTTTTTCTTTTATTTTTAAAAAATAATTTGTTTCGTGACGGAACAGGCTAAGGTCAGAGACCATACTGCCTAGTCATTGGTTTTTTATATTTCTTTTTCCCTAGATGAAAATGAGTTGCGATTAAGATGATAAATGATAAATGGACGTAGTTATGCTACAACGTTCCAATCCACAAGGTGGGCCAAATTAAGTTTTCGTGCCCAAGCTAGGTGTTTGTCTGTCTAGTGCTGAAGACACTGACTCTTTTACGACAATAATTATTGAGATAATTAAGCGGTCCAAGTGATAAAACGAACCAAAAGATCCAATTATAATCTTAAAAAGTGACAATCCATTTGGATCGTACTGCTTTAATTCGTTTTGGACTGAATAAAATAAAAATAATAATCCAATCAACTAGGAACGTTTTAAAATAAAACCTTTTTTAAAATATCTATTTCTTTAAAATATCCATGTACTTACTTTGTAATGTTTAAGATAAATCATAATACTAAAAATAAATAATTCAAAACGTATATACTGGTTGAACATACAGTTAACTAATCATGAAACGATCCATCAGTTTTGTATTTTTTATAAAAAGGTAAAATTATACAACTAGCCAGAGCCCCTCGAGGGTATAAATCTTCAGTTTCGCTTCTTCGACACATGTTTAATGCGATGGCATGACTGTCAATTGGACGTAGTTATGTAACAATGATCCAATCCACACGCAGGTCGAACTGAGGAAAAACGAGTTTTTTTGTGTTTGTGGTACGTTTTTTATGGTAGCGTGTGGAACTGAGTAGTGTGTATAACTTCAACTAAATAAATAAGTATTATTTTATCTTAAACTTGTCATTAAAATTTATTAATATTTCTCATACAACTTTTGAAAAAAAATTACATGGAACGTTTTTGAAAAAATACTTTTTGTATGAAGGTAAGCTTTTAACTTAATTTGCAAAAACGATCCAATGTGTGAAAATTGGTATATTTTCCTATGTTATATTTTTTTCTAAAATATAAGTTTAACAATGAGACAACATTATTTAAAAATATTTAATGAGAAAACTATGATACAATATAGCATGGAAAATCATCACAATTTATTCATTATCTTGATTGAAATTCAGCTCCATAGCAAATCCATCAACATCGTCAATAGCTTCATTAAACGCTTCCGATGATTTATAAAAACTAAGGCAATCCTGCTGGAATACACTTAAAGATAGATCGTAAATCAACCAATCTAGCTGGAGCAATGGGTTTTGCGTTAAGCCACATCTGTTTAAGATCAGATGTATTTCCAGTAGAAATCACTCCTTTTTGTTGTTTTAGTGTTAAGTTCTATAAAATCCTCATTAAAAGATGTTCTTATAAAAATCGGATATTATTTAGCTTTTTCAATCTTTATCTCCTTTTTTTTTTTTTTTTTTTTATACTAAGCCCGGCAAATGACCCCACTCCACCTGTTAAGTGGAAATGAGGTCCAGGCGCGAGGACAACTGGTGCAGCGTAAGAGACGTAGCATCAGTCATCCTCACTCTGCCGGCCCACAAAGTGCTTCTTCACGCCTCGTTTGAAGGACCCTATGTCATAGGTAGGAGGGAATACGTGTGCTGGTAGACTATTCCATCTTTTGGAAGTGCGGCAAAGAAACGAGTCACCAAATTTCTTTGTGCGAGATGGAATGTTAGAGACTGTTAATTGGTGACTCCGCAGAGCAGCACGCGTACTCCTATGGAGGAAGGGAGAAGGAGGGATGAGGTCAAAGAGTTCTTCAGAGCACTCGCCATGGTATAAACGGTAAAAGACGCTGAGTGACGCAATATCTCTACGCAATTGCAAAGGCTCGAGAGTTTTAGTGACCTCTGCATTGCCGATAATGCGCACAGCGCGGCGCTGCAATCTGTCCAAGGCATCGAGAAGGTACTTTGCGGAGCCGTCCCAAAGGTGAGAGCAATACTCCACGCAAGACCGCACCTGTGTCTTGTATAATAGACACAACTGATCAGGCGTGAAGAATCGCCGCACCTTGTTCAGGACACCGAGTTTACGTGAGGCATTTTTAATCACGGTATCGATGTAGTCCTTTTGGTTCAGATCGCAGCGGATATCCATACCAAGCATGTTAATACTGCTCTGCAGGCCTAGAGATGTACCCTGAAGAGAGGGAAGGGGAAGGAATGGCGACTTTTTCGCTGTGAACGCGCACACCTGTGTTTTCTTGGCATTGAACTCCACCAGATTATCGGAGCCCCATTTAGAAATGAGGTCCAACATCCGATCGAGCTCAATGACAAGATTTGCTCGCTTCATTTCGGTGTCCTTTGCCAGCAACCAGTTTAGTTTACTTTTATCTATGAATTTCTTACGTTTTACTATGTTTTTCACAAAATATCTTCAGTGCTTTAAAAGTCAATTTTGTCCATTCTATATCCTTGAAATAGTTTTCGGTATCATTGGGTAAGAAACTATGCCCTGACTCAAGATACCGAAAAGTTATCGTTTTTAAGATTTTTCCAAAATAGAAACATCGCTAAAAAAGCAACAACGTGTTTATATAGCTGACGAATACATAAACATTATGAAAAATGCTAGAAATATAAACCATTTAAAGTTTATAGAATGGACAAAAATGACTTTTATAAACTGGATTGCTGGCAAAGGATATAAAAAATAAAAAAGCTACATCTTTTGATGAAGATTTTATGGAACTTAACATTAAAAAAACGAAAAAGGAGTGATTTCTACTAGAAATAGATCTGATCTTAAACAGCTGTGGCTTAACGTAAAACCCATTGCTCCAGCTAGATTGGCTGATTTGCGATCTATCTATAAGTATATTTCAGCAGATTGCCTTAGTTTTTATAAAACATAGAAAGAGTCTAATTAAGCCATGTAAACGATGTTGATGGATTTGATAAGAAGCTGGATTTCGATCAAGATAATGAATAAATTGTAATGATTTTCCAAGCTATGATATAATGTTTTCTTAATAAATATTTTTTAAATAATGTTGTTGTTACGGACAGAAGTCTCGACTTTATGATATTATATAGTTATATATAATACGGCTAAATTTAGGTATGTGTATTTGCATAAGTAGATTAAGTCTCATATGTGTAAAGGTTTTTTGATAAAAAATAATTAATTTTTTGCGTTTCATTTTAACAAAAGGTAAAAGTTATTAAACAGGTAATGGTTTTGACAAGGTAAGGGCCAGGTATACGTGCCCAGGGGCCTTACGCCTCTCTAAGGTAATTAAAGTTAGGAAAGTAAGAGATTAGTTTTCGTAATTATAGGTTTCTATTGTTAGGAATATCAATGTAATTAAGAAAATAAATAAGTAGGGTATCCAGATTACGAGTGATACCGTAGGGTAGGTAATAAATTTAAGATAAAAAGAGAAGTCCGAACGAAAGGGACAGCTGCACAAATTACGACGGTTCATGTGGGTAGTTAGTTATGGTAAAATGTAAAACTGCCCACATGAGCCGGCAGCTGTCCCACAAGGCTGCTAGTTGCCAACCCATAATGTGTTTAAATCACGGCCGGTCAGAGCAGAATTTGTAAGCTCTCCGGACCCCACCTTGAAGAATAAAGAAGCACTAATCAAGAACCGAGTTTTATTGAAGAACATACAGTCCACATCGAAGCACAACGGCTAAACTGTTCGGCGACTACACCCGTCGGGAACAGTTGTTTCATTGTTATACTTATATTTTAGAAAAAAAATTATAAAATACGAAAATATACCAATTTTCACACATTGGATCGTTTCTGCAAAATAAGTTAAAATCTACCTTCATACAAAAAGCCTTTTTTTAAAAACGTTCCAAGTACAATTTTTTCAAAATTTGTATAAGAAATATTAATAAATTTTAATGACAATTATATGATAAAATAATACTTATTTATTTAGTTGAAGTGATACATACTACTCTGTTCCACACGCTACCATAAAAACACAAAAACGCGATTTTCTCAGTTCGACCTGCGTGTGAATTGGATCGTTGTAGCATAACTACGTCCATATGATGTACCCCCAATCCCATTGAGTCCTCAGTAAAGATGTAAAATGACTGAATCTGACCAGTCACGATTGTCAAAAACCGTATTTGACCCTCAGAACAATAACTAAAGCATAGAAACCACGCTAAAAGACGAGCTAGACAACAGCTATCTTACTCACATCACTTGAATTAATTCTGTAACGAGAGTGAATGAAACCTCTAATCCACATTCGTTTCTATTTTTTCAAGGTTGTCACCAGGTAAATGTCAAACGGATGTAATGGGCGATTTTCAGAGATCAAAAAAAAAAATTGTGTTCAAGTGATGTCGTTTTATTTATCGATTAATGTTATACTTAAATAGATAATATTTTTATATCGTAAGTTTAAATTTTTTAAAAGTAGTAATATTCTGATTCAATGATCATTGCGCTGGGGGACTGTTATGCAGTGTAACAATATCGTGCGATGATCGTTTAATCAGAATATTACTCCATATGTTAAACTTAAAAGACATTGAATGGATATATAAGAAAATAGGATGTCCAAATTAAACATATACACACATCCTTTATGACATTGGTGTTTAATGATAATGCATCAAATAAATCTATGGAATGATATTTAATTCAATTAATTCAAAATAACAGATTAAGATCCACAAAAATAATTTGATACTTGCGATTGCGAGTTTCCATTAACACAATGTGGACTTAATAATATCTATGTTTGCATAGTATTTTACGGAAAATATATTTAGATAAATATATATAAATGAAACACTGTATGGATCAACTCATGTTACTCTGTTGAAGTCAGCCATTTACCTTATCATTCCCATGAATTGATTCGTAAATCAAATCACACAACCATGTTAGACATGTTTTGAAGTAGACTCGATTTTGGTATAGGGTGTGTACATATAATAATCTTTACTTATGATAAGTGATGGCGGGGGCGGGTTTACTTCAAAAATTAATGTTGTCAGTATGCTGTTCGTAGGTACTAGCTATATGTTTGTTCCCGACGGGTGTAGTCGCCGAACAGTTTAGCGGTTGTGCTTCGATGTGGGCTGTAGGTTCTTCAATAAAACTCGGTTCTTGATTAGTGCTTCTTTATTCTTCTAGGTGGGGTCCGGAGAGCTTACAAATTCTGCTCTGACCGGCCGTGACTTAAACACATTATGGGTTGGCAACTAGCAGCCTTGTGGGACAGCTGCCGGCTCATGTGGGCAGTTTTACATTTTACCATAACTAACTACCCACATGAACCGTCGTAATTTGTGCAGCTGTCCTTTTCGTTCGGACCTCTCTTTTTATCTTAAATTTGTTACCTACCCTACGGTATCACTCGTAATCTGGATACCCTACATATCTTTATTTTCCTAGTTACATTGATATTCCTAACAATAGAAACCTATAATTACGAAAGCTAATCTCTTACTTTCCTAACTTTACTTACCTTAGAGAGGCGTAAGGCCCCTGGGCACATATACCAGGCCCTTACCTTTGTCAAAACCATTACCTTTTTAATAACTTTTACCTTTTGTTTAAATGAAACGCAAAAAATTAATTATTTATTATCAAAAAAAATTTTACACATATGAGACCAAATCTACTTATGCAAAATACCTAAATTTAGCCGTATTATATCTAACTATATAATATTATCAAGTCGAGACTTCTGTCCGTAACAATGTTATTTCACGTTGTTTTATAATTAGTTGTTGAATTTTTAATAAGTTAACACTTTATTACTAAATAAATAGTATTAGAAATACCGGAATTTCAATTTCCTTCCCTGATTGTCCATTGCTTGTTTAAATGTTATATATTGTTTATGCTGATTATGGATAATCTTCAACAAAATTATCGATTTCTCGAATTTCATAACAGAATATCCCTACCGCAGAACTACACCTACCGTGGGGTAGGTAAAACTTAATGTAATTGTTCTTAATATTCTTAATATAAGGTTTTGCCTTTCAAGAGATCTTAGATGGCGTAACTTAAGCACCAGCTCAAAGTTTTGTATTAAATAGTGTATAATAGCCGCTCTATTGGAAAATATCAATATTGAGCAACAGTCAAACTGTGAACGAAATTATGGAAAATAGAAATAGGGGCTGAAATTAATATACTATTTTTTGAATTTTTTGGTTAAAAACCAAAAGTGCACCATTGGTGTACGGCTCGGCTTTCATAAAACGCCATCTATCGAGTGTTTTTGAACTAATTTATATTTTTTAATTTGGGATGTCAGAAAATCGCCCATTGGATGTCTTTATCACACCACCAGATTAAATGTGTCGTTATTTTCTTTTTGTTGCTGTGTAAATAAGTGGCAACCTAACTTGGTTACATAATAATGACGGATTATTTTCACGCTAAGTTGTAGCTCTTCTCAGATAAATTTAATTATTTGCAAGGTATTCTTCCGAAGAAACTTCTAAACTAGCCATAGCATTGTTAGTGATATTTATTCGTTACGTGTGACAAAACGTCTTGTGTGATTGAGGGCTGTAAATACCTTATAATAAAAAAAGAAAATAATCAATAGACAATAACCTTTTATTAGTGAGCTCAGACTGTTTTCGTTTTACCTAAACATAATTAATGGCATGAATCTAATAAAACACACAAATAGTTTGTCTAAATAGTCATCGTGTCCAGTTGTGCTGATTTAAGGCATTTATCAATGAAATTTTGTCCAAATGTTGAAGGTTAGGTTTTGGCCTAGTGACGTGCATTTCTATATCGATAAATCAGTATTTTGTGTAAGTGGTTGGCACATCTAAATATATGTATACTTACGCCTTATTTACAACTTGTTTTACTTTTAACATGATATTAATAATTTATCACTTTAAAAGTACCTACCTATTGATAATTTAAAAAATATACATAATTGAATGGTCTTCTTGATTAATAATACTACCATTTATCTGCATTTTCACTAATTTTAAAAATTCTACATTTTGGTTACAGGTTTCCAAAAAATGATGATATAAATAAAGAATGGCTATGGCCGGCGTGTAAGAAGACTAAATTGGATATGGAATAAATTCCAAACATTTTACGATCAATCAATCATGAACAATGTCTGCGACACATTTGTACCAACAAGCATTTTGAGCAATCTTGTTAATCATTCTCTAGATCAAAGTTTAGATGACAATCACAGAATCCTATTGATAAAAGCCGTACCTAAGTTATATTTAATTTTGACAATACGAATATCAAACAGGAAGAGGCATTGATTTAATAAAAATGTTTTAAATATTTTTTTATAAGTTTTTTATTTCATTAATAATCTTTCATATTTATATTTTCCTGTACAGTTTTCAGATGTACACACGGCGTCAGATCAACCTACCCTAAACTGTCAAATTTCTTCAATATATATTGATTCTTAGCAACAAACGATAAAGTTCAAAATTGATTGTAGAAATTTGACAGTTTTGGTTAGGTCGATCTGACGCCGTGTGTACGTTCAAAGCATAAAGTTCATTATCCATCTAGTTAATTTGACAGATAAGGGTAGGCCGATGTGACACTGACTGTACACTGCTTGCAAAACTTGTTGAATTCAAAAGTGATCACTTTTACCGTTAACAATTTTTTGGCCTAACAATAGAACGAAAAGTTGTGTACACACGGCCACTGATCGACCTACCCAAATCCGTCAAAATATTCCAATCAATATTGAACTCTACTTGATTGATATTAAGATGAAAGGTTGCGGGAATTACATACAAGGATATAGATGTAACGCTGGCGGTACAGATAGCGTCATATCACCCTACCCTACCTACTCTGCGACTAGAGATGGGTAGTGCTAATAATCCGGTTAATATCATTTGGCTTATAATGGATTAAAAGCAGTTAATAGCCATTAAGGCGATTTCGGATGGTAACCCTGCTATTAATGTTACAGTAATGATTAAAAATTTCCCTTCATGGTTTTCAGTCTTAAGACTGTCAGGTTAGTTTCTTTTTATTATCGTCGTTCTTAGTTAGTCAATACAAATATAATAAAGTAATTTAAAATTAACCTGACCCATTTAGAAATTTTTAATCAGCTATGTACGATTTTCTTTTTTCTAATTGTCAATCATTTGCGACGATTTTAGGTAAGTTTCATATTTTTTTGCGTTTTTATTTTTTTTTTAATTTTTAATTAAAAATATTATTACTAAAATAAAAAAATATTTTTCATTCTAACTACTGCTAGATTCACTAGAATCATCATTTCTAAGGTTCGTTATTATATGTGACATTTGATCGGACTGTAATGAGTCGTCAAATTCTTATCCTGTGTATTTAGTTGTTCATGTTCTGCTTATCACTGTCTCAGGTGATTTGTTCAATTTCTAAGTTTGGAGAGCAAGGTTCCAAAAAAATCCAAAAAATTTCAAGGTTCAATCAATCAAATTGTATGAAACTATTAATAGCGGGGTTATTAGCCAATGGATGGCTAATAATGGCTATTAATGGATAATCGCTAATTATCCAAACAATCCGGCTATTAACCCATCTCTATCTGCGACCTACTAATTTGTGAAATACCTGCAACCGAATCTCAACCGAGCTCGATGGCGCAGCGGCTAGCACGTTCGGCCTGCGAACTTGCCCGCTAAGCAACTTTCGCAATGCCTGGTCGCTGGATGGGTGACCAAATTGAAAACATCTCGAGCTCCTCCGTGCTTCGGAAGGCAAGTTAAGCCGTTGGTCCCGGTTGTTGTCGTAAGATGACAGTTGTTAAAACCCACCAACCCGCATTGGGCCAGCGTGGTGGGTTATGGCCCAATATCCCCACGTGCTATTGTCCACGTGGGAGGCCTGTGTCCAGCAGTGGGACGTTTATAGGCTGATGATGATGATGATGAATCTCAACTTAACATTGTAGTCATAGAGTTCAATATCGATTGGGATATTTTAACAGATTTGGGTAGGTCGATCTGACGCAGCTGTACCTACAGTGATTCAATATAATATTGTAGGTGTTTTTCTTGTGCACCGTAACGTAGTTTTTTGAAAATTTGTCTGATTTAGTTTATATCGTTTCCAAGGCAAGCGAAAAAGCCAACAATGACTGAATTATTATATTAGCGTCGGAAGACAGGATTTGTATCGCTCTCCATACACTTCTGTCATTCTGTATCATTTTCTCGTGGAAGTGCATTTTGAAATGAAATGAAATGAAATGAAAAATAATTTATTGGCACATATTTGTTATTTTACATTTATGACAGTATAAATTACATATTACTATATCATTAACAATTTGTATGCCAAAGGCTACCGGCTCAGCTAGATGCAACATAGACATAATGCCTATGTAGCGCTGGTTTTCAGCCAGTTCCATTATCTCTTAAAGCTATTATTCTTAATGGGCAGGTACATGCAAAAAAAAAACATATATCCATAAATCCTGCTTTAGCAATTCACAATATCAATATGATTAACATGAGCACACTGACCTGACTGACCAGAATATGTAATAATGCCACAATAAAATCCTTATAATATCCTTATGCCGATCACTGCTCCACCCCGAAACCCACCCCCTCCCTACAATTTTGTTGATTGAGGAATACTTTTTTTAAATGTACTTTAAAAGTATGTTCAGATATGTTTTGGCGCAAAGGTGGAGGAATATTGTTCCACACTTTGGACGCCGCATAGGTGAAGGATCCCCTGCGTCTTGTGCTTTGGTATGAGAAGAACCAACCTATTTTTACTGCGAGTGTTCCGTGAATGTGCGTCCTTAGCCCATCGGAGCTTCTCATACAGATACTCAGGCGTTTGCTTGGTTACAATTTTATACGTCTGCGTAGCCAGGTGCATATCACGCCGGGCTGCCATCTTCAGCATTCCCTTGTCGTTCAGATACGGCGTCACATGTGCACGCCTCGGAATCCTAAAACAGAATCTTGCGCATGCGTTCTGCACGCGCTGGATAACCTTATGAGTTTTCATATGTATGCGAGGACCGTATACTGTGTCGCAGTAATTAAACTGTGACAATACTAAAGATTCCACAAGAGTAATTCTAACCCTCTCTGACAAAAACTCTCGAATACCATACAGAACCTTCAGCCTATAGAACGCGTTCCGAGCCTTTAGTTTCACGTGTTCAATGTAACGTAGTTCAGGATCCATTAACAGCCCTAAGTTTCTCACTAACTCCACGGATTTAAGATCTTTGTTATTAATTTTGATGCATGGATTATATTCAAGAATTTTTCTACGTTGGCCTTTTGAGCCTAGAACCATAAACTTAGACTTTGAGGCATTCAGTACAAGGTTGTTACATCTTGCCCATTTGTATATCTGCTCCAGGTCAGCATTGAGATTCGCCAATGCACATCCAGTGTCCACAGGTCTGAACGACTGATATACTTGAGTATCATCTGCATACAGAGGTAGCTGTGAGTCTGACACCCTGTTTCTCAAGTCCGCAGTGTAAATTATAAACAGGATTGGACTCAGTATTGAGCCTTGCGGCGTACCTCTTTCAATAGATCTTGTTTTGGATCTCAGAATTTGACCACTCTCTCCTTCCACTTCTACAAATTGATGTCTGTTTGTGAGAAACGATTTGAACCATTTCAAAGCTAATTCCGATGCTCCGTAGTAAGAAAGTTTAGCCAGTAACTCCACATTAAGACAATCAAAAGCTCTGGAGAAATCCAGCAGCACCAAAAAACTTCCCATACCAGCGTCCGAGGCAGTGATAATGTCATCAGTAACCTTCGACAGCGCAGTCGCCGTCCCAAACCCCTTACGAAATCCGGACTGTGTTTTGGGCAGAACACTGGCCGACTCCAAATACTCATTCAACTGTGAACAAATGATCCTTTCTATTATCTTGGAAAGCACAGGTAAAATGCTTATTGGCCTAAGGTCTCTATGTGATTCCACTAACGAACCCTTAGGTATAGGTCTCACTTTGGCCAATTTCCAAGCATCTGGAAAAATACCTGTTCCTATGGACCTGTTGATTATCTCTGTTATAAGCGGTAAAGTCACAGGCAGTGTCATTCTCAGCATGTGTATCGAAATGGCGTCATGTCCCTGCGCATTAGTGATAAAATTATTTTTCTGACCTGCTCTTCCGTACATAAGTCCATTTCAAAACTATTTTCGCAAAATTTGTTCTGGCTGAAGTACTCGAGTGTTTCCATGTGAGTATTAGAGTCACCAGGTAATTTCAGAAAGAAGTCGTTTATTTCATCGGGTATTAACAGTTCCTCCGGAATACCAGCTGGATTATCATTACCGAGTGAAGCAGTTTTCTTTAGGTTCTGCCACATTATGTTTGGGCTCTGTTTATTGTTATTGACATAGTGAGTGAAATAACATCGCTTCTCTCGTTTATGAGTAGCATTCACAAAATTTTTGAGAGTTTTGTAATATTCCATTTGTATTACGCTTTTGCTGGCGCGAGCTCGAGACAACGCTTTTTCCCGCAATACCATCATTTTTTTTAAGTTTACGGTTAACCAGGGCTTAACTCCGGGACGAATGTTTTTGTGCAGCAAGGTAGCGTGCCTATCAAAAAGCCTGATCAAAATATTAATAAACTCGTTTACCATTATATTTACGTCACCGCAGTTCATTAGCGTTGTCCAAGGACAGGAGCTGAGGTCATCTAAGAAAGCCTGTTCGCTAATCCTGTTCAAAGATCTCGTTAGAATAATGCGCGGTCTGGGTTTGGGTCTACACAACTTCAACTCAGCAAGAACAAGTCCATGGTCACTCAAACTGGGGTTGTGATACACACTCAAGCTCCTGCATAGGCTGGGACTATCCGTTATAAAAAGATCCAGTAATGTAGATGAAGCATCAGTAACCCGGGTCGGCTCCTTCACCATTTGTTCTTTTTTTGTGAGTAATGTAGTGCGTGTAGTGAAACGCAACGAAATATACATGGAAAGAAATACAAATTCTGTTTTCTCGATGCTAACATAATACTTTGGTCATTGTCGGCTTTTTCGCCTGCCCTGGAAATGTACTATATTAATAAAATGAAATAAATTGACGGCGCGCTTATCCTTCGCCTTCATATTTATTTACATGTTCAATATTAAGTTTTATTTTTGTCGATATAAAATGCCGATAAATGACTTCCCTTGTGTGGAATAAACTAGTGACCACCCAATGATATTATAATAAAAACCTACACAAATTTGGACAAGTCAAACATTCTCCATCTCTTTCTAACTCATTAGCATGACTCGTAATAAGAAGAAGGATGAATATTTGTCGTTGCTTGCTATTTTAGCGTGGTTTCTATGCTTCAGTTATTGTTCTGAGATTTGCCCGGTCATTTATTGTCAAATTCAATTTGACTTAAACATATTATTAATTCTAACTGTTAAAGTGACTAAATATTACTAGACACAACTATTTACATTACAGCGAATTCCGCCAACATCGCGACACGATTTCAGTAACGTAGTGGCGCCAATGTTGGTCATGGCACCGGTCATGGTCAGTTTTAATTTAAATTATTGATATCTGAAGTAAATCTTCGTCTTTCAAAACCGGCAAAATTTTATCATAGAGCTTAGACTGTCAGCTGTCATTTGACAAGAAATGATCTGTGTTGGCTATTAGGAACTTAAAAGGAATAAAAACGGCGAACTAAACCGTAACGTCGCGAGTGAAGAAACTTAAAAAATCTCTTTTTTTAAGGAAATCACTAAGGAGGTACATGATTAATTTGGCTTACAATTTTGCTTTGGTTACATGTTTGTGAAATTGCGATTATTTCCATGTTTCCTAATGAAACATAGAATGCGTTTTGATTATTAGGATATGTAAAATTAACTCAGGGTTGAATTTGGAGCCGGTGCCCATGACTAGTTCAGGCAAACGTCTATTATCCAATAATGGTCAAAATGCCCATGACTGAATGACCATCACTGGCTTTAATATTCAAACGTAGGCCGAATGCCCATTATTGCATGACCATCACTGGCTTTAATATTTAAACATTGTCTTAACGCCCATAAATGGATGACCATAACTGGTTTTAATATTATCTTAGCAATATTGCTCGAGTTTTCTAACGAAACTTTCTCAGAACTGTTATCGACTATTGATGATGATTTTTAACCACCTGTGGTCTAGTGGTATGACTGTTTGTATCAGATCCAGGGGTGCCGGGTTTGATTCCCAGCGGGGCCAAAAAATTAAAGCATGTCTCAAAGAGTTTACTTATTCTTCGAGTTAAACTTATAACTTAAACCATTCTTCAAATTTCCCAGATCCTGTTTTCGTTATTTTTAGGTGGCACCTAAAAAAGAGATATTCGAGCGACCAAATGCTTAAGGCTATATCAGCAGTACAAAGAGGAGAAAAGTATCTGCAGCTGCAAAGCAGTATGGTGTTCCCCCGTATGACTCCACAATAAAATTACTGGAAAAAGTCCAATGGAATGCTCTATGGGACCTAGCACCATTCTATCAAGACAAGCATTTTCCTATGACTAGGGATCAGCTTTTGGACAGCATCCAAAGAATCAGTATGGATGGAAATAAGCCCAACCCTTTCACCAGGCCCATAGCAATCACATCTCTCCTCTCAAAGGTCAGAGAGATCGCATCATCAACAAGCAGCTCCTCCTATATCTCGAGGATCGCCAGTTGATTTCCGAACGCCAAAACGGCTTCCGTCATGGGCGGTCAACGGGTGATCTCCAGGTACATCTCACACACCGTTGGGCAGAGGCCATAGAGAGTCGAGGTGAAGCTCTAGCAGCTAGCTTAGACATTGCAAAGACATTCGATAGGATCTGGCACAGAGCGCTTCTCGCGAAGTTACCAGCATACGGAATACCCGAGGAAATATATAAATGGGTCGCTAGCTTTCTTTGTGGGCGCATCACTAAGGTCGCTGTCGACGGTTGCTGCTCTGATGTCATGCCCATAAATGCTGGCGTTACCCAGGGCTCGGTTCTGTGTCCCACGCTGTTTCTGCTGCATATCAATGATATGGCCAACATTGCAAGTATGCATTGCTATGCGGATGACAGTACGGGAGATGCCCTGTACATCAGAAGACCTAATGTGCCTCGGACTTTTACTCAGGAGAATCGGCTGAAATTTGTGTCCAAAGTTGTGTACTACTTGGAAAGGGTATCAAAATGGGGTGAATCGAACTTAGTTCAGTTCAACCACTCCAAGATACAGGTTTGCGTGTTCACCGCCAAAAGGGATCTATTTGTCGTAGCACCACAGTTCCAGAGCACTCCACTAAACATCTCAAGCAGCATTGGGATCCTTGGTGTTGACATATTAAGTGATGTACCTACAGTTCTGCAGGTACCTAGAGGACAAAGCGAAGATGGCATCCAAGAAATTAGAAGTGCTTAGGAAAGCGAGACGGTACTTCACGTGTAACTAGCTTTTAAAGTTGTACAAAGCACAAGTTAGACCTCACATGGAGTACTGTTCTCATCTTTGGTCCGAAACTCCTAAATGCCAGCTTGACCCTCTGGAATCTTTGCAGCGACACGCCATTCGATTGGTCAACGATCCCAAACTCACAGATCAGTTAGAACCCCTAGCCTTGCGACGTGACATCGGCTCATTGTGTGTGTTCTACCGCCTGTATAATGGAGAATGCTCTGAGGAACTCTTTAATTTGGTGCCCACTTCTTCCTTCCACCATCGCACTGCTCGCCATCGGAACAAAGCACACGCACATTTCCTGGAGCCACTGTTCTCTCGAACGGTTCGCTTCCAGAAGTGCTTTATTCCACGCACTATTAAACTGTGTAATGAGCTGCCATCAGAAGTTTTCCCATTAAACTACGACATGGACTCTTTCAGAAGGGGTGTAAAGAGGTTTTTCTCAGGTCGGCAACGCAAAAGCAACACCTCTGGTGTTGTGATATCCATGGGCGGCGGTGACGGCTCACCATCAGGTAGCTCGCCTGCTCGTTTGCCTCCTTCTTATATATTTTTTTTGCTAGCATATACTGTCACACTGCTGGGCAAAGGCCTCCCCCAAGTCCCTCCATCCATCTCTATCCTGAGCCACCTCATGCCAGTCAGTCTGGTGTGCGTCCGGATCGCCACGCCATCTCTTTCTAGGCCGACCTCACCGGCGGCGTCCATCTCCAGGGACCCATTGTGTAGTGATCCTTACCCAGCGGTCGGGATGCATGCGGCTAACGTGACCAGCCCAATCCCATTTGAGCTTGGCAGCTTTGTAGCCTAGTCGGTTAAGCCCGTTGTAGAACGCAGGTCACTATTACGCACTCTGTCAGTTCGCTTTACCCCCAAGATACTGCGCTCCATTGCTCGTTGGCAAACCCCAAGACGAAACTTCCAATATAAAAAATTATTCTTCTTATTTATAAAAAAAATAACTTAGATTAAGATTTGCCTTTGCTCAATTCAATAGTTTTACAGTAAAAGCTTGTAATAATAAGTAAAATTAGCGGTTACCTAGAAGAAAAGCTGATCCCAAGACTTGCATCGTAGGGCAATTACGATTACCAAATCCATCATCATCAGCCTTTTGTGATATCCCCAGTGCTGGGGCAAAATCCATACATATCTAAATAATAATTCTTACCTACCACAATGTCGCACATTTTATACTGTAAGTACATTTCTTTATAGTTAACTCATGACCATTACTGGGTGCCCATTAGTGGATTTTGAATGACCATAATTGGTGTATTTTGAGTTTTCAAGTATTTATTTTTTTATTAAAAAAGTGTTCAAAGAATATAAATTAAAAGTATGTAAAACGATTCCCTAATGGTTTTTCATTTTATATTTAAATCTGATCAATAGATTCAAAACCTTGTTAGTTATGACCAAACAAAGACATGGTTATGTCCTTAAGCTGACCATCATTGGTGCCGTTACCTTAGGTATAACTAAAAAAACTAAATTGTTATTCTGTGTTCATCTCAGATTACTAACTAAAGCATAGGTAGAAGGAGTCCAAATGAGACTCGTATAGTTGTTCTATTTTTTCATATAGGCCTTAAATATTGAAAGGAAAGATTCAAAATAAGTTGCTAAAAACGTCAAATGTAAAGTGAAAAAAAAAAATCACCAACTGAATTCAAAAGCGACATACGAAATGTAATGGGCGATTTTCAGAGATCAAAAAAAAAAAAGAAATTGGTTCGTAAATGACTTCATAGATGGCGCTTAGCATAGATTAGTATGGCGCTTAGTAAAAGGCAGGTTCATGAAGAGCACGTGTATGGCTGCGTAATATTTATTCTATTCATAAATAGAAATAGGTTCTGGATGTCCTGAATATAAATAGGTAAGTAAATACTATTTTTTATTCTTTTAGTAGACAAGTAAAAGTGTAGAATTTATCACAGCCCATAAGTAGCCCAGCTTTCATAAAACGACATCTATCGAGTGTTTTTGAACTAATTTTTACTTTATAATTTGGGCTGTCAGAAAATCGCCCATTCGGACGGTAATATTTGACTTTATCACAGACGTATAAAAGTATATGTCTGTGGACTTTATATACCTCAATGGACATTGGCAAGGGCTAACGCGCCCTCAGAACAATATTAGTTATTGTTCTGAGAACGCGCCCGTGTATATTTTTGCGTGTGCTGTGCATGTCACATAATATCGCATTGTTTGACAGCAAACGGAGTGCCCATTACAATAACTATTGTTCTGAGGCCCACTCAAATGTCATAGCACTCCTTCTATGCTTAAGTTATTATTCTATGGTGTTTATGGAGGAGTACGTTTCTATGATGTTGATGTCACGTTTCCAAAAAAATTGTACCTATGTTTATGTATTTATTTGGTAAAGAAAAATTAATTTACTCTTTGTTTACTCATACTACGGTGATGCAAGTCGAAAAAACACTAGATCATATTGACCATACATGACCCTTTTTGACAGTAAATGACCGTTTTAACCAATTTGACCGTAATTGACAGTCAATCAAATTCAGTCACTTTGGTCATTTTCATCTCTAGTCCTCAGTAAAGATGTGGGCAATTGAAAGTGCTACTATCAACTAGACATGGGCGCCGCCGTGGCGCGCCGCCGCCGTTTAGGTAAAGCGCGCCGCCGCCGCCGCCGACTGTTCAAAATTTCGCGCCGACTAGACTGTTCCAATGTGTAGGCTCTTGTAACATAATCTCAGTTTATTCTTTACTCATGTGGGCCGTGCGGGCGCGCGCGGGGGCGTCAGCTGAGGTGCTCGATGAGGTCGAAAACGACCCTATTTCCGATCAAGAGGGAGAAGAATCAGAAGAACGCCCTTTGTTTGGCGACTTCACGAACGTGCCTAGCGTTAAGACATCCACACCAACGCGTTGGCATAGTATCTTATAAATGTTGGGGAGTATGCACACTGCTGTAACTGTAACCGAAACCCCGTCAGCTTTCTTAGTCGGGTACCTAGACCTTGAGCCCCAACCCCAGTTAAAGAACATTACGTAGGGCACGATTCAATCACATCGGCCCCGTCGGTGTTAAACATGCTTCGAAATACCTTTATTTCCACGGAGAGCTTTGAGTACCTCCTCGTCGCGGACATAAGCTCCCCCATAGAGGGGTCGGCTATAGGTAATACAAATGGGTGCGAAACATTTGGAAATACATTTATTTCCACCGTTGATAAAGCCTGACGGCTCACTTGCCCACACTGCAGCTAAGAAGGTAAACTTGTTTGCCACTCTTTTTGCAAAGAACTCACGTCTGTAAGTCGCTAGCAAGGTTCCACCTAAGTTGCTTATAGCCGACCTCTCCATGGGAGAACCTCACATCCGCAGCAAAGAGGTACTCAAAGCTTTCGTACTCTAACGTGATTAAGGCTAGTGGTCCTGATAGAATCCCGGCCATTGTCTTACGTAACTGTGCACCTAACTTGTCTACTGTTCTAACACACCTGTATCGCCTCTCACTTGAGACTGGTCTAGTTCCTCAATCGTGCACATTAGCCAGCCCAAAAAAGGAAACCATGCCGATCCATCTTACTGTAAGACGATTTCAGTCAAGTCCATACTCTGCAAGAATATGGAACATGTACTGACTGAACTCTCGACTGCTGGCATACCTTGAGACCAATTATCTCCTCTGGGAAGTTGGAACTCACGAGCTCATTGGACCTAGAAATAGTGGACAACTTTATATAGGTACCTGGGTTCCAACAGTAACGATGCTTCGCGCGAGAAGGAAGTGCGCAGGAGAATTGGCATGGCTAAGAGCGCATGTCTCATCTTGCAAAAATCTGGAGAGATCGCAATATTTCCGTAAAAACCAAAACCAGACTGGTACGGACTCTTGTCTTCTCGATCTTTTATACGGCGCTGAGACTTGGACACTAAAAGCTGCAGACCGCCAACGCATTGCCGCTTTTGTCATGTGGTGCTGGAGAAAGAGGCTCCGTGTTACTTGGACAACATTTCGGACTAACGTCTCTATATTGCGAGAACTCAAAATCTCCTCGCGGCTGTCATCCTCGGATGTCTACGCAGAATTCTTGTATACTTTGGTCACATTGCAAGGAAAAACGGTGACAACTTCGAGAAGCTCATCGTGACCGGCAAAGTAGACGGGAAACGGAACGCACCACTCTTAACTCTTCAGTTCACAACGCCCTCCACACCGCCAGAGACAGAAACAGATGGAGGAAAACCATAAGAGAGAAAGTGATGCAGAAGGGAGGTCACGACCCTCAGCATTGAGGAACACGACGCAAGGAGGAACTCCATAATCAATTTTACCTACTTAGTGACTTTTCCCTCTACGGCGACGATATAATGTTTTGTTGTTGAAATCTTTATGAAGTGTTGCTTTTATATATCACTCTTATTTCTACTTTTAACTACATAACCAAAAACGACTTCAAAAATCCCACGCCGCCGGCTTCACGCCGCCGCCGAGCATATTTTTAAGGCGCGCCGCCGCCGGTTTTTTTTTACTCGGCGCCCATGTCTACTATCAACTAATACATTGCAAATGTAAGCTGTACGAAAAACTTTCATATTTACTTCCATACAAAATAAACTTTTGGTTACGTAATTTAAAAAATCTAAGTACAACCCTGAATAGGGGCGAAGCTAACGCCATTTTGTTACCAGCAATGAACTCAAATCTGTCTCTCTCTCAAAGCAGCTGACAGCCAGGGCTACCACAGCGTCATTTATTTTAAAATCTTAAAAAAGCTGTTAATCTAATATTATCAATTTTTAAGGAAAAGTTCTTAGACAAAAGTTATTTACTATCATGTACCTATACTTTACCGTCCTTTCTGCTTAGTACCCCCTTTCCGACTGACGTTGTAGAAGATCAACTGGCCTACGCACTAATTTCTTTTTCCGACTCTGTTAATTCTATTTCACTATTGTGATATTTTTTGTGGATTCCAAAAAAATCATAATACGTATAAAACGCGTGTTCGCATGCACAGTGGAATCAATTTTAATTCTTCATTAATTACTTGCGAATATAAATCATTCCTTTTGTCATGTCCGCCATCATATTTGTTCAGTACAGAATGGCAGTCTGAACAGGTGCGTATCATTTCATATAATGACATATGAACTAATTTCAAAGGACATACACACAAATACACTTCCTATAACAACATTACGTATATTATTCATTTGATATAATACTCATAATTCTCTAACAACTTTTTCTATAATTCTCTATCTATCGCGAGGCAGCCCGCGAGCTGAGGAGCAGGTGGGTTTAACGCTCGCCGTCGCGGCTGAGGCTGCCCAGAAAGCCGAAGCAGAGGTGGTGAGCGAAAGCCATCTGCGACGATAAGCTCGCGTGGGACCGCCGGAGTCCCGTAGCGCCGCCGGAGCCGTGACAGAAACCATGCCAGCTGCATCCTGTATGCCTGCCTGCCTGCTGCACGCCAGCCTGCCTGCATGCTATCTAACTAACATACGTGGGCTCCATTCTAACCTCAACGCCGTCCACCAACACCTCGAGACGGCGCGGCTTGCATTGCTTTTTTTGAAGGAGACTCAAATTCGTGGCCCTGCTGACACGTCTTATTTAAGGTACCCTGGCTATCAACTTGAGGAGTAATTCCTCGCGAAAGCCGGAGTATGTCTGTACGTGAGGGCTGACATTTGTTGTCGTCGTCTGCACTGTTTGGAAGACCCCTCCTTTCCCATCCTTTGGGTGCGCATTGAATTCGGCTCCCGTTACCGTGTATTTGCGTGCCTATATCGGTCCCACACAGGAGATGCTAACATAAGCAGCCTTTTTGACCACCTCAGCCGAGTGACTGATGTCGCGCAGGAGCGATTCCCAAACGACGAGGTGGTGGTTTTGGGGGACTTCAACGCCAACCATGAAACATGGTTGGGCTCCTCCAAAACTGATCACGCTGGTAGTCGCTTATGCCTTCGCTCTGACGCAAGACCTAACGCAACTGGTAGACCAGCCCACCAGGATGCCAGATATCGTAGTTCACGCGCCCTCCTTGTTGGACTTATTGTTGACGAGTCGCCCTGCAGGGTATAGAGTGTCGGTGCTTGCACCTCTAGGCTCGGCAGACCACTGCTTGATCATTGCCACAGCACCGCACAGAGTTGGTCCACCGAAAACGGTGAAGACCAAGCGTCGTCTGTGGCACCACTCGTCGGCGTATTAGGTAGGACGGATTGCGTGATTACTTTGCATCCATCTCATGGGGCCAGAGCTACTTTCTTGGAAAGGACCCATCGGAGTGCGCTTCTGCCATCGCTGATGAGATCTTGTTGGGTATGGTATATTATATTCCATTCATAGATTTTGCCAGCGTTGGCAGACAACGGCCTTGGTTCAATCGCGAATGCGCCAAATCTGCTGAATGCAAGCAGGCGGTGTATCGTGTTTGGACGAGGGCTTGCGCACTGAATGACCCTAGTACCAGTTCCTTGAAGGCGGCCTACAACAAGGCCTCTAAGTCTAACAAGAGGGCTCTCGCAGGAGCGGATGCACAAAGAGTGGCAAGGGTGGGGCGGGAGTTGATCTCGCACCTTACGGGTAGCCGTAGCTATTAGCGGCTCGCTAAGGCAATGCAGGCCAACTTCTGCTCTCCCTCGCTGCCCCCATTGAAACATCCAGATGGCTCGTTAACTTACCAGCCGCTTGAGAAGGCGAACTTGTTGGCTTAACTTTTCGCGGCCAATTCGCACGTCGACGATTGTGGCGCTGCTCTACCTATTATAGCACATTGTGGGGCCACCATGCCTGATATTCGTATCAGGCAGTGATGTACGTGCCATGCTACGGTCGCTCGACGTGCGGAAGGCTAGCGGGCCGGATGGTGTTCCGGCGATTGTACTGCTCAGATGCGCGGCTGAGTTGTTTCCTGTATTGACACGATGGTTTATAGTCTTACGATACTGGTCTTGTGCCGGTGTCTTGGAAGGAGGCGAACATACAACCCATCCCCAAAAAAGGGGATCGCTCGGATCTGGCCAACTATTGACCCATCATCGCTGTAACTTCTGTGCTGTGCAAGGTGTTTGAGCGAATAATTAGTTCCCAGCTCATTCACTACCTAGAGGATCACTAGCTGCTCCATGATCGCCAGTATGGGTTCAGACCAAAGCGATCAACGGGTGATCTTCTAGCGTACGTTTCTCACGCGTGGGGTGAAGCGATGGACAAGCATGGCGACTCCCTGGCAGTTAGCCTTGATATCGCCAAAGCTTTCGATAGAGTGTGGCATCGTTCCCTTCTTTCCAAGTTGCCGGCCTTCGGTGTGCCGCCCCGTTTGTGTGCCTGGGTAGCAGACTTTCTAAAAGGGCGGAGGATTCGTGTCCTTTGTGAGGGTAGTTCCTCCGCGTTCTACAAAGTCAATGCCGGAGTGCCGCAGGGTTCTGTGCTCTCACCTACTCTATTTCTTCTGTATATTAATGACATGTTGTCCTTGGGCAATATTCATTGATAAGCGGCAAAGCAAGCCGATATCATGGTGAAAAGGCAAGAACTGGTTGCCAAACTGAACCTGACTTTCGATCGTGTCTCTAAGTGGGCATCTAAAAACCTGGTCGAGTTTAATGCTAGCAAAATCCAGGTTCATGCATTCTCGTCCAAGATAACTCCTTTCCTTACTCCTCCCTCTCTTCAGAACTCTCTGTTACCCATTTCGGTGAACCTCAGCATTCTTGGCATGGACATCGGCCAGGAACTGAATCCGAAATGCTACATCGAGAGTGTTATTTTAATTGCCTCCCGGAAGTTGGGTATTCTCAATAAGGTGAGGCGGTTTTTTCACTCCCGAACAGCGCTGTTTGCTGTACAAAACTCAGGTGCGATCGAGTATAGAGTATTGTTCCCATCTCTGGGACGGCTCCGCTAAATATTTCCTCGATGCACTTGATTAAGGTTACAGCCTCCCTTGAGGACCTCCAGCTGCGCAGACATTGCTTCTCTCAGTGTCTTCTACCGGAATTACTACGGAGAGTGTTCTGAAGAACTTTTTGATCTTATCCCGCCCTCTCCTTTCCTCTCCCGAACTATACTTATTTGATATATCAAATGAAATTAAGTACCTATATGAAATGAAATTATATTATCAGAACGTTAGACCATAAGTATTTATATCAAACATTACCCACCCAATCACAACATCAACCGCTTTCTTCTCGACGTTTTCTTCCTTACAATATTTTCCCATTGACATTGCGTGTCGCAATCACTATTTACGTTTTTTTTCCATGTTGTTTTTACTGTCACGGCCATAGCAGCATCCCTCTGTTTTTAACCAACCTTTAGAATCAAAAAGATTGGGCGATAGGCTCCTTTTACCTAAAATCAGAATTGTATTACTTAGTCATCCGAATTTGGTCGGATAACCAGCCGTTGTTTACATGTTTTGGGTACGTTTATATCTATCTATATGCGAAACATTAATATCACTATGTTATTTGACTAAACGCACTAATTTTTGGTTTAAACCCGCTCATCTTGGGTTGAGCCGGTTTCTTGTATGTTGACGTCAAAGTTATGACAACGTCGTTTTGATTTTTAGTACCTATTATTATTCATTAACGTATATGTATGTACACTTTTGAAACTTTTTATAGTTATTATATGTGTCGAGAAGGATCGAATACAGTTTTCAGTGAGCTTATACATTTTCTCGTTTAGGCGATGGGATTTTTTTACGAATTGAAAAAAAAGCGCGATTACCTACTTAAAATTTATGAATATTTTCGTAAATCTAATTCTGCACCTTTGACGACCTCCTTGGTCGAGTGGTTTGTACACCGGTTTTCATGGTGTCGCCATCTCTGAGGTCCCGGGTTCGAACCCCGGTCGGGTCAATTAAGAAATTATGGTTTTCTAAATTGTCTCGGGTCTGGGTGTTTTCTATGTATAATAAGTATGTATTTAAGTATTTTAAGTATGTTTATCCGTTGTCTAGTAACCATTTAACGAGTTTCTTCGAAGCTTCTCTTGGGCTAGATAATTGGTGTGATTGTAGGAAAGATTTTTTTATTTATTATTTATTTATGTCTCAAATACGCTACTCGTATATTTTTAGTCTACAGGCGCATATACTATGGCTTTAAGTAAAGAGTAAAGAGCATGAACTCACAAAAGATTCGTAGTGTCAGACAGTTCTTACGATATCGAAGCACAGTTTATTGAAGCTTTATATTTACGAGTATAATTACATCCAATCCGTTTTTGAATTAAAGAACCAATATAAATGAAATAAATCTTTAATTCTTGGAAATATATGGGGTGGCTGCTAGGGGCCGCGGGGGGCTTCGGGGGCTGGTCGAGTCGGGTGTTTTGAACATGACAAAGATGACAAAAAATGATTTCGTGTTTTTTTTTCATTTTTAATTAAATAATTCTTATTGTGAATTTTAATTGGATAGTCTTTGTATTTATTTGAGTACTTATCTAATTTATTTTAAAGCAATAACATAAGAAAACTAAATGAAAAACAATTATTTACAACGCGCGGGCAACGGCCGGCCGGTCGACCGTCTGTTGACCCGTTCGCGTCAGCTGGGCGATAAGTACCTACGTTAATCTGCAATGATACCATTTTTGTCATGTTTAAGACGCTTGACCTGGTCGGCCCTTGAAGTTTCTTGCGGTTTCTGGCAGTCACCTTATATAATATAAACTTTGTTTGCTTTTCTTTTCTTAAAATATTCGGCCACTTTAAAAATGACTGTCTTGATTATCTCGTGATAATGCACGACCCATTTTGGATATTTTATCTCATGTGCGTCTGACACACTAGTTGCCGCCGTGAGCGATGACGGCAGAATAACTAAATGGAGCAACTGTTTCGCCCCCCCCCGCCTCGCCACAATATACATACGATAATTGGAAATCACATTTAATTTTATTCCTTAAAGTAATAACTTAAGTTAACTGTAATGGCGTTGGGACGGAGACCCGAAATGAAACAATGTCGTGCGTTGAATCAATTCTCCTTTATCCTCTAGTGTATCATCTTAAATACTAATTAACATCACATCTATACGTGACTAGAGGAAGGACGCCTTGTCAATCAGGAAGACCTTAATTATCACGTACTATTGAGTACGTGCTGATAGTGTAATTCACTATATCACACCTCCCCTGAAAAGGCTAGGCATCCCTTCCCTGAAAAGTAAACTCTTATTTTCTAAATATCTTAGTCCTATTCTTATGAACTATATATTCTTTATTATTCTTTAATATTTTTACATTAGTACCTAGCTCTTCTAAAACTTCAAATGGACCTAAATACAAGTCATTCAATTTATTATAATTTTCATTCTTATACAAGAGTAGATCACCTTTTTTGTAGTGTACTTCCTTACAATCTAAATCATAATTAGTTTTTCTACTTTGTTTTGATATTAATAAGTTGTTCCTGGCATCATTATGAGCTTTTTGCAATCTAAATTTTAACTCCGATGGATAATTGTCGTATACATATAAGGGATCAACTTCACTAACTAAATTACTAGGTACGTTACATGTTTTCCCAAAAACTAGTTCATAAGGGGAGTATTTGGTACTAGTATTTACAGAATTATTATAAGCAAAGCACCAATATGGTATCCAGGTACTCCAATTTGCCGACTGATTCTGTGTTTGTATTCTCAAGTAACATCCGAGATGTTTGTGCCAGTTTTCTAGCGAACCTATACTCTCATGATGATAGGGTGTTGAATTTAACTTATCAATATTTAGCAATTTACATACTGTTTCTAACGTGGAATTAATAAATTCCGTTCCACAGTCAGTCGCAATAACCCTGGGAGTACCATATCGTAAAATAAAATTTTCAGTAAAAACCCTAGCAACAGTTTCAGCTGACTTATCAAGTATTGGGTAAGCTTCTACAAACTTTGTCAATTCGCATTGTATTGTTAATATGTATTTATTACCCAAATTATCGACCTCCAACGGCCCCACAATATCTAAATATAATTTTTCAAAAGAAGTAGATGCTGTAGTGGTTATTACCATTTTCTCTTTATTATTTTTATTACAAAATTTCTGCTTTTGGCAATCTTTACAGCGAGTCACATATTCAGTTATGTCTTTTTGCATATTACTCCAAAAATATTTTTTTCGAATATTCTTAGTCATTTTATTTATGCCTACATGACCACTTGTCGGCAATAAATGATAATCATTTAGTATAACACGTATCAAGTCTTTATTTGTAACATGTTCAACTTGGTTATTAATAATACATAACCGCGGTAATTCTTTATGTTTCATGAAAGTTTGGGTCAAAATTTTAATAAACTTTTTATTAAACCCATTTTTAATCACAACGACTTCTACAATATTATATTTTTTACATAATGCACTCAGTTCTCCTATCGTTGCGTCTCGGCGCGCCTCCGTTAGTAGAGATTCCTGATTTATGTAAATAGTAGAGTCACTAAATAACATATCACCCGTCTGTGAGACGTATCTTTTCTTTTTCCTCAACTTCACGAAGTTTTCATACGAACAAATATCTAACCTTACATCATTTTGTGATTTCTGCATAATATCTACCACTCTTGGTTGCCTATGATCAACAGGGGGCTCAACCCTGCTACTTCCAGAGGTAGCGGGTTCATTATTTTGCTCCATGGTTCTTTTCATTGAACGGGTTACTACCCCCAAAAATTTGAATTTAGATTTTTTAACTCGTCTGATGTTATAATGACTCTCGATAAGGCAGCTGCCGTTACATTTTCGGAACCTTTTATGTATTCAATATCGAAATCATATTCTTCTAAACAAAGTCTAAACTTAGTTAAACGGCTACTAGGATCTTTTATGCTAAATAAATGAACCAATGGTCTATGATCTGTTAATACTTTAAATTTTCGTCCGTATAAATATGGTCGAAAATGTTTTATAGCCCACACTACCCCTAATAACTTTTTATGAATGGTTGGGTAGTTTATTTCTGAACTGTTTAATTGTCTGCTTGCATAAGCTACGGGCTTATTATTTCCATTTGATAATACAGCCCCCAAGGCTACCCCTGACGCATCGGTTTGCAACCGGAAAACATTATCTTTTCCAAAATCTGGATAATCTAAGACAGGAAATGAACTAAGTGACTTTTTTAAGGTCTGAAATGCCACGTCACATTCTTCCGTCCACTGAAACTCGACATGTTTCTTACAAAGACGGTTTAGTGGGTACACTATTGTGGCAAAGTTTTTTATGAATTTTCTATAAAAGTTCGCAAAAGCCACAAAACGACGAATCTCATTTACATTTTTAGGTACTGGGAACTTTTCCAAGACCTCGATTTTACTGTTGTCTGGCAACACCCCGTTTGGCGTAATAACATGCCCTAAATAATTAATTTCTTTCCTCAAAAATTCGCACTTACAAGGGTTTAGTTTTAAATTAACTGACCTAAACCTCTCAAATACACTCATTAAATTTGTATTATGCTGCGATAGGCTTTTCCCGAAAACTATTACGTCATCGAGATATAGAAAACATATCTCGTGATTTAAACCCGATAGAGCCATAGACATAAGTTTAGAAAATACGCTAGGACTCGTTTTGAGACCCATAGGTAATCTTTTCAGTTGATATTGCTTATCAGCTGTAAAAGAAGTGAATTTCCTACATTCTGGTGATAACCCTAGCTGGTAATAACTAGAACTGAGGTCTAAATGAGAATAGTATAAGCATCCCGAAAGTGAGTCAATAATTTCTTGTATATTTGGTAACGGGAACTTTTCGTCTACTATTTTTTTATTTAAAAGTCTATAATCTATTACGATTCTCCACTTTTTTTCACCGCTACTGTCAGCTTTTTTCGGAAGTAATAATAATGGAGAAGAACATTCGCTGGTACACTCTTCGATAATATCTTCTTCTAACAATTTACCTACCTGTTTTATTAACTCAGCCTTCGGAGCGTGCGGTATTCTATACGGTTTGACATAAACAGGAGACGCGTCATTTTGCAGTTTAATGTTGTACTCGTATAAGTTTGTAACGGATAGCTTATCACCCGGCATATGAAAGATATCTGCATATTTTGCACATATTTTCTCAATAGACCGTCTCTCTTCATCACCAAGATATGTTTTTAATTTAAGAAAATCGAATAGTTGTTTAACCCTCTCGACAGATTTTCCGTTTTCCGTATCAAAAGAGCATACGAAATAATCCGAGTATTTTCTAATTTTCGGGCTAAAATTATTTAATTTTACATCTTCTTCCCGTGTGTTTAAAAATCGCACCGGAATCTTTTTCCCGTCTCCTACTACCACGGCGCCTGCTACAAATACGCCTGCAATAACTTCCTCCGCTAAAATGACACATTCGCCCTTTATCTCTGACGAAACATATTTTACGACCTCACATCTCCCTGGAATAGTCGTTATTATGTTTTTACCTAAGCCTAATTCTAGACTTATCTTATCCTGTAATGTAACCAGCTTATTTTCATAGTTAATTTTACAACTATATTTTAATAAAAAATCTTCTCCTAAAATTCCATCATTTTTACAGTGGAAGTTGCTAAACACATAAAACTTATGCCTAAAATTATAATTGTTAACACATAAGTCTAGATAAACATAACCTATTGATACTAAATCCCCACATACTCCTTTAATCTTAATTTCATCCCTTACTAGCTTTGCGTCGCGGGACACGCTACGGAGTTTATTTAACCAATCTAACTTTAAAATTGAAATGCTTGCTCCTGTGTCTACTAATAGAGAAATTTGAGTTTGACTACAAGTAAAACAAACGTAATTACCACTACCATAACTACAAATATCTACCTCAGCGCTATTCAGAACGAAAAAAATCATCGCTATGATGTTCGTTCTGACGTATACTCTGACGTTCACTTTCGTTCTCGTCATTAGACTGTTCTGCTGAGTCAACTAAGAAATGTACATTCCTACGTTTATTATGAGGTGACGTAAACCTGGTGTTGCGCTGACCCTGAAACCTATTCGAGTTATAGTAGGCATGACCCCGACCTTGCTGACTCGTCGCGTTGTTGTTACGTGACTTATTATATTGTTGATGATAGTTTTTATTTATCTTTTCAAATCGCTGGTTCGAAACATAGTTAACATAATTGTTTATTGGTGGTTTCACTACCGAGTCTTCTTGTTCTAAGGCTATAGTTATTGCCTGCCTAACTGTGCTTACGGACCTAGACGTAACTATAATGCTTGTACGAGCATTGTTTAGGCCGTCAGCGAAACGCTTGATAGCCATTTTTTCATTAATCGGCTTTAATAAATTATATGCCGACTCGTCTCCATTAGCCTGTGCTGTACTTAAATCGTTGGACATTTTTTCGATTTCACTACCAAACACTTCTATGGTCTTGTTTCCTTGCCTACATCGTAGCATTCGGTCTAAAATGGCTGTGTATGATTTAATCGGAATTAAAACATTTTTTATATCTTTTATTAGGTCTGCCACAGACACATAAGACTTATTAATTTTTGTTTTAGCACTGCTAGAAAGACGAGTTTTTAAAACAAAATTGATTAACAGAGGCTGGTCCTCGTTTCTAAGGGTACTACTATAATACTCTATTCCGTCTATTAGTTGGTTAATTTGCGTTTCGTCGCAATCTACTACTGGGAGGAGCGTGAGCGCGACTTTTAGATCGAACGTGGCCATGGTTGTGATCGTTTCTGAATGATGCGGGTTAACGAGTGACTCGATTTCCTCAAAATTACATAAAAACTTTGACGATATTGCTTTTGTTATTTGTAATTCTACAGCATCTATCCCTTTTTTACATAAGTCTGCAGATATTTGTTCAAAAATATTTTTAATTTCCTTTGCTCTTAAAAACTTATTCTGCCCCTGAGCGGAATAACGTTTGTCCTTACTTAATTTAATAATAGAGTCTCTAATAGCCTTAAGCTCACTCAAGAGTTCTGACAGGTTTGCCATGAACACACTTTAGAGAAAAAAAAAAAATCACTCACACACACACATAGATTCTTGGTAGCATAGTTATATTAATTCGTGCTGGCTTACACGTTCTGTGCTGGTCCAATTGCCCGTCGAACCGCTCTGCGTTCTACCTCTTCTAATAGTCGTGCGTTGAAGTAACGTAGCAGCCTAAGTACTATATAGCCCGCTAGTACAACGACGATGGTCAGTAAAAAGATCTCTGAAAGTTGCATCCCAACGGCCAAGGGAGTTGATGCTGCCGCCGATTGAGTTGGTGATTGACTGACAATAATATTGTCTTTAGATTGTGGGTTTCCCATAGTTAAACAATTTTGGCTTACAGTTTTTCTTCTTATTTCCTTCGTCCTTCTTGTAGGCCCGTGTAGCACTATTTTCCTGATATTTTGTAGACTTCAACTAGCGATTTCGCGGCGCGGACTTGTGACACCATGTCACGGTCGCCATGTAATGGCGTTGGGACGGAGACCCGAAATGAAACAATGTCGTGCGTTGAATCAATTTTCCTTTATCCTCTAGTGTATCATCTTAAATACTAATTAACATCACATCTATACGTGACTAGAGGAAGGACGCCTTGTCAATCAGGAAGACCTTAATTATCACGTACTATTGAGTACGTGCTGATAGTGTAATTCACTATATCACATAACAATTCATTGTGATTTATCATTCTTCACCTTTCATCCTAAAAAAAAGCTATAAATTACCTATAAATATTAGCCGTTTGTGTCGCTAGGGGAGAGACACTTGCCCGCTATTTTTGTCTCGTACCAGGATACGTTTGTTTACACAATTCTATGACCACGGCTTAAATTTCGGTTCGACGCGATTCTGTTTCGGCGTGCAGTGGTACTGGGGGTAGCGATGCGCATTTTGTCTGGCACAGACTATAGCTCGTTAGATTAGTTGTTAAGTCTTAACTATAAGTTAGTTAACTGTTTTTTTATTATTATTATTATTGACGTCAATAAGTGCCTGTAAAGGTTTACATTGAATAAATAATTTGACTTTGACTTTAGAGATACACGATTCTGCAATACGTTACTCCAGCAGGAAATGCAGTATCTCGAAAACTTAGACGAACGCTACACGCAAGATCCATATTGTGATCCGTCAATTATACTGACGGATCACGATAATTGACGTGTAGTGTCGTGTATTGACGGATCACAATATTTATCGCAGGATTTCTGGAAATCCAGTGATCCGATCCCAGATCCTAGATCGTGATATTTATCTTGCGTGTAGTGTCGCGCGTCAATATCTATCGTGTCTAGGGTTGCCACCTTTTTTTAGGATGATAAAAGTATTTTTCATTCCTCATACTCAGATTCAAATTATTAAAAATTTAATAAATGATAATCATTTAGTATAACACGTATCAAGTCTTTATTTGTAACATGTTCAACTTGGTTATTAATAATACATAACCGCGGTAATTCTTTATGTTTCATGAAAGTTTGGGTCAAAATTTTAATAAACTTTTTATTAAACCCATTTTTAATCACAACGACTTCTACAATATTATATTTTTTACATAATGCACTCAGTTCTCCTATCGTTGCGTCTCGGCGCGCCTCCGTTAGTAGAGATTCCTGATTTATGTAAATAGTAGAGTCACTAAATAACATATCACCCGTCTGTGAGACGTATCTTTTCTTTTTCCTCAACTTCACGAAGTTTTCATACGAACAAATATCTAACCTTACATCATTTTGTGATTTCTGCATAATATCTACCACTCTTGGTTGCCTATGATCAACAGGGGGCTCAACCCTGCTACTTCCAGAGGTAGCGGGTTCATTATTTTGCTCCATGGTTCTTTTCATTGAACGGGTTACTACCCCCAAAAATTTGAATTTAGATTTTTTAACTCGTCTGATGTTATAATGACTCTCGATAAGGCAGCTGCCGTTACATTTTCGGAACCTTTTATGTATTCAATATCGAAATCATATTCTTCTAAACAAAGTCTAAACTTAGTTAAACGGCTACTAGGATCTTTTATGCTAAATAAATGAACCAATGGTCTATGACATGTTAATACTTTAAATTTTCGTCCGTATAAATATGGTCGAAAATGTTTTATAGCCCACACTACCCCTAATAACTTTTTATGAATGGTTGGGCAGTTTATTTCTGAACTGTTTAATTGTCTGCTTGCATAAGCTACGGGCTTATTATTTCCATTTGATAATACAGCCCCCAAGGCTACCCCTGACGCATCGGTTTGCAACCGGAAAACATTATCTTTTCCAAAATCTGGATAATCTAAGACAGGAAATGAACTAAGTGACTTTTTTAAGGTCTGAAATGCCACGTCACATTCTTCCGTCCACTGAAACTCGACATGTTTCTTACAAAGACGGTTTAGTGGGAACGCTACACGCAAGATCCATATTGTGATCCGTCAATTATACTGACGGATCACGATAATTGACGTGTAGTGTCGTGTATTGACGGATCACAATATTTATCGCAGGATTTCTGGAAATCCAGTGATCCGATCCCAGATCCTAGATCGTGATATTTATCTTGCGTGTAGTGTCGCGCGTCAATATCTATCGTGTCTAGGGTTGCCACCTTTTTTTAGGATGATAAAAGTATTTTTCATTCCTCATACTCAGATTCAAATTATTACTAATTTACCATAAACTTTAATTAAATATCTCAAAAAAGTTGTTGATTTGTGTAAAATAAAACTCACTATTTTTTTTAGCTATTTCATGTTTTTATTTATAGTTAAGTACTTACCTATAAGGTAAGTAATGAAAAGCACAGTGTTTACCTCGGGTGAATGACTATTACTCCCTCGAACTATTGGCGGCCGCCTCGCTACGCTCGGGCGCCAAACCCCGTCTCGGGATCGGGAGTAAATAAGCTACTTTCACCCCTAGGGTAACAATGTACTATTTTCATTTTGTTAGAACAAAAATAAAGTACATAGCATAAAAAAGAGTATTTATTTATTTGTCCTTAAAAACTTATTTTTTGTTGCTCTTTGCGACATTTAACAAATATTTGTCTTTTCCTTAAATAGTTTTACGTAAATAGAGTATTTTAGCGTATTTTATTGGTGTCGTAGATTATAAGTACGCCTACATGAAAAAAAGGACAATACTCTGTTTTAGAGTACGAGTGGCAACCCTACACGTCTGCCTCGTACAAAGAACGTATTTTTTACGCGATCCGTATTGATGGTGTAGGGCAGGGGAGGGAAACTCTTAAAGTAGGAGCAATGACACGTTTCGAGTAGTGCCATCTAGGAGTTTATTCCGCAATATTTCAAAAAAAAAATTTAAGTGTCTCGCTAGATGGCGGTTACTCGAAGCGCAGCAATCGAAAATAAAAGTCGATTAAACATAACTTTAGTTAACATAATCAGAATATTAATTATGAACATCATGTAAGCTTGTAGCATTTATTTTTTATTTCAATAAATCGATTAAATATAACATTAGTTAACTTAATCAGAATATTACCTAAGAAAATCATGTAAGCTTGTATCATTTATTTTTATTTCATAAAAAACTTGTATAATAATCGATTAATTAGATTTTAATCGACTTGTATATCGATCGATCGACACCGACACTTGAACTGCATTTTTTTTATTGGCCGCTTGTTTGTTTTGTTTGTTGTTTGCTTTTGTGCGAATTTTTGCAGAATTGTCGTTCTTCGCTGTAATTACTAATTACGTTGAGACTTGAGATAAGTGCATAATCCTTCTCCGGACCCAGAGTTACACGATGAATTTAACTGTGAAACACTACAGTAGTAAGCCTGCGTCTTACTTAATTTGCATTGTTGTGATGTGAATTGTGATATTTGGACACTGGACAACTGGCAAAACTGGACGCTTTAATTAAGTTTTGTGGCATTGGACATGCATTGGACGCGATTACTACGTACGTACTATTAAGACTAGTTAAGTCAAGCAGACCCATCTTCAAATATAACAATATTATGACCACAAAGTACAGGTAGGTACCTATAATTAATAATATTATCGATTTGTAATTTAGTAACATACCTATTGACTATATACATGTGTACAATCAAAGATACCTACTTACTGCTGGTAGAATTTTGCACAAATTGTGCCGCTTGTGATTTGGCCGGAGAATTAAGTTAATAGTATCATTTAAGTATTGTATAGGATTTTCTGTGTACAATATTTATTACTTTTTTATCAAATGCATTTACTTAAGTTATGCTGTTTTGTTTTTCAGATATATAGGTAAAAGACCATACCTATTGTCGCAAACCAGCTGATCAGTTATTACAAACTAAAGGTATTTATATTATTATTATTCTTTTTATATAATCTGTACAATCTTAAGATAAATATTTACAATATTTCATAAAAAATAAAAAAAACATGTTTACAGTATGACATATTCTAAAAAACTTCACCTAGGCTGCCACCGGCAGTGGGGATAGACCAAAGCTATCGGTGGGTAGGGCTGCAGAATGAGGAACCTCCTGACAATACGTGCCTTGTCACGGAGTACTGCCTTTTGTATCTGACCCTTGATCAAACCTTTCAGCGAGAGGCTCTTAGCTATAAGACCGTTTGCCGAAACGATTATCGGAACAATAATGATTGAATCCACATCCCACATATTATTATTAATTCACTTGCATGTCATGTTGTAATAAGTTTTTTATTTGCAGATACAAGGAGACAACCGCAAGGTTTTAAGCCTATTTTAAATAATTCAGAAAGAAATAAAAAAAACCTTAAGAGTGAAATATACAGGTTAAGAAATCACAGCAAGAACAAGATTAGCTAGTGCCATTAAAATGTCTGATAATAAAGGTTTACAGAAAGTTACAGGAAAAATAAGTTTACCAGCAAAACTATTTACAGAAATTCAACTTATCGAAACAATGAAAAAAGCAAAGGGTCGTTGCTACACAAAAAATGAAGAAAAAATGTTGTCACTCTCATTCTAACATTTCGAAATGTTTCACATTGCCTTTTGCAAAATCCTTAAAAAACCTAAGAACAATTTAAATATTACCTGCTGGAATACACAAAAAGTAATTTTTGTAAAATTAAAGCACACTTCTGAGCAAATCAACAAAGATGAATGTTATAAATCGAATTTTGTGCGGAGAATTAAAATATGATGGGGATGATTATTCTAAAATGTAAACTAAATTGTATTATGCGAAACATAAACATAATAAAAATAGAGAATGAATTGTCGTTTTATTTCTGAGTTCCCAAATTTTTTTTGGATTTGGATTTTTTTTGCCAACATGTTTGAACCTGGCTCCCTCTGGTGGTGTTATTCCACAACTTTTGACCAATATACATACCTATAGGTATAATAGGAGCTAAATTTTAATTTTGAAGCATGCAAAACCTTGTAAATCAGGCTGGTTTGATTTCATAAATTTAATGCTGAGTGAATTTCAATTACATTAAATTTATGAAATCATATCAGCCTGATTTTATCGTGATAAATATCACAATATTTATTGACGTGTAGCGTTCGCCTAAAGAAGCACAAATTTTGTTTGCGGCGCACATTTTTGCACTAATGTAAGCTCTCTGCCCATGCACAATTTTTCTCTCTCCGATCATTCGTTTTGAATTTTCCTGCTGGAACAGCGTTACTGCAGCAGGAATCGTTTTATTCGTTTTTCCTCAAAACGACAACACGCACAAATTTTTTATGCGGCGCACATTTACAGCAGATTACGCACTAATCACTCATAACACTCTAGGAGCTTCTTTCCTGCTGGGGTAACGCACACAAATAAACATAGGTAATTCAAGAAATTTTTGTAGCGTTTTACTTTACCCCTTAGCTAAGATAAAACTGTTCTAAAATTATATATCTTTTTGGTTAATTTTAGATACTAAATTCAAGACGGGTAAAAGTCAGTTCATTATAATTAAGAAACTAATAGTAATATTTTATTTAATATACTTTTGCTGTTCAATAGGTCGCTTTTCATAAAACTTAAAAACTGCTCATTATAAACTGTCAGATATCAATAAAATATGAAATTCTTACCTTTAGACTCCATATCGTGTTCGAATTCAACAGATATTTAATTTAATACGCAGAATCAAGTCTCCGTATGTGAAATAAACGTGACAATGCATAAAAAAAATGTCGAAAAACAGGAAGAGGCATTGATTTAATAAAAATGTTTTAAATATTTTTTTATAAGTTTTTTATTTCATTAATAATCTTTCATATTTATATTTTCCTGTACAGTTTTCAGATGTACACACGGCGTCAGATCAACCTACCCTAAACTGTCAAATTTCTTCAATATATATTGATTCTTAGCAACAAACGATAAAGTTCAAAATTGATTGTAGAAATTTGACAGTTTTGGTTAGGTCGATCTGACGCCGTGTGTACGTTCAAAGCATAAAGTTCATTATCCATCTAGTTAATTTGACAGATAAGGGTAGGCCGATGTGACACTGACTGTACACTGCTTGCAAAACTTGTTGAATTCAAAAGTGATCACTTTTACCGTTAACAATTTTTTGGCCTAACAATAGAACGAAAAGTTGTGTACACACGGCATTTTTGCACTAATGTAAGCTCTCTGCCCATGCACAATTTTTCTCTCTCCGATCATTCGTTTTGAATTTTCCTGCTGGAACAGCGTTACTGCAGCAGGAATCGTTTTATTCGTTTTTCCTCAAAACGACAACACGCACAAATTTTTTATGCGGCGCACATTTACAGCAGATTACGCACTAATCACTCATAACACTCTAGGAGCTTCTTTCCTGCTGGGGTAACGCACACAAATAAACATAGGTAATTCAAGAAATTTTTGTAGCGTTTTACTTTACCCCTTAGCTAAGATAAAACTGTTCTAAAATTATATATCTTTTTGGTTAATTTTAGATACTAAATTCAAGACGGGTAAAAGTCAGTTCATTATAATTAAGAAACTAATAGTAATATTTTATTTAATATACTTTTGCTGTTCAATAGGTCGCTTTTCATAAAACTTAAAAACTGCTCATTATAAACTGTCAGATATCAATAAAATATGAAATTCTTACCTTTAGACTCCATATCGTGTTCGAATTCAACAGATATTTAATTTAATACGCAGAATCAAGTCTCCGTATGTGAAATAAACGTGACAATGCATAAAAAAAATGTCGAAAAACAGGAAGAGGCATTGATTTAATAAAAATGTTTTAAATATTTTTTTATAAGTTTTTTATTTCATTAATAATCTTTCATATTTATATTTTCCTGTACAGTTTTCAGATGTACACACGGCGTCAGATCAACCTACCCTAAACTGTCAAATTTCTTCAATATATATTGATTCTTAGCAACAAACGATAAAGTTCAAAATTGATTGTAGAAATTTGACAGTTTTGGTTAGGTCGATCTGACGCCGTGTGTACGTTCAAAGCATAAAGTTCATTATCCATCTAGTTAATTTGACAGATAAGGGTAGGCCGATGTGACACTGACTGTACACTGCTTGCAAAACTTGTTGAATTCAAAAGTGATCACTTTTACCGTTAACAATTTTTTGGCCTAACAATAGAACGAAAAGTTGTGTACACACGGCCACTGATCGACCTACCCAAATCCGTCAAAATATTCCAATCAATATTGAACTCTACTTGATTGATATTAAGATGAAAGGTTGCGGGAATTACATACAAGGATATAGATGTAACGCTGGCGGTACAGATAGCGTCATATCACCCTACCCTACCTACTCTGCGACTAGAGATGGGTAGTGCTAATAATCCGGTTAATATCATTTGGCTTATAATGGATTAAAAGCAGTTAATAGCCATTAAGGCGATTTCGGATGGTAACCCTGCTATTAATGTTACAGTAATGATTAAAAATTTCCCTTCATGGTTTTCAGTCTTAAGACTGTCAGGTTAGTTTCTTTTTATTATCGTCGTTCTTAGTTAGTCAATACAAATATAATAAAGTAATTTAAAATTAACCTGACCCATTTAGAAATTTTTAATCAGCTATGTACGATTTTCTTTTTTCTAATTGTCAATCATTTGCGACGATTTTAGGTAAGTTTCATATTTTTTTGCGTTTTTATTTTTTTTTTAATTTTTAATTAAAAATATTATTACTAAAATAAAAAAATATTTTTCATTCTAACTACTGCTAGATTCACTAGAATCATCATTTCTAAGGTTCGTTATTATATGTGACATTTGATCGGACTGTAATGAGTCGTCAAATTCTTATCCTGTGTATTTAGTTGTTCATGTTCTGCTTATCACTGTCTCAGGTGATTTGTTCAATTTCTAAGTTTGGAGAGCAAGGTTCCAAAAAAATCCAAAAAATTTCAAGGTTCAATCAATCAAATTGTATGAAACTATTAATAGCGGGGTTATTAGCCAATGGATGGCTAATAATGGCTATTAATGGATAATCGCTAATTATCCAAACAATCCGGCTATTAACCCATCTCTATCTGCGACCTACTAATTTGTGAAATACCTGCAACCGAATCTCAACCGAGCTCGATGGCGCAGCGGCTAGCACGTTCGGCCTGCGAACTTGCCCGCTAAGCAACTTTCGCAATGCCTGGTCGCTGGATGGGTGACCAAATTGAAAACATCTCGAGCTCCTCCGTGCTTCGGAAGGCAAGTTAAGCCGTTGGTCCCGGTTGTTGTCGTAAGATGACAGTTGTTAAAACCCACCAACCCGCATTGGGCCAGCGTGGTGGGTTATGGCCCAATATCCCCACGTGCTATTGTCCACGTGGGAGGCCTGTGTCCAGCAGTGGGACGTTTATAGGCTGATGATGATGATGATGAATCTCAACTTAACATTGTAGTCATAGAGTTCAATATCGATTGGGATATTTTAACAGATTTGGGTAGGTCGATCTGACGCAGCTGTACCTACAGTGATTCAATATAATATTGTAGGTGTTTTTCTTGTGCACCGTAACGTAGTTTTTTGAAAATTTGTCTGATTTAGTTTATATCGTTTCCAAGGCAAGCGAAAAAGCCAACAATGACTGAATTATTATATTAGCGTCGGAAGACAGGATTTGTATCGCTCTCCATACACTTCTGTCATTCTGTATCATTTTCTCGTGGAAGTGCATTTTGAAATGAAATGAAATGAAATGAAAAATAATTTATTGGCACATATTTGTTATTTTACATTTATGACAGTATAAATTACATATTACTATATCATTAACAATTTGTATGCCAAAGGCTACCGGCTCAGCTAGATGCAACATAGACATAATGCCTATGTAGCGCTGGTTTTCAGCCAGTTCCATTATCTCTTAAAGCTATTATTCTTAATGGGCAGGTACATGCAAAAAAAAAACATATATCCATAAATCCTGCTTTAGCAATTCACAATATCAATATGATTAACATGAGCACACTGACCTGACTGACCAGAATATGTAATAATGCCACAATAAAATCCTTATAATATCCTTATGCCGATCACTGCTCCACCCCGAAACCCACCCCCTCCCTACAATTTTGTTGATTGAGGAATACTTTTTTTAAATGTACTTTAAAAGTATGTTCAGATATGTTTTGGCGCAAAGGTGGAGGAATATTGTTCCACACTTTGGACGCCGCATAGGTGAAGGATCCCCTGCGTCTTGTGCTTTGGTATGAGAAGAACCAACCTATTTTTACTGCGAGTGTTCCGTGAATGTGCGTCCTTAGCCCATCGGAGCTTCTCATACAGATACTCAGGCGTTTGCTTGGTTACAATTTTATACGTCTGCGTAGCCAGGTGCATATCACGCCGGGCTGCCATCTTCAGCATTCCCTTGTCGTTCAGATACGGCGTCACATGTGCACGCCTCGGAATCCTAAAACAGAATCTTGCGCATGCGTTCTGCACGCGCTGGATAACCTTATGAGTTTTCATATGTATGCGAGGACCGTATACTGTGTCGCAGTAATTAAACTGTGACAATACTAAAGATTCCACAAGAGTAATTCTAACCCTCTCTGACAAAAACTCTCGAATACCATACAGAACCTTCAGCCTATAGAACGCGTTCCGAGCCTTTAGTTTCACGTGTTCAATGTAACGTAGTTCAGGATCCATTAACAGCCCTAAGTTTCTCACTAACTCCACGGATTTAAGATCTTTGTTATTAATTTTGATGCATGGATTATATTCAAGAATTTTTCTACGTTGGCCTTTTGAGCCTAGAACCATAAACTTAGACTTTGAGGCATTCAGTACAAGGTTGTTACATCTTGCCCATTTGTATATCTGCTCCAGGTCAGCATTGAGATTCGCCAATGCACATCCAGTGTCCACAGGTCTGAACGACTGATATACTTGAGTATCATCTGCATACAGAGGTAGCTGTGAGTCTGACACCCTGTTTCTCAAGTCCGCAGTGTAAATTATAAACAGGATTGGACTCAGTATTGAGCCTTGCGGCGTACCTCTTTCAATGGATCTTGTTTTGGATCTCAGAATTTGACCACTCTCTCCTTCCACTTCTACAAATTGATGTCTGTTTGTGAGAAACGATTTGAACCATTTCAAAGCTAATTCCGATGCTCCGTAGTAAGAAAGTTTAGCCAGTAACTCCACATTAAGACAATCAAAAGCTCTGGAGAAATCCAGCAGCACCAAAAAACTTCCCATACCAGCGTCCGAGGCAGTGATAATGTCATCAGTAACCTTCGACAGCGCAGTCGCCGTCCCAAACCCCTTACGAAATCCGGACTGTGTTTTGGGCAGAACACTGGCCGACTCCAAATACTCATTCAACTGTGAACAAATGATCCTTTCTATTATCTTGGAAAGCACAGGTAAAATGCTTATTGGCCTAAGGTCTCTATGTGATTCCACTAACGAACCCTTAGGTATAGGTCTCACTTTGGCCAATTTCCAAGCATCTGGAAAAATACCTGTTCCTATGGACCTGTTGATTATCTCTGTTATAAGCGGTAAAGTCACAGGCAGTGTCATTCTCAGCATGTGTATCGAAATGGCGTCATGTCCCTGCGCATTAGTGATAAAATTATTTTTCTGACCTGCTCTTCCGTACATAAGTCCATTTCAAAACTATTTTCGCAAAATTTGTTCTGGCTGAAGTACTCGAGTGTTTCCATGTGAGTATTAGAGTCACCAGGTAATTTCAGAAAGAAGTCGTTTATTTCATCGGGTATTAACAGTTCCTCCGGAATACCAGCTGGATTATCATTACCGAGTGAAGCAGTTTTCTTTAGGTTCTGCCACATTATGTTTGGGCTCTGTTTATTGTTATTGACATAGTGAGTGAAATAACATCGCTTCTCTCGTTTATGAGTAGCATTCACAAAATTTTTGAGAGTTTTGTAATATTCCATTTGTATTACGCTTTTGCTGGCGCGAGCTCGAGACAACGCTTTTTCCCGCAATACCATCATTTTTTTTAAGTTTACGGTTAACCAGGGCTTAACTCCGGGACGAATGTTTTTGTGCAGCAAGGTAGCGTGCCTATCAAAAAGCCTGATCAAAATATTAATAAACTCGTTTACCATTATATTTACGTCACCGCAGTTCATTAGCGTTGTCCAAGGACAGGAGCTGAGGTCATCTAAGAAAGCCTGTTCGCTAATCCTGTTCAAAGATCTCGTTAGAATAATGCGCGGTCTGGGTTTGGGTCTACACAACTTCAACTCAGCAAGAACAAGTCCATGGTCACTCAAACTGGGGTTGTGATACACACTCAAGCTCCTGCATAGGCTGGGACTATCCGTTATAAAAAGATCCAGTAATGTAGATGAAGCATCAGTAACCCGGGTCGGCTCCTTCACCATTTGTTCTTTTTTTGTGAGTAATGTAGTGCGTGTAGTGAAACGCAACGAAATATACATGGAAAGAAATACAAATTCTGTTTTCTCGATGCTAACATAATACTTTGGTCATTGTCGGCTTTTTCGCCTGCCCTGGAAATGTACTATATTAATAAAATGAAATAAATTGACGGCGCGCTTATCCTTCGCCTTCATATTTATTTACATGTTCAATATTAAGTTTTATTTTTGTCGATATAAAATGCCGATAAATGACTTCCCTTGTGTGGAATAAACTAGTGACCACCCAATGATATTATAATAAAAACCTACACAAATTTGGACAAGTCAAACATTCTCCATCTCTTTCTAACTCATTAGCATGACTCGTAATAAGAAGAAGGATGAATATTTGTCGTTGCTTGCTATTTTAGCGTGGTTTCTATGCTTTAGTTATTGTTCTGAGATTTGCCCGGTCATTTATTGTCAAATTCAATTTGACTTAAACATATTATTAATTCTAACTGTTAAAGTGACTAAATATTACTAGACACAACTATTTACATTACAGCGAATTCCGCCAACATCGCGACACGATTTCAGTAACGTAGTGGCGCCAATGTTGGTCATGGCACCGGTCATGGTCAGTTTTAATTTAAATTATTGATATCTGAAGTAAATCTTCGTCTTTCAAAACCGGCAAAATTTTATCATAGAGCTTAGACTGTCAGCTGTCATTTGACAAGAAATGATCTGTGTTGGCTATTAGGAACTTAAAAGGAATAAAAACGGCGAACTAAACCGTAACGTCGCGAGTGAAGAAACTTAAAAAATCTCTTTTTTTAAGGAAATCACTAAGGAGGTACATGATTAATTTGGCTTACAATTTTGCTTTGGTTACATGTTTGTGAAATTGCGATTATTTCCATGTTTCCTAATGAAACATAGAATGCGTTTTGATTATTAGGATATGTAAAATTAACTCAGGGTTGAATTTGGAGCCGGTGCCCATGACTAGTTCAGGCAAACGTCTATTATCCAATAATGGTCAAAATGCCCATGACTGAATGACCATCACTGGCTTTAATATTCAAACGTAGGCCGAATGCCCATTATTGCATGACCATCACTGGCTTTAATATTTAAACATTGTCTTAACGCCCATAAATGGATGACCATAACTGGTTTTAATATTATCTTAGCAATATTGCTCGAGTTTTCTAACGAAACTTTCTCAGAACTGTTATCGACTATTGATGATGATTTTTAACCACCTGTGGTCTAGTGGTATGACTGTTTGTATCAGATCCAGGGGTGCCGGGTTTGATTCCCAGCGGGGCCTCTTTGAGACATGCTTTAATTTTTTATTAAAGCATGTCTCAAAGAGTTTACTTATTCTTCGAGTTAAACTTATAACTTAAACCATTCTTCAAATTTCCCAGATCCTGTTTTCGTTATTTTTAGGTGGCACCTAAAAAAGAGATATTCGAGCGACCAAATGCTTAAGGCTATATCAGCAGTACAAAGAGGAGAAAAGTATCTGCAGCTGCAAAGCAGTATGGTGTTCCCCCGTATGACTCCACAATAAAATTACTGGAAAAAGTCCAATGGAATGCTCTATGGGACCTAGCACCATTCTATCAAGACAAGCATTTTCCTATGACTAGGGATCAGCTTTTGGACAGCATCCAAAGAATCAGTATGGATGGAAATAAGCCCAACCCTTTCACCAGGCCCATAGCAATCACATCTCTCCTCTCAAAGGTCAGAGAGATCGCATCATCAACAAGCAGCTCCTCCTATATCTCGAGGATCGCCAGTTGATTTCCGAACGCCAAAACGGCTTCCGTCATGGGCGGTCAACGGGTGATCTCCAGGTACATCTCACACACCGTTGGGCAGAGGCCATAGAGAGTCGAGGTGAAGCTCTAGCAGCTAGCTTAGACATTGCAAAGACATTCGATAGGATCTGGCACAGAGCGCTTCTCGCGAAGTTACCAGCATACGGAATACCCGAGGAAATATATAAATGGGTCGCTAGCTTTCTTTGTGGGCGCATCACTAAGGTCGCTGTCGACGGTTGCTGCTCTGATGTCATGCCCATAAATGCTGGCGTTACCCAGGGCTCGGTTCTGTGTCCCACGCTGTTTCTGCTGCATATCAATGATATGGCCAACATTGCAAGTATGCATTGCTATGCGGATGACAGTACGGGAGATGCCCTGTACATCAGAAGACCTAATGTGCCTCGGACTTTTACTCAGGAGAATCGGCTGAAATTTGTGTCCAAAGTTGTGTACTACTTGGAAAGGGTATCAAAATGGGGTGAATCGAACTTAGTTCAGTTCAACCACTCCAAGATACAGGTTTGCGTGTTCACCGCCAAAAGGGATCTATTTGTCGTAGCACCACAGTTCCAGAGCACTCCACTAAACATCTCAAGCAGCATTGGGATCCTTGGTGTTGACATATTAAGTGATGTACCTACAGTTCTGCAGGTACCTAGAGGACAAAGCGAAGATGGCATCCAAGAAATTAGAAGTGCTTAGGAAAGCGAGACGGTACTTCACGTGTAACTAGCTTTTAAAGTTGTACAAAGCACAAGTTAGACCTCACATGGAGTACTGTTCTCATCTTTGGTCCGAAACTCCTAAATGCCAGCTTGACCCTCTGGAATCTTTGCAGCGACACGCCATTCGATTGGTCAACGATCCCAAACTCACAGATCAGTTAGAACCCCTAGCCTTGCGACGTGACATCGGCTCATTGTGTGTGTTCTACCGCCTGTATAATGGAGAATGCTCTGAGGAACTCTTTAATTTGGTGCCCACTTCTTCCTTCCACCATCGCACTGCTCGCCATCGGAACAAAGCACACGCACATTTCCTGGAGCCACTGTTCTCTCGAACGGTTCGCTTCCAGAAGTGCTTTATTCCACGCACTATTAAACTGTGTAATGAGCTGCCATCAGAAGTTTTCCCATTAAACTACGACATGGACTCTTTCAGAAGGGGTGTAAAGAGGTTTTTCTCAGGTCGGCAACGCAAAAGCAACACCTCTGGTGTTGTGATATCCATGGGCGGCGGTGACGGCTCACCATCAGGTAGCTCGCCTGCTCGTTTGCCTCCTTCTTATATATTTTTTTTGCTAGCATATACTGTCACACTGCTGGGCAAAGGCCTCCCCCAAGTCCCTCCATCCATCTCTATCCTGAGCCACCTCATGCCAGTCAGTCTGGTGTGCGTCCGGATCGCCACGCCATCTCTTTCTAGGCCGACCTCACCGGCGGCGTCCATCTCCAGGGACCCATTGTGTAGTGATCCTTACCCAGCGGTCGGGATGCATGCGGCTAACGTGACCAGCCCAATCCCATTTGAGCTTGGCAGCTTTGTAGCCTAGTCGGTTAAGCCCGTTGTAGAACGCAGGTCACTATTACGCACTCTGTCAGTTCGCTTTACCCCCAAGATACTGCGCTCCATTGCTCGTTGGCAAACCCCAAGACGAAACTTCCAATATAAAAAATTATTCTTCTTATTTATAAAAAAAATAACTTAGATTAAGATTTGCCTTTGCTCAATTCAATAGTTTTACAGTAAAAGCTTGTAATAATAAGTAAAATTAGCGGTTACCTAGAAGAAAAGCTGATCCCAAGACTTGCATCGTAGGGCAATTACGATTACCAAATCCATCATCATCAGCCTTTTGTGATATCCCCAGTGCTGGGGCAAAATCCATACATATCTAAATAATAATTCTTACCTACCACAATGTCGCACATTTTATACTGTAAGTACATTTCTTTATAGTTAACTCATGACCATTACTGGGTGCCCATTAGTGGATTTTGAATGACCATAATTGGTGTATTTTGAGTTTTCAAGTATTTATTTTTTTATTAAAAAAGTGTTCAAAGAATATAAATTAAAAGTATGTAAAACGATTCCCTAATGGTTTTTCATTTTATATTTAAATCTGATCAATAGATTCAAAACCTTGTTAGTTATGACCAAACAAAGACATGGTTATGTCCTTAAGCTGACCATCATTGGTGCCGTTACCTTAGGTATAACTAAAAAAACTAAATTGTTATTCTGTGTTCATCTCAGATTACTAACTAAAGCATAGGTAGAAGGAGTCCAAATGAGACTCGTATAGTTGTTCTATTTTTTCATATAGGCCTTAAATATTGAAAGGAAAGATTCAAAATAAGTTGCTAAAAACGTCAAATGTAAAGTGAAAAAAAAAAATCACCAACTGAATTCAAAAGCGACATACGAAATGTAATGGGCGATTTTCAGAGATCAAAAAAAAAAAAGAAATTGGTTCGTAAATGACTTCATAGATGGCGCTTAGCATAGATTAGTATGGCGCTTAGTAAAAGGCAGGTTCATGAAGAGCACGTGTATGGCTGCGTAATATTTATTCTATTCATAAATAGAAATAGGTTCTGGATGTCCTGAATATAAATAGGTAAGTAAATACTATTTTTTATTCTTTTAGTAGACAAGTAAAAGTGTAGAATTTATCACAGCCCATAAGTAGCCCAGCTTTCATAAAACGACATCTATCGAGTGTTTTTGAACTAATTTTTACTTTTTAATTTGGGCTGTCAGAAAATCGCCCATTCGGACGGTAATATTTGACTTTATCACAGACGTATAAAAGTATATGTCTGTGGACTTTATATACCTCAATGGACATTGGCAAGGGCTAACGCGCCCTCAGAACAATATTAGTTATTGTTCTGAGAACGCGCCCGTGTATATTTTTGCGTGTGCTGTGCATGTCACATAATATCGCATTGTTTGACAGCAAACGGAGTGCCCATTACAATAACTATTGTTCTGAGGCCCACTCAAATGTCATAGCACTCCTTCTATGCTTAAGTTATTATTCTATGGTGTTTATGGAGGAGTACGTTTCTATGATGTTGATGTCACGTTTCCAAAAAAATTGTACCTATGTTTATGTATTTATTTGGTAAAGAAAAATTAATTTACTCTTTGTTTACTCATACTACGGTGATGCAAGTCGAAAAAACACTAGATCATATTGACCATACATGACCCTTTTTGACAGTAAATGACCGTTTTAACCAATTTGACCGTAATTGACAGTCAATCAAATTCAGTCACTTTGGTCATTTTCATCTCTAGTCCTCAGTAAAGATGTGGGCAATTGAAAGTGCTACTATCAACTAATACATTGCAAATGTAAGCTGTACGAAAAACTTTCATATTTACTTCCATACAAAATAAACTTTTGGTTACGTAATTTAAAAAATCTAAGTACAACCCTGAATAGGGGCGAAGCTAACGCCATTTTGTTACCAGCAATGAACTCAAATCTGTCTCTCTCTCAAAGCAGCTGACAGCCAGGGCTACCACAGCGTCATTTATTTTAAAATCTTAAAAAAGCTGTTAATCTAATATTATCAATTTTTAAGGAAAAGTTCTTAGACAAAAGTTATTTACTATCATGTACCTATACTTTACCGTCCTTTCTGCTTAGTACCCCCTTTCCGACTGACGTTGTAGAAGATCAACTGGCCTACGCACTAATTTCTTTTTCCGACTCTGTTAATTCTATTTCACTATTGTGATATTTTTTGTGGATTCCAAAAAAATCATAATACGTATAAAACGCGTGTTCGCATGCACAGTGGAATCAATTTTAATTCTTCATTAATTACTTGCGAATATAAATCATTCCTTTTGTCATGTCCGCCATCATATTTGTTCAGTACAGAATGGCAATCTGAACAGGTGCGTATCATTTCATATAATGACATATGAACTAATTTCAAAGGACATACACACAAATACACTTCCTATAACAACATTACGTATATTATTCATTTGATATAATACTCATAATTCTCTAACAACTTTTTCTATAATTCTCTATCTATCGCGAGGCAGCCCGCGAGCTGAGGAGCAGGTGGGTTTAACGCTCGCCGTCGCGGCTGAGGCTGCCCAGAAAGCCGAAGCAGAGGTGGTGAGCGAAAGCCATCTGCAACGATAAGCTCGCGTGGGACCGCCGGAGTCCCGTAGCGCCGCCGGAGCCGTGACAGAAACCATGCCAGCTGCATCCTGTATGCCTGCCTGCCTGCTGCACGCCAGCCTGCCTGCATGCTATCTAACTAACATACGTGGGCTCCATTCTAACCTCAACGCCGTCCACCAACACCTCGAGACGGCGCGGCTTGCATTGCTTTTTTTGAAGGAGACTCAAATTCGTGGCCCTGCTGACACGTCTTATTTAAGGTACCCTGGCTATCAACTTGAGGAGTAATTCCTCGCGAAAGCCGGAGTATGTCTGTACGTGAGGGCTGACATTTGTTGTCGTCGTCTGCACTGTTTGGAAGACCCCTCCTTTCCCATCCTTTGGGTGCGCATTGAATTCGGCTCCCGTTACCGTGTATTTGCGTGTCTATATCGGTCCCACACAGGAGATGCTAACATAAGCAGCCTTTTTGACCACCTCAGCCGAGTGACTGATGTCGCGCAGGAGCGATTCCCAAACGACGAGGTGGTGGTTTTGGGGGACTTCAACGCCAACCATGAAACATGGTTGGGCTCCTCCAAAACTGATCACGCTGGTAGTCGCTTATGCCTTCGCTCTGACGCAAGACCTAACGCAACTGGTAGACCAGCCCACCAGGATGCCAGATATCGTAGTTCACGCGCCCTCCTTGTTGGACTTATTGTTGACGAGTCGCCCTGCAGGGTATAGAGTGTCGGTGCTTGCACCTCTAGGCTCGGCAGACCACTGCTTGATCATTGCCACAGCACCGCACAGAGTTGGTCCACCGAAAACGGTGAAGACCAAGCGTCGTCTGTGGCACCACTCGTCGGCGTATTAGGTAGGACGGATTGCGTGATTACTTTGCATCCATCTCATGGGGCCAGAGCTACTTTCTTGGAAAGGACCCATCGGAGTGCGCTTCTGCCATCGCTGATGAGATCTTGTTGGGTATGGTATATTATATTCCATTCATAGATTTTGCCAGCGTTGGCAGACAACGGCCTTGGTTCAATCGCGAATGCGCCAAATCTGCTGAATGCAAGCAGGCGGTGTATCGTGTTTGGACGAGGGCTTGCGCACTGAATGACCCTAGTACCAGTTCCTTGAAGGCGGCCTACAACAAGGCCTCTAAGTCTAACAAGAGGGCTCTCGCAGGAGCGGATGCACAAAGAGTGGCAAGGGTGGGGCGGGAGTTGATCTCGCACCTTACGGGTAGCCGTAGCTATTAGCGGCTCGCTAAGGCAATGCAGGCCAACTTCTGCTCTCCCTCGCTGCCCCCATTGAAACATCCAGATGGCTCGTTAACTTACCAGCCGCTTGAGAAGGCGAACTTGTTGGCTTAACTTTTCGCGGCCAATTCGCACGTCGACGATTGTGGCGCTGCTCTACCTATTATAGCACATTGTGGGGCCACCATGCCTGATATTCGTATCAGGCAGTGATGTACGTGCCATGCTACGGTCGCTCGACGTGCGGAAGGCTAGCGGGCCGGATGGTGTTCCGGCGATTGTACTGCTCAGATGCGCGGCTGAGTTGTTTCCTGTATTGACACGATGGTTTATAGTCTTACGATACTGGTCTTGTGCCGGTGTCTTGGAAGGAGGCGAACATACAACCCATCCCCAAAAAAGGGGATCGCTCGGATCTGGCCAACTATTGACCCATCATCGCTGTAACTTCTGTGCTGTGCAAGGTGTTTGAGCGAATAATTAGTTCCCAGCTCATTCACTACCTAGAGGATCACTAGCTGCTCCATGATCGCCAGTATGGGTTCAGACCAAAGCGATCAACGGGTGATCTTCTAGCGTACGTTTCTCACGCGTGGGGTGAAGCGATGGACAAGCATGGCGACTCCCTGGCAGTTAGCCTTGATATCGCCAAAGCTTTCGATAGAGTGTGGCATCGTTCCCTTCTTTCCAAGTTGCCGGCCTTCGGTGTGCCGCCCCGTTTGTGTGCCTGGGTAGCAGACTTTCTAAAATGGCGGAGGATTCGTGTCCTTTGTGAGGGTAGTTCCTCCGCGTTCTACAAAGTCAATGCCGGAGTGCCGCAGGGTTCTGTGCTCTCACCTACTCTATTTCTTCTGTATATTAATGACATGTTGTCCTTGGGCAATATTCATTGATAAGCGGCAAAGCAAGCCGATATCATGGTGAAAAGGCAAGAACTGGTTGCCAAACTGAACCTGACTTTCGATCGTGTCTCTAAGTGGGCATCTAAAAACCTGGTCGAGTTTAATGCTAGCAAAATCCAGGTTCATGCATTCTCGTCCAAGATAACTCCTTTCCTTACTCCTCCCTCTCTTCAGAACTCTCTGTTACCCATTTCGGTGAACCTCAGCATTCTTGGCATGGACATCGGCCAGGAACTGAATCCGAAATGCTACATCGAGAGTGTTATTTTAATTGCCTCCCGGAAGTTGGGTATTCTCAATAAGGTGAGGCGGTTTTTTCACTCCCGAACAGCGCTGTTTGCTGTACAAAACTCAGGTGCGATCGAGTATAGAGTATTGTTCCCATCTCTGGGACGGCTCCGCTAAATATTTCCTCGATGCACTTGATTAAGGTTACAGCCTCCCTTGAGGACCTCCAGCTGCGCAGACATTGCTTCTCTCAGTGTCTTCTACCGGAATTACTACGGAGAGTGTTCTGAAGAACTTTTTGATCTTATCCCGCCCTCTCCTTTCCTCTCCCGAACTATACTTATTTGATATATCAAATGAAATTAAGTACCTATATGAAATGAAATTATATTATCAGAACGTTAGACCATAAGTATTTATATCAAACATTACCCACCCAATCACAACATCAACCGCTTTCTTCTCGACGTTTTCTTCCTTACAATATTTTCCCATTGACATTGCGTGTCGCAATCACTATTTACGTTTTTTTTCCATGTTGTTTTTACTGTCACGGCCATAGCAGCATCCCTCTGTTTTTAACCAACCTTTAGAATCAAAAAGATTGGGCGATAGGCTCCTTTTACCTAAAATCAGAATTGTATTACTTAGTCATCCGAATTTGGTCGGATAACCAGCCGTTGTTTACATGTTTTGGGTACGTTTATATCTATCTATATGCGAAACATTAATATCACTATGTTATTTGACTAAACGCACTAATTTTTGGTTTAAACCCGCTCATCTTGGGTTGAGCCGGTTTCTTGTATGTTGACGTCAAAGTTATGACAACGTCGTTTTGATTTTTAGTACCTATTATTATTCATTAACGTATATGTATGTACACTTTTGAAACTTTTTATAGTTATTATATGTGTCGAGAAGGATCGAATACAGTTTTCAGTGAGCTTATACATTTTCTCGTTTAGGCGATGGGATTTTTTTACGAATTGAAAAAAAAGCGCGATTACCTACTTAAAATTTATGAATATTTTCGTAAATCTAATTCTGCACCTTTGACGACCTCCTTGGTCGAGTGGTTTGTACACCGGTTTTCATGGTGTCGCCATCTCTGAGGTCCCGGGTTCGAACCCCGGTCGGGTCAATTAAGAAATTATGGTTTTCTAAATTGTCTCGGGTCTGGGTGTTTTCTATGTATAATAAGTATGTATTTAAGTATTTTAAGTATGTTTATCCGTTGTCTAGTAACCATTTAACGAGTTTCTTCGAAGCTTCTCTTGGGCTAGATAATTGGTGTGATTGTAGGAAAGATTTTTTTATTTATTATTTATTTATGTCTCAAATACGCTACTCGTATATTTTTAGTCTACAGGCGCATATACTATGGCTTTAAGTAAAGAGTAAAGAGCATGAACTCACAAAAGATTCGTAGTGTCAGACAGTTCTTACGATATCGAAGCACAGTTTATTGAAGCTTTATATTTACGAGTATAATTACATCCAATCCGTTTTTGAATTAAAGAACCAATATAAATGAAATAAATCTTTAATTCTTGGAAATATATGGGGTGGCTGCTAGGGGCCGCGGGGGGCTTCGGGGGCTGGTCGAGTCGGGTGTTTTGAACATGACAAAGATGACAAAAAATGATTTCGTGTTTTTTTTTCATTTTTAATTAAATAATTCTTATTGTGAATTTTAATTGGATAGTCTTTGTATTTATTTGAGTACTTATCTAATTTATTTTAAAGCAATAACATAAGAAAACTAAATGAAAAACAATTATTTACAACGCGCGGGCAACGGCCGGCCGGTCGACCGTCTGTTGACCCGTTCGCGTCAGCTGGGCGATAAGTACCTACGTTAATCTGCAATGATACCATTTTTGTCATGTTTAAGACGCTTGACCTGGTCGGCCCTTGAAGTTTCTTGCGGTTTCTGGCAGTCACCTTATATAATATAAACTTTGTTTGCTTTTCTTTTCTTAAAATATTCGGCCACTTTAAAAATGACTGTCTTGATTATCTCGTGATAATGCACGACCCATTTTGGATATTTTATCTCATGTGCGTCTGACACACTAGTTGCCGCCGTGAGCGATGACGGCAGAATAACTAAATGGAGCAACTGTTTCGCCCCCCCCCGCCTCGCCGCTCGCGTGCCCGAGACGCGGTGCGGCGGTGGCGGTCAGACTATAATACATACTTTTTTTTCCAGAATTTAAACCATTATTTTCTATGTCTTAGATGGTTTGAAAAACTCAAAGCGCGACCTATCTAGCCTTAACTCGTAAACCCTACGCGCGCGCGTAAACCCTGCGCTCCTGACGGACGTCAAATCGATATCGAGTCGGCTTTGCCTAACGGAATATGAACGCTCGGGTCACGCGATGGGTTTCGGTTTCGCGTGGGGGTCGTTGGAGGGTGAACCTTCTGTACGGAAGTAATATTAGTTATTCTGTGCTTGTACTAAGACGAAAAACGAAACAATTTTAAAACACAAATTTATGCTTATTAATTTTTGACGTTTTCTATGCTTAAGTTTTTATAAAAAAAGATATTTGAATGATTAAAAATGTCAACCTTATTGGTTAGGTACTAATGTTTTCCAAAACTCATTTCAACCGTTACTTTATTTTACTTTAAAAACTCAGTTATTTCCAATTTCTATTACTTACCACAATATACATACGATAATTGGAAATCACATTTAATTTTATTCCTTAAAGTAATAACTTAAGTTAACTGTAATGGCGTTGGGACGGAGACCCGAAATGAAACAATGTCGTGCGTTGAATCAATTCTCCTTTATCCTCTAGTGTATCATCTTAAATACTAATTAACATCACATCTATACGTGACTAGAGGAAGGACGCCTTGTCAATCAGGAAGACCTTAATTATCACGTACTATTGAGTACGTGCTGATAGTGTAATTCACTATATCACACCTCCCCTGAAAAGGCTAGGCATCCCTTCCCTGAAAAGTAAACTCTTATTTTCTAAATATCTTAGTCCTATTCTTATGAACTATATATTCTTTATTATTCTTTAATATTTTTACATTAGTACCTAGCTCTTCTAAAACTTCAAATGGACCTAAATACAAGTCATTCAATTTATTATAATTTTCATTCTTATACAAGAGTAGATCACCTTTTTTGTAGTGTACTTCCTTACAATCTAAATCATAATTAGTTTTTCTACTTTGTTTTGATATTAATAAGTTGTTCCTGGCATCATTATGAGCTTTTTGCAATCTAAATTTTAACTCCGATGGATAATTGTCGTATACATATAAGGGATCAACTTCACTAACTAAATTACTAGGTACGTTACATGTTTTCCCAAAAACTAGTTCATAAGGGGAGTATTTGGTACTAGTATTTACAGAATTATTATAAGCAAAGCACCAATATGGTATCCAGGTACTCCAATTTGCCGACTGATTCTGTGTTTGTATTCTCAAGTAACATCCGAGATGTTTGTGCCAGTTTTCTAGCGAACCTATACTCTCATGATGATAGGGTGTTGAATTTAACTTATCAATATTTAGCAATTTACATACTGTTTCTAACGTGGAATTAATAAATTCCGTTCCACAGTCAGTCGCAATAACCCTGGGAGTACCATATCGTAAAATAAAATTTTCAGTAAAAACCCTAGCAACAGTTTCAGCTGACTTATCAAGTATTGGGTAAGCTTCTACAAACTTTGTCAATTCGCATTGTATTGTTAATATGTATTTATTACCCAAATTATCGACCTCCAACGGCCCCACAATATCTAAATATAATTTTTCAAAAGAAGTAGATGCTGTAGTGGTTATTACCATTTTCTCTTTATTATTTTTATTACAAAATTTCTGCTTTTGGCAATCTTTACAGCGAGTCACATATTCAGTTATGTCTTTTTGCATATTACTCCAAAAATATTTTTTTCGAATATTCTTAGTCATTTTATTTATGCCTACATGACCACTTGTCGGCAATAAATGATAATCATTTAGTATAACACGTATCAAGTCTTTATTTGTAACATGTTCAACTTGGTTATTAATAATACATAACCGCGGTAATTCTTTATGTTTCATGAAAGTTTGGGTCAAAATTTTAATAAACTTTTTATTAAACCCATTTTTAATCACAACGACTTCTACAATATTATATTTTTTACATAATGCACTCAGTTCTCCTATCGTTGCGTCTCGGCGCGCCTCCGTTAGTAGAGATTCCTGATTTATGTAAATAGTAGAGTCACTAAATAACATATCACCCGTCTGTGAGACGTATCTTTTCTTTTTCCTCAACTTCACGAAGTTTTCATACGAACAAATATCTAACCTTACATCATTTTGTGATTTCTGCATAATATCTACCACTCTTGGTTGCCTATGATCAACAGGGGGCTCAACCCTGCTACTTCCAGAGGTAGCGGGTTCATTATTTTGCTCCATGGTTCTTTTCATTGAACGGGTTACTACCCCCAAAAATTTGAATTTAGATTTTTTAACTCGTCTGATGTTATAATGACTCTCGATAAGGCAGCTGCCGTTACATTTTCGGAACCTTTTATGTATTCAATATCGAAATCATATTCTTCTAAACAAAGTCTAAACTTAGTTAAACGGCTACTAGGATCTTTTATGCTAAATAAATGAACCAATGGTCTATGATCTGTTAATACTTTAAATTTTCGTCCGTATAAATATGGTCGAAAATGTTTTATAGCCCACACTACCCCTAATAACTTTTTATGAATGGTTGGGTAGTTTATTTCTGAACTGTTTAATTGTCTGCTTGCATAAGCTACGGGCTTATTATTTCCATTTGATAATACAGCCCCCAAGGCTACCCCTGACGCATCGGTTTGCAACCGGAAAACATTATCTTTTCCAAAATCTGGATAATCTAAGACAGGAAATGAACTAAGTGACTTTTTTAAGGTCTGAAATGCCACGTCACATTCTTCCGTCCACTGAAACTCGACATGTTTCTTACAAAGACGGTTTAGTGGGTACACTATTGTGGCAAAGTTTTTTATGAATTTTCTATAAAAGTTCGCAAAAGCCACAAAACGACGAATCTCATTTACATTTTTAGGTACTGGGAACTTTTCCAAGACCTCGATTTTACTGTTGTCTGGCAACACCCCGTTTGGCGTAATAACATGCCCTAAATAATTAATTTCTTTCCTCAAAAATTCGCACTTACAAGGGTTTAGTTTTAAATTAACTGACCTAAACCTCTCAAATACACTCATTAAATTTGTATTATGCTGCGATAGGCTTTTCCCGAAAACTATTACGTCATCGAGATATAGAAAACATATCTCGTGATTTAAACCCGATAGAGCCATAGACATAAGTTTAGAAAATACGCTAGGACTCGTTTTGAGACCCATAGGTAATCTTTTCAGTTGATATTGCTTATCAGCTGTAAAAGAAGTGAATTTCCTACATTCTGGTGATAACCCTAGCTGGTAATAACTAGAACTGAGGTCTAAATGAGAATAGTATAAGCATCCCGAAAGTGAGTCAATAATTTCTTGTATATTTGGTAACGGGAACTTTTCGTCTACTATTTTTTTATTTAAAAGTCTATAATCTATTACGATTCTCCACTTTTTTTCACCGCTACTGTCAGCTTTTTTCGGAAGTAATAATAATGGAGAAGAACATTCGCTGGTACACTCTTCGATAATATCTTCTTCTAACAATTTACCTACCTGTTTTATTAACTCAGCCTTCGGAGCGTGCGGTATTCTATACGGTTTGACATAAACAGGAGACGCGTCATTTTGCAGTTTAATGTTGTACTCGTATAAGTTTGTAACGGATAGCTTATCACCCGGCATATGAAAGATATCTGCATATTTTGCACATATTTTCTCAATAGACCGTCTCTCTTCATCACCAAGATATGTTTTTAATTTAAGAAAATCGAATAGTTGTTTAACCCTCTCGACAGATTTTCCGTTTTCCGTATCAAAAGAGCATACGAAATAATCCGAGTATTTTCTAATTTTCGGGCTAAAATTATTTAATTTTACATCTTCTTCCCGTGTGTTTAAAAATCGCACCGGAATCTTTTTCCCGTCTCCTACTACCACGGCGCCTGCTACAAATACGCCTGCAATAACTTCCTCCGCTAAAATGACACATTCGCCCTTTATCTCTGACGAAACATATTTTACGACCTCACATCTCCCTGGAATAGTCGTTATTATGTTTTTACCTAAGCCTAATTCTAGACTTATCTTATCCTGTAATGTAACCAGCTTATTTTCATAGTTAATTTTACAACTATATTTTAATAAAAAATCTTCTCCTAAAATTCCATCATTTTTACAGTGGAAGTTGCTAAACACATAAAACTTATGCCTAAAATTATAATTGTTAACACATAAGTCTAGATAAACATAACCTATTGATACTAAATCCCCACATACTCCTTTAATCTTAATTTCATCCCTTACTAGCTTTGCGTCGCGGGACACGCTACGGAGTTTATTTAACCAATCTAACTTTAAAATTGAAATGCTTGCTCCTGTGTCTACTAATAGAGAAATTTGAGTTTGACTACAAGTAAAACAAACGTAATTACCACTACCATAACTACAAATATCTACCTCAGCGCTATTCAGAACGAAAAAAATCATCGCTATGATGTTCGTTCTGACGTATACTCTGACGTTCACTTTCGTTCTCGTCATTAGACTGTTCTGCTGAGTCAACTAAGAAATGTACATTCCTACGTTTATTATGAGGTGACGTAAACCTGGTGTTGCGCTGACCCTGAAACCTATTCGAGTTATAGTAGGCATGACCCCGACCTTGCTGACTCGTCGCGTTGTTGTTACGTGACTTATTATATTGTTGATGATAGTTTTTATTTATCTTTTCAAATCGCTGGTTCGAAACATAGTTAACATAATTGTTTATTGGTGGTTTCACTACCGAGTCTTCTTGTTCTAAGGCTATAGTTATTGCCTGCCTAACTGTGCTTACGGACCTAGACGTAACTATAATGCTTGTACGAGCATTGTTTAGGCCGTCAGCGAAACGCTTGATAGCCATTTTTTCATTAATCGGCTTTAATAAATTATATGCCGACTCGTCTCCATTAGCCTGTGCTGTACTTAAATCGTTGGACATTTTTTCGATTTCACTACCAAACACTTCTATGGTCTTGTTTCCTTGCCTACATCGTAGCATTCGGTCTAAAATGGCTGTGTATGATTTAATCGGAATTAAAACATTTTTTATATCTTTTATTAGGTCTGCCACAGACACATAAGACTTATTAATTTTTGTTTTAGCACTGCTAGAAAGACGAGTTTTTAAAACAAAATTGATTAACAGAGGCTGGTCCTCGTTTCTAAGGGTACTACTATAATACTCTATTCCGTCTATTAGTTGGTTAATTTGCGTTTCGTCGCAATCTACTACTGGGAGGAGCGTGAGCGCGACTTTTAGATCGAACGTGGCCATGGTTGTGATCGTTTCTGAATGATGCGGGTTAACGAGTGACTCGATTTCCTCAAAATTACATAAAAACTTTGACGATATTGCTTTTGTTATTTGTAATTCTACAGCATCTATCCCTTTTTTACATAAGTCTGCAGATATTTGTTCAAAAATATTTTTAATTTCCTTTGCTCTTAAAAACTTATTCTGCCCCTGAGCGGAATAACGTTTGTCCTTACTTAATTTAATAATAGAGTCTCTAATAGCCTTAAGCTCACTCAAGAGTTCTGACAGGTTTGCCATGAACACACTTTAGAGAAAAAAAAAAAAATCACTCACACACACACATAGATTCTTGGTAGCATAGTTATATTAATTCGTGCTGGCTTACACGTTCTGTGCTGGTCCAATTGCCCGTCGAACCGCTCTGCGTTCTACCTCTTCTAATAGTCGTGCGTTGAAGTAACGTAGCAGCCTAAGTACTATATAGCCCGCTAGTACAACGACGATGGTCAGTAAAAAGATCTCTGAAAGTTGCATCCCAACGGCCAAGGGAGTTGATGCTGCCGCCGATTGAGTTGGTGATTGACTGACAATAATATTGTCTTTAGATTGTGGGTTTCCCATAGTTAAACAATTTTGGCTTACAGTTTTTCTTCTTATTTCCTTCGTCCTTCTTGTAGGCCCGTGTAGCACTATTTTCCTGATATTTTGTAGACTTCAACTAGCGATTTCGCGGCGCGGACTTGTGACACCATGTCACGGTCGCCATGTAATGGCGTTGGGACGGAGACCCGAAATGAAACAATGTCGTGCGTTGAATCAATTTTCCTTTATCCTCTAGTGTATCATCTTAAATACTAATTAACATCACATCTATACGTGACTAGAGGAAGGACGCCTTGTCAATCAGGAAGACCTTAATTATCACGTACTATTGAGTACGTGCTGATAGTGTAATTCACTATATCACATAACAATTCATTGTGATTTATCATTCTTCACCTTTCATCCTAAAAAAAAGCTATAAATTACCTATAAATATTAGCCGTTTGTGTCGCTAGGGGAGAGACACTTGCCCGCTATTTTTGTCTCGTACCAGGATACGTTTGTTTACACAATTCTATGACCACGGCTTAAATTTCGGTTCGACGCGATTCTGTTTCGGCGTGCAGTGGTACTGGGGGTAGCGATGCGCATTTTGTCTGGCACAGACTATAGCTCGTTAGATTAGTTGTTAAGTCTTAACTATAAGTTAGTTAACTGTTTTTTTATTATTATTATTATTGACGTCAATAAGTGCCTGTAAAGGTTTACATTGAATAAATAATTTGACTTTGACTTTAGAGATACACGATTCTGCAATACGTTACTCCAGCAGGAAATGCAGTATCTCGAAAACTTAGACGAACGCTACACGCAAGATCCATATTGTGATCCGTCAATTATACTGACGGATCACGATAATTGACGTGTAGTGTCGTGTATTGACGGATCACAATATTTATCGCAGGATTTCTGGAAATCCAGTGATCCGATCCCAGATCCTAGATCGTGATATTTATCTTGCGTGTAGTGTCGCGCGTCAATATCTATCGTGTCTAGGGTTGCCACCTTTTTTTAGGATGATAAAAGTATTTTTCATTCCTCATACTCAGATTCAAATTATTACTAATTTACCATAAACTTTAATTAAATATCTCAAAAAAGTTGTTGATTTGTGTAAAATAAAACTCACTATTTTTTTTAGCTATTTCATGTTTTTATTTATAGTTAAGTACTTACCTATAAGGTAAGTAATGAAAAGCACAGTGTTTACCTCGGGTGAATGACTATTACTCCCTCGAACTATTGGCGGCCGCCTCGCTACGCTCGGGCGCCAAACCCCGTCTCGGGATCGGGAGTAAATAAGCTACTTTCACCCCTAGGGTAACAATGTACTATTTTCATTTTGTTAGAACAAAAATAAAGTACATAGCATAAAAAAGAGTATTTATTTATTTGTCCTTAAAAACTTATTTTTTGTTGCTCTTTGCGACATTTAACAAATATTTGTCTTTTACTTAAATAGTTTTACGTAAATAGAGTATTTTAGCGTATTTTATTGGTGTCGTAGATTATAAGTACGCCTACATGAAAAAAAGGACAATACTCTGTTTTAGAGTACGAGTGGCAACCCTACACGTCTGCCTCGTACAAAGAACGTATTTTTTACGCGATCCGTATTGATGGTGTAGTGCAGGGGAGGGAAACTCTTAAAGTAGGAGCAATGACACGTTTCGAGTAGTGCCATCTAGGAGTTTATTCCGCAATATTTCAAAAAAAAAATTTAAGTGTCTCGCTAGATGGCGGTTACTCGAAGCGCAGCAATCGAAAATAAAAGTCGATTAAACATAACTTTAGTTAACATAATCAGAATATTAATTATGAACATCATGTAAGCTTGTAGCATTTATTTTTTATTTCAATAAATCGATTAAATATAACATTAGTTAACTTAATCAGAATATTACCTAAGAAAATCATGTAAGCTTGTATCATTTATTTTTATTTCATAAAAAACTTGTATAATAATCGATTAATTAGATTTTAATCGACTTGTATATCGATCGATCGACACCGACACTTGAACTGCATTTTTTTTATTGGCCGCTTGTTTGTTTTGTTTGTTGTTTGCTTTTGTGCGAATTTTTGCAGAATTGTCGTTCTTCGCTGTAATTACTAATTACGTTGAGACTTGAGATAAGTGCATAATCCTTCTCCGGACCCAGAGTTACACGATGAATTTAACTGTGAAACACTACAGTAGTAAGCCTGCGTCTTACTTAATTTGCATTGTTGTGATGTGAATTGTGATATTTGGACACTGGACAACTGGCAAAACTGGACGCTTTAATTAAGTTTTGTGGCATTGGACATGCATTGGACGCGATTACTACGTACGTACTATTAAGACTAGTTAAGTCAAGCAGACCCATCTTCAAATATAACAATATTATGACCACAAAGTACAGGTAGGTACCTATAATTAATAATATTATCGATTTGTAATTTAGTAACATACCTATTGACTATATACATGTGTACAATCAAAGATACCTACTTACTGCTGGTAGAATTTTGCACAAATTGTGCCGCTTGTGATTTGGCCGGAGAATTAAGTTAATAGTATCATTTAAGTATTGTATAGGATTTTCTGTGTACAATATTTATTACTTTTTTATCAAATGCATTTACTTAAGTTATGCTGTTTTGTTTTTCAGATATATAGGTAAAAGACCATACCTATTGTCGCAAACCAGCTGATCAGTTATTACAAACTAAAGGTATTTATATTATTATTATTCTTTTTATATAATCTGTACAATCTTAAGATAAATATTTACAATATTTCATAAAAAATAAAAAAAACATGTTTACAGTATGACATATTCTAAAAAACTTCACCTAGGCTGCCACCGGCAGTGGGGATAGACCAAAGCTATCGGTGGGTAGGGCTGCAGAATGAGGAACCTCCTGACAATACGTGCCTTGTCACGGAGTACTGCCTTTTGTATCTGACCCTTGATCAAACCTTTCAGCGAGAGGCTCTTAGCTATAAGACCGTTTGCCGAAACGATTATCGGAACAATAATGATTGAATCCACATCCCACATATTATTATTAATTCACTTGCATGTCATGTTGTAATAAGTTTTTTATTTGCAGATACAAGGAGACAACCGCAAGGTTTTAAGCCTATTTTAAATAATTCAGAAAGAAATAAAAAAACCTTAAGAGTGAAATATACAGGTTAAGAAATCACAGCAAGAACAAGATTAGCTAGTGCCATTAAAATGTCTGATAATAAAGGTTTACAGAAAGTTACAGGAAAAATAAGTTTACCAGCAAAACTATTTACAGAAATTCAACTTATCGAAACAATGAAAAAAGCAAAGGGTCGTTGCTACACAAAAAATGAAGAAAAAATGTTGTCACTCTCATTCTATCATTTCGAAATGTTTCACATTGCCTTTTGCAAAATCCTTAAAAAACCTAAGAACAATTTAAATATTACCTGCTGGAATACACAAAAAGTAATTTTTGTAAAATTAAAGCACACTTCTGAGCAAATCAACAAAGATGAATGTTATAAATCGAATTTTGTGCGGAGAATTAAAATATGATGGGGATGATTATTCTAAAATGTAAACTAAATTGTATTATGCGAAACATAAACATAATAAAAATAGAGAATGAATTGTCGTTTTATTTCTGAGTTCCCAAATTTTTTTTGGATTTGGATTTTTTTTGCCAACATGTTTGAACCTGGCTCCCTCTGGTGGTGTTATTCCACAACTTTTGACCAATATACATACCTATAGGTATAATAGGAGCTAAATTTTAATTTTGAAGCATGCAAAACCTTGTAAATCAGGCTGGTTTGATTTCATAAATTTAATGCTGAGTGAATTTCAATTACATTAAATTTATGAAATCATATCAGCCTGATTTTATCGTGATAAATATCACAATATTTATTGACGTGTAGCGTTCGCCTAAAGAAGCACAAATTTTGTTTGCGGCGCACATTTTTGCACTAATGTAAGCTCTCTGCCCATGCACAATTTTTCTCTCTCCGATCATTCGTTTTGAATTTTCCTGCTGGAACAGCGTTACTGCAGCAGGAATCGTTTTATTCGTTTTTCCTCAAAACGACAACACGCACAAATTTTTTATGCGGCGCACATTTACAGCAGATTACGCACTAATCACTCATAACACTCTAGGAGCTTCTTTCCTGCTGGGGTAACGCACACAAATAAACATAGGTAATTCAAGAAATTTTTGTAGCGTTTTACTTTACCCCTTAGCTAAGATAAAACTGTTCTAAAATTATATATCTTTTTGGTTAATTTTAGATACTAAATTCAAGACGGGTAAAAGTCAGTTCATTATAATTAAGAAACTAATAGTAATATTTTATTTAATATACTTTTGCTGTTCAATAGGTCGCTTTTCATAAAACTTAAAAACTGCTCATTATAAACTGTCAGATATCAATAAAATATGAAATTCTTACCTTTAGACTCCATATCGTGTTCGAATTCAACAGATATTTAATTTAATACGCAGAATCAAGTCTCCGTATGTGAAATAAACGTGACAATGCATAAAAAAAATGTAAAAACATATTGAGGAGCCAACAACGCGCGAGGTGCGTCATCATTTAGAAGGGGTTGTTGTACATTCGCCACAAATTTAGTTTGCCACAGAAAAAAGTATGTGTACATTCGCCACAGTTCTATTTTTATAAAGTTAATTCGCCACACTTCTATTTTCGACACAGACAGCAGAAAAATCAAACAATAAGTGAAGTAAAAACGTTATTTATTATTTTTTAGATAGTTAGATAACAAATACTTACACCATGCTCACCAGAGCTTGGGGTATTCCTCGAAGCGCACCCATTTTGAAGCGCACCAGACCAAGCGCACATTAACTATTCCTCCAACTATTCCTTTCGTTGGGTGCGCTTCAGAATAGGCAATTAAAATATTATATTTTTATTCCTCTAAGGCTGGCCTCACACAGCCGGAATGGCTTGCTGAATTAAGAATCTGAATTTAAGATTCTGAATTCCGGCACCTTGACTCACACATTCTTAAAAATTCAGATTGATCAGTAGTCTTGTGACTCCCGGTATAAGCAAACGTCTCTAGCCGCTTGCTGTTTCAACCAGGGTTGCCATTTTTTTTCGCTGTTCCTACCAATTGACGTCCTCCATGGTCAAGTGGTTAGCGCGCCGGGTCTGGCGTCACGCCATCTCTGAGGTCCCGGGTTTAATTCCCGGTCGGCGAGGCAATTTAGAGAAAACTGTTTTTCTTAATTGATTTCGGGTCTGGGTTGTTTTCTATGTTGATGTATATTTATCCATTATCTAGTTTAACCATATGAACTAGTTTCAATAGAAGCTTATATTGCTATAAAATTTTATAAAAATAAAATATAAAAATAAAAATTTATGCAAAATCCTGCTAAAACTGCTAAGCGTTGTTTATAAAAATGCACCAAAACTGCTATATTTACCTTTATAATTTTTAAGAATTGAAGTACATCGAAAATTAAACACTATTAAAGCAACGTTTCAATAAGAAGATCCGGCTGTGTGAGGCCAGCCTTAGGCTGGCCTCACACAGCCGGAATCGCTTTCTGAATTAAGAATCTTAATTCAGATTCTGAATTCAGAAAGGCCGGAATACCATACAATATCAGTATGCTCCACACACATGCTGATTTTTTCAGAATCTGAATTAATACTAAATTTTCGATGTACTTTAATTCTTAAAAATTATAAAGGTAAATATAGCAGTTTTGGTGTATTTTTATAAACAACGCTTAGCAGTTTTAGCAGGATTTACCATAAATTTTTATTTTTATATTTTGTTTTAAAAAAAATTGATAGCAATATAAGCTTTAATGAAACTCGTTAATATGGTTAAACTAGATAATGGATAAATATACATAAACATAGAAAAACACCCAGACCCGAAATCAATTAAGAAAAACAGTTTTCTCTAAATTGACTCGACGACCGGGAATTGAACCCGGGATCTCAGAGATGGCGCGACGCCAGACCCGGCGCGCTAACCACTTGACCATGGAGGACGTCAATTGGTAGGAACAGCGAAAAAAAATGGCAACCCTGGTTGAAACAGCAAGCGGCTAGAGACGTTTGCTTAGGCCGGGAGTCACAAGACTACTGATCAATCTGAATTTTTAAGAATGTGTGAGTCAATGTGCCGGAATTCAGGATCTTAAATTCAGATTCTTAATTCAGCAAGCCATTCCGGCTGTGTGAGGCCAGCCTAAGCGCACCTACTGTAAAAAATAGAGAGGACCTTAAAAGATTTGTAATATTGATGTCGATAGAAAGTAGGAAAGGCTAGGTGTTAGTGATAAATTTAAATAACACGTTCTTAGAATTACTTTTTGAAGTAGAAAACAGTAAAATTAAAATCTGCGAAAATTATGAAATATTGTTGAGGCTTTATTCTGTGAAATACATCCGATGGAAACACGATTTGATAAAGTTGACTAGATAGAATAAATTCACAAAGTTACATACATTTAATACATCTATCAATTTTTTTAAATATAAAACGCGAATATTCGCGCCGCTTCGCTGTTATACCCGTCCCTTACCGTCGTACCGTCGAGAGAGCGAGAGAGAAGCGCTCAAAATACCTCCCCTTCAGCAACTTACTGCGTCAATAATAAATTGAATCATGACAGTCATATTGATCTAAAAGTACCAGGGAGACATAAATGAAAAGAGGTAGATGTTACTTACCCTTAATAGCTGGGGAAATAAGCGTCGATTTTGGGCCAAACCTTGCACTTTTGTCTCGGAAGACGCCACTTGGCACGATTGTTCTCTGGGTCATCTGGTTCAGCCACGGAATTGCCCACTGCTGGTGGGCACCGGGGGGGGGGGGGGGGGGGGAATTATTTATCTCCCGCGTTGCAGTCGGTGCATAGTTCCTCTCCACTTATAGCTACTAGGGCAAGTTTGGTATCATTTTCGTATAATTTAAGGATGGAGAATCCATTTCTGGAACAAACTTTTTAACCCATCATAGTAAAAAAAAGAAAAATTTATAAAAACGTAACAATGAAAAATAAATTTTTTTTCAAAATGCCTAACTACAGCGATACCACATGCATTTTTGGCATATAAAAAATACGATCATATAGCCTACTTAATTGTAAACCTAAAAGGTATTACTCGAATGATTGTTTTTAAAGAAAATGTTCGTCAAAAAAAATATTTTCATTACTTACGCAACCTTGATTTCACTTCTTCAATGGAATTTGACATGGGATGATTACACTTTCGCTTTTAAATCTCACTATAAATCGTCTATATGAAATTATATTTGTAAACAGAAGCTACCACCGTGATAAGAATCCATATACCGAGAAGAACCGTCAAGAAACTCGTGAAATAAAAAGATTTGCGAAGCCTTGTGTACGAAGGGGCTTAGGTCCCGTTGAAATAGTTTTAATGCAATGCAACGCGATAGTTTAAAGTCTGGCCTTACTGAAGTCTGTATTTAGTGTATCTATAGAATAACCATGATCAAGAGCTACTGTAAGGTCCTCGATGAAAGAAATAAGATTAGTCGCAGTGGATTTATGCTCCATATATTTAGCAATAATATGTTTAAATAGAAATGCTAAAAGTGGATAAACAAGCAACTCGAAAACCTTTGCAAATACAGGTATGATGTAACTACCAACAGAGCACGTGTCACCACTCTTGAAAAGTGGCAAAATGAGCGATTCCTTCCAGGCGCAAGGAAAATCTCCATCCGATAAAGACCTGTTAAAAATTAACGTATGGAGTAATGCCAAGCCTTTTCCGCAATTAGTGCCAAAGAAAACCGGAATGCTTTCCGTTCCGGCGCTCTTAGTGGAGTCAAGTCTTTTTAAAGCCTTGTAAACTTCATCCGTGTAAACAACAAAAAGCTAAGATAGTCACAACAACAGGCAACCGCTGGAGAATGAGGTGATGGATCCGACTTATTGAAGACTGATGCGAAATAATCAGCGAAAAGATAGCAAATGTCCGGCCTTTCGATGGAATCGATGTATTTTTACCTTTGCGCTTATGCTTAATAAAAGTCAACACTAGCTTCAGGTTTGACTTTTACGAATCCTCCATACGAGAGTATAAAGCATAGGAAGAAGACATCAGTGAATCACACCTTTTTCTGAGGACTTTAAACGTTAAAACATCACGGGGGTTATTATTGTACTTCCGCATTCTAACACGATAATCATTTTTTTCTTTAAGAGACCTTACTAAAAACGTCTTGAAACGTATTTCATTATCAAATTCCATAACATGCCATAAAATACCTCCAGCATCTCATCAACATACCATCAACAACAAAGTAACTCCTTCCAATTGATAGTGTGCAAATCTTTAATAACACTGGTATGACTATACCTTGCCGGCCTTGCGAAAACAAAATCTGTCGTCATTATTGGGTAATAAAGTGTCGTTACATATGTAAGGGATAGAAAAGCTCATTGGAGGCTGCAGCGGGGCCACGATAGACAAGGGGTCAGGAATGCCTGCAATATCGGCGACTGCTATGTTGCACAAAATTAAACTCAAGATTTTCCATTGAGTTATGCCATTATACTTCGGGTCTCAACCGAAGACGATTACTTATTACATGCAGCAGTACATGAGATGATGCTATCTTCTTCACACTTTTAGATATATCCTAAAAATAAATATCTTATTTCCGTTCCCTGCACTGGCAACCCCGCGTCACGAGACGTCATTACGTGTTTTTGTGTTAACGGAATCACACGTACTTTTCGTAACGAAATTAAATTTGTATTTAATATGATGGGAAAATGTTAAAGTTCGAAGTTGAGAGACAGTGATCATTATGGTATTCTTCGTAAAGTAAAGAAATCATTTTTAATTAAAAAACGTTTATCATCATCGGTGTCGGTGAATAGTGATAAATGTCATATGAACGATATTACGACACGCAGGTATTGAAACATAACGCTAACGCTAATTTACCTGGAAAATTAACTATTAGGGAATGTATCATAGTTGTAAGGAACTAAGATCATTTATCATTCAAATTATCTACCCTCATTTTTATTGGTTTTTCTTGGGTTCTAAAATAATGATTGTAACAAAATTAAAAGCCATTTACAACAAGAAATTCTTTAAATGCAAAACTATTTACTTAGACACCATTGTAACAGTGTTTAACTTACTAAACGTATGATGTGTCGAGGATATATAACTGCTCAACAGTGTTGATGCTTTATTTTACTCAATGACATTGAATGTCATTGATTTTACTCAATACAAGCCGTATCGAGGTTACTTACACCAATTAGACAGTGCTGAGGTTCTATTTTACACCACGCAAGTCGTGTCAGGGTAACTTACTCCACTTTAACAGAGTTGAGGCTCCACGCATGCCGTGTCGAGGATATTTACTCCACTTTAACAGTGTTGAGGCTCTACGCTAGCCGTGTCGAGGATACTTACTCCACTTTAACAGTGTTGAGGCTGCACGCAAGCCGTGTCGAGGATACTTACTTCACTTTAACAATGTTGAGGTTCCACGCAAACCGTGTCGAGGATACTTACTCCACTTCAACAGTGTTGAGGCGCCACGCAAGCCGTGTCAAGGATACTTACTCCACTTTAACACTGTTGAGGCTGCATGCAGGCAGTTTCGAGGATACTTACTCCACTTTAACAGTGTTGAGGCTGTATCTTACTCCAAGCAAGCCGTGTCGAAGATACTCACTCCACTTTAACAGTGTTGAGGCTATATTGATGTTGTCAATTGGTGGATACATCAAGAAAGAAAATTCCAAGGAGCCCCTCTGGATTGGAAGCAAAGGAGTCGCCACGCGGTTTTCAGGTCAGACCTCAGCATTATATATACTTATTAATTGTATTAGAATAAGAATTAGACTTTCTCCGCGACACAGCGGCTACACAAGCCGTGTCGAAGATACTCACTTCACTCTACCAGGGTTGAGTAAGGCTATATTTTATTTCAAGCAAGCCGTTTCGGGAATATGTACTTAGTACATTTTAACAGTGTTGAGGCTTTATTTTACTTCACGCTAGCCGTTTCATAGTTTCTAACTCCACTTGAACTGTGTTGAGGATTTTTTACTCCACATTAACCGTGAGAGGCCATACCTATTTCACCCTAACAGTTTCACGTTTCTACGTCCTCCGTAGAACAAAGCAGAGTCTCAACATCGTTGAGGACGTGGGTTCGATTTCCACCGGAAGTGGACATGTTTTCAACGTTTCGTTATCTTCGGGTTTACTTATCAATAAAGATTTGGTGAAGACATCTTAAACTATGTCATTGATGTTTACAATGACTCAACCAGTAGCGGGAGAAACGAAGCTTGGCCATTCGCGCTGCTTGCAGCGCTAGCGCCTGTGCCCGTGCCAGCTGCGCCACTAGGATCTTCGATCTGTCGCCGTATATGACGGTCAGTCCGACGATAGCCTGCTTTCATTGGACACCCATAGATTTTACAATTTCTCAGAGAAGAACCTCATAAAAAATAAAGGGTTACTTACAATAATAATTTTAAAAAGAGGGAAAATAAAAAAAGAAAATTTTAATCAGTACTTAAATAAATGAAAAAAAAAAAAAAATGGTAATAATGTACATAAGCCTCGAAGCTCCAAAACTAAATTAGGAAATTATAAAATAATAATAATAATAAGCTCTGTTGGAGGTAAATATGAATAAAAAATTTAAAACTTCACTTTCTGAGCATAATAATATTAAGACTCCTAATACCATAACCAAGTTTGATTCGGAAAGAAAACAAAAATCCAACGCTCTGTACAGGGTCTCGGGCTGATGCCCGGGCTGAAGTTGTGATCAACTTCGAGGTTCTTTAAACTCTAGGGGGGGGCGCCACTGCGCGTAGTAGTATCATCAGCTATCGAGCTGCGATCAAGCCCACCTGCACCATTCCCACCGCCTAGGGACTGCCGGATATCTGACAGGGAGACGTTGGAATCAGAGCTCCTGCAGTCGCTTGATCTATTTTTATAATTGAATGACAGAAAGTGTGAGCTCACTAGGGATCGTAATGTTTTACATTGGATTCGTAAATGAATTATTCATTTTCCCGGCAAACCTATACAAAACAACTATACCCCAAAACCATGTCTGTTACTTACTATCTCAATCTATGTAGATAAAAATGAATCGCCAAATGTGTTGCTAAGCGCACGAAAACGGCTCGACTGATTTGTCTGATTCTCTTTTGTTGTGTTTATAAAGGTCAGGAAAAGTTTACAAAAAAAAAAGGTAAAGGATCTCACAGATTCACTTAAAATTTAAAGCAGCTTCAAAATAATGATATTTAAAAGAATCGAACTGCCCTTAAATTATTAAATCACAACTACTATTGTCAAAAATTGATATTCAAGATGCTTATTTTTAATTAAGTATCTACTGCAATTAAAGCTGATCGGAGAAAGTTAAGGTTTACTTTGAGGCCTCAGTTGAAATTTATGTTCTTCTGTTCGGCCTATTTGTGTTTGCGAAATTACTGGAACCGGTTCTAGAACAATTGCGCATAATATTTGAATTTTCTACAATAATTGTTTAGTTTATGTTTTGTACCTACGCACGAAAAATAAGCTCAAACTATGACGAGTGTGTATTGAATAATAAAACTACGAGTACAAGCACCTTTTTGGAGTCATAGGGTTTGTCACAATACTTACAAAAGCATTACTAAAAAACCGAGCAACAGAACTTGTTTTTATACATAAATGTATAATGAGGGATTTAGATGAATTCAGGAATATTGACTTCAGCATGCACAGGGCCGTTGCGGTTTGAATTTCCTACCTACACCAAGTTGTTTGAAAAAGAGAAGTTCTTAGGCTGGCCTCACACAGCCGGAATGGCTTGCTGAATTAAGAATCTGAATTTAAGATTCTGAATTCCGGCACCTTGACTCACACATTCTTAAAAATTCAGATTGATCAGTAGTCTTGTGACTCCCGGCCTAAGCAAACGTCTCCGAGATGTTAACCGCTTGCTGTTTCAACCAGGGTTGCCATTTTTTTTTCGCTGTTCCTACCAATTGACGTCCTTCGTGGTCAAGTGGTTAGCGCGCCGGGCCTGGCGTCGCTGAGCCATCTCTGAGTTCCCGAGTTCAATTCCCGGTCGGCGAGTCAATTTAGAGAAAACTGATTTTTTAATTGATTTCGGGTCTGGGTGTTTTTCTATGTTTATGTATATTTATCCATTATCTAGTTTAACCATATTAACGAGTTTCAATAGAAGCTTATATTGCTATCAAATTTTAAAAGAATAAAATATAAAAATAAAAATTTATGGTAAATCCTGCTAAAACTGCTAAGCGTTGTTTATAAAAATGCACCAAAACTGCTATATTTACCTTTATAATTTTTAAGAATTGAAGTACATCGAAAATTAAACACTATTAGAGCAAGGTATCAATAAGATAACATACAAACTAAATATCTAAAATTTACTTTTAAAAATGCTAAAAAAGCAGGATCCTACTAAAAATGGCAACACTGAAATAATTCAGAATCCGAATTCCAGCATGTGTGTGCCGCTCCATATAAAATGTATGGGAATACGCGCGTTCTGAATTCAGAATCTTAAATATTCAGACACGGAATTCCGGACGCTCGTCAGCTCATTCTTCCAGATCGATCTGAGAAATTCAGATTCTGAAAAAATCAGCATGTGTGTGGAGCATACTGATATTGTATGGTATTCCGGCCTTTCTGAATTCAGAATCTGAATTCAGATTCTTAATTCAGAAAGCGATTCCGGCTGTGTGAGGCCAACCTTAGCATTAATTGATTCAGAAACTTTTTTGTATTGGCATCCTACTACATCCAGTCTTGTGAAAACATTATACGGATATACTTAGATACGGAGTAGGTAACTCTCCTACCATGCATTTACACATATTATTAGTTTATTGGCAAAGCCATAATTTGGCCTTACAAACCTTTGCAAACGCAGAATGCATCACAAAATCCTGACCAAGCCATTACAAAAAAAAAACACTTACATTTAATGTAAATTTGATAAAGCAGAAGGTATTGTTGTGGTACAGATTAGAATTTACATCCTTGGTATACAATGTGGCCCAAACTTGTTGTCCAAGAAAAAATGTTCTTCGGCCCTAAATAATATTTGTTATACCTAATTTCCTTTCAAGGCGAGCCATCCACTTCTAGATAGCCTTATCCAGGTGGCGCCAAATTATTAGTGAATCGTTGACCAGACATGGTATACCACGAGCATCTTGAGATATATGTTTACATCTCTTGCAACAAAATCAGTAACATTAAATCAATACTGTATTTGTTAATATCTTGGTAGCGTTATTCGAAAAATAATAACTTGAATCTTTTCAAAGCTGATAGTTATAAAGTTATCATTTCTAACCAAAAAGTTTGAGGAAGGTTCTATGTTGTTTAAATACGCATAGGTCCACTTTACCTGTCATAAGGGAAGTAATTTACTTTACATAAATGAATGTGTTTAACACAGTTTTGTTAAGTGTACACTAACTAAGATTTATTGCTCCAAATCAAAAATATCAAACAATTCAACATGGGACACAAATGTCATGTTAATTAAACCATATTTTCAGGACTATCCTTAGAATCAGATCATAATCATTGATTTGTCACTTATGATTCTTACACTATATTTTCTATTGTTTCTGCTCAATAAACGCAGTCTATTAGTTTAATCAAAAGTAATATATCAATACAAAATTATGTGATTGTGATTGAAATCACGGACTTCATTTAGACTTCAGGACCCGCGTTTGGCAACCGCTATCAGATTGTCCAATATTTGTAAGAATCCCAGTTATTTGTTGCTGGTTGTGCCAACCTCATAAAAAGGCGGTCAAAAACATTTGTTGCAGATAAAAATAAAAAAAAAGGATTCCAAGATAGTGGACGACATGCCGATCCCGATACCGGTATTTGTCTGTCTATTTGGAGCTCACAGTCACAATACTCGCTCGGCATTTACTGCTCACACTGCTCACAGATCTAGTCTGGAGGTGTTTCGCAGGGTTGTTGTGGGCTGAGTCACTTAAATGTATTTGTTAATACTGTTGGAGAAATGTTTAGGTACAAATCAGAATGAATTTGTCAATGCAGTTTACACAACAAAACAATGTTGTTTACACAACAAAATAATAATACTAAATCAAATAAATAAATGAAATTGTTAAAGTCATTGTTTAGAAAACGACCAATGCATCGATAGCCATTAAATGCATCTTTTAAGGTTTAAAGGAGGCTTAAGCACTTATAAAAAACTACCTTTAAATTGTAAAGTTTAAATTGACATAATTTTTTTTTTTATTGTGTTAACATTACAATGCTCTGAACATCTGCATGTAATAAGTAATCGTCTTCGGTTGAGACCCGAAGTATAATTAAGAATCAAACGAACTTACCTTGTGAAGTTTGATTCCAATTATGCGAGGGTCTCAACCGAAGACGATTACGTCAACCCATCCCTCCCAACCCAAAAAATAAAATAAAAAATTGTAAAGGATAACACAAAATTCTCTGAAATAATGACGTCTCGTGACGCGGGGTTGCCAGTGCAGGGAACGGAAATAAGATATTTCTTTTTAGGATATATATAAAAGTGTGAAGAAGATAGCACCATCTCATGTACTGCTGCATGTAATAAGTAATCGTCTTCGGTTGAGACCCTCGCATAATTGGAATCAAACTTCACAAGGTAAGTTCGTTTGATTCTTAATTATACTGTTTAAAATTATCAAGGGAGAGAAAATCTGTTAACATATTGTGTAGTTCGATGTTCGAGTAACCAAGTAAAAGATCATTACACGCTCCCGCAATCCATGACATAGGTACTGCCTAAATTTAAGTTACCCACTATGAATCGGCCCTGTCACTCCCGACATACACCCACGAGACCTCACAGTCAGATTCGCATAAATAAAGTACTGAGTCAAGTCGTTTAGTGGCAGCGATAAACACCCCTTCACCATTCTTTGAAGGATGGAACCCACTGCTTTGGCGATCACGTTGTATCTATTATCAAGGATCAGAATCAGAAACGCCGTCATTCAACCACGTTTCAGTCAAGAATTACAAATTATATTATTAAAGATATTGACAGTCTTTGTTCGCAAACCTCTTAGATTTTGGTAATAAACAATTATGTCATAAAATAACCTTAGCGCACTGTTTTGAGAGTCTCGATGGCATTGCTCGTTCTTCCGCAAAAAATGTTTGCGTCGCGTACGATAAATTTATACTTAGCTCTCTGGCAGTGCGACGAGTCGCCGCATGCAACAATTTAGCTTCCGGAGTCAGGTGCTCTGTTACATAGACTGGGATCTTCTAGTTGCCACCGATACCCAGATGACTGGTGTTAATTTTTTCGCTGGAATTGTTCAGGAACATTGAAAATTTGCCGCCGACTCGAGACGCTTTAACACAGCATCTATTGCGAGCTGTCTACCAAGGAGGGCGGGCATGTATGGGGTCAAATCTTACGACCCCCATCAAGACCTGCCATGTCATTCTAAGAGGGGATGGTACAAATAAGACCAAACTTGGAAGCCTGTTTGGTCCACATTACCCCTCGCTGATAAAGCATGTTTGGAACTGATAAGATGCAAGTACAGGGTGACCTGCGGAAATAACAGATGCAACTGTATCAAAAGACAATTAAAGTGTACAGATTTGTGCGGGTGCGGAGGTTCATGTATAAGTACAATACATGAGGAGCAATCTTAGTTTTTCAAAAAAAAAAATAATTTACCTATATCTGAAAGAGCTAACTTTACAAAATAGCTTTGACAAAATAACTATGGGGCAATTGAAAAGAGTAACTTTACTATCGAGTTTATTGACGGTTCTTCTCAGTATATGCATTCCTAACACGGTGGTAGCTTCTGTTTACAAATATAATTTCATATTGACGATTTATAGTGAGATTTAAATGCGAAAGTATAATCATCCCATGTCAAATTCTATCGAACAAGTAAAATCAAGGTTGCGTAAGTAATGAAAATAATTTTTTTTAACGAACATTTTCTTTTAAAGTTATCTTTCGAGTAATACTTTTTAGGTTCACAATTAAATAGGCTATATCATCATATTTTTATTTGCCAAAATCCATGTGATATCGCTGTAGCAGAGCATTTTCAAAAAACAATTTTTTTTCATATTTACGTTTTTGTTAATTTTTCTTTTTTTTACTATGACGGGTTAAAAATTTTGTTCCAGAAATGGATTCCCCATCCTTAAATTATACGAAAACGATACCAAACTTGCCCTAGTAGCTATAAGTGGAGAGGAACTATGCACCGACTGCAACGCGGGAGACAAATAATTCACCCCCCCCCTGGTGCAATTCCGTGGCTACCGGGCTAAATCAGCTCAGAATGACCTAGAGAACAATCGTGCCAAGTGGCGTCTTCCGAGACAAAAGTGCAAGGTTTAGTCGCTTATTTACTCTACTATTAACTATCAGGAAAAAAGAAATAAACGAGTAGGACTAGAGTTGCGTTCCGTGGCTTCACTCGAGTGCACTCGAGCGCACTCCGGCGCGCGCTCTACCCGTTCCGTGGCTTGGTGAAATTTTACTCTGACGGCTGTCAGAGCGTAGTTTCATCCGTTCTGTGGCTCAGAGAGCACCAACCAAACAACCATCAAATCGGCTGGTTGTTTTTCACTCTGACAGCTATTTGACGTTTATATCATTGTTATAGTGTCAAATTTTGCAATTTATGTCAAAACGTCTCGAAAAGTTCGGCCTGTATGTTTCGTATTGTTTTACTTTTTAATAATTAGGTTTAAATATTGTATAAAAGTGGAAAAAATGTAGACAAAAGAAGAGTTTTCTCTCGTTTTGGACAGGAATACTTCAGAAGAGGTTATAAAAAGTACTCGATCGTTCCGTGGCTCAGTTGCAACTCAAACGAGTTAAACTTTAACCAAACAACTACACCCATAACGACGGAACGCACTCTAGGTGCTGCAACTTACTATGTCAATAGTAAATTGAATCATGACAGTTACTTTGAACTAAAATATTTGGTCCGAGAAAAGTACGGTAGGTAGTACTATTACGTATTCTGTGCTAAATGTACCAGGGTGACATAAATGAAAAGAGGTAGATACTCTAAAAATAAACGTACGTTATTCGTTATCGATATTTTCTGTTAGTTCATGGTTACTTAGTTATAATTATTTTTCGTAGGTTATCCATATACTTCCTGTGCCTATCCATCCAACCATTAAAAAAAATTAGACGATTCAAAATGCCAAAAAAAACTCGATGCGGAAATTGTTTTTTTTCTTTACATTTTTCTATGAATAGTTTTAAACACTTTTATATATTATTATTACTATGTAGTAAGAGGTTACATAAAAAGAAGAAAAAAATACCTTTATCGCGCTTAATTTTCTTTTATTCCTTAGGAAAGTCAGAAGTAACATTCCTTCCTTCACTCGGATATTGTTGGATCATAGTAAAATATTTTTTAATCAAACCGCCATAATATTGAAGATAATTTATCTAGAAATCCAACGATATACAATATGTGTGGTGTTTATAAAAAGGAAGGCCACAAAAACCACTTATCACTACTCAAGTACCCGTATCAAATTACGCCGCGTCATAACCCAGTGACGGATTAACCCTTAATCAAATTAATCACGTCTGGGGGGGCACCAGACGAAGCACAAAAAAAAATCCGTCCTTAGGGCATCACGTCTCACTCTCACGTCACCAAAAACCGCACCAAAAAGTTTCTAGGACTAATTTGAAAATTCGCGCGTTTTAAGTTTACATAGAGTCCGACCTAGAGTCATAACTCCGCTTCCGCTTGCCCATGCCCAGTCGCTGCCCGCTAGTGCATCCGGCAATTCGAATGCACCGGAATTGCGATCAGCCAATCACAAACCACCCCTTCCCCGCGGGCCCCCCACCTGGAGCCCCCGCAAATCTGTGTTAATCAATTGATTTGTTTTTTGAGTACTAAATTGTGCCGGCCGGCTTCTATGCATACATGATACAATTAATTTATTAATTAATAAGTAAGTCAATAGTTTCATTATACTAAAAATCTACGCTGTGCTGTGTGAGTCATACAGCACAAATTAGTGTGAGTCGACAATTAATTCAAGTCCTGCGGTTCTATCGGCCTAAAAAAATATGGATATGGACATGGGCTTCATTTGACATTTGAAGCCCATATTTTGTCCTTATATGGGCATATCATGGGCATATAATTCATATTTTTTAGCCGATGATAGAGTAACTGTTCATAATATTGTGTTCGCTTAGGTACGTACTTAAAATTTTATTATGTTTTGTTTTGATAATGTCCAAAGTCAAAATATCTAAAGTATTTTGTTTCATTTAAGTAATTACTTTTGGTTACGTAAATTTACTCAAACCAGTCGAAGCTGAAGGTTTCTGCAAGCTCCATAATAGTTTTTTCTATGTAGGTAAATTAGTTTGAGAGGTCAATGACACGCGCGTCAAATGATACCTACCGAAAGACGACTACCCATATCTAGCGGTCGGACGTGTTTCTTAAATTTAAAAGCAATAGGTATTGTTACAAGCTTTTACTACACTTCACGTCAGTAAGTTTTGAAGTTTGTACGGGCGGAATATTGCGATCGATTTTTGAGCGACTTCTAGCGTTCCGATTGAGCTGAAATTAGGTATGAAGGACATACTCAAAGGTATTAAGATGTATTCCCTCCTGCCCGGTGACAATGGAGTTGGTATTGATCTGATGATCAGGTCCAGAGAAGGAGCTGCATTTACCAGATTCGTCAATTGTTTTTACTTTTACCCGACTGCGGGAGGGTAATGTGTTTGTCAGTCTATGTATGTATGTATGTTTGTTCCTTTGTACCATTGTAGAGACCAAACGCTTTTACCAATTTTGATGATTTGTACGTCACCGATTTGTCTTATCCTTGCGAGTGTCACTAAGGATTATGACAAAAAGATACGAAAAAGAGGAGACATACAAAAATACAGCCAGCGATCTCTTTAGGTCAATGGATACATCAGGCAAATTCTCATTCTTGAATAAAATACCCGATGCCGATAAAATTATGTGTCCCGATCAAACTGCAGAATACAGTCAGCACAGTAAAAATCTATAGTAAATACATATCCAGAAGACCTTAACACTGAATTAATAACAGAAATTCAACAGTTTCATTCATATGTCATAGCCTCCTATGACATATGAATGAAACTAAGATAATAATATATTATATAACTAAAAACTAAAATAAGTTCCAGACCCAGTGATTCGGCTCGCACAAGTTTACATTAAACTCACGCACAATTGTATAAAATAATACCTACATGATGATAAAAATTAATCTGCTTTCCCTAATGTGCCTGCGTATATTTTTATCGCTATTGCAAATAGCTCAGCGGAACGTTCTTTTTTAAAATTAAAAATATTCAAAAATGAAAAAAGGACAAAGATGATACGAGAAAGGCTCGATCATTTATCGATATTATACATAGAGTCCGATATGTTAAAAACGTTAGACGTTAATACTATCTTGCGTGAATTCAATGCCCGAAAAAGCCGCAATGCGCATTTCAATAAATAAATAAATTATGCTTTGGTTTTTATTGTTATCGCACCTACTCCACTTCTAAGGTACGTTACATCTCATCATCTTATTTTACAAAAAAACTAATGTTTTTAGGCGGTAAAGGTAAGACCGATTCTAGTTGACATACGGATAGGGGGGCCCACAGGCGTGGATTGCTTAGGGCATCAAGTAGTCTTAATCCGTCACTGGTCCTACCCTATCAAATTCGGACTTGCGCGCGCGGCAACGTCATCAGGTGAGGGGTTAATTTAGGCTTACTGAATAAAGATATTTTGATTGATTGATTGATTGATTGATTACATCAATAATTTTAGAATAAAATAACTACCTTTCATTTCGAGCGCTTAAAACGAACTTTCCTTGCTACCGGTACTTTATGCAAAAATGATGTACTATGAAGACTTGTGGCGAATGTACAATAACGATTACCTACCTGTGGCGAATTAACTTTCAATGTATGTAGTTACAAAAACGTGGCAAACTAACTTTGTGGCGAATGTACAACAACCCTTTAGAAGGGCCGGGGACGCGACTGGCGCGTCATTAACTTTTGTATGGGGCCGGGCCGGAATGGCTAGGTACTTAAATGAAAGTGGCGACGAATCGGTTGTGAAGATGTTTTGACCATTTAGTATGTTTTGATCAATTTAATGTGACTGTGAAAATGTATGCATTTCACCATAACATCCAATGCTATAGACGGATGGATATTGACCAAACAATTGCTTTATAATATATTTAAGTGTCATGTGATGATTACTTACCTACTACCGTTTCTTTACTCATGTGCTACTACTACTAATAATTTTAATACATAAGTACCACCCATAAATGAATGATTGGTCTCGCTGCGCTCGTTTAAATACCGCGCTACCTATAAACCACAGCTCCGTAAATGCGGCAACTCATTATTGTAGTGTGTCTATGACAATATGCAAGGATGCTAGTGTGCGTGAAAAATTTGTTGCCAGCTGCTCAACTGTTACCCAAGTTAATGGGAAAAATATTTTTGCTGTGATGTATTAGTTAAGTTGCTTGTTATAAATGTAGCTCAGAAAATATTTAAAAATTAACAATTAAAAGCGAATATGTATCAATATAATTGTATATATTATTATGTAGGTTAGACGTAGGTTTCTTCTGTAGAAAAATGGAAGGTATGTATAGCAATGATTAGACCTCATTTTTTTAGTAGTTTTCTTTTATTACTACCAACCCCTTTCTTCCCTTGGGTATCGTAAAAGGCGACTAACGGACTAAAGACTGCACATACATCCAACAGCATAGAGCGGTAATGGGCTAATCAAAATAATACTACCAACCCCTCTTCCCTTCGGTGTCGTAAGAGGCGACTAACAGACTAAAGACTGCACATACCTCCAACAGCATAGAGCAACTATGGGCTCATCATAATAATACTACCAATCCTCACTTTTCTTCGATGTCGTAAAAGGGGACTAACGGACTAAAGAATGAACATACATCCAACAGCATAGAGCGGCGATGGGCTCATCAAAATAATACTACCAACCCCTTCCTTCCATTGGGTCTCGTAAAAGGAGACTAATGGACTAAAGACTGCACATACATACAACAGCATAGGGCGGCGATGGGCTCATCAAAATAATACTACCAACCCCTTTCTTCCCTTTGGTGTCGTAAAAGCGACTAACGGGCTAAAGGCTCACCACCTAAGCACATGTGCCGACTGTGCAGTTGTTTCTTGCTGAAGCGTGGACTGTGTGGGCGTGGTCTGAGTTGTCCATAGATTCAAATGATTACTAATTTTACCATAAACTTTAATGATAACTATCTCAAAAAAGTTGTTGATCTAAGTAAACAGTAATAAGTCGAGTCTTTATTCATGACTATTCTACATATGACTAAATACTTTTCGTTTTTGTTGGCTCATTGTCATGTAACAGACAAAAATTTAAAAAAAAATACCACTTGCCCTAGGGCAAGAAAAGCTATTTTAGCCTCGCATAACAACGCTACAATGACGGTCTTTTTGAGCAAGAGGAGTGAAAATATTATTTCAAACATTGTCTATGAATTTTTTCAAAACGAATACGTCCGTGATTTGCCCGTGGCGGCACTGACAATGAGAGCATTATCACTGACAAGTGGGGATGCGTTCATAGAGAATGTATGAAAAACGCTGTTGCCGGTACTGTGTCGGAACTGTGGCTTCACTGATATGTGTGAAGCAACCTTTAACCTATAATATTACCCGGATCATAAGCTATACACCTGTTCTCAGTTTCATTAAAATCCGTCTAGCGGTTTTTGTGTGATGCGCGTCAAACAAACAGACAGACAAAAATTCCAAAAATGATTCTAATGTTCACGTATCCTTCATCCCCTAGATTATGTTTTTCGCAAATATTTTCAATGTCAGTACAGACACGAAAAGTTTACATTTCAGGAACATAGGTCAAAATGAAAAAAAATAGCTTTTCCGCACTTGAGTCAATCAGCTGATTGCGCATTTTGTATAGGGAAAAATAATAAATTTTCGACCCATGTTTCTTATGGAAAGTTGTTCAGTTTCATCGGTAGAATCCCCTTGATATAGTGTCAGCTAAATCACAAATATAAGTTAACATGAAATAACATAGAACTAGGTTAAGTATATAGTAACTTTGTAAGACAAATGAAATAGGTTACCATTAAAAGAAAAGACAATAACAATAAATTCACATAATAAAAATCTCAACCACGGGGACTTTATTCTTGTATAAGCGGTAACACTGAATGGCGTTCATTGTTCATATTATTTTATGATGAAATTTCGAAATTATACGATACTTACTGATGGTATGTGATCCCAGTGTCCTTATTTTTAGAAGTATTATTTTTACACAGTTTTACCACGCAAACTGGCATTTTAGTTTGAATTAAGCCCAAAATTAAATAAAACATTTGGGACGTACACGTCACCCACAGCTGTCAGTGTGACTGGCTCGGGTACACCGATTTCGGCGTAGTATTTGTTGCCGCATTTGACAAGTACGACGGAGGTATCTAGTCGAGCGCAGCGAGACCAATCATTAATGTAAGGTACCACCAGTATCATTCCTATTGACTTTTGAGTAAGTATGTAAATTGGACGTAGTTTAGCAAAAAGGATCCAACCCACATATTGTCACTTTTGAGATATCGACGTTTTAAGTTTAACCTGTGTAATATTTATGAAATGTTTTTGTGAAATATAATTTGTAAAAATTCATTGTTTTTATTCAAATAAATTAAATTCAGTTCATTTCAATATTTACGGAGTTATTATGGAAAAAGTGGGGTTGGATCCTTTTTGATAAATGTTATTTTCTATTGTGTTATTCTCATGATGTAATTCTTTCTCATGATTTATTAAAACATCAAATTTATTTAAATAAAAGTATATTTTTATGGTCGTTTAAACTTTTTCTTACAGCTACAGTCTACAATTCTTACTTATTTTTATTGTTTTGTCATTAGAAAGTAAAATTAAAAATATACCATGAAATCATTCGCCACGTTTTTTAAATTTCTTCATCAGCTTGTGATGCTACTCGTATATCAAAATCGGGCTCTTCTCCGAAACCCTCAATGTCCTCTTGAAGGCTATTATTACCTCTTGAGCGACTTATTTTACTATAGAAGTCTAATCAATCCTTGGGGATAAACTCAAAAGAGATTTCAGAGGGTTTACGCATTTCGGTTTCCCATACAAACTTTCAAGTCTAAATTTTTAAAAACAAATTAGCCAATTTTAATACAAAGGAGATCATTCGGGCTCCATACATTTTTGGGCCTTTTCTGAAAGTGCCGGCCAACAAAAAAAAATAGTACGTATTGTTAAAACAAGCCATTAGGAGTAATAGTTAATATGGCACAAAAGTTGTAGGATTGCTCTGAGCCAAGTTATACAAGTTCTATGATTCATCAATTTCATACATTTATTGATTTCTGAAAGTGCTGGGACTGGGAAACATAAAATAATTAAAAAAAATTAAAATTTTTTTAAGTATATTTAAGCGTTAATAAAACGCTAAAATATAAAACATTAATCTATTAAACATAAAATAATGATAGATATTGCTAGAACTAATGATCTGAAGGAATGGGCGATTTTCCGAGATCAAAAAAAAAAATTGGTTCGTAAATGACTTCATAGATGGCGCTTAGCATAGATTAGTATGGCGCATGGTAAAAGGCGAGTTCATGAAGAGCACGTGTATGGCTGCGTAATATTTATTCTATTCCAAAATAGAAATAGGTTCTGGATGTCCTGAATATAAATAGGTAAGTACTTGATATTTTTTTATTCTTTTGGTAGACAATTAAAAGTGTAGAATTTATTACAGCCCTTAGGTAGGTACGGCTTTCATAAAACGACATCTATCGAGTGTTTTTGAACTAATTTTTACTTTTTAATTTGGGCTGTCAGAAAATCGCCCATTGTCATAAAAAATTAGGAATCAATGAAAATGTATGAAAATTTTGAATCTTCGAACTTGTATAACTTGGCTCGAAGCAATTCTACAACTTTTGTGCCATATTAACTATTTCTCCAAATGGCTAGTTCTAACAATACGTACGATTTTTTTTTGTTGGCTGGCACTTTCAGAAAAGGCCCAAAAAAAATGATGTCCTTTGCATGCTAGAGTAAAATACAGGGATCTGTATAGTTTGTTGGAAACATTTAAAAAAAGGTTTATATAACTGAGTTATTGCGATTTTAAACTTTCTATAGTGGACTTTAAATAGCAATAACTCAGCTAAATAAACATTTTTTATATATGTTTTCAACAAACTATTTAGATCCCTGTATTTTACTTTAGAATGCAAAGTTTCATTAAAATTGGTTAATGGTGCTTAAAAATTTCGACTTGGAAGTTTGTATAGGAAACTGAAATGCGTAAACCCTCTTATTATACCGTAATTTTCATTTTCCAAACTAACTGTAATGTGTTAGCATCTCTACTAAGTCTGTGCTGTAATGCAATCAATCTTGCTTGATCACAAGTAGTAGGTAAGTGTTGCAAGTTTTTAAAACAATATTTGCTATTTTATGGTGGGTAGCATAGATGAATGATTGGCCTCGCTGCGCTCGTCTAGATACCGCGCTACCTATAAACCACAGCTCCGTAAATGCGGCAACTCATTATTGTAGTGTGTCTATGACAATATGCAAGGATGCTAGTGTGCGTGAAAAATTTGTTGCCAGCTGCTCAACTGTTACCCGAGTTAATGGGAAAAATATTTTTGTTGTGATGTATTAGTTAAGTTGCTGGTTATAAATGTAGCTCAGAAAATATTTAAAAATTAACAATTAAAAGCGAATGTATCAATATAATTGTATATATTATTATGTAGTTTAGACGTAGGTTTCTTCCGTAGAAAAATGGTAGGTATGTATAGCTATGATTAGACCTCATTTTTTAGTAGTTTTTTTTTTATTACTACCAACCCCTTTCTTCGCTTGGGTATCGTAAAAGGCGACTAACGGACTAAAGACTGCACATACATCCAACAGCATAGAGCGGCGATGGGCTCATCAAAATAATACTACCAACCCCTCTCTTCCCTTCGGTGTCGTAAAAGGCGACTAACAGACTAAAGACTGCACATACATCCAACAGCATAAAGCAACTATGGGCTTATCAAAATAATACTACCAACCCCTCACTTTTCTTCGATGTCGTAAAAGGGGACTAACGGACTAAAGACTGCACATACATCCAACAGCATAGAACGACGATGGGCTCATTAAAATAATACTAGCAACCCCTCTCTTCTCTTCGGTGTCGTAAAAGGCGACTAATGGACTAAAGACTGCACATACATCCTACAGCATAGAGCGGCGATGGGCTCATCAAAATAATACTAACAACCCTTCCCTTCCATTGGGTCTCGTAAAAGGCGACTAATGGACTAAAGACTGCACATAAATACAACAGCATAGAGCGGCGATGGGCTCGTCTAAATAATACTACCAACCCCTCCCTTCCATTGGGTCTCGTAAAAGGAGACTAATGGACTAAAGACTGCACATACATACAACAGCATAGAGCGGCGATGGGCTCATCAAAATAATACTACCAACCCCTCTCTTCCCTTTGGTGTCGTAAAAGCGACTAACGGGCTAAAGGCTAACCACCTGAGCACATGTGCAGACTGTGCAGTTGTTTCTTGCTGAAGCGTGAACTGTGTGGGCGTGGTCTGTGTTGTCCATAGATTCAAATGATTACTAATTTTATTTTACCATAAACTTTAATAATAACTATCTCAAAAAAGTTGTTGATCTAAGTAAACAGTAAGAAGTCTTTATTCATGATTATTCTACATATGACTAAATACTTTTTCGTTTTTGTAGGCTCATTGTCATGACATGTAACAGACAAAATTTTTAAAAAGTATTACTTTTTCCCATAGGGCAAGAAAAGCTATTTTAGCCTCGCTTTACAACGCTACAATGACGGTCTTTTTGAGCAAGAGGAGTGCAAATATTATTTCAAACATAGTCTATGATTTTTTTCAAAACGAATACGTCCGTGATTTGCCGGTGGCGGCACTGACAATGAGAGCATTATTTATTACTGACAAGTGGGGATGCGTTCATAGAGAATGTATGAAAAACACTGTGCCGGTACTGGTGTCGGAACTGTGGCTTCACTGATATGTGTGAAGCAACCTTTAACCTATAATATTACCCGAATCATAAGCTATACACTTGTTCTCAGTTTCATTAAAATCCGTCCAGCGGTTTTTGTGTGATGCGCGTCAAACAAACAGACAGAAAAAAATTCCAAAAATAGACAATGTTTGAAATAATATTTTCGCTCCTCTTGCTCAAAAAGACCGTCATTGTAGCGTTGTTATGCGAGACTAAAATAGCTTTTCTTGCCCTAGGGGAAATAGTACTTTTTTTTTAAATTTTTGTCTGTTACACGACAATAAGCCTACAAAAACGAAAAAGTATTTAGTCATATGTAGAATAATCATGAATAAAGACTCGATTTATTACTGTTTACTTAGATCAACAACTTTTTTGAGATAGTGATTATAAAAATTTATTGTAAAATTAGTTATCATTTGAATCTATGGACAACACAGACCACGCCCAAACAGTCCACGCTTCAGCAAGAAAAAACTGCACAGTCTGCACATGTGCTTAGGTGGTGAGCCTTTAGCCCGTTAGTCGCTTTTACGACACCAAAGGGAAGAAAGGGATTGGTAGTATTATTTTGATGAGCCCATCGCCGCTCTATGCTGTTGAATGTATGTGCAGTCTTTAGTCCATTAGTCGCCTTTTACGACACTGAAGAGAAGAGAGGGGTTGCTAGTATTATTTTAATGAGCCCATCGTCGCTCTATGCTGTTGGATGTATGTGCAGTCTTTAGTCCGTTAGTCCCCTTTTACGACATCGAAGAAAAGTGAGGGGTTGGTAGTATTATTATGATGAGCCCATAGTTGCTCTATGATGTTGGATGTATGTGCAGTCTTTAGTCTGTTAGTCGCCTCTTACGACACCGAAGGGAAGAGAGGGGTTGGTAGTATTATTTTGATGAGCCCATCGCCGCTCTATGCTGTTGGATGTATGTGCAGTCTTTAGTCCGTTAGTCGCCTTTTACGATACCCAAGCGAAGAAAGGGGTTGGTAGTAATAAAAAAAAACTACTAAAAAATGAGGTCTAATCATAGCTATACATACCTACCATTTTTCTACGGAAGAAACCTATGTCTAACCTACATAATAATATATACAATTATATTGATACATTCGCTTTTAATTGTTAATTTTTAAATATTTTCTGAGCTACATTTATAACCAGCAACTTAACTAATATTTTTCCCATTAACTCGGGTAACAGTTGAGCAGCTGGCAACAAATTTTTCACGCACACTAGCATCCTTGCATATTGTCATAGACACACTACAATAATGAGTTGCCGCATTTACGGAGCTGTGGTTTATAGGTAGCGCGGTATCTAGACGTCTAGACGACCGTTGCGAGACCAATCATTCATCTATGGTGGGTAGATTAAAATATAAATTACTTAAATTGATTTTTAAAATCCTTAAACTTTTTTTTTAATAAAATATGCATAGCATTAAAATAAAACTAATAAGATTTTGAATCAGTTTAGCGATTTATAAGAAACAACATTTTAAAAAATGTAAAATTATGAAAAATGAGCCAACAATTCTGGGCTGTTTTTGGGATTTAGTTTGTGAACTCTTTTCAAGCAAATATTATTTTTCAAAAGCAATCCAAGCGTTCTGAGTCGTTTTTTGATTTATTATTGTAAACTATTTTTAAGTAAATAGCATTTATCAAAAATAATCAAAGCTTTCTGGATTGTTTTTGTGATTTGTTTTGTGAACTCCTTTCTAGTAAATGACATTTATCAAAAAGAATTCAAGCATCCTAGATTTTTGTGATTATTATTGTGAATTATTTTCTAGTAAATAGCATTTATCAAAAAGGACTTATGCGTTCAGGATCGTTTTTGTCATTTATATTGTTAACTAGTCTTATATAAGTATATAACTAGCATTTATTAAAAAGGATCCATGTGTTTTGGATTCTTTTTGATGTATTTAATCGAGATCAGTGTTATAACTGGCTAATTTTACTATGTAGATCCAAGGATTTTGGATCGATTTTGTGAAACTAAAAAATGAACCGGCCATACATGTGGGATGGTAACCTGCATCAAAAATAAGGTCAAACAATTTAATTTTGCTTATAGTTATAATGCTAATAGGAAATATAGACCCTGATGGCCATTTTGGCATATACAAACAATGATATTTTATTACAACTCATTTTCGACCAACTTGTGGGTTGGATCCTTTTTGCTAAACTACATCCAATTATCTTAAATAAAACACAATTTTAACATTCCAGTCTACTATTATTGCAAGTACACCCAGCACAACTAGCTGTTAGCTCATTGCAGCTGTAATATCTTTGAATTAGTTATTTGAACACACCATTGCCTCATCTTCCAACTTCCAAAAGCAAAGGCTTTCATTAGTACCTATTGACATTAACATTACAAACTAGAATAAAGGACAGCTCTATGTACACACACTGTTTTAAAATGCTAATCTTCTAATCTTAATCCCATTTGGATTTTTTCTTTTCAAATATTTCCTTGCCATCTCTGTCTACAGCTGCATAGTATCCCATCGACTCATACTTACTTTTCATGTAAGCAATGTATCCTAAGGCTAAACCAAAACAAGTTAGTCCAATACTCATTATCACTATGTTCTGAAACAAAATAATAAAAACATTATGTAAATTAATTAAGTATACTTCTTTGATATTTTATATGGCTCAACATTTTATGTAATCACGAGTGGGTATGTACTGTGTAATGTGTGTAATGATACTTACAGGTTTTGCATATAATTCAAAATTGATAGCTCTGAATGCAGTAGAAGACCGCATAGAGCGAATACCATCCCCAGGTTTTGATTCATTTTTTGGGTTAGACATGTCGTTTACGGTCTTCTCGACCAAAAGGCTATGAATTCAATGATATGGGCAGTGTTATTATATTATCATTGAAACAGTATATGTATCTACCTTGATCTCACTACATTTTCATATAAAGAAATAATGTTATTGTTTTAATACGCCGATAAATTGGATTTAAATAATAAAAACAAATTGAAGACCAAAGACCAAATTCAATCAAAACGAATTATCAGGCAGGACAACACACACAAAAAGACAGAAAGAAGAGGGAGGGAGGACAGGTTTTTTAAATGACTTTAGTTTTCTTTTCTAGAAAAACACAAAGATATCTTTGCCCATACAGCCTATCTTGAGAATTTTACGCGATTAATAGTAATGATGAGTGGTGATTGTGATTATTGAATGATAATTGGATAAATAATGAAAGACGACATTCCTCCCAAACCGCATAAGTTTCTCTGGCGCACTATATAGTACAGATGGTGAAAATCTGAAGTTTTGGTTTCTTTAGAATTTGTCAATAGGTAGGTAGTCAATTTTACAGATACTTGGCGAATGCTAACTCTAGTTCAGGGATGGGCCACTATGTCTGTGGGATGGGCAAATAGATTTAGAGATGGGCCATATACAATAATTGCAACATTTCCGCGGACCAAAGAGCATTTATTCTAATCTCAACAAAAATAAATCATGCACCCATCAAAATAGTTTTATTGTTTTGATGTGCTGGGTCGGTGTGATTGACTGTTCACTATTTAAAGCGTCGAAATTAAGGCGGGTCTCCTGCGACACTGTTTTGTGTTTTCTAACACATAACATCAAACATCTAACAAACTATGTCAAAATATGTACGTAGGCCATGGCCATATTTGTTAGACGTTTGATGTTAGGACACAAAACAGTGTCGCAGGAGACCTGCCTTTAGGCTCCAAGTTACTAGAAGTATAGCCTGACCAGGAAAATAGGAAACCTGGCCATGATTCGGAAAACTAATGGCACTAATTTCTTTTACTGGCAACAGTAACTTTAAAACGTCATTATCACGCATCATTGTCCTCAGAACAATTTAAATAAGTTTGTCATCTGTTGATTGCTGTCAAAGTGTCAGCGCGGACTATTTTTCGAGTTAGTGATATTTTTATGCGTTATAATGCCGAAAACTATTCATAATCATGAGAGAAAAGTAGTTTACAATGTATATAAATATTTATTGGAGAGAAAGTCTGAAGGATTGGACTCTATTTCTCTCATAACCGACTTAGTTGTCAACATGACTGGTAGGTAAATCATATATGATTTACCTACCAGTCATATCTAAGGTCAGGTCCGTGATCTAAGGTTGGTTTTAATCTAAGGTACTATAGTACCTTAGATTAAAACCAACCTTAGATTTTAACCCTTTTTGTTTTAATCTAAGTACCTATAGTACGTACCAATTTTATTATAACATCATTGGTACGTACTATGAAAATTGACCACTACTGTATTTTATGGTTAAAATGTACAAACGCGTCTCCTAAGTTGGATGTTCGTAATTTTTAATTATAAAGATGTGTATTAAAGAAGTAATTTGTGCAAAGTTTCACGTTCCGGAGATTCGTAGTTTCTTTGAAAAATATTTATGAAAATCCAATGATATTATATTAAAAAGAGGTAGATAGGTTATGTCAGTACTAATATGATTTCAATAATGGACCGAAGCGTCGTACGTACGAAAACCTGAGCATGCGCTATACTCACTAAATATTACGATGTTATACGGCCGAGGTAACTTGTCACTTCTAGTCGATGATCTCCAGACGGTACAATCTTAGTACAAATTTTTAGGGTCAGCAGTGAGTGTAAGACGATAAAATTATGAAGCCACTCAACTGTTACAATATTGCATTCTGTTGAGTGCTTTTAAATTTTTCCGTATTTTAATAGCATTCCTCCCACTATCACGTATAGATGGCAGCTATGATGCAGAAAAAGTACATCTGCTATTACGCTAGTTGTCGCTAGTGATGATGTTACCAGCCATACAAATTGGAAATCTACTAGTATAGTAGTTATTTATAAATGCAAAGTGCTTACTTATTATCGCACATTTAAATTTCCTGGTTTTGTTTTAACTAATTAGTGTTAAGATTTTCTCTACAAATGCGAAGTTACCTGAAAAAAGTGTTTTATTTTGATCATTTCGTGTCAAAACATAATTAGTTATCTAATTAATTATTATAACGTATAGTTTTATGTTAGGAAATAGTCGTAGTTTTTTTATTTATAAGTTTTTTTTTTATTAAACCTCTCCACTCTTAAAAAATCAATGGTTAATAAAATTACATTTTTTTTTGGAAATGTTTTTAACTCTAAGCTGGCAACTCCGTAACAATTTTTAAAATTTGAATTATGTAGAGCTACCTGTTGTTGTTGTCACCGCTACTTGTGCTGGCTTCGATAATTTTCGTAATATTTATTTCTGTGTTTGGCTGTTTTATTCGTTGAGTTGAGCATAGCTCCTCCGAAGAACCGACTCTTGTGACCAGAAGTAATTTTCTCTGTACATACTTGCGAAAACCACGAACTAAGATAGGACTTTTGTGAAGTGTTTGCAGTGAACTTGTGAGTGAAACTTTCTGCTGTTGAGTTGATTGTTGATCACTCATCATGTCATCAGACAAACATTGTTGTGTTCCTGGATGTAAAGAAAGTGGAGGTACGTTGTTTAATTTATAATCTCCATTTCGTCCTTGTTCCACCACCACAATATTTTATGCTGTCAAGTTATAGGCAACTTTTATTGAAACAGTTTGGGATAGGATGGTTTACTTTTACTTTTGTCTATATAACCCAGATTTTAAAAGAATACCTTTCGTCCTTGTTCCACCACCACAATATTTTATGCTGTCAAGTTATGAGCAACTTTTATTGGAACGGTTTGTGATAAAATATAAAATGGTTTACATTTAATTTTGTCTATTCTATAACCCAGATTTTAAAAGAATACCATTATTGATCATAATAGATTAAATTCAGTAAATTCGACACAAATTGTAAAAACTCTTTATTGACCTATACATTTTGTTTCAGGTTCTCATCCAGTTCTTCATGGGTTTCCTAAACCAGAACATGACAAGGACCGATTTAATACGTGGTTGTATGCAATTGGCTCCGATATCTTGGGTTTGGAGAATGAACACATATACAAGTATCGCCGTGTGTGTCGTTCACACTTTGCTGAACAATATCTTTGCCGTAACAACAAACTCAGTAAAATTACTATTCCAACATTAAGTATGCCAGGTTTGTTTGAATTATTTTCTGCATATAAATATTTTTATAGTTTGATAGTAATAAGCTAATATAATAGTTAATAACTATGTTATAGAAAAATCCATCAATTTAAAAAAAATTCAGATTAGTACAGTATTGGTAGTATATTTGTGTACTTTGCATGCCCGATCACAGGTAAACTGTTGATACTATTTAATTATTATAAGAACTTGTTACACAGTATAAGCAATAAAAAAATTCTATTCTATTCTATTCTATTCACATTTATAATAAATAGTAAGTAATAATAAGATTAATTTTAATATATTGCATACACCGATACAAAGTTTTTGTTAATTTCAGTTATTTACACATTTATCTACTTACTTAATTACACAAAAAGAGTACAACAAAAATTCTCAATTTAAAATTTAAATAAGGTAATATAATAAAATTTTAATCTGAGTAACTGAAAAATTAATTATTATGTTTCATTTTAGCTCCAGCCTTACCTGTATTTGTTGAAGATGCTGGTGAAATAACAGGAAAAGAAAATCTGGGTGAGTATTGCATTATATTTTGTGTTTTATTTAGTCTTTTAACTTTATGATTCCTGGTTTCATGTAATGAGTAAAAGTGTGTTTTGCCATTTTTTTCCTTTATTGATTGGCCAGGTAATAAGCTTCACTAAGGAAACTACAGAATGAACAATGCTTGTAGTTTTTCTAAGATATCAGATTTGGAGCGATGTCATCTGAGAAAGAAACAGTAGGACGGACGCTCTTAGACTAGCTAGGAGGAGTGACCTCCGAATAATGGTGGCATGTTATAATATTTATGAAATCATTGTTTCAGATCCAACTGTTCCAATAAATGAAGTGCCTATAGTTAGTAAAACTCCAGCGGTGATGAAGAAAGTTCAGCCTCACTTAGGTAATTATTATTCAAACAGATCATGACTTATTGTATGAAGTATGTGTGTTCGACAGGCCCATTGACGCAGTGGTATTGATTGTAACTGCTGCACCAGGAGTCGAATATTTATTTATTATATAGCATAATAAGTGTACGGTCGGGCATCACCGTCGCTTTACCACTTTGCAGCGATTTTCGTATGTAGCGCACCGACCGCCCGGGTACGTGCCCGTACCAAATAGGCTATGCGGTGTGCAAGGGATTTTGACCTCTAGACTGGTAAAGCGACAGAGTCCGACACTGTACAACATTATGGTCTTATGCCAAATTTTATTTATTTTATTATTATTAATTTATGTTAAATAGAATGAAATTGAATTACGGATGTGATATTAATGTTAGATATAACAAAGGACAATATCTTATTTGTCCATGATGATATAACTTAATCACATTAATTACATTTACATAAATTTTATGCGATGCAATTTGTTTTTAGCATGCTATGATTATTTTGATCTGTTATTTTTTTTCTTTACAGTGAGTAAAAAATCACCAAAACTTAAATTTCACTTCAATCAAGAAGAGAAGTTGGTGCATTCTCAACTTGTTGCAGCTAAGAGAAAAATTAGAAAACTGCATAATAAAGTAAAAAGGCAGTCTGCAGAAATTAAAGCAGCTAAAAAGTTGGCATCCAACCCAGCAGTGCTAAATATTCTAGAAAATTGTTCGAGCAGTGCCAAGTTACTGATGAAAATCCAGTTACGTGAAAATAAAAAAAAAGAGAAAGGACGCCGGTTTACCCTACAGGAGAAGATTTTATCATTGTGCATCCTAAAACAGAGCCCAAAGGCTTACAATTTTTTTAGAAAAATTTTTATTCTGCCTGCGGAGCAAACATTGGCAAAAATAATTCAAAAGTGCAATTTGAAGCCAGGGATCAACAAAAACATATTTTCTCAATTAAAAAAGAAAGCACTGAAAATGGAAACAAAAGAAAAGTTGTGTGTTTTACTGTACGACGAAATATCGTTAAAAGCTCATGTCTCCTATAGTGAAAAAAAGAACAAAATTACAGGATTCCTCGACAATGGTCTTGACCGCCAGCAAGAATTAGCCGACCACGCACAAGTTTTCATGGTGCGTGGTCTTATTAAAAATTATAAGCAAGCAGTAGCCTATACATTTGCAGCCAGTGCAACTAAAGGACCAGCGTTAGCTAAACAAATAAAGGAAGTAATCACAGAACTCCAGAATTCTGGCTTGATAGTTGTAGCTACTGTATGTGACCAAGGATCCAACAACAGAAATGCATTAAAAATATTGTTAAATGAAACGAGGGGGGTGTACCTTAGAAGAGGAGAAACTCCCGTTGAAAATGTTCTCTTGATAAATGGGCAAGAAATTGTACCATTATATGACCCCCCTCATCTTTTAAAAGGTATAAGAAACAATTTGTTAACCAAAAACTTAAAATTTATGAAAGATGGCGAGACAAAGACTGCGAAATGGTCACATCTAACCCTACTTAGCCAAGAAAATCCTGGATACAAAGGTATTAGAATGATCCCAAAACTCACCGAATGTCACATAAATCCCGAAAAGATGAACAAGATGAAAGTAAAATATGCAAGCCAGATTTTTAGTCGCACTGTTGCCTCCAGCATGGGGTACCTTGCAGGTAAACATAATATTTTTTATATACTTACATTACATAAAATACTACAGTTTGTGAAATGGCAAACTAGAATATCAATTGTGATGAGATAAATAATAAAATAACAAAATTCCATTTGTTATTTACTTATTTCCATTCCTCACATTGTCAATTTTACTTAATTTCAAAACTTGTGAATGTATATACAAAAGTTCATGATAAATAACTCTATGTATCAAAACGGATTTATGGATTGGACAGGGTTTTTGATACTCAATGTATAAATGACTAAGCTTTATTAATTAGGTACTTTTTGTTTGTTTTAGATAAGGCAATTCTACCAGCTGAATGCAAGGATACAGCCGATTTATTATTGTTCATGGACAATATTTTTGACTCTGTCAATGGGAGCTATAAAAAAAATAAGAATGCCAAACCATTACTCGGGCCTGCTACAGAAAATTCAATCCACAAAAAAATATGGGCAGAAGGTAAACAAGTCTTCAAATCAATGAAGTTTATAACTCCCAATGGCAGAGAAGAGTCAGTTCCTACAACTTCTAATTGGGTGTGGACACTGAATGGAATTCAGGTATTACTAAATAAATTAAAAAAAGAATACTCAGTGTCATCTGTTTGGTTACGGCACCTTAATCAAGATCCCTTAGAAAATTTCTTTGGCGGAATACGAAGTCATGGGTGTCGTAACAATAATCCAACTTGTGACCAATTTGAGTCAGCTGCCACCACATTATTGGTAAATAATTTAACCAGTGTCCACTCCCGCGGTAAAAATTGTGAGGATGATGTTTGTAAAGCATTGTATACACTCGTCATCAGCGAGAACCCGGAAGTCCCATCGACCAGCACATTTGATTTTGCTCCTGTTTTGAGTTTAAACTTCACACCAATTGAAGATAAAAATTCTGATCCTAGAAAAATAGCCCCACTGCAATACATCAGTGGTTACTTTTTAAAAAAAGCTAAAACTGTAATTTTTAAAAATTGTGCAGACTGTAAAAACATTTTATCAAGCAAAGACGAAATTGAATATATTCAATACAGAGAGTATGCTGGTCGAAGGTGGCTTTGCACCCCAAGTAGCGAGCTGATCAAATTAATTTCTAACATGCAAGATGTAATTAATTTCATTTTGAAAGATCATTTAGAAAAAGTAAATTTGAAAGAAATTATAAAAACTAGTTTATTAATGATAGTTGATTTTGATATTCTGAACTGCCAAATACATAAAGATAGATTAACCACATATCTAATAAATATTGTCAGCCGCTGCTTAATATTTAATTACTGTAAAGATATAAATAAGATTTTGTCTGGGCGAAAGCTGGTTGATGACGAGGAGGACAAGATACAAATAAAAGCAAAAAAATATCACAGTAAATGTTTTAAAAGAAGAAAATGAATAGGTACATAAGAAGATCAATAATTGGCATAATTTAAATAAGAAAATAAAATAAATTCTAGTTAAGTAGTACGCTCAAAATAAGAAAGGATCCCTTAATCCAGATGGATTGAGCGATCCTTTCTTATTTATGTTTAAAATATACTTGGACATTTAGGAACCCATAAAATTGTTAATATATTGCTTGCAATTGTTAATAGCTTCTTAATAAAATGATATTTTTGTTTGGAATAATTTAAGATAGTTTGCATAAATTGCCTATAATTGTTAATAGCTTCATAATAAGTGGTATTTTTGTTTTGGAATAATTTAAGATAGTGTGTTTATATTGCTTGTAATTGTTAATAGCTTCATAAGACGACATTTTTGTACTTGATTACAAATTATTTTAGTTTCTTATTTAAAAATGCCAATTATTGGTCAGTTTAGGTTCTGTTCATGTTTTTTTATGAAACATTTATCGTGATTCTGCTTTATTTCTGCATCACAATGCTAATTAAATTAATAAAATAATATACATACTCACTACTAGAACTGACTCAAATGTTCTGTATTTAAAGTTTACCTGCTAGTCTTATATATTATTATTTTTAAATAAAACCCGTCTTTTGAATTCAGATGTGTATTTCTTTACTTATCCATTATTTATTCATTAAAAGTATTACTGGAATTACTGAGATCCCGTGCGTAAAACGAGTACGCGGATATAGTACCAACTATCAGTTGCAGATGGCGCTACTTGTCTAGGACCAATTTTGACGTCGAAGATACGTCTCTATTTCCGTATATACAAGTTACTTTGTGATGATCTCATATGGCCGCATCTGCCGAGTTAACTTGATCGTATTCTAAAGTGTGAGCAAGATAGCATGACAACTAGTAAGAGCGTAAACAAGACAGATACATGTAGCGCTGTGTCATTTTGAATTACATGTCAATTTGCTGTCGCACTCTATATTTTTATGACACAATTTATTCTGACATTTTGTAGTTGATAAATAATAAGAACTTAAATCAATTAAAATTTAAACTCACGCATGCCACTCATGATATATAATTTCATGATCTTTTATGTAGTTCGCATGACACAGGACAGCATATTTTTAATTAATTTTCGGAAACAAATACATGCAAACTGACACTGTCAAAGTGTCAACACTGCTAACGCTTTTGTGAGACTACGCTTAAGGTAAGCCAATTAGCATAGTTTTCTGTTGCCACTTTTTGGCACATGTAACACATCTACCTCTTTTTATTGTAACATCATTGTGAAAATCGATATTTTTTTCGCCAATGGACTCTATTTTGACAGGTATGATTTTTATTGTACTTGTTAGTTGTGTTCAAGCAAAGGTAATAAGTTTATTGAGCCACGAATATTACGTTTTATTTTAAATCTTAATAAAATTACGCAAACAATATCAATTTTTTTATATTTCTTAATTCAAATGTATACTATAAAAATATGCGTACTTATGTTAGAGTAATAACGATATTTGAGAAATTTTGTGATAGTAAAATTGTGTTCGTAACTTTAATGAACGCCTTTTTTTAGACCCATGTGTCATCAAGGAAATTATTCTTGCCTTGGATTCTTTTATTTAATTTGTTTTAATATCCAAGCAAATCAGTAAAAACGCGAAATCAGAAATCCACTGAGGATCTTAGAAAATTCTAAAGTCCAACTTTGAATGCTGTCGCATATATTCTATTATTTCATTTCTCCTCTTTCAAATACTTGTCTTGCACTGAGCCACAGTGTTACTTCAATAGTAACACTGTGACTGAGCCATCGAACCTTAATATGATACAGCAAGTCGGAGCATTCTGATTCTGTAGCCTCGAGAAATTCTTGAAATTGTCTGTGTGCCAATCCACGAGCTCGAATGGTATTTACGAGTTGATCAAGTACCTACATGGTTCATGTAATGTACTCCATACTTTATGTTTTACTATATTAACTTGGCTCGCCGAAACACACGACACCGCCCGCACTCGCCACGGCCCAACGACGAATGCCCGATGCCGCATGAACTGTGACGTATGCGCACGACACAAATATCTGTACAAAAGCTCCTTATTGCGCTTCTTTCATTCGCGTTTTCACTATTCGCGGATTAAAAAACGCGACCCAATTCCTATATTCGCGGCTAAAAATTACTTTATTCGCGAATCTAATCGATCGCGCCGCCTTAGCACTGCCGCCGCTTGTCAAAGGATGCCGCACCCGCTACCGACACTACCCAATATTCTTTGTAAATGCCGTTAAATGGACTAGTAAAAAAGTAAAATAGATCTTATTACAACTTTGCCTAAATTATGTTGTTAAATGATATCGCCGTGGACTTTGCTATAGCCGCCTTCGCCGCGATCGGTGTTTTTGAGAATGTAAACAAACAGAATGAAAGCAACATTTTGTTACCTTGGAACGTATCCCATATAATCCCATATAAATAACCATTCCGTATTCACGGTTTCTGTATTCGCGGCATATTTTTGGAACATATACCCCGCGAATAAAGAGCTTTTACTGTACACTACTACATCCCTTTCTTGTTTTAATTTTGAAATTAAAGTTGTTTTAATTTATATAAGTAATCGATTTTTATTAAGATTCTGTATTTCTATGTTTTGACTATTAATAATACCCGTACTTAATTTATATGTATGTGGGAGATTGGCTTTTAAATGTACATTTCTATTAATGTTAGCATTAAAAACAAATGTTTGAAGAAAGCAAATCCATCGCACTAATTAATACGAATAAGAAAACACGTGCTTGCCCATTGCCACGCTCCCCACGCCATGCGTCATTAGCGACTTGTTTGTGCATCAGTATAAATGGCCATGCGCTAGCGCCTTCCGGGCATTCTGTACTCAACTGTGGAGCATGACTGAGCTCTGATTGTCGACATAGTATTGAGGTATGCTATGATGGTGTAACTAAATTATGTATTTTAGTACATAACTGTAAATGTTACAAGAAATAGTAGTAAGTACCAATTTTCATTATGTAAAATGTCGAATGGCTAATTATTTTAATGAATTGATATTACTGTAATTATAATTAACACTAAATGTGTGTATATTATTACTGTCTGCCAATTAATCTGGTTTTTATGAATATAAATTAATCAAAATCATTACTCTCTTTTCTTAATCTCTCACATGTTTATATATAGCGTGTATCAAGCGGGGCCAGCCTTAATCCAGGGTTTCAAATTATCCCTAGTGTAGACCCTTTCTATAAATACCCTAGTAAGATAAGCTCAATTTAATTTGTTTTTGTATTTACAAACAAAGTTAATGTGTCGTTAATTAAAAATCAGAACAAGCTAAACCCATCACTAGCAGGGTCATGAACTCTGTGTGATAACTGCCTATAGTGCACCTCCTGATTATAAAACTGTTTTACAAACAAGAGGTTTTACTGAGGGCCTAGTCAATTGGCAAACAAATTAAACGCTACGAAATCTTCGCTACGATAAACCGAATGTATGGGATTGACATAAGCAAAAGTTACCTACGACGTAAAATTTACGCTAAAATAGACCTAATTGACAGTTTGACAAGCCAAGAATCGCTAATCTAGCGATCACTCAAACATTGAAGATAAAAATTCACACAAAATGGCGATTGTTTGATCAGCTGATGAAGGAATAGTTGTGTTGTGTTGAAAGTTTTGTTTAAAATGCTCTTTTTAGGGCTATTGTGGACTGCGATAATCAAGTGCTCAGGCGCTAAGGAAGAAATGTTTCCCTACGTTACTTGGAGCAAATTAACGAAATCGAGTTTGTTGTACTTGTGAATAGTTCTCGGAAATCTCGTTTACGAACTTTCAAATATCTAACTAAGGTCTGCCGGGAATTGCGTGCTGATATAGTTGTTGCGATGTGAGTGACCAAATAAATGTGTGTCATGCAACATTTTCCGCAACGAAGAGCAAGTCGCTGCATAACAATTTGTAGGGGCTCTCAAACCATACAAACATTTGGGCCAAATAAATCCACCTAAGTACCTTTAATCATGACAAAAAAGGTCAATAAGACAACAGTAAGGGACTTTTTGTATAAATATTAAATGTAACCTATCCCTAATGTCCATTTATCAATTTATAACTTAGATTGCCTATTTGTTTTACAGGTTCCAATGAAGATTTAATTTGCCAGGTAGCTTAGAGTATTAAACCAAGGCTCTAAGTGTAGTAAGGTGTACCTATTGACTATACCCTATAAATCTTATACAGACAAGCATCTTTCTTAATAGGAAAAGATATCAGTCCTTACGTTCAAACGGTAAGTTTTAATAAATAAATTATTACTTACATAATAAAGGTAAGTATTATGCCTATTATTATATTGGGATTTACCAGGAAATGTCAGTTTTGTTAAAATTGCTAGAATAAAGAGTATTGACATAAAGATAAAACTATTTTATGTGGTTTTGCAGATTTGAGACGACGATTCAAAAATCTTAATTCCTCATAATTTGGAGGATGGACTTCCTCAGAATGGTGAACAAACATGGTTATTCGGTAAAAAACAATATCAAGCAATTTTGTATAATACATAGGTACTTACCTACTAACTTTTTATCTATGACAATTTTCTATAAGTAAGTATATTGTTCTAATTTCTTAGGAGATTCTGGATACCTTCAAAAAGCATGGTTAATGATAATAACAACAATATTTAATGCTGCATCAGACTCACAAGAAAGGAGGGGTGTGTACCACATGTCATATCCAACAATGAAACTGCATTGAACATGGCTTTGGCATCGTTGAATTTAGTTATTTATATGATTTTTTTTTGTAGAGCTCTAATGTTGACAACGTTTTTATTCTACAAAAAGGAGCAGTCTGTGCCATAAATATATGTATCCATAAAATAGTAAATTGGTTTATTTGATGAGGAAAAATTAAGTATAAAGTTAATTTAGTTCTAAGTTTATTGTGCTTTATTTAAAAAGATTTACTTATGTACAAAAAAACAGTACCTTTGTTGAAAACATTTTTATTTTAAGAAAAGGAACAGTGTGCCATAAATATATTTAACCCATAAAATAGTGATTTGGTTTATATGATGGGGAAAAATTAAGTATAAAGTTAATTTAGTTCTAAGTTTATTGTACTTTATTAAAAAGATTTACTTAGGTAGGTACTAAAAAACAGTACCTTCTTATACACACAATTGGCATTTATTTTTATACACATATAGTTTTAATGTCAATAAGAGAAAGTGAAGCCTCATATTTAATAAACTTTGACTTTGAGAGAGTTAGGTAAGGAAATAAGAATATATTAAGAAACACAACATTAATGTTATTTTTTACTTGATATTTAATTTTACTTGCAGTAGGTACATATAGAAAATGTCTAAGTACTTACCTACTTATATAATTTTCTACTAGTCATAACATTAAGCTATTGAAGTTGTACTTGATTCATTATCAACATACAAAGGTAATTATATGTATAAACTTGCATTATTATTATCCGATTATTAAATCTGGTGGGTTCTATTGTGTTTGTTATAATATTGTTTTTTCTTTAAATAGGTGGCTTAACATAAGGTGGCTTGTTATACATATAATACAAATTAAGTTCCATATCTAGCATACTCTGTAATAGTTTAGTTATTATCAATTTGGCGATTGTGAAGTAATCGATTGTAATTGTTGCTTGAGTTTGTAATGTTACTATCACATTTTTATTTGTGTGAATCTGTAAATGGTTTGCTGTTTCACATTTTCAGTGTTATACTTTTTATAGAACTGTCGATTCACCTGTGAATATTAAATAAATAAATAAAATTAATTGTTTTTAAATTATTTTTTGTAAATATATACTACCTACTAACTTTTTATGTAAGTATGACAATTTTCTATAAGTAAGTATATTGTTCCAATTTCTTAGGAGATTCTGGATACCTTCAAAGAGCATGGTTAATCATAATAACACCAATATTTAATGCTGCATCAGGCTCACAATAAAGAAGGGATGTGTACCACATTTCGTATCCAACAATGAAACTGCATTAAACATGGCTTAAAGTTGTACTTGATTCATTATCAACATACTAGGGTAATTATATAAAATTAATTGTTTTAAAATTATTTTTGGTAAACATATAAATAATCCTATGTATTATTTCGAAACATTATCAACCAACTCATAATGAATGGCAGTGAAATAAATAATGTAAAATAAATAAATATTTTAACTTGTCGCGTAGAGACCACGATCATATCATTGTGTCTGTGAAGGCGTATATTTAATAAATGATTTGACTTTTAATTTCAATTATTTTCGGTACCTACCGCTATAAATAAGTAACAATGAAACAATCCTATATTAAGGCGATATTGTCTTCATCGTCATCCTATGAACGTCCTGAAAGTTCCCTGATGAACGACAGCACTAAGGCAGACTGGGCTATAACAGGCTTAAGCCCTGAGCCAATACAACCGCAGTGTGCTTTACGTGCCTTCCGAAGCACGGAGGAGCTCGAGACGCTTTTTATTTGGTTACCCATCCTTTAGCTCGGTAATGTGAAAGTTGCGTAACTAACTGGCAAGATCACAAACCGGTGCGGCGCGGGCGGGGACTTTTTGCATTAGTTGAACCTCTAGCATTACCTTTCAAGTAACAGTAAGTACATTGCTTCGCTAGTTTGCATATTTTAAAATTAGTTTTAATTTAACTAGCAAAACCATGTACTTGGAATGTTTTTTATTTTATTTTATTTAGGACAATAATCAATTAGAAAAGTAATGTGATAGGTGTTGTAGTTAGACAACTAAACCCGAAAGCCTTAGCCGCTACGCCATAGAGTTACTTTAGGCGATGTACTCATACAAGATGCAAACGTTTTAATCACTACCTAGTGGGTACTCGCATCTAAGATCAAACTGTTTAAATGTTCGCGCGGTTTGTAACATTTAGTGTTATCACTTATTTCATTACAGACGGACGTCAAGTTGTTAATATTTGAGAAATTCTTGGCAGCAAGCGTTTGCTTGTGGTCTTCAGTCTTAATTTATTTATATTATAAGCTGAAAAATGGGTTTGGTCTCATATCAATATCATATTATGGTAGGTAAGTCACTCGTCATCATTATAAGTACTTATTTACAAACGTGCTTGCCTGGCGAACTTCCGGCGAAAAAAGCGATTGATTCATTTTTCAAATTGTCTCAAGGAGTCTACCCGAATTTCTTAGTAAAGTGACATTCAATTCACTAAAACTCAAAAGGATCGGTGTGGTTACTACCTTTTTATTTATCTTACATAAGCGTTACATTATCATCAAACAAAAAAATACTAAGACAAGCCTGTATGTTCTATATCCCTTAGCTTATCGATATCGATGTAGCCTAGCGAATTTGATGAGCGATTTTGACGCTGTCACCGGTCGAGCGTTTGCCAGTTGACTAGGCCCTCTGTGACGGCGGCGGGCGGCGAAAATCAAAAACCTTTGACCATGACGGCACATTTGACACAAACAACCCGTCTGGGTTGTTTGTCGGCAGTCGCTTGGCGGCATTTTTTGTTGGATTTGTTAAACAAAGACAGATAAGTAGGCAGCTATTTTACTGTCGTGAATTAACAATTTGTAATAAGTAGGTACCTACCTACCTAAGTAATTATTATCAAAGTAATTAAAATATTTTCATTTTACAGTCACATTGTTTCGACTCTAAAGTAGATAGGTACGCTTACCTATGAGTAGGTAGGTACCTACATAGGTCTTAAATTAAAATGACTTATTTTTGAAATAACTCAATACAACTAAAGCGAAGCACTTTGAGGTGTAGTCAGGCCACGCGCCCTCCTCTGCCAATCCACTCTGAAAAACGTAGGTTAAAATATTCGCATACTTGTCGCGCGTAATGTGGTGGTGCCCCGTCATGCTGAAAGGTCATTGCATGATATTCCGCCAAAGGAAACTCTTCAAGCTGCTCTTCAACGTAATTGGCCAAGTGCTCGAGGTAGTTCTCTCCATTTAGTCGTTGGGGTAAAAAAAGCAGCCTACCACCAACTATGCCAGCCCAGACGTTAACTCGCCACTGATGTTGGAAACTGGACTCTGTTGACGCATGTGGATTCGTGTGTGACCACACATGCTCATTGTGGATATTGCTTATCCCGCCCCTAGTGAAGATTGCTTCATCCGTCCACAGTACAGTTGAAGTAAAACCAGGAACCGTCATAACTTTGTTGCAGTTCCACTGGCAAAATCCACGAGGTGGTTCGAAGTCCGCAGGCGTGAGTTCTTGGGTTCGCCGAAAATGATACGGATGCTGGCCGTCATCTCGGAGCACCCGCCAAACTTTCATGTGAGCCACGTTGAAAACAGCTGCAGCTCGACGTGTACTGATCCTTGGTTTTCTTGAAAGTGCTCCAACACAGCCTCCTCAAAACCCGGGTCCCGCATATTTGGCTGGACCTCCGGACTCGCCCCACGAAAGGATCCAGTCTGCTGGAGACGCAAAACCATTCGTCGAAAGCAATCCGCCGATGGCAAGCGTCGCTGCTCAGCTTCTGGTCTGCCGTCGATGAATCTCTCGCGGTACAGTTCACGAGCACCACGGAGACTGCCATTAGCTGCTCCCATACAAATAATCATTTCGTAATACTTCTGATTACTTAGAAATGCCATTTTAATTTATTAGGTAGTCGAATCGAAACCAAACAGCAAAAAAATAATTAAAAGTAGGTATGCACTCTGCAAGCTTTCACAAACGACTGCGAAAAATTGTAGGCTAACATGCAAACAATCCTACCAAGTTGGGCGTTGCTATGGCGGGGTGTGCCGCCTACTCCTGGTACTTAGGTTTCTAAAATGTGTAGTTCGCCCGCTCCCACAAAGTCAAAGGAAATGCGCGCACTGTCAACTGCGGTCTCATGCGACCGCTTGGGGTTCTAGAATTTAATACCGCCCATAACCCTAGTACTTTTTAGGGTTCGGAATTTAGACTTAAGTTACGAAAAAAATTAGTTAAGTCATTCATCAATTCATCACAAAATACTACCAAAGTGTAAACTGGCTTAAGCGCTGCGTATTATTTTTAGGTTTGTTGTTTCGGGTCGGGTTTAGTAAAGTTTAATTAATTTAGTCAATTAGTGATAAAATCTGCCATCACACGTAAGTTTTATTTAGTACTTATGTCACAGATTTTAAAAATGTTATTCTTATTAACATTATTATTAATGTGTTATATTTTAGCGTTTTATTAACGCTTAAATATACTTAAGTAGAATTTTAAACACTGAAAAAAGACGACAACCTCAGGCGGGAATCGAACCACGCACCTTCCGCATTTCGGGCAGCTGCCTTAACCACTTGGCTACCGAGGTCTGGCTTTCAACCGTCGAAATTTGTCAGTGCGTGATGCTTATGTTTTTAGTCAACATTGCTTCATCAAATCTTAGAAGTTTTCACCTCTGAGATCCGAAAGAAATATTTTTACAAATATTTGAACATTCGGTTAAGATGAAGCTGCGTTTACAGATATTTTTTTTAGATTTTAGAGTTTTATTAACGCTTAAATATACTTAAGTAGAATTTTAAACACTGAAAAAAGACGACCACCTCAGGCGGGAATCGAACCACGCACCTTCCGCATTCCGGGCGGCTGCCTTAACCACTTAGCTACCGAGGTCTGGCTTTCAACCGTCGAAATGATCGTACGCACCAGCAACTGGGTGAGTTTAGAATTAAGAGTGAAAATCAGTGCGCCCCGTAAAAACCCAACCGATGCGTTGGACATCCGACACACCGACCGACCAACCGACCGACCGACACCGAAATAAGCCATTTAGAGCACCCCGGAGGAATGCAGACAGCGTGGTTATATCAATTACGGAAAACAGAATTAATTGAAGAAGCCGAGAAAAGAGACCTACCTACAGAAGGGCTAACAGTGGACGAATTAAGAAAATTACTCGTAGACGTAGTAACAGAAGGCGAAGAATTTAAAACACCAAACAAGGGACACACCGGAAGAATGTCCAACAGCGAAAACAAAGACAAAAGCAAAATGAATAACAAACTCATAAAAGAGTGGAATCTGACCTTCAAACCATGGGATAACGCGGTGGAATTCATCGAAAGACTCTAAGAGCTCGTGATGGCTAGTGACATACAAAAGGAAGACGTATTACCGGCACTACCACGGATATTACAGGGAAAAACCTTAATGTGGTACAGGAACAACGCGGCGTCATGCGACACGTGGAAAAATTTCTTGGAGCTGTTCAAACTTTATTATTACCCACCAAACTACCAGGAGGACCTCATTGTAAGAATTGTCGCCCGGAAACAAAGATACAGAGAGAGCTTCACAAACTACCTAACCGACTTACAAACACTAATGCGAAGGTACGCCAAACTCTCTAAGGACGAACAAATCCACCGGATACACGAGAATATGGCTAAGGAATAAAAGTTATATATCAAGAAGCAAGAATACAAAGACCTCCCAGGACTTCTGAAACTAGCCGCAGAGTACGAGAACATAGCTACGACACCGCACGAAAACCAGTACATAGAATACAGGGAGCCGCGCAGCAACGACGCCGGCACGTACCAACAGGGACGTAGGGAGAAAATTCATACACACCGACACCGTGGGGGCCGCCAACGACCAAAACTGAGAAGACAACAGAATCTACGTAGAAGCAGAATTCATGGGAACCAAGCACCGATGCGTAGTGGACACAGGAGCCACGAGCACGTACATAAACCAGACAGTATATAAAGACTGCATAGCACGGGGGCAATAAAAATGCCTACCCAAAAAGAGGTCATACTCGCGGATGGAACAAAAACACGTGTTTTTGTTCTTTTGAAAGTATTTTTTGAAAGACAGTTGTGGTGGAACTCCAAATGAAAAATGTACGAATAAAACACTGTGTAGGGGTACTACCGACGGCAGCATACACAATAATAAGTATGGACGTGTTGAGGAGGATAGGCATGGTAATAACATGGGCAGGCGAAACTGTGACACCGGAGGACCAAAAAGACCCCGAACAAAACCCCGAGACATCGCCAGAGGTGGCCAAGAGTACACAGAACAAAAAAGAGCCAGCCACACCCGCCACACAAAAGATCAAGATAATACACAACGAACCGGTTAACGAACAAAAAGATTATCAAAGAAATCCGAAACCGAACCGAACCAGAAAAAAAACAGATGGGCTATCCCGGTATCCAATTTGCACCGCAACGGAACAAACCTGGTACAATAAGAAACGAGAACAAGTAGAAAAAGGGTTGGAAGTACCACAAAAACACTATCCAAGAAATCCGAAACCGAACCGAACCGCAAAAATAGCAGACGAGCTATCCCGAAATCTAATTTGCACCGCAACAGAACAAACCGGGTACAGTAAGAAACGAAAACAAGTAGAAAAAGGGTTGAAATTACCACAAGAATACCGCATAAGAAAGAGAAAGAAAGATTTCTTCTGCTTCTTACATAGCAAGCACTTGGAACCACCCGATCCCCGAGAGTCCACACCACCCCGGGAACTACAGCCCGACCGAACAGAGTACGTCCACTTGGTTGAAGACAGCCTGGGCGAGAGTGCGGCACAGGAGGTCCCGCAGCCACCAGGGCCGGTCCGTAGAAACGGGACACGCAATGCGGGCCGTAAGCGGAACGGCGGGCAAAAGAGGGGGCTCATTCGCCTCGCGAAGACGAAACAGTCGCCGAGATAGTCCCAGCAGTGGGAGATGGGTGTAGACGTAGTTTTTTTTTATTATTATTATATATTATATTGTTATTACGCAGGTTGACAGACCATTATTTTCCACGAACCAACTCCGCAACATTTCTCTTTCAAGTAGTATATTTTTTTGATTGTCGTTAATTAGTTACGTACAAACTACATAGTCATTTTGTTGGTATCGTTACCGGGAAGCAAAATTTAGGTTAACACAAATTAGGTTATTAGAAAGTATAGTAAGTATACAAGTTTGCAAGTAGAAGCCATAGTAGATAGGCTTTCATACCAATGTCATGCATTTGTTTACGGTGATTTTTCCCGTAGGTAAAAATCTCCAAAGAGGGGGAGGCAGTGCGACGGCGCGCTATGCGCCGGGCAAGGAACACAGAGATACCGGGCACACAGCGTGACGTCACAGCCGCGAGCCTTATAAATAGCGCCCGCGCACGCAGCTCGCCATCACCCGGTAACAGGTACATTCGTAATGTACCTGTTACTCGCGTACCCCCCACGACACGGTAAACCCGAGCCGAGGTACCGTGCCTCTTAGAGGCGCCCACGGGTTTAGCCGCTCCCTACCGTCTCTGGGGGGGGGGGGATCGGAGACTCGCTTGCGGCGAGATGCCATCCCCCACCGCAATCCCTCTGGGGAATTTCGACCAATCACGGCTTGAGGAACGCTTTAAGTTTCTCGCCGCCCCCAAACAAGCCCGGTAACGCTGTAAAGGTCAACTGAGACCGACAGCACGCACACTCAAAAAAAAAAAAGCTTGCCATCAATCGTTGCCTTGACGCCGTCGTCGACGCAGCGCCTGAGCCGACCTAGCTGCGCTGAGAGCCTAGTCAACTGGCATATGCTCGACCGGTGACAGCGACAAAATCGCTACGATAAATTGATATCGATAAGCTAAGGGATATAGAACATACAGGCTTGTCTTAGTATTTTTTTGTTTGCTGATAATTGATGATTAAACGAACTTACCTGTAAGTGAAGTTCTATCATAATTATACGAAGCGCCTCGTCCGAAAAGATTAGTACCTATTTATTTTACTTATTACATGTAGTACCGCATAGGTGTCACCACTCTTTCACTTAGTTGAGAATATTTTTATTTTTATTTTTGTGTGGGTATCCCTACTTTACCTGGTGAGTCTGCCTGCTTACGAGCGTCATTTAGTTTGGAGGAAGTTTGGCATTGAGGTATTTCTTAATCATGAATCATGATTCAATGTTAGGGAACAGCGAAGCTTGGGAGGGCGGGTGATACTAATCTTTTCGGACGAGGCGCTTCGTATAATTATGATAGAACTTCACTTACAGGTAAGTTCGTTTAATCATCAATTATACTTCGCGCCTCGTCCTCAAGATTAGTACCTATTTATTTTACTTATTACATGTAGACTTTGAGAGTGTTGTTTGGGAAATACCATCAATGATAACACGATTGCAGAATGAAAGATGTTTAATTTATAATCACTGAGGTATACAATTTCAACCATAGCTATGATTGCAAAATCAATAAGAAATTATAAACTAGAATACAATTACTCTTATAATAATTGTAACAGATTAATAAATCAATCGACATTAGAATCATTAATTATTGAACGAGCTAATGATGAGTACTCGTTGTTTAATATAGGTCTGTTATAGAATTTAGCGAATACAGAAGAGTTACCGCTCCAGCCAGCGGTAGTCCGGATCGCGTCAATGTTTACGCCAAGAGCGCGCGCGCGCGATGTGCTGGCGTGGCGCGTACTGTGTGTGCTGAGAATGTTGTTGTGTCGATTCCACACACTGCTAGTGTATTTTTTACCCAGCGGCTAAGCGTTTGGGTACCCACAGCTTTGTGAGGGTTTTTGATACTGACAAATAATATTGGTGATGTTCTAAGAACGGCTGTTTTATTTATGTAGCATTCTAATGTTTGCGCCGGGCATATGCTGGCTTTATGGGAAAAGAAAGGAAATCTAGATGTTTTGATAAAATCGGGAATTTTAATGATTATGTGACTAGAAGTAACTTGAATGTTTGAAACACTAATTTTTGAAAGTGTTTGTAATCTGTGAGCAGTCGTGAGTGCTAATAATGTACCAGTCTTTTTTGATAATTGTTCGAGTGAAAGCTCATTGTTAGGGAACCATTGGCTTAAATGGTCTAACACGCAGTTTGTGTCCCAAGTGCTATTATATTTAGGAAGCGATGGTCGCAGACGGTAAATGCCTTTAAATAATCTTTTTATTCCGTCGTCACTGGATATGTTGGGGCCCAGTAGCAAAGATAGTGCTGATCTGCACGAGTTTAATGTGCCATATTGACAACCCTCATAAAACAATTGTGTTAAAAAGTGAATTACTGTAGGCACCGACGCAACCAAAACATTGACAGAATTTTTTACACAGTAATTCCACCATTTCTTTAGGCACACAGCATACTGTGTAACAGAGCTTGTAGACAATGAAGCCAGCATTATATCTAGTGAGGATGGTGGTAAGCTCCTCCTGGTTAGCGCCTCCCGGATAAGATGGCGGCCACCAGGGTAAGTGACTGGTGGATTCGACGACGGGAGCTGGAATGTGAAATTAAAGGACATTTATCTGGTGGCCACGTTACAGTCTTTGAAACAATAAGACCTTGGAAAATAGGAAACCAGGGCTGCGTAGGCCATAAAGGGACTACTACTATTCCAGTTGCTTTATCTGAAGTTATCTTTCTGAGAACTTTTAATATTACAGAGAAAGGAGGGAAGGCGTAAAAGTTTAAATTGGTCCATGAAATAGTAAATGCGTCAATAGCTAGAGCATCAGGGTCCCTATGCCAGGAAATGTACTTTTCACATTTTTTGTTTATGCGGCTTGCAAATAGGTCAATATCAGCAGTCATTAGTGCATGAATTATTTGTTGATAAGCCCAGTCAGCCAACTCCCATTCAATGTCCGGGTGAGACTTGCGTGATTCAGCGTCAGCGACAATGTTGTCTCTAGACTTTATATATGAGGCGAAAACATACAATTTTTTACTCTCACACCATTGCCAAAGGTCTTTGGTTATTTGTGTAAGATGTGGGTATTGAACTCCTCCCATACGGTTAATATAAGCGATTGCAGTTGAATTGTCAACACGCAGCAGTATTTGACAATTATAAAAATCTTTAGCAAATGTTTTTAGGGCAATGAAAGCAGCCAAAAGTTCGAGGTAATTTATGTGGTATTTTCGCTCTTTACTAGACCATATACCACTAGCAGTGTCACCCTGGCATGCTGCTCCCCACCCCGTCGTTGAGGCGTCAGAGTAAATTTCGGTTACATAGCTATCGTTCTTAATACGACTCACTGACCCTTTTACATTATTTAACCACCAATTAATATCCGAACACAATGATGCTGGTATTTTAAATATTTTATCAAAATTAGCGTCGTTACTCAGGTTTAAAAACTTACAACGTTCTAACTCCTTTGTATAAAGGAGCCCATATTCTATAACTGGACTTGCGGATACAAGTAAGCCAGTTATTTGGGCTAGTTTTCTTACTGTACAAAAGTTCATTTTTAAAAAGGATTTTAATTCTAGGCTAATGCGCTCTCTTTTCTCTGGTGGTAGACTCAAAGTTAACTTATGTGAATTGATAACAACCCCGAGAAATTTGCATGACCTTGAAGGAGTCATGACACTTTTTTCTTTATTTATAATGAAACCAAGTGAAGCTAGCAAATTTTTAGTTATGTTAAGATTTTCTAAACACTGGTAATATGACTGCCCCAGGAGGAACCAGTCGTCTATGTACAGGGTTGAGAGCAGGCCAGCGGTGCGCAACAGTTTTACGATGGGTTTGGTCAGCTTCGTGAAAACAAACGGAGCTGTGTTTAGGCCAAAGGGTAATACATTAAATTGGTACAGTTTTCCGTTGAAAATAAATCTGAGATACTTTCTAAAGTCTTCGCGAATATTTATTAAAAAGTAAGCATCTATAAGGTCTAGTGTTGCCATATAACAATCGCGAGACACAAGTTTTATGGCAGTGCGAAGATCTTCCAATTTAAAGTGTTCGGTATTTATGAATAAGTTTAATTTTTTAAGGTTTAAAATGAACCGCATTTTACCGTTGGGCTTTGGAGTAAGAAAGACACTTGAGATGAATTGGCCTTCACACGGCTCGCACTCTGAGACCGCACCCATATGTAAAAGTTTATCAATAGCTTCACAAAATTGTGATTGTTCGATAGGATTTTTTGCTGAGACCGATGGAAATGAATCTTGGCTCGGTGGACGAGAAAAAGGTATAGTATATCCAAGTACAAGTTCTTGCTGAAAATGCGTTAAGATCTGTTATGGGCTGGCTTCAATCCAATCTCCTTACTCTTAACGTTGCCAAAACAAAATTTCTTCCTTTTGCTACAAACAGTATCTCCCAACCTCCCCCTTCATTTGTTATCTGTGCGCATACATGTCTAAAAGATACCTCCCTTGTTTCTTGCAGTTGTGACCAAATTGATAGGACTACTTGTCTTAAGTACCTTGGTATTATAGTTGACAGTGAGATGTCCTGGAGACCTCATATCGAATCCTCTGTTCCCAGAATTAGAAAACTAATGTTTGTTTTTAAAAAATTAAGAAACATTCTTGATTTCCGGTGTCTTAAAACTGTCTACCATGCTCTAGCTCAATCCGTACTTTCGTATTGCATTACTTCTTGGGGCAGCTCCGGCAAAACACGTTTGTTGAGACTGGAGCGAGCCCAAAGAGCTGTCATTAAAGTCTTAACTAAAAAACCCCGTCTTTACCCTACCACTTCCCTGTATTCACTGTTTCAAGTCCCAACGGTGAGGCAATTGTTTATTCTTCACACTATCTTACGTAAGCACTCCAATATCCCCTACGACCTTTTAACAGCAAACTCTAAGCGCAGAAATGACAACATCTGCGAAATACAATTCCGTCGTACCACTGTTGCCAGTCGCCACTTTTATTTTATAAGCTCTGCATTATACAACAAAATAAATAAAGTTATCAGTATTTATCCTCTAACGCTAAAGCAATGTAAGAAAAGAATCCTCATTTGGCTTTCTACTCTCTCTTACGAGGACACAGAAGGACTTATGAAGTCCGTCGAATAAACTTGCAATAAAACACACACACACACACACTCATACACACACACACACACACACACACCCCCACACACACACACGCACACACACACACGCACACACACACACACACACAAACTTTTATTGTACCTAGTTATGTTTAAAAGGTTAATAATTGTAAACTGTATGTATAAATACTGCCCTACCTCTGATACTCTTTGGGGGCGGGCGTTGTTATCTGCTACACAGTTTTTAAGCTTAAGCGGATAGCATCGTTTAAAAATGTTATATTTGAAACCATTTATCGTTCAATAAACAAATTTTTTTTTTTTTATTTTTTTTTTTTATCTAACCAAGAAAGGATGTTTGTTCGCTTGTAATGAGAGACCATTGTTTTTGAAAATGTTGCAAACGACCCGCATACTTAACTGTGTCTAATAGCGGCGACGCGCCTGAGCTGGCGGCGCTAGTGGAGGCAGCGGCCGACGCCACGACGGCCGCCACGAGTGCGTGGGCGGCGGCGGCGGCTGAGGAAGCTGCGCGCGGGGGGCTGCAGGCACGTAGCTCCTCGATGGGCCCGGCTGCCTGTACGCCGGACCGGGAGCCTTCCGGTTTAAATTCTTTGAATTAGAAACTTTTTGTCGTTTAGCCGCATTTATATTTGAAAAGTCAGCCTTGAGTTCGACTCCTGTTTTACTAATCGATTTAGCCTGTTTTAGTGTGTCAGCCAGCGTCTCACTGAACAACAGGGAATCAATTTTCGAATTATTTAGGTGATCCTTCAGATCTTTTTTAAGCGAAAATAATATTAAGCTTCTTCTTGTCATAGAATCGCTATGCTGCATATCACAGAGTAAGCGTCCCAGGTCCATTAATTTTTGAAGCGTTTCGTTATCTTTATCCTTACTATTAAGATGCATAGTAATTATATCGCCGAGACAAGAAATGGCGCTGGCCATTTGTTTTTGCTTTTCTTCTATTCCCTTGTCACGTTTTATAAAGTTTTCGGGCACAGCGATTTTAACCTCTGGGTTTACTTTTGGGGCGTTAATTTTTTCGCAGTTAGCCGGAAGCGGGTACTTTAAAATAAGCTCCTTACGGATCTCTTTACTGAGACCCTCTGTGGCAATATGCTCAAATCGACGAACTAGCTCATTTCGGATTTCCTTACCCCGTTTTTCATCTAACGATGGGTCATCACCCAGGATTTCAAGAACGTCAGTCTCCAGCTCAATGTCTGGAGTTTTAGGTTGTTGTGTTTCTGACGTGCTAGGCTCTTCTTGAGAAACCACTGGATTAGCAAGAGCATCGTCAGCGGGAACATTTATTTCTGCTGAAGCCTCCCCAGCGATGAAGTCTAGCTCTTCCGCATCGGGTGATTGTGGCAACCAGTCAGACGGTATTAGCAGCTCATGCATAGCTGAAACCGAAACGAAAATCGTAAGATAAACGGTTTTTCATATTTCCAGCTTATGTGGTAAATATGTAGAAAGATAGCAGCAATGACTATTCATTTCTACATTTATGTAGGTAGCTAATAATTATTATTTGTTACGGCCAGTAACGGTGTATAAGTTATGGGTTAAGGCAGCAATGGCCTACCGTTTTCTAAATTGTGTTGTACGTAGGGCCTGCGACTTATTATGGGCAATGCATAAGCACAGAATAAATATGATACTTGACGGTATGTGCAGCAAAGGCAAGGGCAGCAATGGCCTACCGTTATAAGCGATAAAAAGCACCAATGGCTAATTTAGATTGCAATACGTATAATAGCGTATATTATACATAGCGTATGCTTTAAGTTTGGTAAATACGTAATAATGCACTTGTACTTACTTGGTATGAAATCTCCGTTATCTGGTGGCGGAGGTAAGTCATTTGCCGATTCACTACTATCACGCATTTTCCTTTCTAATTTCCGAACTTTACGCATTAAATGTTCCAGTTTCTCTTTAGAAGTTCTTTTAGGCATGATGTACGTTTTTGATCACGACATGAGGTAAAAGCGACTTGAGTGGTCGAGCACTAAAATGCGAATGACGCTCGTAAGCAGGCAGACTCACCAGGTAAAGTAGGGATACCCACACAAAAATAAAAATAAAAATATTCTCAACTAAGTGAAAGAGTGGTGACACCTATGCGGTACTACATGTAATAAGTAAAATAAATAGGTACTAATCTTGAGGACGAGGCGCGAAGTATAATCTAACGCATATGTAAGATTAATAAATGGGAAGTAACCACACCGATCACCGAACCTTTTGAGTTTTAGTGAATTGAATGTCACTTTACTAAGAAATTCGGGTAGACTCCTTGAGACAATTTGAAAAGTGAATCGCTTATTTCGCCGGAAGTTCGCCAGGCAAGCACGTTTGTAAATAAGTACTTATTTGATGACGAGTGACTGACTTACCATAATATGACATTGATATTAGACCAAACCCATTTTTCAGCAAATATAAATAAATTAAGACTGAAGACAACAAGCAAACGCTTACTGCCAAGAATTTCTCATAAATATTATCATCTTGACGTCTGTAATGAAATAAGTGATAACACTAACTGTTACAAACCGCGCGAACATTTAAACAGTTTAATATAGTACCCACTAGCACATAATAAATAATAGTACTACGTACAGAAGTTGCACTCCTTTGATGTTGAAGAAAGCCGCCGTTTTAATAACCTACAATATTAGATGGGCACCGCGCGTACCTACGCCGTCGACTCGTGTGTTAGGGATGACAGCAAATAGACTAAATAAACATATCTTCGCAACCTTAGTCAATGATATTATACAGTCGTGGTCAACTAATTAGGGACAATCTCTAGTTAAGCCAAATTGTGAATTTTTTTTTATTTTCCAACGAGTCTTAACAATATTCCATATCTTTTACACGTAAGTATAATTAGTCATTGATGTGCCCGATTATACAAACAATAACAACTTCTTAAACATTAAACCTCTTTACAGTATAGCTGATAGATTATCAGTGTGCTATTTGTTCAAAGAATGCTGGCTGGCCATTTAATTAGGGACACTGAGATATTGCGTTCTATTTTCAAAATTTGAATCTCAATACTTTTTTATTTCTTCTTTTATTGTTTTGTGGTAGTTTTGGCGGCAATCCAGATTTTTAATTTTAAGTTTTGAGAATTATTTTGAAGAAATATGGGCAAAAATAAAAGTTGCGATCCAACACTACGAACAATTATCATGAAGTTTGTCGAGCGTGGTTGGTCATACCGAGGGATAGCAGAACATTTAACTTGTTCAAAAACTATGGTATGCAATGCAGTGCAACATTTCAGGCGCAATAACACAGCTTTAAATGTGCCCAGGACAAAAAGATCGATTAAAACAACTCCGCAAGAAGATAGAATGATAACCAGGTTAGCTAAGAAAGATCCGTTTCTAGGCTCTATTTTAATTAAACACGAAGTGTTTGGGGCAGACGAAAGAGCCGGTGTATCAGCGAGGACCGTTCGACGACGTCTGGTAGAAGCAGGGTTGTTCGGAAGAGTGGCTCGCAAAGTACCGTTGTTGAAGAAAGAACATAGAAATGCTCGTTTGGCGTTTGCACGTAAATATGGACATTGGACCTACGCCCAATGGCAACATGTATTATTCTCTGACGAGACCAAGATTAATTTAATTTCTTCAGATGGAAGGCAATACGTACGGCGTCCTGTAAAAGCGGAAATGAATCCAAGATTCACAAAAAAGCAGGTGAAACATGGCGGTGGAAACATTAAAATTTGGGGTTCATTTTCTGGACGTGGAGTGGGACCTGTGAGAAAAGTTCGGGGTAACTTAGACCAACATCAATACAAAACAATATTGGAGGAAACTATGCTTCCCTATGCTGAGGAGCATCTTCCTATTATATGGACGTTTCAGCATGATAACGACCCGAAACATACCGCCCGTTCAGTCAAGTCGTTTCTTACCAGTCAGTCAGTATCGGTGCTAGATTGGCCAGCAAATAGCCCGGACCTCAACCCAATTGAGCACCTTTGGCACGAAATCAAGAAAAAAGTTTCAACTTATCGTACCACAACTTTAGATCAACTTAATCAAGCTTTTTGTGAGGCATGGGCAAACATTCCTATCGAAACATGTCAGAAACTGATAATGTCTATGCCACATCGGTGTCAAGCGGTAATTACTAACAAAGGTTTTGCTACTGGGTACTGATTTTACACGTAATAAAATGGAGCTTTTAAAAATATTATAATACTGGAGATTATTCGTTTTGTTTAACTCTATTCATCATTATACTTTACTGTCCTTAATTAAATGTCCAGCTACATAATTATACCTTAAAATTTAATACATGTTCAACCTTTGATATTAAATACTTTTTTCTATTTAATTATTCTCTTATTTACAGCCATTTATAGTATAGTAATCGGACCAAATTATGCAAATAATAGGTGCTGAAAAATCAATAGGGTTTTATATTTATATGTACATAACCGGTTATTGCTCTTCACTATCTTGAATGTCCCTAATTAGTTGACCACGACTGTATGTGTAGATACGTTGCCTGCCCTCCGTAGTGACTAGAACAAATCCAGGTAATTGACTGGACCTCATTTAGTCACACGTCAGTCATTGTCACGTCAATACGATCGTTACCGTTATAAGTTTTGTGTTGTTATTTGGATAAAAGGCCTTCCTGTGTATACAGGAATTGTAAAAAATTATACTGCAACCATGAAACAAGATTTTTTTTTAATTTCACTCGTAATTATTGTAAAAATAAATTTAAAATTGAAATTTTCATTTAGTGAGGACATTTGCCCTGTTGCCAATTCGATATGCATGAGTGAGACGCGTGTACTATGTAAGAGAGAGACGTTTGTGTAAGAGTGAAAGAAAGAAAACAATGGCGGCCGAGATGGCGCATAAATTCAATGAGCTCATTGGTCAACTCAACTACCTTAAAGAGTATACAAAAGTTAAAATATATGTTTATCTCTTTTTAACAATAGGCTAATGATATGATTGCATTTATTTTCTTTCCCTTTCGACGTGATTACGTCATAGAAACCATTTCGCCTTTTTTAAATGCAATTTGTTCAGGTGTAACTAGTCTATATATTAAAGGTCATTGACCTTAGTAAGTAATTTATTCTGTGATTGCACACCAAGTAAAATGTAGTTCTGTGGGTTACTTACTTACCTATTTAACAAACAAGCAGTCAAAGTCTTAGAAACAAGCAAACACTGCACGATATGACGAGTTGAAGATATAACGAAAACAAAACGGAAACCACATTTTATTAAGTTATATATATTCTATTACCTACTCGTACATCATGATAAGTACTGGCGATTTTAATTCTTACGCACTCACTATAAATATAAGTTTCGCAGGTAGGTTAGGTAGTAGCATCTCTATTAAGTCTGTGGTTAGGTACCTTCTACATCACAAGTGATCACAACAGTCACAGCACAGGTCACAGACTCACGATCGTACGAAAAAATAATTTACTTAAATAAGTAATGACATACCTACCTACCTTTACTTTCGTATTACCTATTTGTTCTGTAAACAAACTTAAGTTTAAAATAAATAAAATACAATTATAGGTACCTTCCAGAATTTTACGGTAACGTAAAAAAAGATATCTTTGAATCTTTCTGTTTATATCGACAGCCTTTCACACAACAATTATTATTGTTGCATTACACCATTATTACGGAACTTGTAGATTAAATGATATCGGAGATGTAGTTATTTTTAAACAAATCGAAATTGCGATCCGAGACCACTTAAAACTATGCCTGTGGGCTGTGCGTGTGCTCGAAAGCGCGCTGAGGCCCTGAGTCCCTGACCGATTTACAACGCCGCGTTGTCGCGCGCTGTAGGTGCATTTCGCGGTAGGTATGATGGAGTGCAAGATGCCTGCCACTAGGTACAGTGATTAAAACGTTTGCATCTTGTATGAGTACATCGCCGAAGGCACAGACGTATAAGTGTCTGTGGCCGAAGGTAACTCTATGGCGTAGCGGCTAAGGCGTTCGGGTTTAATTGTCTAACTACAACACCTATCACAATACTTGTGTACTTGATTATTGTCCTAAATAAAATAAAATGAAAAACATTTCAAGTCCATTGTTTTGCTAGTTAGCTTAAAACTAATTTTAAAATATGCAAACTAGCGAAGCAATGTTCTGTTACTTGAAAGGTAATGCTCTAGGTTCAACTTATGCAAAAAGTCCCCACCCGCGCCGCCCCGGTTTGTGATCTTGCCAGTTACGCAACTTTTACATTACCGAGTTAAAGGGTGGGTAACCAAATAAAAATGTCTCGAGCACCTCCGTGCTTCAGAAGGCACGCAAAGCACACTGCGGTTGTATTGGCCCAGGGCGTAGCCTGTTATAGCCCAGTCTCCCTTAGTGCTGTCGTTCATGTGGGAAAGGCCTGTGCCCAACGGCAGGACGTTCATAGGATAACGATGATGACAACACCGCCTTAATATAGGATTGCTTCATTGTTACTTATTTATAGCGGTAGGTACCGAAAAGAATTGAAAATAAAAGTCAAATCATTTATTAAATATACGCCTTCACAGACACAATGACATGATCGTGGTCTCTACGCGTCAAGTTAAAATATTTATTTATTTTACATTATATATTTCACTGCCATTAATTATGAGTTGGTTGATAATGTTTAGAAATAAAACGGTTGCAAATTAGAAAATCAAAACTTTGTCGAGCAAATGTTTAAAGAACAACGAACAAAAGAACAAAGTTTAAAATAACAATGGTCATTTGATCAAAAGTTCAACTGACCAAAGTCTGGAATATCAATGTTTAAATTATTTATTACACTATTGACCAAATCGTTCTAAGGTCAAAAGGATTATTGGATAAATTATTAATTATCAAATGGATTAACTGAAAAAGGTAAAAATAATATTAATATTAGCGAATAGCGCCTGTCTGGATACAGAAAGCCTTTACCTTAGAATAATAACGCTATAGAAACCAAGTTCGCGCGCCTATTTTGAAGCACATTAATTGGAGCCAGAAATGGCACCAAACGCCGGACCGCTCCGTAGTGTTCAATGTCACAGCGCGCCGAACGTGTCTCGCGAAAACAAAAAAAAAATGACGGTTTGTGCAGTTAAATTGTGTCACAACACATCTGAAAAACAAAAGAAGTGTATTAACATCACTTTTCACAGGTAAGCTTTCAGTATTTCATAGTATCTTGTAGTTAATTAGGTCAAAATATAAACGTACTGCAGTGTGATTCTCTAAGTTAAAGCCTCGGTAGCAGCGGCCTGCGCAGTGCTGTCTCTTTCATATTCATAGTATTGGAAAGAGACAGCAGATCACGGCCATGCGCGCACGTCACGCGTGTGTGAATCGGTTTAGTGCTTCATTTTTGACAGAGCGCTTGTATGAAGACTATCTTTCTATAGCGTTATTATTCTAAGGCCTTTACACAACATGACCGGCGGGTAGAACTTAGATAATAAAAAAATTAATTTAATAGTCAATTGAATGCATGTAATAATCCGTTTGAATGTGTATATATGTATGTATGTATGTATGGGGTCCATATTGGCTCATTCTCATATTAAAAGCAAAATACAAAGGTGACCTACTACAGGAGGTAGGGCAGCTGTAGGGCAGCTAGTATTTCTGTTGTCTAAAAAATAACCACGAATTGTAAGACAATGGGCGATTTTCCGAGATCAAAAAAAAAAAAGAAATTGGTTCGTAAATGACTTCATAGATGGCGCTTAGCATAGATTAGTATGGCGCTTAGTAAAAGGCGGGTTCATGAAGAGCACGTGTATGGCTGCGTAATATTTATTCTATTCCAAAATAGAAATAGGTTCTGGATGTCCTGAATATAAATAGGTAAGTAAATACTATTTTTTTATTCTTTTGGTAGACAAGTAAAAGTGTAGAATTTATTACAGCCCATAAGTAGCCCAGCTTTCATAAAACGACATCTATCGAGTGTTTTTGAACTAATTTTTACTTTTTAATTTGGGCTGTCAGAAAATCGCCCATTGCTACGCTGCGCTCCGCGATTGTCTTACATTTCTAACCTATCACGTGACCTACAGAACTAGGGCAGCTAGTGTACTATCCTCACCTCAATCATAATTATGACCTCATAATAGTGTAAAAGAAGACGTTTTTTGTTGTCGGTATGTTATTTTAATTTAACAAATGCAAGCATTTCGATGTGAACATTGCATTGTAATTATGTATTTAGATTAGTAATGATTTGCTATTTTAAAATTACATCTAGCATCTTTTGATCAGTCGTTAATTAGATGTCACATCTTAGAATAATAACGCTATAGAAAGATAGTCTTCATACAAACGCTCTGTCAAAAATGAAGCACTAAACCGATTCACACACGCGTGACGTGCGCGCATGGCCGTGATCTGCTGTCTCTTTCCAATTCTATGAATATGAAAGAGACAGCACTGCGCAGGCCGCTGCTACCGAGGCTTTAACTTAGAGAATCACACTGCAGTACGTTTATATTTTTACCTAATTAACTACAAGATACTATGAAATACTGAAAGCTTACCTGTGAAAAGTGATGTTATTACACTTCTTTTGTTTTTCAGATGTGTTGTGACACAATTTAACTGCACAAACCGTCATTTTTTTTTGTTTTCGCGAGACACGTTCGGCGCGCTGTGACATTGAACACTACGGAGCGGTCCGGCGTTTGGTGCCATTTCTGGCTCCAATTAATGTGCTTCAAAATAGGCGCGCGAACTTGGTTTCTATAGCGTTATTATTCTAAGTGTCACATACATTGGGATTATAAAAATTCTCTAAATAAAACGTTTGGTCTATTCAACTTTGTTGTTTTGCTCGTTGTTCTTTAAAAATTTGCTCGACAAAGTTTTGATTTTCTAATATGCAACCAATAAAACTGATTATTTATATATTTACTTACCAAAAATAATTTTAAAACAATTAATTTTATATAATTACCTTAATAGGTATGTTGATAATGAATCAAGTACAACTTCAATAGCATAATGTTACCACTAGTACAAATTGATATACTTAAACATTTTCTATAAGTACCTACTGCAAGTAAAATTAAATATCAAGTAATGAATAACATTATTGTTGTATTTCTTAATATTTTATTATTTCTTTACTTAGCTCTCTCAAAGTCAAAGTTTATTAAATAAGGCTTCACTTGCTCTTATTGACATTAAAACTATATTTATCCATACAAATAAATGCCAATTGTGTGTTTAAGAAGGTACTGTTTTTTTAGTACCTACCTAAGTAAATCTTTTTAATAAAGTACTTACAATAAACTTAGAACTAAATTAACTTTATACTTAATTTTTCCCCATCATATAAACTAAATTACTATTTTATGGGTTAAATATATTTATGGCACACTGTTCCTTTTTGTAGAATAAAAATGTTGTCAACGAAGGTACTGTTTTTGTACCTAAGTAAATCTTTTTAAATAAAGCACAATAAACTTAGAACTAAATTAACTTTATACACAATTTTTCCCAATCATACAAACCAAATTACTATTTTATGGATTAAATATATTTATGACACAGACTGCTCTTTTTTGTAGAAAACGTTGTCAACATTAGAGTTCCACAAAAAAAAATCATGTAAATAACTAAATTCAACGATGCCAAAGCCATGCTCAACGCAGTTTCATTGTTGGATATGTTTTACACACCCTTCTTTTCTTGTGAGCCTGATGCAGCATTAAATATTGTTGTTATTATCATTAACCATGCTTTTTGAAGGTATCCAGAATCTCCTAAGAAATTAGAACAATATACTTACTTAAAGAAAATTGTCATAGATAAAAAGTTACTAGGTAAGTACCTATGTATTATACAAAATTGCTTGATATTGTTTTTACCAAAAAACCATGTTTGTTCACCATTCTGAGGAAGTCCATCCTCCAAATTATGAGGTAACATTTAAGATTTTTGAATCGTCGTCTCAAATCTGCAAAACCACATAAAATGGTTTTATCTTTATGTCAATACTCTTTATTCTAGCAATTTTAACAAAACTGATATTTCCTGGTAAATCCCAATATAATAATAGGCATAATACTTACCTTTATTATGTAAGTAATAATTTATTTATTAAAACTTACCGTTTGAGCAGAAGGACTGATATCTTTTCCTATTATGAAAGATGCTTGTCTGTATAAGATTTATCAGCTTTAAGGGTACAGTCAATAGGTACACCTTACTACACTTAGAGCGTTGGTTTAAATAAGGTAGCTTAACCTTGCAAATTAAATCTTCCATGGAACCTGTAAAACAAATAGGCAATCTAAGTTATAAATTGATAAATGAACATTATGGATAGGTTACATTTAATATTTATAGAGAAAGTCCCTTACTGTTGTCTTATTCTTGACCTTTCTTGTCATGATTAAAGGTACTTAGGTGGATTTATTTGGCCAAAATGTTTGTATGGTTGAGAGCCCCCACAAATTGTCATGCAGCGACTTGCTTTTCGTTGCGGAAAATGTTGCATGACACACAATTATTTCGTCACTCACGTCGCAAAAACGATATTAGCACGCAATTCCCGGCAGACCTTAGCTAGATATTTGAAAGTTCGTAAACGAGAACTCCGAGAACTATCTACAAGTACAACAAACTCGGGATTTCGTTAATTTGCTCCAAGCAACGTCGGAAAACATTTATTCCTTAGCGCCTGAGCACCATTCTTTGATATTGCAGTCTACAATAGCCCTAAAAAGAGCATTATAAACAAAACTTTCAACACAACACAACTCTTCCTTCATCAGCTGATCAAACAATCGCCATTTTGTGTGACGTTAAGCGTTAATTTTTATCTTCAATGTTTGAGTGATCGTTAGATTAGCGATTCTTGGCTTGTCAAACTGTCAATTAGGTCTATTTTAGCGTAAATTTTACGACGTAGGTACCTTTTGCTTATGTCAATCCCATACATTCTGTTTATCGTAGCGTTGATTTCGTAGCGTTTAATTTGTTTGCCAATGGGCGATTTTCCGAGATCAAATAAAAAAAAGAAATTGGTTCCCATATGACTTCATAGATGGCGCTTAGCATAGATTAGTAAAAGGCGAGTCCATGAAGAACACGTGTATGGCTACGTAATATTTATTACATTCCAAAATAGAAATAGGTTCTGGAGATCCTGAATAAAAATTTGTAAGTACTATTTTTTTATTTTTTTGATAGACAAGCAAAAGTGTAGAATTTATTACAGCCCTTAGGTAGGAACGGGTCGGCTTTCATAGAACGCCATCTATCGAGTATTTTTGAACTAATTTTTATTTTTTAATTTGGGCTGTCAGAAAATCGCCCATTGACTAGGCCCGTGCGGGCTTTCACCGGATGTGCGCGGTCTAGTCTAGGCCGATAGGGATCTCGGGTTGTAGCAGTGCGGGCTTTAACCGGAACCGAAACCTCACGGCCCTCGTGTGACATTACCACAGACGTATATTATACGTCTGTGGACATTACAAAGTCTCAATATACCTACGCTATATTTTTTGAAACCTCTATTTTGCCGAATATTGCAGGAAAGGATTTTTGACTAGGTTGCGCAATCTACAATGCCATAGCCATAGACAGCAAATTAAATTAAAAAAGAAAGTGACGCCTGCCACCCGCTACAGCTTGGCATAGCTTTATTATTGTCAAAAATATTGTAAATTTCAGGCTAATTGATAAAATGTTGCTTGATTTAGCGTAATTATTAAACGATTTTCAATGTTTATGAGTTTTAAATAAGTGTACATTGTTGTATAATTCAAAATGGAATCAGATTCTGGATTGCATGGTGAAATTCCTGATGGCGCGGAAGTGTCGCCTTTAGCCGAAAACCAACCAGCAGATGCAAATGCTGCTGATACTTCTGAAAATAATGTCACAAGTCATGATTCTGAAGCTGCTACTACAGCAAGTGAAGAATCAGGTAAGATTGGATAAACATTCTTATTGATTTTTATTTAAACCATGATGTGATTGATTCACATTTTAACTTGATGGTCACACTTCTCTGGTGGGATTCGAGCTCCCTTGGGGCTTGCAGCCCCCTAGTTTGGGTGTTGTGAGTTGAGAATCCACCTGAATCCTCTCAATTTTATATATTTATTCTCCAATATGAAATCGAAGCAAGTTCTTTAATAATAAAATTTATTTTCAATAAATGGTAAGTATTCTTTTTTATTATTTAAATGTTTTGTTTGTAGCATCAAATGTTGCAGCACCTACCAGCAGTAGTGATGCTTTAAATGGAGATCAAGAAGATCAGGCAACAGTCAACGAGGAGCAGGCAGCACCAGCTGCCGATGAAGGTAATTTCTTCTAATACATACATTGATTTCCAATTTATTTATTTAATAATATGGACAACAAAACAGATAACAACCAAATAACATTAAGATAAGATATGTAGGTATTACAAAGTTTAGTACCTACTAGATTGCAATCCTATAATATGTTGACACATCAATTTAAAAATGTTCAAATCAAGAAAGTACTACTCTTCACATAATAGTACATATTCACATAATATTCTATATATATTCCATAATATTTTATACATAACTTATTAGGATAATATATGAGTTGACAGGATAATATTAAATAAATAACTCACAACAGTATTAACCTCTAGAACCCCAAGTCGCATGAGGCCGCACTGACAGAGCGCGCCTTTCTGTCAAACCCCAAGCGGTCGTATAAGACCCCGATCTCCCACTTGACTTTTTACTGTGTTTTCATAGACTTACAGACTACTTTAGTATGAACAAGGTCAATTATATCGGTTCTGTGGTACATTTTATGCATCATGATCGCAAAATATAGCATAGTCTGTGCTTGATTCTGTAATTTTCGACGTTGACTGTTGCACCAATTTCTGTGTCTGAGTGAATTAGTCGCTGTGTTTTGTGTGCTGTTTTTATTGGATTTTTCTAATGTAATTAGAAAATGATTATTGAGACTAATGATCGTATTTAGGTAATATGTTGTATGAAATACATCGTTATTACTAATAGATAAAGCGTGTAAAGTCCATAAGCATGTTTCCGATTTCCGAGTGATTTTTAGAGAAATACCATAATACAAACAAAATAAACTGTTGCAATCATCAACTTATTTTGATACCTGATGGATAGGAAATATATCAGTTAGTATATTGTTGTTTACAAAACGACAAAATATGGTTTGATTTTAGAGTAATTTTTTTTACAAAAGGCGGCAATTCGTCATCTGCAATTTCAAAAATATTATGGCGCACCTGCTGTCATTATTTTTGACATTTAAATTCCAAGTCTGAGGGGTTAAGTAAGTGTAAGTGCAAGCTGGTTTACAGAATATTTAAACTTTTTGGTTGCTGGATCACTCTGTTATCTTTGATAGATACCTCGTAAAGTCGACACATTCTTACTAAGGGATTATAAAACGATACGTGTTATTCTTATGAGTATTCAGGTAAAATGTCTTGTTCGGTATTCAGAGGGTTGCGCCTCCTAGTGATGTTAAGTTTACTTAAAAGGTATGCCGAATCGATCACTCCATGGAGAGCTTTATGCAGTTGCCTTGAATTTGTGAAGTCTATCAATGTAAGAAATGAGACTATGACCAAGACGGCATTTGTAGCTAAGTATCCTCAGAGCTCTTTTCTGAACTTTTTCTAGACTATCAGAGTGGACTGTGTAGCAAGAAGACCAGATAACACAAGCATTTCTAGAATTAAAAAAGACTCGAAAAAAAAATAATTTGTTCGCAACAAAATTTGCGTTAAAATTATATAAACCATATTCTAGAAAACTTTGAGGATTTTTAAAACCTTTGTCTGCCTAGTTAGGAAGCTCAGCAGTTGCAGTGCTTAATGTACTCATAGTGTTCACGGAATGTTAGCTCAGAGTCAAACAGCACACCAAGATCCCTAGCCACAGATTTCCTATCAAGTATCTTCTCATTTAGTCGAAATTCGAATCTTTGTTTGTTACGCTTCTTAGTAAAAGATATAACAAAACATTCTTTTAAATTCAGATACATTCAATTTTGCCCACACCATTCAGAAACCATGTCTCCCTGTAGCTCACGACAATCAGATGAATTTTGTATTTTTCGGTATACCTTTAAATCATCAGCGTAAAGAAGGCAAGGACTGGATAATTTACCAATCAGTTCGTTTATGAAAATGATAAAAAATAACAGACCAAGATGCGACCCCTGAGGAACACCGCATTTTATAATAATTCGTGACGATTTAAAGCCTTTAATAGTGACCAGTTGGCTTCTATTATTGAGATAGCGTAGAAGCGTAGAAGGTTCCCATGAATACCAAAAAAAGCAAATTTTGTTACAGAGCAATAAATGATTAACCCTGTTGAATCGTTTGAACTTTAAGACAATCGCTACGCTGCGCGTCGCGGTTGTCTTAAAGTTCTAACCTATCACGTGACCTACAGGAGTAGGGCAGCTAGTATTTCTGTTGTCTATTAAATAATCATAAAACACCAAGAATTACACTTTATAAACATGCTTTATTGCTGTTAACAATTCTTCGTATGGGTCTTTTTTCGAAAACTAAGAGGCTTTTTAGAAAATGCAAATGTGCATTAGAATCTCTGATTTTTTTTATATCAAAGTGGAATACTCGTTTTATACAAATTGGTGCACCATGTTTTAAGATCCAAGCCCTATTGAAAACCGCGGAACATACATGGGGCGATTTGGGTGCCCCTTGAGCTGCTCTACCTCTGGGCTTCCGCTTGACCATATATCTTGGGACACCTTGTATATTAGTTAATTAAATTGTCAACAGGTAATGCAGAAGAAGAGATGGATCTAGATGACACAGCTGCTGGCGCGGTCGCAGATGAATCGGCTTATATTGGAGATAACTGTTTGTCAACACCAGTAAGTAACTTTTTTATGTTACTTGCTTACCTGAAATTTTCCAAGAATGGTGATAGTATAAACCTAACATTTTACTATCAATGTGGTAAATATATTTTTAAACCTGACTACATGTGGATTGGGTTATGGCCATATGCCCATGGGGTGATAGCACATGTGCTTTGTTTATGTGTCCTGAGCCCAACAGTCGGATGTTTACAAGCTAAGGGTCATAGCACACATATCAATTCGGAAAGAGATTGTCACCATATCAACTCGAGCCGTTTAGTATTGTTCGTATGAAACTCAACAACTACTGCAACGCCCACTAATAGGAATCGTAACGTAATCGCCTCGCCTCGGGACGCTTGTCCCCGCGGCGCGGTGCGTGGTCAACTTGCAGTTTCCGCGTTAACGTCTTTCCGTGACCTAGCTTACGTCTCTTCGTCCACGCCCCTCCCGCGGCTAGCATTGTCGAACGTGTTGTCATGATCGCGTGGCGTAAGCGCGGCGTCACCTAGCCGTAGCCGAGTCGACTTACCGAAGCTGCTGATCCGCTTTGGTTACAAGCTTGCGTTAGGTAGATGCCTGGTTAGCGGCGAGGCGAAAGGCGATACGGTGACCATCCTTTTCCGAGTTGATGTGTGCTATGACTCTAATAATGATGACCAAAATATCTGGTAATCTTCGGCCTCGCCCTCTTCCGGCAATGCATCTACGATTCCCCTGGTATTGCTAGTGTCCGTGGGTGGCTGTGATTGCTTTTATCGGTTGATAAACTTTCATTGGTTATTATTATTATTATTCTTCTTAGGAGACAGAGAGTCAGCAGGACCCAATATCAAAAGAACAAGGCTTGGATGATGCCGATGGTGCCGACGGAACTGCGGAGGAGAGCCCCGACCAGTCTATCAGCTCAGCCATGCCTATCGACAGCGGGGTTGGGGAGGGAGACGGTGCGCCTATGGTGCAGGATGGTACGTCATACATAAATACACTCACGATTAAATCCTCAAAAGGGTTAGTCAGAGACTAGGCAATGAGGACCGCAAAAGCAGTGCAAATGCCACAGTCCACGTTTCGACAAATGACAACTGGACATGTGCTCAACGTTAGGTGGTGAGCCCATCGCCGCTTTATGCTGTTGGATGTTTGAGCAGTCTGCAATCCGTTAGTTGCCTTTTACGCCAAGAGATGGGTTCGTAGTTTGGTTTTAATAATTTTCTATATCTTGTGATGCTCAACTAGGTAGTTCCAACCTTATATTATCTAAGATCAGATGTAAAATTGTTAACGAACTAAATGTTTTTTGATTTGATTTTGATAATGAACCGCCGCCCACACAGCTCTACGGTACGCGTCGTCGTATTTTATTTTATTGTTAATTGAATGTTTTGTGCATTTGAGTACTGTAAGCAAAGTATCATGTGATATGCTTTGGGCATTGAGCAAGTTTGAGGAGGAGGTTTTACGATAGCAGTAATGCGTTTACAGCTGTCCTATAAAAAGTTCGCAGTTGCTAAACAACATTTGCATTGTCCAATAATAGTTTCTTTCTAATTAGATGAATCAAGTACAATGGACGAAGACATGGGAGGTGGCGAAGGCGTAGCCAGCAGCGATGACGTCAACGACATCAGCAGTGCAGCCCAAGAAATACTCAGCACAGGAATTAGGTAGGTTTTTTACAAAGAGTTTTTATGCCAGACATTTTTTGTTACTTGGTTAAGGGGGTTAGGAGGTAAACGAAAAATTAGCTGTTTTATATTATCTGTTAAACAAAAAATCAAAATGTATTACAGAACGTATGAGGCGATGACTGTTTCCAAAACACGATTGGAAACATTTTGCTAGATTGAAAAAAATCCATAAATTACCTCTAAAAGGAGAACCGGCACTTTGCATAGAAAAAATGCTAAACTTGTATACAATAGAATTTGGTCATAAAGTAAAGCTAATATTATTTGCTACCTAAACCAAGTTTTGTTTTATTTTTATCAAATCGCGGATAACAGTTATTTAATTATTAATATTTTTTAATATGGAAACACAGTCTTCAAAAGGTAGACATGTTACTTTAAAAATGTCTAACGTGGCTGCATAAACCATAATTCTTTTGCTTTTAAAAAAGGGAAATGTCAACAATAACGTCACGTCATGTTTTATTTGACAGCTAGCGGCTGTACAACTGTCATTTGTTGACAGATATTGCCAGATACATATTAAATTACAGATTAAAAATTAAAAAAGCATACAACTTAAGCATAAAACGCCGGGTCTCCTTTCATATAAATGCACATTACGACCGTGTTTTGCAATAATAATTCCTAAATAATCATAAACATGTAGATATTTACAATGATATTATAATATTACTATAATATCATTGGGTACCTATTTACCTTTTCGTTTTCTTGACTGTTTTAGATTTCCAAAAAACTAAACATTTTTATTAACTTTTGATAAAAATGTGAATGGCGCTTACGAATTACCGCAGACCCCGCACCGCGAAATATCCGCGAGGGCTTGGAATTTTCGCTGACCGCCTACCCCCCCTTAGTTTATTTTTATATTGAAAGCTAGTTTAGACGAGTTTTAGTCCTCGGCGAACATTTTGGTCTGTCAAAATCACTTAGAAATATATTGCTTAACGCATACGACCGATTAGGAATAAGCCATCTATTCTGACGTACAAATTGTTTCTTATCTTGCATTTGCTATGCTCTATATTTATTCAAAAAATGGTAGTCTTAGCCTCGGTAACCACGGATAGATTGTTGGATTTAATGCGAGAATTCGTGGTTCAATTTAATTACCATAGCTTTTACTCATTTCTAACACAAATGCATAATTAAATTATATAATGACCCGACAGACGTTGTCCTGTCTAATTCACAATGACAACTCAACTGACAGGAAAAAGATAAATGTCGCAAAGAAGAAGTAAGAAAATTGCAAAAAGTTTTTAGAGTCTGGCTAACGAAAGCTGAACCAGGAAAAACGCCGCAAATACAAAAAAATCATGACTGTACACAGGGTCATTCACACAGCTGCAATTTTCTCAGAAAAATTTCAATTTGACATACGACATGACACCTCAGATAGACACACATAGAGACAAAGTGTTGCCAATCAAATAACTACGAGGTTCTGCTTTTGTTGGCCAGGTCTTTTTATGTTAATAGTTTTTTTTAAAGATTTTTACTTTTTTTCTCACCATTTAAATCTTCCCTGAACTTTCACAAATATTTCAAGATCAAAATTAGCCAAATCGGTTCGGTCATTCTCGAGTTTTTGCGAGACAAACTAACAGCAATTCATTTATTTATAAATTAATAAATATTGTGTCAAAATCGCATTATTAGTAATCTTTTTAGAAAAAATGATTATTATCCTATGACATGTTCTACTTGAAGCTAGACGTTTTCATTCATTCATACATACACACTTCACGCCCGTTTCCCAGAGGGGTAGGCAGGGCCCACGCTTTCCATTTGCTACGATCCACTCACACACATCCTTTGCTTCACTTACTTCTTCTTTGTTCCTAATATACAGGGTTAATTTTGGCCCCCCCGCCAAAAGTAAATATGCGGTAAAAAAAGAAACAATAAAATATCAGACGTAAAAATAATGAATGTTTTCTTTTTTTTAATTACAATTTTCTGCCTGCTTTTTATATCCTATAGTTCTAGGTAACCTCGCGGTCAAAGCGACGGCGCGCTGTCATTGGTACACGGGGTGAATAATAGCGGTCACGCGCATGCGCTATTATAACCGCTATAGGCCGCGCGCTAGGTCACAATAATTTTATTTTTCTTAAGGAAAAGTTGAAACAAAAATGTAAAAAAATAATGTTTTTTTATTTCATTATTCGGTTGTACTGCTGCTATAGGATCACGTAATTTTCTCAGTGTCTTCTACCGGAACTACTACGGAGAGTGCTCTGAAGAACTTTTTGATCTTATCCCGCCCTCTCCTTTCCTCTCCCGGACTACACGTGCTGGTCTTAGGAACCACCATCATACTGTACAGACTATCAGTACTCGTACCAAAAAATTTGGCAAGTCGTTCTTCTGTAAGACCATTCGGCTATGGAATTCTTTGCCGGCGCATGTGTTTCCCAGCTCCTACAGTCCCGGGTCTTTTAAGCGGGCCGTGAAACGGCATTTATGCAGGCCGTCATGAATGGGTGCGCTCGTTATCGTGCTTATTCCACGTTGGGGCGCGCTCTCATTATTTTGTACTGCGTCGGCTGCTTACCATCAGGCAGGATGCAGTCACTATGAGGTATCAGTATAAAAAAAAACGTAAAAAATTTGGCGGAGGTCCAACTGTATACTCGTCGGTTTAGGGTACCTACTTTGTACATTTTCAAGTGCTATTTTGTAGTTTCTCATTTTATTCGAGACATATTGCAGTTCCAGCACAGCCGAAGGCGGAGCGGACATATCGAGCAGCGGCCAGAGCGAGCCCACCTTAATATCGTCCACTGCCAACGGTCCGGCGGTGTTGCATTCGTTCTCCATCGCCCCACAGCCACAGCAGCAAGCCAATGAGTTTGTATTCCTTTTTCGACTCTGTATTTGTTAAGAGGCCTATTACATCTCGACTGTGATTTTTGCGTAAAATGGCTAATTTTGGCGTTATGGATCTCAGAAACAAAACTACATTAACAATTATGACTTATTGAATAGTGTACAATAGCTATTGGAATAATGCTTAGCGGCCTCGCTTTTTGTAAATTTTGCTTAACTCTTTAATTAAACGCAAAATTGCAGAGAAAGATAAGTGCGCGAAGGCACTTTTTTGAGCTCATCGATTGAACTACTGTTCTAAACAAGTGAAATTAAAAAAAAGATAATGTTATCTCTTATATAGTCGAATAGTGCGTAGCGGCCTCGGAATATATCATTGATTTTATATGGGAAAAAAATCTTATTCTAAACAAAAAAACTTCGAAAGTCGCTATAAGTTAACTGTGAATATTTCCTTTCTAAGATAATGTTATTGAGCAAAATGTATACCAGAGTAATTGTTACTTCATGAGGAATAAAGATTTTATAATGAATTTATTATCCATTTCGATAAAAACGATAAATACAACTGCAAAATTACTACAAAATGCGATGCGCCGGCCGTCCGAATTCAACTTATGCTTACAAAATGGAGATTTGTAATATTATGCACAAATTTATTATCCTATTTCGATAAAAACGATAAATACAACTGCAAAATTACTACAAAATGCGAAAATGGGCATTTTACGCAAAAATCACATTCGAGATGTAATAGGCCTCTTAATAAGTATGTAACGATCTTGTTACGGGGTCATCTTACAAAGTGCAAACAACATTACTGTACGTGATCAACTCTGAAATGACGAAAAACATTAGCTGTTGCAAACAAAACTGCAGATACTATATTTGACTTAAATGTTTTTACCATTGAAAATGGTTATCAGATGCAAATCGCCTGAGACGTATTTTTAGGAGGATCGAAATGGAAATAGTACCAAGAATTTATTGAGACACGAGAACGCTCACAGCGTTTGAATTTTGAAAATCGGCTGGTAAATTTTTTGGAATTGTTAAAATTGTTAATAAAAATCGGGTTTGTTTACTAAATTGTAGATATTGTATATATTAATCGGACGCCTTGGCGCCCGATGAATGAACTTCACTTAGGTTGTAAAAGAAAAGAAAATGTTACTTATTCTTTGTGTTGTGCAGTGTTATAATTCGACTTGTAAGTAATGTAGTTTTGTAATTTTAGGGAAGTAAGTTTAACTGAATAGAAATTCTTATTATTCAACTTGTAATGTGTTATTCACAATCAAATTTTTTTTTGTAAATTTTTGTATTCATTTTCAATGCTCCGATTTTTGCGGGGACTGCATAATCTTTTTTTTTTGTAATTTCAGAGTTGGTCCCATACAAATAGTTGTTCTTTGCATTTAATAGGATGACCCAGTTGCGGGATTATGATGATTTTTTATTCTACAACGGGTAAGCGCTTGGCCCTCATTGGCCCTCATTCCACCTGATGGTAAGTGACAATGAGGCCAAAGATGGAAGCGCGCTTCACCCGGAATCCTCAACCACTGAGGAACTGGCTATCTTATCTAAGCTAAATGTCCGCTACAATCGCCAGAATTCAATTTTAATGTGACACCTAGTTTATAATACCTGCTGTTGTAAATGTACGGAATGGTATTCTGTAGTTGTGTCATTTAAATGAGTAAAATTAACAAGATTTTGTTTAGTGTAATGTCATGTAAATTGTTAAGATGTTCTCATACCACTTTACTAAAATCTTAACTGCTACATTTTGCTTGCAAATATTTATTATGTTAAACTACCTATTACCAAATACAATTGTATACAATATGAGTTAGCATAAATTATATAAAATATCAACTATTTAATTTTCTTGTCGTCTAGGTCCTTCGGCGACGCGGACACGTCCGAAATGGGGGGTGCAGCCGATACAATGCCCACAGTAAGCGAATCGATGCCGCTACTCGCTTTGGCGGCCAACGGGTCGGCGTTGCTCTCACCCACCTTTACGCAAGGTAAACGATTTGTGATGTGGCGTGTATACTTTTTTTTTTCTCTTAAATAATTTTTCGTGCGAACAGCACATTTAGCCAGTGTCAAGTAAGATATAATAGTAATTATTTTCTTTGCACTAAGTAGATGGCAATGAGTGATAATGAACGTATAATGGTACATGATATTCCCCCAAACCCCTCGAGACTCGATAAAGTTGTGGGACTTTATTAAGATCTCATACGGACTTCTTGAGAGAATTTGAAAAGTAATGTTGCACTGTTTTGTTTTATTTGCCAACACTCATGCACGTTCACGAACATTTATCAGTAAATAATCCACCATTATTTCACATTAATATTGGAAACACAAATTATAGAAAATAAAATAAAACTGCAGACATGACGCTTCACTTTCCCGCCAAGAAGTCCGCGGCATACTTTTCAGGGTACAGAGTGCGGGTATTTAACCCTCCTAACCTTTAGTGAGCCAGCGTGGTGGGTTATGGTCCAGTATCCCCGCTATTGTCAATGTGGGAAAGCCTGTGCCCAGTTGTGGGATGTTTAAAGGCTGATGATGAAGAGTACTGTTCGTTTTGTTAGTTAACAAAAATGTTACATAATTAACAATGCCTCCTGGCGACAAACGAGGGTAATTGTAATTTTGCCGTACTAATTGGCTATTTGACAGTTGCTAGAATAAAATATGAAATATTTCGGATATGGTAGATTATAATTTAACAATAATTATCCAATAGTGTTTTTTTATTAAGATAATTTGTACTTACTTAAATATTTTATTTTTACAAAATAAATTTGCGATTTTTTATCTTTCTATTACAAGCCCCGAAACATGGGCGGCCATGATTGAGCTTCGTGTGACGTCACATTTCACAAAATAAACAAAAACTGTCTGTCAGTTTTCAAGTGACGTCAGAGGGCCAAATGTCACGTAACCAACCGTTTTCGCACTAAATTTGAAATGAATGAGGAAAAATATAGCTTTTTCGAGAAAAATAATATTGTACGCGGAATAAAATAAGCGTTTGTAATTTTTAAAATACTTTTCCGAAAACTGTCAAGTACCTAATTCTCGTTATCGTTAACGCAATGGTGACTAATCATCGTACAACACTTATTAGGTTTTAAAAATGTTTAACTTGGAAGTTTGTATGGGAAGCCGAAATACGTAAACCTTCTAAATCAACCATAGTACATTGTTACCCTAGGGGTGAAAGTAGCTTTTTTACTCCCGAGACGGGGTTTGGCACCCGAGCGTAGCGAGGGCGCCATTACTTCGAGGGACTAAATAAGTCTTTCACCCGAGGTAAACACTGTGCTTTTCATTACGAATACAAGAAAATTAACTAAAAATAAAAACATGAATTAGCAAAAGAAAAAATTAGTTTAGCCCCTTAGTCGCATTTTACGACACCCAAGGGTAGAAAGGGGTTAGTAGTGTTATTTTGATGAGCCCATTGCCGCTCTATGCTGTTGGATGTATGTGCAGTCTTTAGTCCGTTAGTCGCCTTTTACGACACCGAAGAGAAGAGAGAGGTTGGTAGTATTATTTTGATGTGCTCATCGCCGCTCTATGCTGTTAATTGTATGTGCAGTCTTTAGTCCGTTAGTCGCCTTTTACGACACCGAAGGGAAGAGAGGGATTGGTAGTATTGTTTAATGAGCCCATCGCCGCTCTATGCTGTTGGATGTATGTGCAGTCTTTAGTCCGTTAGTCGCCTTTTACGACACCCAAGGGAAGAAAGGGGTTGGTAGTATTATTTTGACGAGCCCATCGCCGCTCTATGTTGTAGGATGTATGTGCAGTTTTTAACCCGTTAGTCGCCTTTTACGACACCCAAGACAAGAGTTGGGTTGTTGGTATTATTTTAATAATAAGTCACAACTACACATGACAGGTAGGTACTGTCAGAAAAACGATTCTCCCTAGGGCGGGAAAGTACTACTTTTCACCCGCTCCTCAGGCAACTTCAGACCTACTTTCCGAGTATGAGCAATTAAAATTTTTTTTCTATTTTTTTACAAACAAATACCTATTTATTAATGGATATAAGTGGAAAAGTTAGTATAGATTCGTTTGTTCATCAAGTACTCATACGTGTGAAATAATTTTACAGAAGAAAACTAAATATAGTATATGGGAAAAGGCGGGCTTATCGTTGAAAGCTATCTCTTCCAGACAATTTTTGGTTTTTGGACCCAAGAAGGAGAAAGAGGAAGCGCGCAAAGTACAAGTAAATAGAATTGAATGTAATTCGTCGATCAGGTGAGGAGGGCGGGGCGGGTTCGGTCTCGTCGTCAGTGGCGGCGGAGACGAGCGCTGAGGCGGCCGCTGAGGCTAGTTTGGAGGGCGAGGGCGCGGTGAGCAGCTCGGGCTCCGCCAATGGGGCGCCGCCGCTGCCGCCCGCGGACGCGGCCCATGCGCTAGCTACATTGGCCAGCGCTGCACTCCACCACCACGAACAGGTATGTATTAGGGTTGAGTTAAGATTGAATGTTTTTGACGACCTCCTTGGTCGAGTGGTTTGTACACCGGTTTTCTTGGTGTCGCCATCTCTGAGGTCCCGGGTTCGATCCCCGGTCGGGTCAATTTAGAAATTATTGTTTTTCTAAATTTTCTCGGGTCTGGGTGTTTTCTATGTATAATAAGTATGTATTTAAGTATTTTAAGTATGTTTATCCGTTGTCTAGTAACCATTTAACGAGTTTCTTCGAAGCTTCTCTTGGGCTAGATAATTGGTGTGATTGTAGGAAAGATTTATTTATTGTTTTATTTAATGTTGCTCGCTCAGTAGCCATTTCTGTTAGCGAATCCTTTAGGTAATGGTATTTTTTAATATATTAATTTTAAAAACAGCCACTATACAAACTTATTGACATAAAACATATTTATAAGTACTTATTATATACACATTCAATTTGCCTAATATTTTTTTTATAATTTAAAGTACTTCTAATACCGCTATTATGTGTTAATGTTGAGAGGAATTTTGTTTTATTTATTGCTGGTTGCTCAGTTACTTATTTTCCTTCAACTTTACATTGGCAAAGGTTTACTTATTATTGTTACATAAAGTAAGTTTTTGTTTGTACAGAGATTCCTATTAGTCGTCGATAAGGTTGCAAGTATGTAATGTTATTAATTATTTTGTGCAGGCCGAATCGGAAGAGCCCAAACAACTGAATGACGAAGATGCGTGGTATACTGTCGGTATTGTAAAGGGGACTACTTTTACGGTGAGTAGCTCGTAGCTCGTACTCGTAGCATTTATTCGTACGTAGAGGCCCTGTCGAGGTACCCCTCTCGCAATAGCACGTTGACCTATCCTTTGTAGTAGCACTTAAACTCATAATTAAATTTTCTATACTTATAGGGTTTCCCCTTTTCCTTAAGGTTTATTCATATACATAGGTTTACATAATAGTTCTATAAAAGTAGTTGATTGATCGGAGTATAGTATAATATGATCTATAGCGCTGCACACTCGCTGCGGTCGCGTGACGTGACATTCAGCGGCTAGTTTAAATGCGTTCATAAAGCGCTTTTACATATAGGCCATTTAGTCGCGCGTCAGTCGCGGCTGTACCACGGATCCCTTCATACTACAGCGGCTGCAGCGCGGCAGCATATTTTAGAAGCGTCACAACTCCGCTACTTAAATATGAATTAAGGTCAATTCATACATATCAGTGAAGTCACAGTTCCGGCAGAGTACCGGCACAGTGAAAAATATTCTTTCATACATTCTCTATGAATTTTGTCAAAAAGAACGTGATTTGCCGGTGGCGGCAATGACACTGAGAGCATTATCACTGACAGGTGGGGATGCGTTCATAGAGAATGTATGAAAAACACTGTGACGGTACTGTGCCGGCTTCACTGTTAAGTGTGAACCAACCTTTAGGATTGCCAACCATGCGACAGTTAAGTAGCACATGAAAGCCACGTTGCAGTTGCGCGACTAAAACGCCTTCATGTGAAAGCATTGTGAGACTGCTTTTTTTTCATAAAGATTATTATTAATGTGATAATTGTGTCCTGTTAACCCATCCTGTTAATCTAAATGACTGTGTAGGAGTGGGTTCACGTCAGTAGTCTAACGGTGCTATGAGGATTGAACCACGATTTCTCGCGTTCAACCCGCGCATCTATCCGCTCGGCTACCGACGTCTTTTTAAGAAAAGTTTAGATTTAAGTGGGTCGTAACTAACCAGTATTTCTATTCCAATTGTATTTTATGTAAACAGGTGCAAAACTACATATCGGACCCCAACGTGGATCTGTCCAATCTGTCGCTGGACAATTTACCCGAACTAACGGGGCTGGCGACTTCACCGCTGGAGCACGGCACCGCCTACAAGTTCCGCATCGCCGCCGTCAACTCGTGCGGCCGCGGCGACTACAGCGAGGTGAGTCCTTGTTGCCAATCACCATTATACACCCTTAATTATTTATTTGTCTATAAGAAATTAAGAGTGAGTTCCACCCATGAAAATGAACAACTTTCCCCAAGAAACCTATGTGCAAAAATAACAAAAAGAATTTCGACCTCCCATACAAAACTGTCCGATCAGCTGACGACAATAGTATTGGAGGTCGAAATTTTTTTGTCATTTATGCAGGCAGGTTTCTTGGGGAAACTTGTTCAGTTTTATGGGTGGAACTCACCCTTAATTTCTTTCAAACGAATAAAAATTAAGGGTGTTATAGTATTAGCCGCTGGAGCACGGCACCGCCTACAAGTTCCGCATTGCCGCCGTCAACTCGTGCGGTCGCGGCGACTACAGCGGGGCGAGTCCTTATCACTAATCACATCATCAGCCTATAAACGTCTCACTGCTGGGCAGGCCTCCCACGTGGACAATACCACGTGGGGATATTGGGCCATAACCCACCACGCTGGCCCTATTCGGGTTGGTGGGTTTTAACGATTGTCATCTTACGACAACAACCGGGACCAACGGCGTAACGTGCCTTCCAAAACACAGAGGAGGTCGAGATGTTTTTTTATTTGGTCACCCTTCCAGGGACCCGGCATTGCGAAAGTTACTTGGCGGGCAATATATCACATTATATAAGGTGACTGCTAGAAACCGCAAGAAACTTAAGGGCTGGTCAGGTCAAGTGTTTTAAACATGACAAAAATGACAAATTAGGAATTCGTGTTTTTTTTTTTCATTTTTAATTAAGTAAATAATTCATTTTGTGAATTTTAATTAAATAATCTTTAAGTATCTAATTTATTTTAAAGCAATAACATAAAATAAAATGAAAAACAATTAGAAATAACGATTATTTACAACGCGTGGGCAACGGCCGGCCGGCCGACCGTCTGTTGACCTTTTCGCGTCAGCTGGGCGATAAGTACCTACGTTACTCTGCAATGAGACCCCGTTTATCATTTTTGTCATGTTTAAAACACTTGACCTGACCAGCCCTTGAAGTTTCTTGCGGTTTCTAGCAGTCAGCTTTTATAGTATTGGCCGCTGGAGCACGGCACCGCCTACAAGTTCCGCATCGCCGCCGTCAACTCGTGTGGCCGCGGCGACAACAGCGAGGCGAGTCCTTGTTGCTAATTACATACATACATACTAATAGGTACGAGGGGCGTTCAAAATATTCTCGGTATTGATACGTTACAACCTCTTTTATATATATATTTGTTACTGGCCGCTAAGATTCATCCATTGACATTAAAAAAAAGTAAAATTGGAACCGAGATGTTCTTTTGTTTTTCTGCAATTGCCGAACAAACATGAACACCATGAGCGAATTAACAATTTTAACGAAATTAGAGCACCGATCCGTCATAAAATTCTTGTCAAAACAGGGTAAAAATCAAAAAACCATAAAAGAGGAAATGGATTGTGTTTACCGTGAGTCTGCTCCTTCTTTATCTACTATTCAAAAATGGTCAAGCGAATTTAAGCGTGGAAGGGAGAGTATTGAAGATGACCCTAGACCTGGCCGGCCTGTAGTGGCTACCTCACAAGAAAATATTGATAAAGTGGAAAAACTTATATTGGAAGACGGCCGAGTGAAGGTAAAATCTATAGCTCAAGTAACCAATCTCTCTATTGGTACCGTACATGACATTATACATGACCATCTTAATATGTCAAAAGTAAGTGCAAGATGGGTTCCGCGAATGCTGACGCTTCTTCAAAAGGATATGCGTGTGGCTTGCTGTTCAGATTTTATCGACCTGTGTGGTGAAAATCCCGATGAGGTGCTGCAAAAAATAGTTACTGGAGATGAAACCTGGGTTCATCATTATGACCCAGAGAGCAAACAGGAGTCCATGCAGTGCCACATTAAGGGTTCAGCTCATCCCAAGAAGTTCAAGGTAATCCCGTCAGCTGGCAAGGGCATGGCCACAATATTTTGGGATTGTGAAGGAGTTTTGCTTATCGATTATAAAGAAAAAGGTGTAAATATCACAGGGCAGTACTACGCTAACGTTATACGTCAATTAAGAGATGCGATCAAAGAAAAGAGGCGAGGAAAGTTAACCAAAGGTGTTCTGCTTCTGCATGACAACGCCCCTGTCCATACTGCTCATATTGCCAAGGCAGCTATTGTTGAATGTGGGTTTGAAACTGTTACTCATCCACCCTATAGTCCGGACTTAGCCCCAAGCGACTTCTTTTTGTTCCCCAATCTTAAAAAGGATCTGCGTGGAAATAAATTTTCTGACGATGAAGCGTTGAAGACAGCCGTGGAGGAGCATTTTTACACCAAAGATAAAAAATATTTTTATGAGGGATTAAAAAAAATAATTGATCGATCTTATAAGTGTATGAACATAGGGGGGGAGTATATTGAAAAATAAAAATATCAAACTTTTCGTACTTGTTTGTTTTTATCCACATACCGAGAATATTTTGAACGCCCCTCGTATAAACTCAATTCTTCACAATACCCATTTATTATAATTACAATAAAGTATTTTACAACAACTACCAATAGCGTAGTAGCGGTACGGTGACAATACTTACCCTCACGATTATAATACCTCGCAATGAGGACCGCAGTAGCAGTCCACTGCCGTAGTCCACGTTTCACCAAATTATTATTATCATTAAACTTAATTAATGGCTTCGCGTTTAGCATTAAGCCAATTTCAAGTAGTATATAAGGTGACTGCTATAAACCGTAAGATACTTCAAGGGCTGGTCAGGTCAAGTGTTTTAAACATGACAATAATAACAAAAAGAAGTTCGTGCTTTTTAAATTTTTTAATTAAATAATTTATTTTGTGTATTATAATTGGATAGTCTTTGAGTATCTAATTCATTTTAAAGCAATAACATAAGAAAAATAAAATGAAAAGCAATTAAAAATAATGATTATTTACATCGCGCGGACATCGCGCGGGCAGCGGCCGGCCGTTGACCCACCCGTCTGTTGACCCGTCCGCGTCAGCTGTGCGATAAGTACCTACGTTAGTCTGCAATGAGACCTCATTTTTGTCATGTTTAAAACACTTGACCTGACCAGCCCTTGAAGTATCTTACGGTTTATAGCAGTCACCTTATATCATTTAAAATTATATTTAGTTTTGTATGGTAGATTGAGTTAAAATGGAGTCTCACAACACGTTGTTGCTAAAAGAACACGGGAGAAACTCCTTCACCAAATTACAACTGCACATGTGCTCAGCGTGATAGGTGGTAGCCCCCACTCATCAGTCACTGTCACTTGTCAGTCAGTGACAGCTGTCAATGTCATCGCCGCTGTATCGACCTTACCCAAGTGACGGTTGTCACTTGACGAAATATGACTTAGCTCAATAGATAGCGTTATAAGTTGAAAGAATAATACTACAGCCTAGAGGGCAGTGGAGTGCTGATACTGCGACAGAGAGATAATACTTTTCTACCTATCTAATTTCTCCATCCTTGCTGACAGGAGTCCGCATTCAAAACATGTCTGCCCGGCTTCCCGGGCGCGCCGTCCGCCATCAAGATATCTAAGTCGGTGGAGGGCGCGCATCTATCCTGGGAGCCGCCGCAGGTCGCCGCTGAAGGGATATTCGAGTACTCAGTGTACTTGGCCGTTCGATCGAACTCTCAACCAAAGGTACGTCAACTTAAACTAAGGTTTAATTGTTTAATTGTTTCGTTGTTTCATAGTTAAAAATTATTCCTACGCCCATAACATCAACTTAAAAATTTCTTTGTTTAGTTAATTCCATGAGTTTATTAGTCGATGTTGGCTTACATCGAACATCCCTAGTACGAATAGTAGTAGCAGTAGTTTCTAATGTATTGTGTTATCACCAGCAAAATGTACACAGTATCTACAATAAATTTATTTCTATTTCTATTAAATACGTACTCCAATATTGATTTCTTTCCGCCAGGAGGCATCGAAGTCGCAGTTAGCGTTCGTGCGCGTATACTGCGGCAAGGCTAACACGTGCGTAGTCCCCCAGTCGTCGCTGGGCGCGGCTCACGTGGACTCATCCACCAAACCCGCAATTATATTCCGCATCGCCGCGCGCAACGACAAGGGCTACGGGCCCGCAACTCAAGTCAGGTGGCTGCAAGGTATGTATGCAAACCCTATGAGAAACCATCAGCAAACATCTTAGATCACACTCCATGCCATGTCTCTCCACCTTTGTTGACTTTCCGCGTTGCGAGTACACTGTACTGCGGTCAACTGCGTAGTATTCCTGATAAGGTCTATCCAACGAGTCGGGGACCTGCCGCGTGGTCTTTTCCCTTCTGTTATAGCCTTGTACTACAAGTCTCTCCATCGAGTCTTCGTTTCTGGAGATATGCCCACAGAACTTCAGTATTCGTAATTGCACAATCGACGATAGCTTATATCGTATTTGAAGCTCCTTGAGGATGGATAAATTGGTGCAGAACGCCGTCCAGGGTATTTTTAGCAGAAATCTCCAACGCGACATCTCCAGTGCACCGTCCACCATACCTGCCATTATATTCCGCATCGCCGCGCGCAACGACTAGGGCTACGAGCCCGCAACGCAAGTCAGGTGGCCGCAAGGTAACGCAACCCTTTATATGAGACTAAGTTTTGAACAGGGATTTCTTTTCGGGAAAGTGAAGCGTCATGTCTGCAGTTTTGTTTTATTGTCTATAATTTGTGTTATGGCGCTACGCTACCTACCGCATACGCCGCATATTATTCGACACGAAGCAAAACACCTTCTCAACCGTGCCAACAGATGGCGCCACAAACGCACAACGCATACCAAGGACGTCGCCATACTACGACGATAAAATAGAATTATCGATTAATTTGTAGATATTAATCGATATTAATCTGCTGGATAAAGGCCTCCCCCAAGGATCTCCACCACGACCGGTCTTGTTCTGCTCGCATCCAGCGGCTACTCGCGACATTCACCATCACCACCAGATCGTCGGACCACCTTGTTGGAGGCCTGCCCACACTGCGTCTTCCGGTGCGCGGTCGCCACTTGAGAACCGTTCTGCCCCAACGGCCATCGGTTCTACGGGCGATGTGCCCTGCCTATTGCTACTTGAGCTTGGCGACTCTTAGGGCTATGTCGGTTACTTTAGTTCGTCTACAAATCTCCTCATTTCTGATTCGAACACGTAGAGAAACCCCGAGCATAGCCCTCTCCATTGCCCTTTGCATGACTTTGAGCTTGCCTATTAGGCCCATAGTGAGCGACCACGTTTTAGTACTGTATGTCATCACTGGCAACACACACTGGTCGTAGACTTTTGTCTTGAGCCACAGCGGTATTTTGAACGAGATGATATTTCGTAGCTTACCGAACGCTGCCCAACCGAGTTGGATTCGACGATTGACCTCTTTCTTAAAGTTGGACCTACCTAACTGGACGGTTTGTCCCACGTCAAACCGTCAGAGTCTTCAACTTTTAGAAGAGTGGGTACGACATGTGAGTTAGACATGATTATCGTTCATTTTTAGGCCAACTTGTTGAGAGACTCTGTTGAGATCACCGAGCATTGTGCCGAGGTCCTCCAGGCTCTCAGCCATGACTACTATATCGTCGGCAAATTCAAGGTGACTGATGTACACGCCGTAAATATTGATGCCGAGTCCTCTCCAGTCCAAAAGCTTAAACACGTCCTCCAGTGCAGCAGTGAAGAGTTTCGGAGATATGACGTCTCCTTGTCTCACTTCACGCTGTAGCTGGACTGGCTTCGAGCTCTGGTCCTGAAGGCGATCTGTCATATTGGCGTTTTCGTACAAACACTTCAACACTTCGATGTACCGGTAGTCAATTTGGCACCGCTGGAGAGACTAGCACGGCCCATATTTCGATCGAATCAAAGGCTTTCTCATAGTCCACAAACGCTAAGCAAAGTGGCCGGTATAATCTTCGGTCTTCTGTATAACCTGCCGCAGCGAATGTATGTAGTCTATAATGTTAAAGCCTTTTCGGAATCCGGCTTGTTCGATTGGCTGGAAGTCATCAAACCTTCGTGCGAGACGATTAGTTATAACTCTCGAGAACAGCTTATAAACATGACTTAGAAGTGATATGGGTCTGTAGTTCCTCAGCAGGGTCTTGTTGCCCTTCTTAAAGAACAAAACAACCACACTTTCATGCCATGCTTGTGGCGTTCTAACTCTCAGTACAATGGAATTAAATAGTTTCTGAACAGCTGCGAGCACCGGTCTTACGCCTGCTTTCAGAATCTCAGCCGTAATTCCGTCAGCACCCGATGCCTTGCTGTTCTTAAGCTGCTTGAGAGCCATACCAATCTCGTACAGGAAGATGTCCGGGATATCTTCGGTGTAGTGTCGGGTTAGCTTAGCTCTAGGGTCTGTAGTTCTAGATCTACTCTTGGACAGCTTAAAAACGGAAAAGCCCCTGGTGAAGACAGTGTTACATCTGAGCTTCTGAAACTAGGCGATAAACCTGTGTTAAAGTAGCTCTAAATCATCTTTAACACCGTTCTCTTTGATGGGAAAACTCCGGAGGCGTGGAGTATGAGAGTCGTCAAGTTATTTTTCAAAAAAAGGAGACAAGACCCTGCTGAAGAACTACCGACCCATTTCGCTCCTGAGCCACGTCTACAAGCTGTTTTCAAGAGTCATCAAAACCGCCTTGCGCAAAGACTCGACATATTTCAGCCCCTGGGCAGGCTGGGTTTCGAGGAGGATACGGCACCATACGTCGCCAATTCCACAATGTCTAAAGACGAAAGTCTTCAATCAGTGCGACCTACCCGCCATGACATACAAAGCTGAAACGTGGACGGTAGGGCTGGTTCACAAGTTTAAAGTCGCTCAGCGGGCTACGGAAAGGCCTATGCTCGAAGTTTCTCTGAGGGATCGGATTCGAAACGAGGTGATCCGGCAGAGAACCAAGGTAACCGACATAGCCCACCGGATTAGCAAGCTGAAGTGGCAGTGGGCCGGCCCGGCCATATTAGTCGCAGAACCGATGACCGTTGGGGTAGACGAGTTCTGAATGGAGACCGCGTATCGGCAAGCGTAGCGCAGGACGCCCTCAGACAAGGTGGAGCGACGATCTTCGCAAGGTGGCTGGCAAGAGCTGGATGAGAGTAGCCGCTGATCGTGCTCAGTGCCGTGTTTTTGGAGAGGCCTATCTCCAGCAGTGAACGAGTATAGGCTGATGATGATGATGATTATCATCTACTCTAAACAAAGAATATACTTACCATTATCTCTATTACTTGACACTGTCTTAAAACCTCTCAGTCTTGGCAACGAAATGTCAGAAAAAATTGACAGCATGTGCGATTTGGCGGGAATTTAAATTTGCGGAAATGGAAAAAAAATATTGAACGCAGTTCATGTTAAATTATGCATTCACGATGCATAAAATGTATCACAGAACCGAAATAATCGACCTTGTTCATACTAAAGTACTCTCTAAGTGTATCAAAACACGGTACAAAGTCAAGTGGAGAGCTCGGTCAGCGCGGCCATATATTCGCGACCCCAAGCGGCCATATGGCCGCTTGGGGTCTGACGAAATAGCGACTTTTTAACTGCGGCCAAATATGGCCGCTTGGGGCGTACATACATACATTTACACACGACTATTAAGCCCGAAGCAAAAGCAGTCCACTGCCTTAGTCCATGTTTCACCAAAAAAGCAACTGTACATGTGCTCATCGTGCCAGGTGAGTGAGCCCATCGCCGCTCTGTGCTGTTCGATGTATGTGCAGTCTTTGGTCTGTTAGTCGCCTTTTACGACACCCAAGAGAAGAGACAGGTCGGTAGTATTATATTAATGAGCAGCCACCATACAGCTCATAAACATCTATAAGAACAGTAAACAGCAAAAATCAATGATCTCTTTAGTATCACAACATAAGGCTGCGGCTTCTCTAAGTCAGAGCGGAGCGGAGCTTGGGAAATCACGTTATTCGAAATTTCCACTCCCCAAGATTTCAAGCATCGTGTTTGGTCAATTCATGCACTGCTAAGCTTCGGGAACACCCTAAAACTCCGAAAAACTTAATTCCGAATTTCAAAACTCCGAATTTCATATTAGCGAAAAATTTAAATCAAGATTTTTAAAATCACGAACGTCATATTCCAAATATCATAAATACAATTTTTGAGTTTTTCTATTTACATAAGTCCGAAGAAACAAAAACCCGAAATGTTATTAGTCCGAAAAACGGAATTCCGATTATCATAATATTTCCGAAAATTCAGTGCTGCTTAATATTGCAATTATTTTTTGTCGTGGCAACAACCATCCAACGCTAGGGACTTAATGGGTGCTTGATGCATGGTGCATGATTAATGCAGTCATAATCATTGCATTGCATTTTTTTATTGGATAACAGAAATACTTGCTTTTCTACTCCTGTAGGTCACGTGATAGATCAGAAATTTAAGACAATCGCGAAGCGCAGCGTAGCAGTTTAGGAAGAAGCATCTCCGAGTAAAATGGGAGATGTCTTCCACCGGGACAATATTATTATTGTTGATTTTGGAATTTCAATAATTGGGAATTTTGATATTCGGAAATCGTATTTATGAGATTTTGGATTATTGTTGAGTCGGTATTTTAATTATTAAGAATATTGAAATTCTGAATTTTGATTTTCGTAATTGTAAACGTTCGCGGGATTTTGTAATTTAGGATTTGTATTAAAAGGATTTATGATGTATCAAATTTGTGATATTCGGAATTCTGAACCATTCAGAATTAATCAATTCGGAGTTTTGTAATTCGTGATTATAAGTTTTGTATTTATGTAGTGTAACCCTAAGCTTCGCTCCGCTCAGCTCTGTCTCGAAAACGCAGCCCGATACTTTTACTAGACGGACTTGACGGAGCACCTCACAAATTATTTAGTTGGTTCGGCAAAGTACTTTTGCTCCGAATAAATCATCATCACCATCAGCCTATAAACGTCCCACTGATGGACACAGGCCTCCCACGTGAACAATAGCACGTCACATTGGGCCATAACCCACCGCGCTGACCATCTTACGACAACAAACGGGACCAACGGCTTAACGTGCCTTCCAAAGCTCGAGATGTTCTTAATTTGGTCAACCCATCCAGCAACCCAGCATTGCGAAAGTTGTTTAGCGACGATCGTAAACCGAACGTCTTAACCACTGCGCCATCGAGCTCCTCCCGAATAAATATTTTTCTTAATTTATTCATTATGCCGTACAAAAAAAAAATTTAAGTCTGTACAATATTATATTATTTCCATTATCATAATTTCCAAACCTTCTCAACCCACTGCTGCTGGTAGGCTTAGCATGCGCAACACGAGATATGTCGCGGACGATATTCTCTTTTCGATGGCGGGATCGACAAACTATCACGGTTATAGTGGTCAAAACTCGATAAAATTATGTTCCATGTTAGGGTTAGTAGACAAAAATACCACAGACAAGCAAAAACTACTATAATGTCTATTTTTGACATATCGTGTACAGACACGAGAAAACGGATCGAGAAAGTTTTCTCGTATTGCACATGCTAGGCCTACTAAGGCAGAGGCCAGTTGGCAGGGGCTCTAGTAGTATCTGTTTATGCTTTATGTTTTTACAATATTACATCGTCCCAATGTTGTCTTTCTCAGATATCAAATCGACGGGTGTGAAGCGGGCGGGCGAGGGGCGGTTACCCGGCGCGTCGCCCTCCAAGCAGCCCAAGCAAATCCTTCACTAAGCGGGCGACCCGACGCGTTTTACCTTAAGATACGTTAGTTATGTACAGACGACTAAGCTAATATTGTTCGCCTTCACGGTTAGTACATTTTTTATCATAATATTTTTCGTAATGAAATCTCACTACAGACACCTGATAGATTATGATCTATTTTATATTTTTCACCGCTATCTTTAAATTATAAATTGATTTTAAACGTAGAGTTCTCTCGTTGATTGTTGCGACTCTGTAAGTGACATTGACTGATATTGAAGTGAAAGCGGATAGACTGAATGATGTTGGAAGATAAAATGACAGTTATGTATAAATCTGGATTAAATAAATATGCTAGAAATGTTCACACTGTATTTTTAATAGACCTATATACTGTTGTTTTTAATAGTTCTACGCTCATAGTATAATTAATTAAATAAGTATTATTGTCTTTATGTGATAGGGGAAATTCTGTTAATAAGTGCATAACTTGTTTTTTTAAAAGGAAGGTAGACACGACAGAAAAAAATACAAGATTGCATTTGGCTTTTAATACTTAATTACATATTATTGAGTACACTATACATTTGTTTCATTGCTATAAAATGCTATCTATTCAAAACTCCGGTAGGCATTCCAAAAGAAAATAAAATACAAATTATTATTTATTTATTTATACCTTTCGTTTATAGAAAATTTCCTATATTCAAGATATTTCGCGATTTATCATGATATTAAAGCAGTATCACTAAATTTATTATTTGGACAAGTTTTAAGTTTTTTATTGTGATGATATAAATTCTCCAAACACTTTGTAGACAGTGTTGGTAGCATGGGTTACTGAAAACAAAATAAAAGTTAGTATTAGCTTAGGTTAAACATTCAGTTATTATAACAAAATCATTCACTTTCCTGTCTCAAATTCATGATGTGTTGTAACACTCTTAATGTATAAACACAATTTAAACGATAATTATATACTTAGCAATTTAATAATTAAAAAGGTCTTACCAAAGAAGTCGTTCCGAAAAGCTTGTACCATCCAATAACAATATTTGAAAGATTTAAGTCATCGAGCATAATCTGCGCTACGCCCATGAACACTTTTTTGCCCTCTATACGTCCGTAGTCTCCCCAAACAGTGACCTGGAAGCATTCAAAAACTAAGGTCATAGGGACTTAAAAATATGTTAATTTACTAATACTCTATCAAGGCATCTTCAAAAGTGAAAGAAAGATCTTATATCATTTAATCACTAAAATAAATGTCTGATTGAAACGAATGATCTTAATTTCTAGTTCAAAATCAAGCTAATGAATATTTTCATTTGAAAGTTTCGCAATCTGCTACTGCTACTCCTCTTTCTCAGAAATCACCAAGTCGCAAAATTAGTTTTTTATCGGTCATCATCATTTATGCCAGATGGATCATTCAACCATATTTTGAGCTTTATACGATTGAGATAAGTTTGAAAAGGTTAAGTTTTAAGATACTCACCTGCAACACGCACCCCTTGAAGTTCTCTCTGAAGGTTAGCGTCTGCTGGTAGAGTGGGTCTAGTGTGCGACGCGCCGTACTAGTCTTAGCTTTGGCGACGCATCGCTTGCCGTTCACTAAATACACTTTCACGTACGGCGCCGGCAGCGTGCGACTGCCTTGCCGAGCTTGGAGCCCTCGGGCGCGAATCACTTCCACCTGTAAATAGGAGGAGGAGGTTGTTAAAGGCTGTGGCCAAAGTAAAATCGCTTAAAGATCGCTAAAGCTGGGAAAAACAAAGTCTGATGAACTTTGATCCAAGCCTGGCAACGCTTTCATGATGTGCGAATAAAATACAGAATGCGGACTGCGTATTAAAAACCGTAGTTTAACTTTTGGTTGTTGTACTAGCTGCTTGGCGACAATTATGGTCCGAAATCTTTATTTCGTGCAGTGTTCCCACACTGCATGGAATGGCTACAGGCTCTGTAGAAAGATAGCTGTTAATTTACCAAAGGCTCCGTAAGTCATTTGGTCCGGATATTAGCACAGTTTAAGTTACTTTACTATTCAAAATCTCCACAATAATGGTAGCTTTTGGCTAGAATAGGTTGATTTACAACTCACCTCAAGGAACCCTTTCTGGTAGCACATAGAGAGTTGTACGTCGCCCAGAGTGGGCGCTCCGAGTAGCTGCCGGCCGACGAGCTGGCCGGGCCCGAGCCCGTCGATGAAGTCCGATAGGCCTCCGCCCTCGGACGAGCCGGAGCCGCGCATTCCCGGCGACCATCTGTCAATGTTGCCAGTACAATAATTTCTACCATTTTGGTAGTTTTTTTTTAATTTCGGGGTCAATGTACGCGGTAAAGTGGTGAAGTTTTATTTGTATTGTGAACCATAAAATCTATGCATCGTCCGCGTTAATAAGTTACTTTTATGTGTGTGCCGAAGGTTTGTTTTGTAGGCTGTGCATAATAAAGGTTAATGCTGTGTCAGAGACGTAGCTAAGCCATGCTATATAAATATAATAACATACAAAAGTTTTATTTTGTCTGTAAACATTTGAAAATATTATCAGACTTGTGCGACGAGCTTTACACTGAGCAAAGAAACGACGTGAAGTAAGAAGTTAGCTTGCAATAGTTTTCTCCGGGCAACGTATTACATTATTTTTGTATTAATAAAAAAATGTCTTTATTTTAATAGGAAGTCGCATAACGCCGAAAGTTAATAAAAGACACGTAAACTCTTGGCTTCAGCCACGTCCCTCTAACACTGCATTGACAAAGAGCAACTCATCTGCTTTGACACAAAGAGTTCATAATGAAGAATATCCCGTGTACATTGACCCATAGATTAACTGAAAACTTTTGATTATTAGTGTAATTTAATTGGAGGCGCAAAGTTGGCGTAGTCTTAACTTAAAGGTCTGTAGCGTTACTAAAGTTACAGTTAGAGCTGCTACTATATTAGCCGGTCGATACTTAAGGAAGTTTAGAACTCGAACACAGATTAGTGCATGCGCATCGGCAGTTATCTGCTACATATTGAAGTTTTTGCACTTCATAAACATATCGACTAAGTTAAAGATTATTTATATTTTTATTTTTTTTGTTAATAATGAAAAGTAGCTTATAAATGTCGATGTGTTTCTTTGTTTTGGTAATAACGACTAACATTTATTCATAAAGGAACGAGTAACAGATAGCGGCGTAACAATAAAATATTAATGTGCTGGTAGTTTCTTCTAAGCTCTATGGGTAATATAGTAATAATAAGTAAACTGAAAGTAAGAATTCACCAGACATTGCCTTCACAACTACTATAGGAGAGTACAGAATAAATTAGGTACAAAAATTACAACAATGACAACATTGATACAATAGTGAAGAAGAGGGCGGTAGTCTTTCGGATGCATCGAGTGATAAAAGTTAGGTAAATACGTGGAAATTAGGTACTATAAATAGAAATTTAAAGACATCTAGTAGAGTCAACTTTATAGGTGCTAAAGAGTTTCAAAAGAATGGTTCGTTACTAATTTCAAAAGGGCGAAGTTAGACATAAAGTACGTACTATCTAGTTAGTAATTAAGAACTATTAAGAAATATACTTATACAATCGTTAAATATAAAATAAATAAAAAATATAATTAGATTCTATTTAGCAACAGATTGTAGCTCGTAAGTAATAATAAGAAACTAAATTTACATTTAAATAACAACTGGTCTCCATAAAGTCTCTCTTGAACCTTGAAATTGTATCCTACAACTTTCATTACACTTACTCCCTTTATCTGTATTATTATATTAGTTTAAAATGTTAGTATCATTTTTAAAACCAACCTTCCAAAACATACTCTTCTACAAATGATGAAAAAATAATGGTGATGTTTTCCAGTAACACATGCATGGGTGTCGTGGTGGGTGTGTGTACGTACATACGTCAACAGTACAAAATATTGATATTCATCAAAACGAGATAAAATAATAAAGTGCAAACATTTTAGGCGGTCAGGCAACATTAATCGTCCAATCACACTCGTGCATCATACTGTGAAGCGCCTCCCGGCGTCGGCTACGGCACTCCGATCGCCTGTGCTCTGACTGAAAATCGGAATCGTAACCATCGAGAGTAGCTTTTAACATCGAAAGTAGCATTGAAGGAAACGAGAGAGTGCGTTGCCTATGCGAGAGAAGACTCGTGCGTGCTGAACAGAAAAATAGTATGAAGTTAAACACCAATAATAACCGGCATCATGCGTTTACAAGACTGGAGGCACATATAAAAGGGGTTTAGAAATGAGTATTATAGAAGACGCGAGCAACATCGATGCACACATAGAAGAGGGTTCGCGGCGTCGCGCTTGCGGCCGACTTACGAGGATCCTTCCGAGCTAGATATGGACACGAGGCTGGCGGCCACCTCGTGCGAGCGCTGGAACGTCGTGGCCGCGCCCGAGCGCTTGCGCCGCGCGCCGCCGCCGCCGTCCCGCGCCCGCGCTACCCACACACACACCGATATACACCGCGCCCGCCACACCGATCCAAATTACACCCAACATTTATAATAATACGCTGTTGTTAGCTTGTTAATTTTACTCCCTTTCAAGACAGCTAATACATGATCACGTCAGTAGTCTAACGTGATTATGGAGATTTAACGGTTTATTGCGTCCAACCCGAGCATCTCCCCGTTCGGCTACTGACGCATTCAATATTGGTAAACTGGTCTCACTTCAACTTTGTAACGGTAAACACGTGCTATAATCAATTTGGTAAATGTCAAACTGATTATGTAAGCGAGGTGAGGCAAATTTAAGATATGCTGAGTCAACGTGGTGGTTTGTGGCTCAATTTCCCCATGTGCTACAGTTCATGTGGGAAAGCCTGAGTCCAGCAGTGGTACATTTATAGGCTGATGATGATACACATCACTCGCAAAAAACCCTAATTTAAAAAAGCTTTAATTTTACATCTACCAAAGAAAATGTGATTGCGTCAGCTAGAGTTTTACCATCGTCCATGGTGTGGTAAGTCACATAGAACTTCTGTTTTAGCTTCCGATAAGAGATCGGAATACACTCTCGTTTAAAGCATTGTACGATTACATTTACCAGGAAAAGCACTAAATCTCTAACGTCACAAAAGCAACATCGCACATCTAATGTTGTCGTCGTGTTTTTGAGCATGCTGTGTATCGTATGTACACAACTGCCGTCAGAGTTGAGTTAACCGCCGCGAGAGCTACCGCCCGCGGGCCCACTATTGTGTCAATGCCGCCGCTACGCGCGCAGCGAACCTGTCGTCGTCGTTCTCGCTGGAGGCGGAGGAGGCGCGCGACACCCCACCGCCGGCGCCGCGCATTTCAGGCCCCACTTCCTCGCTGCGTTGTACCGTAAACGAATTTTTGCCACGTTTACCGAAACCTAACCTCCGTTTGCGTCCTGTCGATCATTTTTTAAAAAGAACACTTGGGTTATTCACTTCTAAACTACCGGTCTTTGCGCATCTGTTGATTGACGGATGCGTAAAGGCCAGTTTTGCGTGTAAGGGTGTGCATAAGGAGTTGTGAGTTGGAAAGCAGCAAAGGTCACCTGTGGCCGACAGCTGCGAGGTCGAATTGCTCTTCTTGCCCATTCCGGGGCCGAAGTAGTCGCGCGGCTCCGCCTTCAACAGCACCTCGTCACTGACCGGTTCCAGTTCGTTACCCCCGCCGTGACCAGTGTCGCTGAGACTCCCATCTTCGTATAAGGAAATTGAAATAATCAGGGCAAAGGTATCACAAAATTAAAAACTAATTAAAATTGCGGTCGTTGAATTACCTGCTTTCTCTTCGGGAGGAACGTCAGCGTTGCTGAGGCTTCTCGTGAACTGGCCCCGGCGCGACTCCCGCCGCTCCAGCGGCTGCGGCTGGTTGCCGCCGCGCCCGTTCTCGCGGCCGCCGTAGTCGTTGCTGCGTTTGAATCCGCGTCGCGATGTCGATTTGCCCCGTTGTTTTTTTGGCGCAGTCGATTGGTGTTTGTTTCGGTCCGTGTTCGGCCGAATGTTGCAGTTGCGTTGTGCCATGGATTGGATTTCAGTGCCAGTGGTCGATTTGTCCGAGGCAGGTGATTCAGTCGTCGCGTTATGAGTGTTGTGATGGATGTCGTCGAGTGACGGGTGTGATGCGACAGGAGTGAGCACGCGACGGGGCGAGCCGAGGTTTGGGGGAGAGAGAGCAATAAACATAGTGTTAGCCATATTACACAATTCACGATCTAAATGATCAGTAGATGCTAAAGAATGCGAACGGGTGCGAGCTTTCTTAATAATTGATGGTAAAGGTTTCAGTAACGATTGATCAATGCTACATTGAGGGAACAGAGAATTTGGAGAACCGTATTCCTGAAATGTTGGAACTTCGTTTATGCTGACATTATTAATATGTTTCCTATTATATTTTTCATTGTTCTCCGTCATATGATTTAATACTGTCTCGTTAATACACATCGGTTTAGGAGCTATGCTCATTTTTTTGAAAAGGTCAGGAAAGTCATTTGGCATTACTTGTGAATTTACTACTGGTTTTAACAGCATCAAAGAATCTGAATATCGCCTTTTTGAAACTTTGCTATCTCGTATTTTCGTGCCCTCATTAGAGTTTTTGTTTTTCATCTCTTGACATTCAACAATATCCGGTGGAAGGTCAAGGGATTTTGTTTGAGGAGAGTCAATGGGATCATAACTTGTTTTCAAATCGAGCGATAGAAATTTCTTTCTCTTATTTTTAGATTTTGCAGTAGAGAAGACTACATCGTTATGCGAGTCCCAGTTTTCTTCTTTGCTATTTTCTAAACTATTTTGTTTGTCAATACTGACATGAATTGTAGTTTCTGCTTCGCTGCCATCACTTTCGTAACCGTGATATTGAGAAGTCATAATTGGTTCATCGACTGTATTGTCTGCAGTGGAGGTATTATAAATTTCAGCGGTATCATTATCTGCTGTTACTGATGGGACGCTTGGAAGCGATCTAACACAAACCGTCGGTAAGTAATCAATACTTGGCAGCTTTCGCCTCGTTGATTCTGTAGGCTTCTGTTGTAGATAATATGTACTATCTAAAGACTGAGGTCGTCCTGAATTCCAGGGCTCCTGCCTTTGCTGTAGCTTCCTCTTGTGATGTATTTGAGCTTTTGAAGGTAAGGAAGTAGCATGACTTAAAATTTTTACTGGCAAAGGCCCACTTTGAACTTTATTAGGGGTTGAAATAGAATGTGTGTGTTTCAGCGTGCGTGGTAAGGCGACTTGAAACACATATTCCTTATTATTTTCAGTTATCTTATATGTATTGACATGAACCGGGTATTCGGGACAGCTGTGGCTTCGTTCGTAAGCATGACGATGAGAGCATTCTCTAGTGCAGGAGCCGGCGGAGCGACTCCTGGCTAGTAAGCGACGCAGACGGCGGGTGGGCCTCGCGCGGTGCGTCGGCGCATCCGATCTCGCGCTGATATAAGCTGCGTGCCCGCGCAGGCGGCGACGCACCGCGCGGTCCGCACTCGCGGGAACATACACATACGGCAATAAACGAGGAAACCGATCACAACGGCGGTGATATGGGACAGGGGTAGCGCTATCACACGAAGAAGATGTACTGTTTGGGGGAAGCATTCGTTTCCGGCTGCAAATTTACGTTAAAACAATTGAATATCGCGGCATTAGGATGGGACACTGCACGTCCTAAAGATCTTAAATGAAGGTGTATTACAATACCTGAGCATTCGCGTGGGTCGGGGTCTCTCTGACTGCGTGCTGAACGCGCTAGACGTGACCGAGGCGACGGACTCGAGGTCGGAGTCGGCGGCAGCGGCGTCGGGCGACAGCCTCCGCCGCGGTGCCCAGCCGCTGCTCCCGCGCGCCGCCAGCTCGGAGTCCGACAAACCGGCGTAATGCCGCTCCCAACCTACGTACAATATTAACATATTACTTATTAAGAAATCGGGTCTAACAAAAACAAAACACTCTTCTCTAATCTAGTGATATTATGTAGTGAGGTCTAAATGATTTCAGGTCTTGTCATGTCGAGGATTTTATTACAGGACATCGGATTATGAAAATGTGACGAGTGCATTCATCTATTTATGATTCATTGTACTTTTTACAGACAGGTAGTTTTACAAATGCGTAAAACAAAACTGAACGATACGAGGCATCGGGCAGGGTATGCGTGTATTGACCTTGTGGCGTGCTGCGGTAGGTTAGTGTGGCGCCAATGTGATGCGGGGCGATCCACTTACGTTCCTCGAGGTCCGCCGATACTTGAGCCCGCACCGTCCTCTGGGCACTCTGCACACACGTAAATTCCCGTTTTAGGAGGAAGGCGCTCGTTTAACAAACATAATGGACCAATACTACGTTTATTTACCTGGTGAGGGATTTGCGGGAGCTGCCGTTTCTTTGGACTCGTGGTGGGGGTGGCGGTGGCCGAGCGCGACTGAAACCGAGGCGCGTAGGCGTGCGTCGGCAGTCGTGACGCGTCTCCGCCGCCTCTTTCATTGCCTACTGAAATATTACCATTTTTGCTGTCCCCTCTAATATAGAGATGGTGAATCTGAATGGGATTCATCTCACGATATGAAATATGACCAGAATAAAGGTACGACAGATAAAAACGATAACAGAATAAAAACTTGCGAAGACCGTCTTGAAAAACAAAATCTAGAATTAAAGTCATGCAAATCTTTGAATTCATGAGATGGATCATTCGGTCTGGATCGCAGTGTCCATTTAAGCGAAGTTATGTGGACACTGCGTTCCATACGTACGGCCAAGTGAACAGCGTGCAAGTAATAGGTAGAAGGACAGGGTTTGCGGAAGATGCGTAAAAATAAAGATAAAGTGGAACAGAGCGAGGAAGTAAAACAGTTAGTTGCAGTAAAGTGGAGATGAGCGGACGCAACGAGAGAACGTGCGTTTCTCGATGACAGTGTTCCGTGCGGGGTCGGATCCCGCTGTGTATCGACATCCACGGACCAATCGGATGCCGTGGTGGAGTGCCGTGACCGGCGTCCTCCGATCTGATTGGTTGGTGGAGACGAGTGGCGCCGAGAGCGGCACCTGAGTAACGCCAGTTGTCGCGGTCGCGGTCGGCGGGCGGGGACAGCGAGCGGCGCGGCGATTTGCTGCGCGCGCGCTGCGGCCGCGCCACGCCAGCCGCGGACTGCGAGCGCGCCACGCTGTACCCTCCGCTCTGGACATCAATCGAAACGCCATTAGTGAAATGACAACGGTTGTCGGTTAGGTATATACGATTCGTGACACTTACTTTTTCTCTGGACATGCCTGCAGCCCGTACACGACCTGCTGGTGACATGTCACGTCTGCTGTTTCTGTTTCCGTCCATATCCATCCGCTGTAAATGAAAATCACCAGGAGAATTACACAAACCAAGCTTAAGTTATCTGACTTTGAATTAGTGTTGAGTATTGTAAAAAATTACACTCATAGGTAATGAATGACTAAAATCGTGATTTACTTTGTAAATGAGTGCGATGAATTGCTACAAATAATAATAGTTACCTCTTGCGGGGGAGGTGGACTGGAACTAGAGGCCAGACTGGAGAGAGAGTGGTGGCGACGCAAATCGCAGTCGCTCGGTGTATCTGAATCCGAGAGCCGCGATGTTGAAGTGGAAGGTGGAGACAAGTGCTCTCCGTCCGCTTCGTCCTCGCGATATCTCTGGAAAACACAATACTTTTACTTAAAAAAAACGCAAAAAAACTAAAAGGAGGAAACAGAAGTACTTACATAATATGTCTATGACCGCAACAAGCTTGAGCTTGAGAGAGAAAAAAATGAGAAACACAAGCAAAGCAGTTACTTACGCTGAAAGAAGCAGACTCCTCATGAGGTTTCAATGTGTACCAGTTGGGCTCGTGATTCATTATGATGTTGTCAAGATCAAGTAAAACTTCTCCAAGGAAATCGTTTGGGCCATAACGATTTAGATCCCAGACAGTGACCTACAAATAGAAGAAAACAATGATTACTATGTTCACCTAACCTAAATACTTAACCAAAGCTGTCCAAAATAATATTAGGTACCTCTAAAGTTCTCTTTTTTATATCGGTGATCCTAATTCCGCAATACACGAAAGTTTGGTTCCAACGTGGTTCTAGTGTGTTGGCCAAAGTCTTGGTTCGTCGTTTGCTCTTTTCGCTTTTGTCGGGCAGCAGAAAGATTTTAGCGTAAGGGCATCTTGGTGAGCCATCGGGCCTGGGAGTCAGGCCAGTCGCCGACACCACAGTCACTAGCAGTTGGAGGGCGCTGACGTCGAAGTAAACTTTCAGCTTTAAGGAAAAAAAGAAATGCTTAATAACATTTTATGACATGCATACTATTTTGTATTATGGCGAGGCAGACCTTAGTTCTATTGACACTTACCGATGGTGAGTGACTGCAGTTTCTTATGTAACGAGAAAATGTTTATCTAGAATACGACAATCTACTGGCTGTTATAGAACAAACCGCATTACCAACCAAAGCGAATAATTCATATTATGGTACACAGGACATCTGCACAGAACACAGGGTGTTTGGATCAAAAACTCGGCTACGCCAGACTACAAAGGTCATTTAACAGTCAGAGTGGTCTATATTCCCACCATATTTTGAACGTCGATCGATTGAGATAAGATTGAAAACTTATAATTATTGAAATGTGCATGTTCTGTCTTTGTCTGGTTAAAAAAATCATAGCGTTAACTTAAATTGTCCTGTAAATTATACCTGGCTTGCATCTTAAGTCTGACGCAACAACAATAGTGTAGTGTTATTAGCATTGTTGTGTTCTACCAGTGTAGTATGTGACTAGGTGTGAGACAATCGGGCATTTCTTCATTCATTGAAAATTCCGGGTAAAGTGCGTTTCTACTTTCAGCTCTATCGTCACGGCCATCCGTTAAGATGAAGGTTAAAAGTTTCCCTGTAGTAGCCCTATCGTCTCAGCCATTAGTTGAGATAAAGGTCGAAGACAGGATTATCATCAACATCATTGGATGGATGCCATCACATTGGAGGTCAGTTAACAAAGCGAGGTCCGAGACGTAAATGGTTGGACGATATCAAACAGTGGACAGGACTTGGCTATATCGTCAGTTAAAAGCTACTTCATGGAATTGCAAGAATTAAGGATGAAGATGAAAAATAAATTGTCACCTGTATTCTCCCAGCTACATTAGCGCTGTGGTGAGGGTTGTGCCGCAGAGGCCGGCGGCGCGAGTGCACGTCCGGAGAGCCCGGAGACGTGACCAGTACGCTCGGCTTCTCACAACCGCCCATCACCTCCGTGTAAACTTCTAGACAAAGGCAATGTGTTAATTTGTATTGGTACCAGTAAGCTTGCTACTACGAGTAAACCTACCGATGAGATGAGCTCCAACGTTATTAGATTCGTCTTGTACTATAAGAAGTTATTGTCACACTATTAAGACGGTAACAAAATTACCGATACAACCAAAGCTATTCAAAAAGTGGCAGTTCAGAGAATTTTTTTTACCTAGTTTAAATAAGGAACACATTGTGCAGTCGCTATTTAATGAAAAGTGGACAATGGTAGAAGACTGCTTTTGCTGTCCTGATTGCCTATCTCTCTGACTAACCTTTCGGGAATAATGGTCGTGATTATATCTACGTATGTAATACTACCACAGTTTTTTAAAGACAAATAAATCTTGGCAAGCTACTAGGTTAAAGCGGGTAAAAATATCTAAAAATATGGTTATTTTAAATTAGTTTACCAATGTAAAAACACAGGAGTTGATAAACTCCTGTGTTGTTTTTCAAGAATAAGTAATGGAAGCCTACCTTTATGGGTTCGCCAAGGTTGCGCTGCAGGTCTAGAGGAAGCCAGCGGTCGTGACACAACTAGCTCGACATGAGAATCGTGCTTGCTGTCCGCCACTACAGCAGCAACCTCATCCGCACTTCTACCTTGAAGAGGCACTCCATTCCATTGTAAAACTTCATCACCTGCACAAACAATACAGACTCATATGAAACAACGAAGCTCTCTCTGAAAATAGACTTCAACATTTGTAATAAATCCAAGGTACCACTTACCTATTCTAAGCTGTCCTTCTAAGTCTGCTATAGAACCTTTCTTGACCTTTTCTACGACGGCCCCTCGAGTTCCATCGAGCAGTAGCTTTCCGCCCACTACTTTCAGCCCCAGAATGGCGGCTGAAGAGTGTGAGCTACCTTCTACCACGGTCTTGCGAAGCACCATGTGTCCAATCATGCGAGTGCCGTCCACCGACACCTGCCAGCTCTGCGGGAACTGCCACATTGCCAAATGAGCATTCGAAGACAGAAGTATGAATTGATATTGAAGAATATCATAATGTAACATTGAACACAAAAAGAAAACTGTTTATTTTTAGCAATTGGCAAGAGGTGTATGGCAAAATACGAAGGTGCACATTCAGAAGTTAACCGATACATGCCTGTCAATGAAATCATGCTGCAGCCAACACATAGAGACCACAACCCAATGAACATCTACATTTTTAGTACTTATTTATTTATTTAGATTCACATTGAAGTTTTTTGATTATTTTAATTTACCACTCGTCGTTATTTTTATACAACTCTAGTGTAGATTAATAGGTGAAACTGAATGCTGAGTACCTTGGGACAATCGCCTCTGTTTGAATCTTCACTTGATGTGAAGGTGCTAGAGGTATCGATGCCCGAGTCTTTAGTCGCGGAGTCTTGGCTGGCCTGGCGTTCCGACTCCCAACGCAGGGAAGCCCAGTCGTGCGGCGCGCCCGAGGCATCGCGGCCGCCCCTCGGGAAGGTCGCGGCGCCTTCGTGCCCGTCGAAGCGAACAGTCTTTTTTCTTCTCTCGGTAAAGCGTCTGTTGTCGGAGGAATCCTCCCACAAATAGGCACTCTTATACACAGCTCTTTCTGGGCGCGGGCCCTCGTCAGGCACGTATGGGCGCAGGTACGCGCCCTCGCCGTCGTCTCGCGCTCGCCACCGGCAGTCGGTCACTGAATCGAAACTACGCCCGCTAGTCGGCGCAGTCCTCGAAGCGTCGAAAGCACCACGCGCTTCCATCTCGTAAGTGGCCGACGTATGATTAGTCAAATTGTAATAATTGTTCGCAGCCACGCTGCTGCTGCGCAAGTGAGGGTGCCGAAGAGACCCGCACGCCTCAAGTTGTCCTAAGAATGATATCGAATCAATAGCAGCATACTTTATCGATTATAAGTCACCCGTCAAACGTCTGTGCGCACCCGTACACGCCTGTAACCGTTTTACCATAAATCTGATATTTCTTGCTCCAGCAGCACCTACTGTTTGAGGATTTGTTTACCTTTAATTATTTTGTAGCACTAATTATCCCACTCTCCAGAAAGAAAATAAATTGAAAGCAGTGAACACGCACAAGCGGAAAGAACGTGTGTCAACTTATCCAAACGTACAAAAAACAACAGTCATAAAACAAAACACTTCACAAGATCTAACGAATTTGAGAGAAATGGTATTAAGTACACTTCTTTTCGCCCAGGCATGCGATTCTTGCTTGAACCATTTTTAGCAAGTTATTTTTATCTACTTATTGCGTTTGTAATTAATGTGTAAGAGCTATAAAATGGAAGGTAATGGTTCAAACAGTAGAATTAGACGAGACACATTTACAGTTCAGTTACACCAATGAACTACCGGAAGTAATGAGCTTACACGGGTTGTGCAATAATGTCAGTAAGCAGTTTTAGCTGCCAACATGCTAGGATACGAACATGTAAATGTACCTCTTAGGAGATGGATTGAATTGAAAGATACAGATTGAAACAGCAAAGGCACAGTTGGCCGACCACAGGAAGGAAGTAATTTGTGAAAACAGTAACGAATATTGAGACATCTAGTACCAGCAATATAATACAACGCAAATTCTCCCGAAAACACGCCTCACCGATAAAAACTTTTTCATTTTCTCGTTTAGCATCGCTTGACGCTGACTTCTGGAGCTCTCGGAGCTGCTCCTATCTCTATTACCTGCAAACAGTGGGATGGCGTGGTGAGCTACATCAGGGAGAGCGTCCACATACAACATGGCTACCGGTCGCGTAAGGGTACACAAGGCGCACGCGGCGGCGTACATGTTATGCAATCTAACATTCAGTAAAAGGCTAACGGCGGCTTCAAATCTAGCACACGATAGGACCTTGTGCGAGTTTTGATGCTCTCAGAAAACCTTTAGCAGCTGTCAATGTCTGAAAAGAAAGGACTAGTTGAAACGAAGTGTTTTCTTAAGTCGTAGAAGGAAGTCGATGTAACGATGAGACATAAACTATAATGAGAATACTTGATGGATACATATAAAGATAAGTTTAGGTGCTCAACACTATCTTCTGTGAAAAATATAATTAAACTTAAAAATAGTTACCTGAGACTATTCTAACGTACTTAAATTATTGAATACCTCGCACGGAACACCTTAACTTTATCATTTCTTTATGAAAATGATGGTTATGACATAGATATTATGAGGATAACATTCATTGGATCAGAAAAAATAACTGTACTGTTTTTGATCGTGTATGTAGTGTGTTGTGTGAGTGTAAGGGCTGACAAACAAAATTAGCTCGGGTTGAGGGAATTTAGTTGTGAGAAGGTTAGCGGGATTGGGGGCTATCAGCGACAGGGCAACGTGCATACTTACCGCGTTCGCGATACTCGTCGTTTTCGTCAGAGGCACACTCTGCCACTTCGTCGTCGGAAGAGGACGAGCGAGGGGGCATAGGAGGATGGTTCTGCGGATGCGGCATCAGCTGCGACGGTGGAAGTGCCATAGAATCCTCTACACCGTAAGCAGCCTTTTGCCTGGGATGCACTAGGTGCGGATGAGTCCGCGCCAGGCCTTCCAGCTCTCCGTAAGAACGTGGCTCCTGCTGGCTGTATTGCCTACGCAACGCACTGCCCGACCTTTGGAGAGGATGGTTTTCCTTTTCCGCTGCACTGTGTGCTCGTTCTAACTTTGGTCTTTTGTCAAAAGAACCTTCGACTTGGGGCGGTAGTCCTCGTAAGTCATTTTCCATCCGCCACAACATGGAATCTTGACCAGTACTTTTGTGAATCCACTGCCCAGTTTTAGATAACAGTTCTTGTTTTTTACGGCAAAGTATGCATACCCAAATAACCTGAAAGGGAAAACGAAACATTGATGGTGTAGGTAAAGTAGGCATAAAGCTGCAAATTCGCTACAAACTTTTTTACTTAAGAAATAATATGCTATTGGCTGCCTATGGCCTTTACAGTTTAACCGGATTCTGCATAATTCCCGGATCCCTATTGAGGCCTTCGGACCTGTACAAGGAAACAGGCGCTGGAGGGAGAGTCGCCGCATATCTAGCGGGCTTCCCCAGACCCGCTGTGGGTCCATCCGTAAATAGTATTTTAACTTGTATTAAAAAAAACAGCTGTTTTGTATGTTTAAAAGAATACTACCAACCCGTCTCTTACTCTTGAGTGTCGTACAAGGCGATAAACGGACTTAAGGCTGATCATAGGGATGTACCTATAGCTTATAGCGGCGATGGGCTCACCACCTGTCACGCTGAGTACATGTGTAGGTGTCATTTGGTGATACGCGTACTGTGGCAATGCACTGGTTTTGCGGCCCTCACTGCCTAGTCTCTAACTACAGAAGACAAAACAGCTTGGCTCTGAAATGAAATGCTCCAAGTACTCCAACAGCTATTTCTAATTAGATATTATAGATATAAGTAATAAATTTATAAAGAGTACCGTATAATATATTTTACATTCAAATTCTTATTTTGTATTTTATGACCTGGTAACGAGATTTTTTTTTTGTAAATATTGTTTCTTCTGTTCGCTGTGGTTTCTTGCGCCCGTTCTTTGCCACAGTTAAAAAATTACGTCCTGAATGGTTATATAGATAGGTTAAAAAAGATTTGGACGATTTAAAATACTTATTAATTGAGTTTATTGAATAAATATATAAGCGAGTCGAGCTAAGATTGGAAACGACTTGGCAAACATCGGAAAGCGAGTGTGTAGTCCCGATAGTTTAGTCGCTGGGCTATGAGCGAGTGTACGATACGAGTGAGACGGGCGATTACGATTTGTCGTCTGAACTAGACAACAATGATAATCCAAATGATTGTTTGATATGCATAATAAATAAAAATAAGTAAGTGTACTTTCAGATCGCACTGTAGAGAAATGACCGCTGCCGCTGCGGTTGGTCTCTTGGCGTGAGTTCTAATCGCTGAGCAAGTATTGCTAAGCGAGAATTATCCTTGCTAGCTCTTGTCGCTCAGCGACCACTTGTGGAGCGAGTCCTCTGCGGTAGTATGAACAGTCAGCGATCAACTATTTATATAAGGTGACTGCTAGTAACCGCAAGATACTTCAAAGGCTGGTCAGGTCAAGGGTCAAGTTTTAAACATGACCAAAATGACCAATAAGAAATTCGTGGTATGAGTATCTAATTTATTTTAAAGCAATAACATAAGAAAAATAAAATGAAAAACAATTAAAAATAACGATTATTTACAACGCGCTGGCAGCGACCGGCCGTTGACCCACCCGTCTGTTGACCCGTCCGCGTCAGCTGGGCGATAAGTACCTACGTTAGTCTGCAATGAGACCTAATTTTTGTCATGTTTAAAACACTTGACCTGACCATCCCTTGAAATTTCTTGCGGTTTCTAGCAGTGATCTTATATTGTACGTTTCTTGAGCGAGAAAATAGCCGATAGTCGTTTCCTCGCCGTTGGTGAAACAACTGCCTATAGCGCAAGCAAATGTCGCCGAAAAGTGTTCAACCGGGAAGTTCCTCCATTGTACAGTCACGAGCACCAATATGTATACACTTTGCTTGCCTCTTATTCCATTGTATTAAGAGTTACAATTGTTTACATATTTTTGCTCGTGACTGTACGTAGGTATGTAAAAAAAGTTACCTTATTGGATCGCAAAGTGACCTTGCCGCCGCACCGCGCGCAGCACCTCACCCTACAGTAGTGGCACGAGTGGCCGACGCCATCCGCGAACTTGGTCTTGAGGCAGATGTGGCAGGTGGCGGCGAGCTCCACGCCGGCGGCGCGCTGCATCTCGTTCCTGGTGCGGATGGACTGCTCGAGCACGGCGACCTCATCTTGTTTGCGTCTGCCGGGAGAAGTTGGGGGTAGTATACGTTGTTTTCCTTACTAGAGAAATTTGACACAATTTGTATGGAGCTTATTTAAGTCAAATGTCTAATAAAAGTAAAAGAAAAAACACTAGAGTCTCGTGGAATGATTACTTATATTTCGGCCGTATGTGAATTATAATTTTTTGGAAATTCTTCACGGATTATGGGTGTTCATATAGACAAAGTCGAAGATGGGCTGCTAGTGATAAACATTTTTTCTAAAAACGGCTAACTTTACATGATAGAGATACCAGTCATTCATACGCTCACGAATCTTAACATCAGCATTAAAGTTTCATCTTCTTTTTTACGCTTTTGCCTCAATTATCTGGGGTCGCCATTGGCGACAGGCATACTTATTGCATATTGTATTCTAAACTTACTCACTAAAGCAAGTGTGTCTGAAAATATCGCTACGAAAGCGACCGACGATGCTATTTCGTAGCATTAGTGTAAGGTTTTCAAAATGTACTGAAGCGTAGCGACACGTAGCAATAGATGGATCTGCTACGATCTTACCTATGTAATTTTTGGTAACATCGCACGCACGGTGCGCATTTTTTCACATAGCTTTTTAAGTCCTCTTATCGTTAGTCAGGAAATATTTCTCATACCATTTTACATCATAATGATCACCTTCATAATACTATTTAATACTAACGATCAAAACTCATAATCATCAGAATTCATAATACATGTCAACTTGGGGAACACCGTCTAGGGGGCAAGCCCGTCCACACGGCTTTTTGCAGCTTACAACACCTTACAACTGCTTACCTCTACGTTGTTTATTGTTCTGTCGCTAAAACAGTAGGTAATCGATTTTTCATTCCACTAGTCTTAGATAGATGGCGCTACTAGGCGTATTTTGGAAATAAATGAAGCATAAAATTATTGAAGTTTTGAAACATCACAAGACCTTACACATGCTCCAAAAAAAATTATGTTATTTAAGCAGTGTTTTTAATAGTGATTATGATAAGTAGCTTTTAAAATGTCTACTAATGCAATTTGCTGTATTAGTTCTAGGAAAACTAGTATAGTTATTAAATTAAATTGATATAATTTTTTCTAACCTAAAAAACTAATATTAGGGAAATCCGTCCAGAGACCATCTGAGGCAAGACCGGCATACGCCGGCTAGTCAACTCCGTCTTTCTAGAATACTTAAAAGAGACATAGTGGCAAATCAATTGTAAGTAACTATTAATAAATTAATAAAGTATGCCGGTCTTACCTAAGTTGACCTCACCTTGTTTATGCTAATATTTTTTTTAATATGTTTTCTTATACTAACGATCGAAACTCCTAATCATTCTAATACATAACGCCAATATTCATAAATTGATTTTGTACTAATATTTGTTTTCATATATGTCTTGATCGTAAGTGTTATTTGTGCCCCCGCCCCCCCTTCTCGGGTGGGTCGGGGGGCCTTAAGCCACCCGCTATATAGAAAAAGTTAAGTATGCCAAACTAGAGTTCTGGCGGTTAGGTTAGGTTACACTTTTGACCAATAACGGAGGAGGGCCGCAGGCCCACCGGCCCCCCGTATTTCTCAATCATAAGTGTAATATAATAAAAACAATATTATGAGTTCAAATATTTTCTTAGTAATTCCATTATTAAGAGGGTTTACGCATTTCGGTTTCCCATATAAACTTTAAGGTCGAAATTTTTTAAAACCGATAAGCCAATTTTAATGAAACTTTGCATGCTAAATAAAGTAGAAAACAGGGATCTAAATAGTTTGTTGAAAACATTTTTTAAAAACCTTAATTTAACTGAGTTATTGCGATTTTATACTTTCTATTGTGGACTTTAAATCGCAATAAGTCGGCTAAATTAATGTTTTTTAAAAATGTTTTCAACAAACTATTTAGATTCCTGTTATCTACTTTAGCATGTAGTTTCATTAAAATTGGCTTATCGGTTTTTAAAAATTTTGGCTTGGAAGTTTGTTTAGGAAACCGAAATGCAAAAACCCTCTTAAATAAAAAAAATATGATCACTGTCTGTTATAAGTTCCGATGGTAATAATAAAAATGTATGCACAAAAAATGTACGAGGAAAAAAATTATGAAGAGTGATTATTATCATTAACACAAATCGGTAGCACAACAAAAAATAGGAAAAACAGTTTGATGTGAGCCAATATGGACCCACATCGCTCACATCACATAACAACAAAGTAGGATAACTACGAAGTCTACGATACATGTTACGTTACGTAGCATAAGTGCTACAGAAGCGTAGATATATAGTATATGTATATACTATACGAAATATAGTATATCTATATGATTAGAAATAGTTACAAATCTTATAATCAGTGTTCACAAGAAAAAAAAGAATTGTTTAATGGCATTAATTTCGCTACGAAAGCTACGATGCAAGGCTCGTAGCATACTGTAACGTTTCCTCTACAGTATCGTTGCAATTGCAATGCTATGTCTACCTAAGTAGGTATCGCCGTCATTCTGCCAAAACCAGTTAAATGCACATTAATGCAATTTGAGATAAATCAGTTGTCATTTTTGCCATGTTTAAAACACTTGACCTAACCAGCCCTTGAAGTTTCTTGCGGTTTCTAGCAGTGATCTTATATATGTATGTGCGCAGTATGGCCAGTATGTTCAGTGCCAATACACACTTGCTGAGTGATACAATAAAATGTTGACCAAACAAAAGATGATGCAATAGAACGATATTATTTTTTATTAAAATAAATATTTTAAATATGTTATAGGTATAAACGAATTTATTCTTTGTTATATAAAGTACACGTTATGAAAATTATGAACCCTAAAAAAACTTAACTGAGTTCGTGACCTTTTCGCAATGCAGGCGACCTTCAGAACAATAACTAATTATTGTTCTGAGAGGCGACCGCTATTCCAACGTCCGTCGCCCGGATTGCGAAAACAAATAGCAAATGGCGTTCACCAGCCACAACCCACCACGCTAGCCCAATGCGTCGGTGGTAATGTGTTTTGGCTTAATCTTCCAATACTTATGCAATTAGATGCCCAGTTACTAGGGCATCGGAACTACGGATCCTACTGTAGGAAATAGTTTAAAAAAGTGAAAGATAAAAAGAAGAATAAGAATAGAAGAATAAAGAGAATAATTTAAGCTTCTTTCCAACTTCCAACGACATGAAGGCTATGTCAATGCGAAGCGAGAATCTCACATAAATCTTCGGGTCACCGGTCACCGTAGACCCGCGAGTATACAGGCCACTATGCAGTTTCCGTCCTTTTCTACCGCCGGTGCAGTTTCATTTCGGCTTTAGTTATATTCTGGTTTGGTCATATTTATTCTGCTTAACCATATTCTGTTTTAGTCAAGTTCTTGTTTGGTCATGATTATACCAAACAAGTCCTTTTAAGTCATATTCTGCTCTGGTAATATACTACTCTAGTCATGCTCCGCTTTAGTCATGTTCTGGTTTGGTCAAATATTATTAAACCTTTATTGCTAATAAGTACCTAATCAGTGTTCATACTAACAAACAACCATAAACAAAGATTTGATGCAAAAATTAAGTCAGTTCTTCGCAAATTGCGTAAACAGCGGATATCTGCTACTGAAGCTTTAATTAAATTCACGAAGCTGTCTTTTTATATTAAGAAAAAGCTGTTATTTTTTTTTAAACTGTTTTTTGTTGATGTTGCTATTTATAGAAAGAGGTCAGTACTTAAATAAATAAAAAGGGTTGTTAGGTGGGAACCACAGACGCATGTCTGTGGTGGGAACATTCTAATAATAAGTTTGTTTTTTATTGCTGTATGTACCTAAATGTGTAAAGTATAGTCAGGTTGACTCTATACTTTATGAATTCAGAACATACAGCAGTTCATGACTAGGATAGAACATGACCAACGCAGAACATGACTAGGATAGAAAATGAATAGAGTAGAACATGACCAGGGTAGAACAGGACCAAAGCGGAACGTGACCAATGAGGATCATGACTAAAGCCGAACATGACACCCACCTAACAACCCTTCCCGTTGGCCCCGTTGATTTCTAGTTTTCTTGATAATGTCGATTAAAAGTCAAAAATGCTTAAAAGTACCATCAGCAGGAAAAGCGTTAAACGATTTCTGTAATACTTTGTAATTACTTAAACATTAGATGCCGGCAGAAACCCAAAAACGATATTCACACCTTGAAGCATTTTTTAACTTGACGGTACAAGTTGTAAATAATAGCATAGACAAATAAGTATCGTCCTTGATAATAGATAATATCAAAGAAACTGTAATGAAATTTATAGAAATCGGGGGCCAAGAAGACGGGTGACAACGAGATCGGGGGCCAAATGGAATAACCCAAATATTTCACAAATATTTGAACATTCAGTTAAGATGAAGCTGTGATTATAGATTAATGTTTTTTATATATTTAAGCGTTTTATTATATATACTTACTTAAGTAAAATTTTTAAACACTGAAAAAAGACTACAACCTCATGCGGGAATCGAACCACGCACCTTCCGCATTCCGGGCGGCTGCCTTAACCACTTGGCTACCGAGGTCTGATTTTCACCCGTCGAAATTTGACAGCGCTTGATGCTTATGTTAGTCAACATTACATCATCAAATCTTAGAAGTTTTCACCTCTGAGATCCGAAAGAAATATTTGTTCAAATATTTGAACATTCGGTTAAGATGAAGCTGCGATTATAGATTATTGTTTTTTTTATATATTTAAGCGTTTTATTAATATACTTAAGTAAAATTTTTAAACACTGAAAAAAGACGACAACCTCATGCGGGAATCGAACCACGCACCTTCCGCATTCCGGGCAGCTGCCTTAACCACTTGGCTACCGAGGTCTGGTTTTCACCCGTCGAAATTTGACAGCGCTTGATGCTTATGTTAGTCAACATTACTTCATCAAATCTTAGAAGTTTTCACCTATGAGATCCGAAAGAAATATTTGTTCATGCAAGCAAGCATGGAGCTTGAAGCATGCAGCAAGCAAGCATGCAGCAAGCATGCACCATGCAAGCAGGCATGCATACAAGCATGCAGTATTCCAAAAAAACATGCAACATGGATTCAAGATGCATGCAAGCACACAACATTTATTAAAATTACAAAGTTATTTGTCACAAGTCTTACCTAACCTAACCAACGGAACTATAGTTTTGCATACTTAACTTTTTCTTTATAGCGGGTGGCTCATAAAAACAATTATGATCAAGAAATATATGAAAACAAATATTAGTATGAAACCAATTTATGAATATTGGCGTTATGTATTAGAATGATTAGGAGTTGCGATCGTTAGTTTATGAAAATATATGAAAAAAATATAAGTAAGTAAAAAGAAGGTGTATGATTAGAGATATTATGAATTCTTATGATTATTGGTTTCGATCGTTAGTATTAAATATTTTTATGAAGAGTGATCATTATGATGTAAAATGGTATGAGATATATTTTCGGACTTCCGTTAATATGACTTAAAAAGTTATGTGAAAAAATGCGCACCCATATTTAAGCGTTAATAAAATGCTAAAATATACAAAAACAATAATCTACAACGCAGATTCATCTTAACCGAATGTTCAAATATTTGTAAAAATTCAAATGCAAGCAATGTTGACTAAAAAACATAAGCATCAAGCACTGACAAATTTCGACGGGTGAAAACCAGACCTCGGTAGCCAAGTTGGTTAAGGCAGCCGCCCGGAATGCGGAAAGTGCGTGGTTCGATTCCCGCCTGAGGTTGTCGTCTTTTTTTAATGTTTAAAATTTTACTTAGGTATATTTAGGCGTTAATAAAACGCTAACGTATACAAAAAACATTAGACCAATAATAGCTACAAATATTTCTTTGGGCAATAAATCTTGCTTATACTTTTAACTTTCTATCTTTTAAGTAACCAACTGTCATATTATAATCGGTGAATCTAAAGACCATTGAATGAGACGATATTTTCATTTGCATTGTATCACAGACCACATAGGAACTGTATCTACGCCGACCAAAGTTATGTCTAGCTACTTGGAAAAAAAGCGTCGATTTTTAATTTGAGTACCTACCTACTACGATTCTGATTCGGCGGTTTACAGTGCAGACGTGCTCCGAATGAAATGGTGGGGAGAGTCAATTTATCGGCGATGTCGGCCAAAGGGAGTGCCGTTGTAAAACGCTCACATCCCTATGCGAGCCGAATTTAAATCACGACCAGGAATCTACCCTCAATATTCCGGCCGTATTATAAATTCTGAACTTAATAAGTTCTGATGCTTCATTCGTTTTACATAAACCGATACATAGTCTTGGTACAAGGTAACAAGGTGACAAGTAGTCCAAATAGGTCAGTAACCTATTTGGACTACTTGGGTGTTCCTGCAATAAGTGGATATATGTAGTTATTTTTCGAATATGAAATGTTACAGATTGTATACACTTTTAAACGTTCGCGTTCCATTGTGCACCTATATTTGAATATTTAGTAATCTTCTTAACAACGTTGCACTCACAATTTGAATGCTATCGCGGCGGCAACATTGCTCGGACTCGCAGGTTTAGATTGCGCGCAATTAGATAAAATAAAAAATAAAAAAAGCAAAGAAGTTCTTAATTAATTAGTGAAATTTTATATAAATATTAATTTTCTTATAAAAAAGTTGACGTTAGTCTTTGGTTTTGAGCTATTTAATTAACACGTTATAGATATTGCACACTTCAAATATGTTAGGTCCACGTGTACTTAGACCAGCAAAATCGCTTATTCAGAAGAGAATAATGTAGTTAAAAATCAATAAAAAGAAAGGAACTCGACTCAGCATTTGTTGCAGTGACAATAACTGCAACGCTGATCTTCCGTGGTAGCCTCGTTTTTGGTATGCATGACAACGCATTGTAAATACATAATCTTATCTGTGGGTGTGGGATTCTGGTCGAGTTTATTGCCAGCAAAACCCAGGTTTGTGCATTCTCATCCAAGGTACCTTCCTTACTCCCTCTCTTCAGAACACTCCGTTATCCATTTCAGCGGACCTCAGCATTCTTGGCACGGACATCGGCCAGGAACTGAATCCAAAATGTTACATCGAGAGTGTTATTTTAACTGCCCCCCGGAAGTTGGGTATTCTCACTAAGGTGAGGCGGTTTTTTTACTCACGAGCAGCGCTGTTTGCTGTACAAAACTCAAGTGCGATCGAGTATGGAGTATTGTTCCCATCTATGGGACGGCTTCGCTAAATACCTCCTCGATGCACTTGATAGACTGCAAAGGCGAGCGGTACGCATTATTGGAGATGCTGAGGTTACAGCCCTCTTGAGGACCTCCAGCTGCGTAGAGACATTGCTTCTCTCAGTTACTTCTACCGGAACTACTACAGAGAGTGTTCTAAAGAACTTTTTGAACTAATCCCTCCCTCTCCTTTCCGCTCCCGGAATACACGCTGGTCTTAGGAACCACCATCATACTGTGCAAACTATCAGCACTCGTACTAAAAAAATTGGCAAGTCGTTCCCATGTAAGACCATTCGGCTTTGGAATTCTTTGCCGGTGCATGTGTTTCCCAGCTCCTATAGTCCCGGGTCTTAAAGCGGGGCGTGAAACGGCATTTATGGAGGCCGTCATGAATGGGTGCGCTTATACCGTGCTTGTTTCACGGTGAGGAGCGCTCTCGTTATTTTGGACTGCATCGGCTGCTTACCATCAGGCAGGATGTAGTCACTATGACGAGCCACATAAAAAAAATAATCATATGTTATGTAGGTTATAATGGCCCAACCTTCCCACGTGATGTTGTCCATGTGGGGAGGCCTGTGCCCAGCAGTGGGACGTTTATAGGCTGATGAAACATTGTGAATGATAGTTACCGACCGAAGTAAAACCACACTTGCTAGACACCAAAGAGGATACAGGAACGAACGGAATACTTATATTCATATCATTATTAACTACGAAACCGCTTACTTGAATACCCGGGTTTTCTTAACCCGATTTCTTTTGAGTATTTTCTTAGAAACCCTTATCAGGCATATTTAACCTATAGTAAGTAATTGAAACTAATAATACTAATAGCAAATGGAAAGTTGTGGTCTTTGCCCACCCCTCAGAATAATAACTAAAGCATAGAAGGAGGTGCTATGACATTTAAGTAGGCACTCCGTTTGGTCACCATTCGATTTTTTTTATAAACTTTCCTACACTCACACCAATTATCTAGCCCAAGAGAAGCTTCGTATGAAACTCGTTAAATGGTTACAAGACAACGGATAAACATACTTAAAATATCTAAATGCCTACTTCTTATACATAGAAAACACCCAGACCCGAGGCAATTTAGAAAAACAATAATTTCTAAATTGACCCGACCGGGGATCGAACCCGGGACCTCAGAGATGCGACACCATGAAAACCGGTGTACAAACCACTCGACCACGGAGGTCGTATCGCTTTTCTATTTTGTATCAATGGTAACCAGATTTTTTATTTTCGTTAGACATTTGACGTTTTTGGCAACTTATTTTGTCCCTTTTATTTTAATATTTATGGCCCATTTGAAAAAATAGGACAACTAATACGAGTCGAATTTGGACTCCTTCTATGCTTTAGTTATTATTCTATGGTCCACTCCTTCGGGAAACGGTATGGATGTAGGTATTATGTAGATATGCAAAACAACGGGACATTTATCTATCCTACTAATATTGTAAACGCGAAAGTTTGTAAGTATGGATGGATGTTTATTACTCTTTCACGTAAAAACTACTGAATGGATTTGGATGAAATTCGGCATACTGATAGTTTATAACCTGGATTAACACATAGGATACTTTTTATCCCGATATTCCCACGGGAACGTATGGACCACGCGGGTGAAACCGCGAGCGGCCGCTAGTAAATACATATAATCACGACTGTTATCCCCGAATGGTTAGTCAGAGACTAGGCAACGAGAATCGCAAAAGCAGTCCTCTGCATAGTCCACTTTTCACCAAATAGCGACTGCACATGTGAGCCCATCGCCGCTTTAAGCTGTTGGATGTGTGTGCAGTCTTTAGTCCGTTAGTCGCCTTTTATGACACCCAAGAGAAGAGAGGGGGTGGTGTGGTAGTATTCTTTCACCGCTACGCGACACTGTTATTTATTTATTCCATGTGTAAAACTTACAAAACTCGTGAACAGGGGAAAACTAACTTATCATAGCCTCCCGGATGTGATTAGTTATTATTATAGTTAGTTACATATCGCAGCCGGCCGGATTGCAGAAGACGTGGGTTCGATTCTCACCTGAGGTAGGTTGTCATTTTTTCTCACCGTTTTGTTATTTTCTAACTTATCATAGCTAGCCCTTAGCTAACCATAAACACTTTGTCAGCATCATTATGTCTATAGACTACAAGGCTCAAGTCCCCAACTCTACTCCAAGAAATAGACTTGAGGCATGTGACGTGGGGGAGGGAAAGGTACCCATGCGGGTGTAAATTACACAATGTAAAACGGGTTTCCGTACTTATCGGCGATGAGTCTTGGTCATATAAATAAGACTTATTTATACTGCACTATGCATTCATCTGGGTTTGGTTATGTGTCGCGACAGTTCTTACAGTGTTATTTGATATTACTTAATATGTAGTTTTGTTACTCATATTCCAAAATCCAGGCAAATTAAAGAGCCGGACTAGAGTCTAAAAGTCCGGACATGTCCGGATTAATCCGGACGTTTTAAAACCGGCCCACGTTTTAGAACCTTTCTAAGAGTACGGCAAAACTTATAAGTAGCTTAAATCCAGAACCTTTAGAACTAATTAAACAGAACCTAAAAATAACCTACACAACCTAAATTTAACGTTAAGTAAGTATATAACCATAAAGTGTAGCTGTTAAGTTTTAATTTAGATTTGGATGTAATCTTTGATAACTTAAAACCTTATTGATGGTCATGAATAAATAAATGCCTTTCCAGGCTTTGACTATATACCTATAATCAAAGTTTCCAGGATTCAGGAGTTTTAAAATGTTTCTATGAAAGATTTTTTACGCAGAAATAGCAAACGTCAATACTTATTTATAATGGCGCTATTCGCTGTCATTTCACCAAGATTCAAAATGGCTAGATAAAAATGTTTTAATCACAGATACCTACAGTAAAATAAAGTAGCTTGTTGAAGTCAGGTAAATTTAAAAACGTAATGCGACTGGCACTTTATCGTGACAGTTTAGGATAATAGTGCATTTAAACGAGAAGGGCCTTACGTAAGTAAAAAAAAATTAAGATGTTTTACTGTACCTAATAAAAATTATTAAATTAGATTTTTGGTGGTAAATCCTTAGTAAATCGCATTAAAGCAAAACTTTTACTAATGTAAACAATATGTATTTTAAATTATATAGCACATATTATAACCTAATTAAGCCTTTTTAAATTAAATTATTGCTTTTTGTTTTGATTTTATATTTATTCCAAGAAATAAATATGGCTGTCATTAAGACATTACAAAAAAGTATAAAGATTAACCTTTTCAGAACTGCAAGCTAAAAGTTAATGCCCTCAGCTCCTAAACAATTAAGTACTTATGATTTGGGCTTTTGCTACTCAGTCCTAATTTATTTGCCTAACTAACTTGAATTCAACCTAAAGGTTTAAGATAGGTTTTAGAAATTACTTAAGTATAGCGATTTCAACATCCCATGACCATATGGTTGTATCAAAGTTAAAAACTAAATCTTTAGATCTCACTTTCGCTTTACATTAGCCTTTCCAGAACTTACTCAAGAGTCTAACTAAGACAACTTTATGATCCTGGGGCTATATGCTCTTGTAACACAACTCAAAATAACTTTAATTTTAACTGTTGTCAGCGGCTCGCAGGTTGTAATATACTATTAGTTTTAAAACTTATTAATCATTTTCAAGAACATAATATGACCAGAATACAAAGCATTGACCTTTTTATGACTCTTGTAACACCTAAAGGCATTTTTTACAGCCTAGGCCCAAATGAAATGTTACTTGGGTGCCCTCCTCTTTGTGGCGCGTTGGGAATCGAGCCGAGCAGTCTGAAATTATCCATTACGCAAGTCGTCAAATACGCAAAATATGAGTAGCGATAGCGTGGTCAAATAGGTAAGACTTACATACTTAAATAAGATGCAAGTTTTCGCAAAATATATACCTACACTTATGAAAATTATTTATCTATCCAATATTAGATAATTTTACTCCTGAACACTTTATGAGTGTATTAAAAATAGCCTTCTCTATCTCATGGATGACCTATTAGAGAGACAGGGCTTTTAACACGATGATAGGCTCATTTCTAAAGATAATCGCTTTGTACTTGTACTTATTCAGATAATAATTTACCTTAGATTTTACCTGAGCAGGGGTACTCAGAAATAGTTTTGATTCACTTGACGAACGAACACAAAAATCTCTTTTTAGTTCAAGGTAGTGACAGAGAGCAACATGATAAAAAAAACATTCTATAGGAATGTCTTTGGGAATAAAGTTCATAGGGCTTACCTACCTACTACTAAGCGAAACATTGCGCACTTTAAGTGATAATACTTATTATACTTTTCCATAGATCAGTCTGTCAACTAAACTCTAAATTAACACTAATGCCCTGTTTGTTTCACGTAAAATGGAAAACTAAAAAAAATAATTGTTCGATTTCAGCAAAAGTTTCTAAGCGGATGGTCAGATTAATCACTATTGCTATCTAATCTATGGCAGTTTATGTAGGAGTTACTACAGTCAGTTTACCATGTTTAATAAAACATGTCATAACAGATAAAAATATCTAGAACACCTTTCCCCTTTGTATATAATTCGCAACTAGGTCACTTCAAACCAAAGGGACATAAAATCAATTGAAGATAACCATGCAGCTCTAAAATATAGAACCTAACTAATATTACTGCTGTACCTATGTGTGTTTGTCTTTCGTCCACGCTTTGATATGGAGAAACCGGTTTTTTTGTTCACAAAATTAAGCCTACGTCTAGTTACAAAATAGAAAACGGTATCACGTTATATGTTTCTTTGAAAAGAGATACGTAGATTAAGCCCGAGAAGAAATAAAAAGAAAAGTAAGAATACCATAACTATCTTCTTTTTAATTGCACTAAAATGTTCCCGAACGCACACATAGTAAAGACTTTTATGTAAAAGAATGAGTCTCACAGTGCAAAACTGCTGTCGGAAGTTAGTTCGATATGTACTTCATCGGTTTTTAGAAATACATGGGGGCTAATAACACCTATCGCAATACCTTTCTAGTACGCACAAGTGCTTGGCTAGTTTGCACAATTAAAACTAATTTAAAAATAATAAAACTAACAACTACCTAACAACTACTAACAAAATAATGTTGATGACCTCCGTGGCCGAGTGGTTAGCACGCCGGGTCTGGCGTCGCGCCATCTCTGAGGTCCCGGGATCAATCCTGATCGGGTCGATTTAGAGAAAAACTGTTTTTCTAAATTGATTTTGGGTCTGGGTGCTTTTTCTATGTTATGTACTGGGCCGGACACATCTGTCGCATGTTGGACGAGATGTAGGAGAAAACCACGACTATGTGGATGCCACGCGATGCCAGGAGACGACGCGGCAGGCCCGGAAGAAGATGGCGGGACGAGCTATACTCCTACTGCAAAGTCTGGCCACAAGAGCGCTTAATTGCGAAGATTGGAAAAAGGGAAGGGAGGCCTTTGCCCTGCAGTGGGACAAACGTGGCTAAAATAATAATAGTAATGTATATCTATCCGTTAACTTACCATATTAACGAGTTTTAAAAGAATACTCAATTTGGTTCAAACACCGAAGCAATGTGCTTCTACTTGAAAGGTAGGTAGGTGTTAGAATACAATAGGTAAGCCCCCTGATTATAGCGTTGTAGTAATTGTAAGTAAATGTTTACAAACGAAACAGAAAAATGACTGAGTTTATTTAAAAACAACGGATACGCGACTAGAAAATTCAATCTCCTCAGTATATATAGATGAAAATAAACTATGTATACAAACTGTCCTGTATATATTCATGTATGTACATAATACTCTTAAGTGTCAATTAATTTGCCGCGGTCGGAGTTTTCTTTTCAAGGGGTATCAGAACTCTGTCGCCTATCTATCTGCGGGATGAAAGATAAGAGGCTGCAATAGATAATATATAGCCTTCATATAAGTCCCCGATTTTTATCAAAGGTCAATTGGTTTTTAGTTAAATTCACTTTCTTCTATCACTACTACATATTGGAATTTCAACATTCAATATTTTAGTAAAATATAACTGAAGTAATTCCATACATGGTTCTAAATCAACACCAACATCGCTCAATAATATGTACCTAATGTTAATTAATAAATGATTCTGATTCTGATTCTAAGCTTAAAGATAACTAGGTATTATCTAAACAATCTATGTACTTACTCATTCAGACAATATTTCGATCGGTGCGTAAAAATGTCTGCTTTGCGAGTATCACAGTCCGTTATAATGTAATGTCTGCTACGAAAATCCGTAACGCGTCTCGAACTATGAGTCAGCACAAAGACACAAAGGGTTGTAATTTAATTATTATATCCCTATAATAGTGATGCAGTGATGCGTCATATTACATCCACTGCAAGTCCAATGCGACATTTAGCTTTTTCATAATAACACAAGTTTAGCAAGCGCTCACTATTAGAATATAGAACTTATTAATTTGGGAGGTTTGCTACGGTTTGCTACGGTTACGGTATATCGAATAAATCCGCAGCACTCCGCCGTAGACGTCCTCCGAGCAGAAAGAAAATATCACTAAAGCATAATGGAAATTATAGATCGCGCAGACGGGATACGGTATTTATATACGTACTACGTCAATATCTATAAAAGTTATACGTATATATCTAAGCACAAACTCCGCATAGAGGCTAACGACAAGTGGGGGATGAGCGGCCATATTTCCGACGTCAATGTTTGTCGAAAACTATCGGAGCATTGGGCTCGAGCGTTACAACGAGGATGTATTAGAGCACACAGCACTGTCACATTGATGAATCATGTTAAAGAATGACGGAGACGCGTTAGGATGAGATTGCGAACACAGAATGAAGCGGGTGGAGGGGCGTGGGGGGCACACGGGGCACACCTCATAATCTCGTGCTCGCGCTGCTCCTCCTGCCGCTGGCGCATCATGACGCCCTCGATGATGGCGCGCTCCTCGGGCGTGAGGTGCGATAGGTCCGGCATGTCGGCCATGGCGGGGGGCCGCGGGCTAGCGCGGGCCCGCCGCGTGCTGCGGTGCTGTGCCCGCGACGCGAGGCGCGCCACTCCGTCCGGAGGTTTATTTAATAATGCCGTACGGGCCAATGGCGCTCGCCCGTCCGCTGACGTCAGCGCGCCTATTGATCCTCCGCCGCCGCCGCCGCCGCGCCGCCGCGCCAGCAGCCCGACCGACCCGTGGCCTGCTGCGTGCGCATAACATGCTCAAGCTCCTAGGTGTCAACACGTTACTGACTTTTAATGGTTGACTTGACACAGTCAAATGGCACGGGCTGGCACCGGTGGCGCCTTACACGTCAACTCGTCAATGGATGGAGACAATGGAATAATTAGCAAGTAAAGGTTGCGTTAACGTAAATGTGCGGGCAGGCTGATTTAGTTAATTTGTTTCACATATAAAATTGAAAACAGGTAATGGCGAGCTCTGGCATCATTAGAATGAAACTGTGGACTGGACTGAAACTTGATTATTTAATTAATTCGATTGATCGAAGGTTAATTAGTAAAAACTGATTGGAGGAGCCTATGGATTAGTAATTACTTATTTCTTTTGTTTTTTAATAAGTACCTACTTACCTATATATTTTTTATTTTTGTCATGAATATTTTAAATACCTACCTACCTATTTTTTTGCCAATTGGGGGTGAATCGCGTGCTTCCATTCACTATTTTAGAATACATGTCCATTATCGCCTTCAGTAGCCCTGTTTTGTCATTTGGACTATGTAAGGGTCGTTATAAACGTCCCACTGCTGGGCACAGGCCTTCCCAGTACAACGGCCTTGACTATGGGTGAAATGCCAGAACAGGCCGCTGAGATACGTGGACGATTAAAGCCACCGTAATTTACCAATAAGTTTTGTTTAAGCTAAGAATACAGAATTGGCGAGATTGCCGTAATCTCGCCTAGTGGTCCGATATCCGGAGGTCTCGCGAGACCGGTTTCAATTCCCTGGTCGCCGAAAGTTGTTTGTTGTTTCAGATTTTTCGATGCATTATAGCCCAGGTTTGCGATCACCAACCAGCATTTGACCAGCCTAACGATGACTAAATTTCGGTGTAGTAGCACTATTCCGAAATCGCACCATTCCGAAATCGCATTATTCCGAATTGCCAATTACCTAGGTATAGTCGAACTCATAGATGATTTCGGAATGGTGCGATTTCGGAATAGTGCTACTACACAAACAAAGATGGGCGCTATATTGGATCCGGCAGGTTGATCTGACGCCGTGTGAACACATGTGCAGTTGTTATCTATATACTATCTACAATATCTATACTAATATTATAAAGCTAAAGAGTTTGTTTGCTTGAACGCGCTAATCTCATGGAACTACTGGTCCGATTTGAAGAATTCTTTCAGTATTATAGATAGCCCATTTATCGAGAAAGGCTATAGATCCTACTTCCTACTAATATTATAAACGCGAAAGTTTGTAAGTATGTATGGATATTTGTTACTCTATCACGTAAAAACTACTTAGTCAATTTGGATGAAATTCGGCATTCAGATAGTTTACAACCAGGATTAACACATAGGATACTTTTTGTCTCGATATTCCCACGGGAACGGGAATCACGCGGGTGAAACCGCGAGCGGCCGCTTGTAGGCTATAATTTATTTAGGTACGGGTACGGGTAATAACCCGTGCGAAGCCGGGGCGGGTCGCTAGTATTTCATAAAACGTGAACTGTGTCAGTGGACTGCTTTTGCGATCCCCATTACCTAGTCTCTGAACCCTTCGGGGATAATAGTCATGGGTATAAGTAGGTATGTAAGTAATTAAAAAAATTAAATCTATTCGATTCAATTTTTTTTTATTTTGTTTATGTCAGATCTATTTACCAAGCAAATACGGCACCTATTCATCAGTCTTCACACACAGGCTCCGGAGGCACACACTCGCCAGCCACAAAGTTCACGTGCTCATTGTGGAAGAAGGTCTCATTGCCAGATCCCCAGGGGTACCTCTTCGAGCGCATTCGCATATACGAATAATCCCTACACGTAGTCTTGTGAGGGTGCTCCTGTGCCAAAGAGCGCACCGCTTGTATCGCAATCAGAGGGATGCAAATGAAGATTGAAAGAAAACGGTATTTCTTCCACGTATCTTTGCCGTGGTGGAAGCGGGGCACGCAAGGGTTCGGCGCTATAGGCTGCGGGTAGCAACTCCTGGTGGGGTGAATAAACTTCTTGCTTCTACCAGGGCCACAGCCGCCGGGTAAAGGTGGCGGACAGCACTTGCTGTACGACCTAGCGCTACAGCTGCTGCGGACGGTACTAACGTAACACTTCATACATTGACCGGACCCCAACATTGTGGCTGAAAGTTTTTAGGTTTTTTTTACAGTGTTTTTTTCATCACTGTATTTTTATAATTTACTATATTATTTTTATCATACTTTGGTTTTGTAATGTTTTTGAGAATTGACGGCAATTTGCCTAATGACGTTAGTTTTCTTTTTAAACTTCTTTTCTATCTTCTTCGCCATGTTATCTAAAGAGAATTCAATATTGTGCCTGCATGCTAATTCAGCGCATATTGACATTTTAGGTCCAGGTCTAGTTATAATTTTAATAGGTAGGTAGGTAATCTAAAAGAAATCTCAGGACTACCTAATAGTGAATAATCTTATAAGCGCTGCGCAAACGTGGACACTTTCAGTTGCCGACACGGTAGTGTGGGTAGAGAGCGAATGGGTGCAGTAGCTGAACGCACTGGTTTTTGAATGGTGGACTTTGATCATCTCACTCATATCTCACTGATCGAAGTGAGTGGGTCCAGTATCGGCTACAGAAAGTAGATACGTTTGTGTGTGTTAATGTAGAAGCGTGAAAGCGTAACAAACAACAAACTCACTTTACATTTAAAATAATAAGGACACATCATCATCAGCTGATCACAGGCTGCCATTATTACGTCCATGCTGGCAGCAAAGAAAAAACAAAAATGATAAATAGGTAAGAAAAAAAACATTCCCACTCATCACAACTCAAAATTGACACAGTCAAACATCAAACACCGAGCCGATTAGCGAAAACATGTAAATCATTCAAAAATAAGTTCAAAACAAGAGGAAACTGTTAAAAAGTAATTAAAAGTTTTCGGTAACGGTAAATGTTACTTTGCCCAAGATGCATTCCCAACCTTGCTTTTTATAGCAAGGCAAAGGGAATAAGGAACTACAGTATATGTTGCCCCCCGAGGCCACCGCCATGTGGTGGACCTGGTCATGGAGCAGGGCGTAAGGTGGTGCCGCCGGCAGAGTGCCGGCCCGGCCCCATCCCGCCTAACCCCTGCGTCCCTCGCTTCCACCGCGGCAACTATAAGAAGTTCAAATACCTAGCGCTGTGCGTCTTGTGTCCGATCATTCTCTTACAGATGTTGCGGACCCTTGGTAACGAGCCTCCACACAAAGACGTCTGTCGCGACTACGAGTATATGCGGTTACGATCGAAGAAGTACCCCTGGGGCGATGGAGTCGAAACTTTTTTCCATAACCCTCACGTAAACCACTTGCCTGGCGACTGTGAGGAGAAGAAGCCGCTCGCTGCGGACTGTGTGACTGATTAGAGCGAGGAGGATAATGTTTTAATTTACAAAGAGTGACCCGAACCTACGTTTTATATTGTTTGCATGCTATGAAATTATTGTAACTTTAAAAACAAATAGTGACCCGAACCATGTTTTAATATTGACTTTGCATGATATGAAATTAAATGTTACTTTATAACAAATAGTGACCCGAACCATTGTTTTAATAATGAATGATATGACATAAATGTAACTTTGAACAATACAATTTAAATTACTTAAATTGAATAAGTTAATAGGCCTACGCCACACTTGACGGAAATGCCGTCGCAGATCTTCCGCGTCGGAACGCTGATAGGTACATGTTATTCATATTAAATGACAAACGGGCACACTACGCGGAAGATCTGTCTCTCCGAAATGGACCGCTCACTCTCTTTTTCCTCCACCTGACCTGAATGAATCCATCGTACCAGTCAATTCCAAATAATGGATTCTAAGACACTTTAAGGTGCACTTGGATCCTCCAACTATCATAACTTTGATGCTTAGAAGCTTTGATGAGAACTGGTCAAACAAAAGAGCATGAAGTAATCTGACGACCTCCGTAGCGGAGTGGCTCGCACACCGGTTTTCAAGGTGTCGCCATCTCTGAGGTCCTGGGTTCGAACCCCGGTAGGGGCAAAGTGTTTGTATGTGATGAATACAAGCACATTTGTACCTGAGTCATGGCTGTATATTATGTTTAATTCAATAAAAAATATATCTATATGTGTATCATAATATGTACCTATGTCTATTGTATACAAATCCATTTAGTAGTTTTTACGTAAAAGCGTAACAAACATCTATCCATACGTTCCCGTGGGAATATCAAGATAAAAAGTATCCTATGTGTTAATCCAGGTTATAAACTATCTCAATGTCGAATTTCATCCAAATTCATTCATTAGTTTTTACGTGAAAGAGTAACCAATATCCATACATACTTACAAACTTTCGCGTTTATAATATTAGTAGGAAGTAGGATATTGCGAAGGAGACCTACCTACTCCTCCTTTTTCCTCCACCTTATTACCTATGTGTACGTAAGGTCACTACGAAAGTTTTGAGATACTCAAAATTTATAAAAAAAACACAACTTACAACGAACCTTTTTTTAAAGATAAATTATTTGTAATTCGAACATAGAAAACCATTTGATCGTATATTTAAAAATAAAAAAATGACGTTTGATTTTTGTTTCAATTCCGCGGGCTTTCATCGTCAACTATGGATTTTAAGCGAGAACATTTTCGTGCGATGATTTTGTACGATTATAAATTTGGATTAAATGAATGTGAGTGCAAAAAGCGATTAGTTTCGCCGTTTGGGGACTATGCACTATCGCGTGCAACAGTTTTCAGATGGTTTGCTCAATTTAAATGAGGGATTTTCTCCTTAAATGATGATGAAAGAAGTGGCTGACCCGCGACTTCAGTTACAGAAGAAAACGTCCTAGTTGTGAAAAAAAATTATTAAGGAAGACCCAAAAGTGACCTATAAACATATAGAAGAGGTCGTGAAGATTTCATCGCCAGCTATTAATGAAATTTTACACAACCGGCTTGGAGTCAGGAAATTATGTTCACGATGGGTGCCTCACTCGCTGACTTCAGAACAAAAAGAAGCTCCTGTGACATGGTGCAAATATATGCTCAGAAAATTTGATCACGGAGAAGGACGGTCAATTTTTAACATTATTACTGGAGACGAGAGTTAGATTTACCTATATGATCCACCGACTAAACGGCAATCGACAATTTGGGTGTTTCCTGATGATGAACCTCCAACGAAGGTGAAACGCGGGCGAAGTGTTGAGAAAAAAATGGTGGCCACATTTTTTTCTGCAAGTAGTCATGTGGCCACAATTTCCTTAGACGACCAAAAAACTGTGAATGCTAAGTGGTATATTGAAGTGTGTTTACCTACTGTATTTAATAATTTAAAACAAAAACGACCTAAAACTGGTTTGAGGGAGCTCTTTTTGCATCATGACAATGCATCGCCGCACAAGGCCATTGTCACCAAGGATTTTTTGAAGAGTACAGAGATTGAAGAATTGTGTCATCCTCCGTATAGCCCCGATTTAGCTCCTTGCGATTTCTTCCTCTTTCCGAAAATCAAACTCGGACTTCGTGACACGCGATATAACAGTCCTGAGGATGCACAGAATGCCTACTTGCAGGCCGTAGAAGACCTCCCTAAAGAAGAGTACCGGGAATGCTATAAATCATGCTTTAGGCGGATGAATCGATGCATAGAAGCTAATGGAGAGTACTTTGAGAAACTGTAATAAAAAAAAATTGAATAACTTTTATACTTTTTTTGTATCTCAAAAATTTCGTAGTGACCCACGTATTGTGGTTCCGTCGTCCGCGCGCCGATCCTCCGTCAGCGTAAGATCACACCGAACGCGAGGCGTTGGCAGTCGACTGATTTATTACGGAATAATAATATAAACACGGAATATTCAATGTGGCTGCAATATTAAATAACAGATTTACCGCAACGGAAATTCTATACGAATGGAGGTTCTGCGCGCGCTTTTTTATGTGGGTTCGACCCGTGTCTGTTATCGCCCGGTACGCGCCACATCTGGCGCATATAAAAAATGAATGGCGAGGTTTATTCTGTTTAAAACGTGTATTCCACATTGTAAATATAACAAATAATTATCATAATAATTGTTACACCTTTCATGCATTTATTTATAATTAAATTTATTATTTTATATTAAATCGAAGAAGAAAAAAAAAGTACTTTCACCTACTTTCATTTTTTTTTTGCAATTTATTATAGAATCAAACTATACTTTATTATACATAGCCAGATAGCTTATTTAATAAGGATTCCAGTGATATAAGTTTTTTATATAGTCTCTATATAAAAAATTTATGGAAATCGTCATTATACCTAGACCGGATATAAACAGGAAGTAATACGGAAGTAGCTTGACACATGCGGCCATTTTGAAAAAAAAAAATGGCGACCGGCCTCCAGGAGGCCCCTTGACACACAAGGGGGTAGTTTGTTAATATCTAAGTTGGTACTTAAACCTTGGAAGACATTTTTAAAACGCACTAACCAAAACCTTCAAACACGAAATAAATTGTGTTGTATGCAATATGTATACAATAGTACCATCGTATTTTATAACATTTGTTGGTTTTTCAACTACCCTCAAGAGTAAGGCAGTCACTGGATATTCATGTCACAGTCACTTGATAATTACTGAATATATGTAACATATTAATTTTCAAATGCAATAATACAAACGTAATTTTATAACAAAAGTTAATCCTTACCTTGCCACAAGTATTAGAGCATGTGAATAATAAAAATCACCAATCGTAACCACGTTATTGCTCTTATTAGTTATTCGAATAACCTTTAGATTAGTAAAAGTAAAAAAAAAATAGAAATCGATGAATAACTTGAAAAGTGGTCGCTAGGGGTATCAAGAATGTTCTAGGAAAATGTGCTTTAGCTATAGGAGAAGCTATTTATAGCAACTAAAACACGTGCATATACGGGCGATTTGAGAAAACATTTTTAGAATGTTTATTCCTATAGTAAAAAAAATCAAACCGGGATATCTCTTTCAAATAATATTAAAACCATTACATGTCTTAACTAATATTTTAGATTGATATAATTTGCACGCGATTGCATACTTTGAATATCAAATTTACAATAAAAAAAATAGTTCACAAGCCTACGTCCGGCCGTTAGTATGGGATCGATCCAGTGTGCCCTGGGGCAATTTATGTAACCTATAAATGAAAGACATATAGGTACCAGCAGGTCAACTATACTGTTAAAATATTACCATAAAACGTTAGAAATTTTAGTTTAATGATTAATAAGGCTGATTTTAAAAACCTTTTTATATCGCTCTTTTTTACTAACTCTTCACAACCCATTAGCACCCTTTTCAAATGCAGAGTTGGCTACTCTGAAAATAAGTTCAATCAATGTGTTGCTGCCACTTGCTTGCCACAACTTGCTGGGGACTTCTTGGCGGGAAAGTGAAGCGTCATGTCTGTAGTAGTTCGGCTGGACTAAAATAAAACACTGATTATGCCATTTTGCTATTTTTGTCATATTTTGACAAATGGATATACCGTGCTCGACTGTATCAGAATTGAAGACCCTTTTTTAAATATCTTCCCTAATAACTAACATACAGAAGTGTGAAAACACTGAATACGCCACTAAATTCAATAAAACTATTATAAAACACTGAAATCACATGCGCAAATTTAAAACACGGTTTATCCATGCACGTTCCGTGTTTAACGCTAGCCAAAATGATAATTTACAAGAAATAAAACTTAAGAACATTGTTATTTTACAGTTTGGAGTGTGGGGTGCGACAGGGGGGCTTAACATCTCCGCTCCTTTTTAACCTCTATATTGATCAGCCGCTTGATGAGCTCGGTGGGGCTAATGTCGGCTGCTCAATAGATGGAACTTTTATAAATAATATTAGCTACGCAGACGATATGGTCCTGTTGAGTCCCTCAATCAGTGGGCTCCGAAAGCTGATGAGAATGTGTGAGTCATACGCTACACTGCACGGACTCACTTATAATGTAAAAAAGCGCGAGTTGCTGGTTTTTAAGGCTAAAGGAATATCATTAGATTATGTCCCTCCTGTAAACTTATACGGAACTCCCACTAAAATGGTGGGAGAATTTAAGTATTTAGGACTCCTTGTCACGGAGGACTTATCTGATGATAAGGATTTAGAGCGAGAGCGGAGAGCGGTGGCGGTTCGCTGCAATATGCTGGGCCGTAGGTTTGCACGGTGTACGAAAGAATGAAGATCACTCTTTTCAAGGCTTACTGCCAAAGCTTCTACACATGCAGCCTGCGGGTTAAGTATACGCAGCGAGCCTACAACTATCTGCGCATACAATACAACAATGCTTTCAGAGTTCTGATGGGGCGCCCACGATACTGTACCCTAATAGCATTTTTTGTTGGCATTAAGTTGGGCCACGTACCTTCGGTTTGTTGGCAAACAAGTATAATTGGCGCGCAATTTACGCGTTGGGCCCGTAACTGATGGCCAAAGTAAGATTACCTACAAAGGCCCAACTATGAGTAGGGCCAACCATAGACTTGCCTATTTAGGCCAACTTATTAGATAACAGGTGCACCTTACCTAACGAGTAGTATGACCCATCCATCTCTAGTAGGTACTGTCCCACCCAACGAACGGCCACTTCCTAGAAAGGAAAGAGTGAAGGACGATGGCGACGGATGCAGGCAGTCCTCAAAAAGAGAGATCGTAAATTAAAAGTAGGAATAGGAATGAAGTCCCGCTCCCGCCCGATAATCCCCGAATTCCAATTGACGCGACACCCAGATGCAACAGTCTTCAAGAGTCCAGCGAGACTTGATAATTCGAATGTTACCATGGGTGGGTATATATCTAAGGCCACAAAAATCTCGTCACCGCGATTTAGAAATGGTATAAAACAGTACAGCGCCGTCTATGAAGAAATATCGGAACTACATAATTGAGGAACTTAGTATCTAGCTTTTTAAAATTTTGTCTCCTACCCCAAGCCCCTCTCCACTGTCCTCCCCTCGCCCCGCAATCCCACCCCTCGGGGTCTTAGCACCGCATTCGCAAAATCTCAACATTATTTTGCTGAAGTGCCTACAGTAATTACCCGACGGTAGGAATAACATGGTAGTAATAGTTAAAGTTTTTTTTTGTTGGCGCAATGGTGTTACCTTATCTTTTATCGCTACAAAAATTGCCCAACTATAATAAAATAACATCATGCCCGTGGTAGGCTATCCGTTGGTTAAATTGCGCAAGTTAGAACCATTGAGCCTATTTTGAATTTAAGTTGGCAAGTAAACTAACCACCTGCCAACAGTTGGCGAGTAGAAGCCAACGGCAAATGCTATTAGGGTAGCGCGTCACAAATGTTTGCGGAGGCTCATGTTGATGATTTTTACGCCATAATGAGAAAGAGAATATCGTCCTGGATGAACAGGATGCGTGGGAGCACCAACGGTATTCTGAGGGCATTAACCTGTAAAATGGATAATCCATTTTTTAAGCATTGGGTGCGCATTCACATGTGTACACGTAGTTCAAGACCGCCGGGCTCGCATTATTATCACCCAACCCTAAATTAAAAATAATTAAGTACCTACGTAAATTTTAAATAATAATTTATTATTGAGAAGTTCTAGAATGATCTGGCAGATTTAGTATCTGAAGGACAAGTGGAGAAAAATTGGTAAATAGTAAGCTATTCATCATTTTCGTCCACAAATCTTTCTTCAGATGTTTTTTAACGGAACCTTTGTAATTTTAAGCATCTTATAATAATATAAAATTTTCTCTAAATAAAAAATACTTTCTAAACAAATGTTTCTTGACTTTTTGTTTTGTGCCCTATTAAGAAAGTATTATCTTTATTCATTAATAATCAGTATTAATCACTACAAACATTCAACATACCATTTTATTAATTTAATATACTTATTTATCATAAAAATAACGAATGCCTATACAGTTTTTCGAATACCTAGTCATAATTTTAATATTCTGTGTTTTAATTTGGTAACTAGTTGTCATTTGGAAAATAAAAACAAATATTTACACGGAATATCCAAAAATATTAAATAAATCATGTGCATATTTTATTACATTATCACTCGGACCAAATATCTGGTCCGAGCATTATCACCTTCTAGAAAAAAAATATACTACAAGTCTATGAGCCCAATAGAACCCTTGTTTGGTTTAATGCTTGGACCAATTTAATGCTCTAAGCTTGTACAACATGTTTCTTAAAAGTGTCTCTGGTGTATAGTTAGTAGTATGGCACATTTAGTGATTTATTTTGGTCCAGCCGAGTTTTGTCATAATTTCTAAAAATGTGTTTTAATGTCGAATATTCATGTGAAATACTGGTGGATTATTAACCGTTAAGTGTTCGTGAACGTGCATGAGTGTTAGCAAATAAAACAAAAACGTGCAACATCACTTTTCAAATTCTTTCAAGAAGTCCGTGTGAGATTTCAGTAAAGGCCCAAGGCCCACATCTTTATTGAAGCCTAAGGGTTTTGGGGGGAATATCTACGGAATATCATACTTAGCATCGAACCTTCATGTTATCATCACCCATTATCATCTAGGTAGGTACTTTATGCATTAAGCTACGACTCTCTGTTATTACGAATGAAGAACTTGTATCCATGGTCACGAAATATATTTAAAAAAAAAGTTCAATTTGAATGTGGTGCTGTCACATTGGACTTCTTGGCGGGAAAGTGAAGCGTCATGTCTGCAGTTTTGTTTTATTTTCTAAAATTTGTGTTTTTTCGAATATTAATGTGAAATAATAGTGGATTATTAACCGTTAAGTGTTTGTGAACGTGCATGAGTGTTGGCAAATGAAACAAAACAGTGCAACATTACTTTTCAAATTCTCACAAGTAGTCCGCGTGAGACCTCAGTAAAGTCCCACATCTTTACTCAGGACTCAAGGGGTTTGGGGAACACCATTTATCATTCATCTTAATCACCACTCATTATCATCAAGGGAAAAAAAACAAATAAAAAACTAATGACTAGGCAGTATGGCTCAGACCTTAGCCTGTTCCTTCACGGAACAAATAAATTTAAAAAAAAATGTGGTGCTGTCACTGTCTACTATGTCTGTGTGTCACTGTCAGTCACGTAAACAAAAACGCGAATGCAATTTGAAGAGCTATTGATTAGTTTTTTATCAATATTCACAAATCTATCAGTTTTTATCATTTTGTGAGTGATAAACAATGTTTTCTGCCTTAAAGAAATTGGCAAGAAGCGGCGATGAACGCTGCTCAGCGCCAGTACCGATGTCGTCTTCGCTTCAGAAGAAATTTTCTCGAGGAGTTCATTTTAACAGTAAATTTAATCAGATTGTTCATAGATATTTGATTCTCTGTTCTTTTTATAGTTAAAAGTACTTTGCCTCATTATATTGAAAACTGAATAATAAATACCTTGTAGAGGTATACAATAAATACCTAGTCTCAAAATCCCTTCTGGAATAAACTCGTGATTAAATGTATGTATACGTGTATTCCACTCAATGCAATACTATTTACAATAGTAACAAAAGTTAAAGTTTCAACATCTAAAGGATCAAAAGAAAAGCTTGGACCTCGTTTTAGAAGAGAGGAGATTTAATTATTCAGGAGCATTTTAACAAAACCGATATATCCATTTCACCTTGTTTTTCACAAATTAGAAAAAACTTAAGTATATTAAAATTATCGGTTTTTGATCTGACAACTAGAACCTTTTTTTGCTGCCCCTGAACATTTTTTTTGTTGGGTTTTGATTTGACTACAGTATTTTGATATGGTTTTAAAATAGGCTGTTTAGTTGAACATTTGGTAGCGGAAAAAAAATTAAAAATAAATTCTTATGGCATAAATGCTACATATTGCAAAACTAATGACTGAAATTAACAAAATTAATACACATAACATACGTGAATACAAATTTCGATCAACAGATCGTGAAGTTTTATTTGGAGTACTGCAGGGGAGTGTACTGGGTCCTTTTGTATTTATATTGTACATAAATGACTTACCGAAATGCATTGAACAACCAATAACATTGTTCGCAGACGATAGCACCATAACAATACCTTGTGATAGTATGGAGACATATGAGACTGATATTAATAATAGTTTAAAATTGGTTGTGAATTGGTTAAATAAAAACAATTTAAAAATTAACCTAAAAAAACAAAAGTTATCCATTTTAGACAGAGGATTCCTAGCACATACCTCAAAGTTCAGTACGCTAATGATAGAATAGAAGAAGTAGAAAATACAAAATTTTTAGGACTCGAAATAGATCAAAAGCTAAATTGGGAATCACAAATCGATACTTTATGCAAGAAAATTAGTAAGTCCGCATACGCTCTGCATACATTATCGCCAATAATATACACGGATGCACTTCTTACTGCCTACTACAGCATAGTGGAATCACACTTAAGATACGCTATTATATTTTGGGGTAACTCGACCGGAAAAGAAACAGCATTTAAGGCACAAAAAAGGTGCATTAGAGCGATGTTTAGACTTAAAACTACTGATAGCTGTGTTCCATACTTTAAACAATATAAAATATTAACGTTGCCAAGTCTATACATACTAGAAGTAGCTGTCTTTGTAATGTCTAGCCCAAGACGTTTTGAACGCCTAGCCGATGTAGTCCCACGGAATAGGCGCGACAATAGTCTACTATGTCGACCTCTAGCTAAGACAGCACTTATGCGCAAAAGTGTCTATTGCATGGCTCCAGATATTTATAATAAAATACCCAAGTGCTGGAAAGAATTACCTCTATTGAAATTTAAGCATAAACTTCGAATTTTATTAGCAGATAGAGAATATTATAGTGTAAGTGAATTCCTGAATGAGAAACAATTAATAATTGATTAGTTATCTTATTAATATAATAAATTAGAATTTATAATAATTTAATTATGTTTAACATATTTTTGCATGCCGAGTGGTAAAATATGGCTGAATTATTTTAATTTTTTTGTACCACCAATCATGTACCCATATTTGCAAATAAATATATCTTTATCTTTTATCTTTGTTCCAACGCTCCTCAATTATAATTTAATGATTTTATAATATCACTTATTTTGTCTACAATAATATACAATATTTAAGTTTTATTTTAATAGGTGTCTTTTATCCTAATAATATTTTGGTTAATTTAGAGCGTATCAATGTGAGGAGTTGTTCTTTAGTGTACTAATTTAATTTCAGTGAAAATTCTTATTAAAGGAGATAGAAATGTTGGAAAGTCATGTCTCCTACAGCGGTTGCAAGGTGGGCCTTTTATTGAAGAGTATGCCCCTACTGACCAAATACAAGTGGCACCTATCAATTGGGCCTACAAAAATAGTGATTATATTGTTAAAGTAAGTTATTTTATAAGGTTTATTATCACAAGAAGTTTTGATCACATATAAAAACTAGATGTACACATTGTGGGCGATCAGATCAGTTGATGGGCGGCAGATCAACCTACTCTACACTGTCACTTTATCCCATGCTCTTTTAGCAACAACACGTGTTGTGAGACTCCATTTTATTTCTATCTACCGTACAATAGAAATATACTTTAAATAATTACACCACTTAAAATTGGCTTATTGCTACACACAATAGCCATTAAGATATAATATTAATAATTGCAGAAATTTGACAGTTTTGGGTAGGTTGATCTGACGCCGTGTGTACAATCTACAATCAAAACTCTTAAGGCCGGTTACAGTGCTCGACCGACCGTCCGTCGGTGCGTACGGTCGGTCTTGACGATACGCATCAACCGACCGTCAGGCCCATTACAGTGCTCGTACGTCAGTCGCGTTTGTCATATAAGTTATCCGTTAAGGATGGAAATGATTGCTATTTAGAAATCATAATCATATGATCATATGATTTTTTTTATCACAGTGATTTCACCTGCTATTTTTCACACCTGCTATTTTTCATTGAGAGTGATTTTCCTACTATTTATCATTGCAAATATTGAAATGAAATGACATGGTAATTGAATAATGATTATGATGTAACAGGACATGAATATATGTCACACAACAACGCGCACGTGCTTATGACTGACGAGGACGACCGCCCGCACAGGTGAAATGTCATTTCATTTTAAACTGTGACTGCGACTGCGACCCGGGTCACAGGTTATCCCCTCTCCTTATTTCACTAAGTTTATTTGTACTGGCACCTCGAGACCAACCGTCAGGTTATACAAGAAGTGCCAGACGTCCCTGCGCCAGTAGAACACTCGCGCAGGAGACCACCAACGTTAGGTCTTGACGCCAAATTAGTGCCCGCCGCAGCGCGCTCTTCATTCGGTACTCATAAGACTAGTGTCTCAGGAGAGTATCCCCGTGAACACGTGTAGTTCACTGCCTATTGTCCAGATAGGTAACCGGAGCTGTCAAGCTCGCTCACTTCTCGTTGCACGAAGGGCACAACTCGCAGTTGCCACTGCTAGGGTCGTCGACTCTAAAGTCGACTCCCAAGTGTCCACCTTGATAGCGGAGTAGTAAGCACACTCACTTCTCGGAACCCATCCGGGCGCCTAGCCAGTTCCCACGTCCTACGCGGCTGGCTGGACCGGAGGCTACGGCATCTAGGAGGCCGCCTCTACTAGTTCTCCAGACTAGTACCGGAGATGTCAACACCAATGTCCAATGAAAACCACCGGACAAAGCTGCCAACTATAAGGGAAACTCACGTTCCCCGCAGGACTTTTCGCTTCTGGCCCCTCAGAGACCGCTACTTGGCCCCGCTCGCTGTGCACGAGTTTGGAAGTCCTGGCACACAATAGGGTCACAGGTCATCCCCTCTCCTTAATTCACTAAGTTTATTTGTACTGGCACCTCGAGACCAACCGTTAGGTTATGCAAGAAGTGCCAGACGTCCCTGCGCCAGTAGACACTCGCGCAGGAGACCACCAACGTTAGGTCTTGACGCCAAATTAGTGCCCGCCGCAGCGCGCTCTTCATTCGGTACTCATAAGACTAGTGTCTCGGGAGAGTATCCCCGTGAACACGTGTAGTTCACTGCCTATTGTCCAGATAGGTAGCCGGAGCTGTCGAGCTCGCTCACTTCTCGTTGCACGAAGGGCACAACTCGCAGTTGCCACTGCTAGGGTCGTCGACTCTAAAGTCGACTCCCAAGTGTCCACCTTGGTAGCGGAGTAGTAAGCACACTCACTTCTCGGAACCCATCCGGGAGCCTAGCCAGTTCCCACGTCCTACGCGGCTGGCTGGACCGGAGACCTACGGCATCTAGGAGGCCGTCTCTACTAGTTATCCAGACTAGTACCGGAGATGTCAACACCAATGTCCAATGAAAACCACCGGACAAAGCTGCCAACTATAAGGGAAACTCACGTTCCCCGCAGGACTTTTCGCTTCTGGCCCCTCAGAGACCGCTACTAGGCCCCGCTCGCTGTGCACGAGTTTGGAAGTCCTGGCACACAATACCAGGACAAACGAACATTCCCAAGCTCTACAGCTAACCACATGCCACTACGAGTCCAACCCATGTCCGGATCCCGCCGGAGGCGCCTGGTTAAAGGCACGACCAGCGGGGGGCGAGAACCGGAACCCCGTAGTACCTCTGAAAACACAACCGGACCCGTAGTTCCAGTTGCGATACCCTATCTATTGAGGTCGGTAGATAGGGACACAGGTCAATCGGACGCACTACTCGCACGCAGGGATTGCTTGAGTAGATGCGTCCCGCTCACACCTCGCTCGTATGATTGTCGTGCATGCTCGCCGCGGTCGCTCCGCGCGATTTCATTCGATCATTCATACACGCACGCACTAGTGAGAAATCATAATCGCTGCGATTGCGAATGACAATAGCAGTTATGTCATATGAAAAACTAAATCATATGATTTTTCACTGCTATCAATGATTTGTTCCATCTTTATTATCCGTACGATCGGTCCACCGATCGGTGCTGCACTGAACGCGTTCATTTGTTTCCATAGCGCGTCGGTCGACCGACGGCACCCTTGCGCACGCGCTCGACCGTCGGCGACGACGGTCCTCGTACGCCGTGCGTAGCAAATACGCGTGCGTACGGTCGGGCGAGCACTGTAACGATTTATGAATTTTCATACATATGACAAACGCGACCGATGTACGCACCGACGGTCGGTCGAGCTCTGTAACGATCCTAAAACATCCACACAAAAGAGTAGATACCTAGCGAGATGTTTAGGTACACATTTCATTTGACTGAGTACAAGCTAAGTGTCAACATGTCGAAGTGCTTCTCCAAAAATTGCTCTTTTAACAAAAAACATATAATTATGTCAAAGCTGCCATTATTGTGCAATGATTTAGTATGGGATTGTGTACCAATTTTTTTATGTAAGTAATTAAAGACTGAAGCTAAAATTTTCTTTCATAACTTTTTCTAAGTACTTTTTACTACTTTCCAAATTGCCTATAATTTACATACACCAATACACTTACTTAATTATTGTACTGGCAGTAGTAAAGAATTATATTTTCAGGTAGAAGTGTGGGAAGTAGTAGATAAAGGACGCACCAAAAAGAAACCTCCTTTAGGCTTGAAGCTTGAGAACCAGGCAGCCCCTGCTGCGGAGGAAGCCTATGAAACACCAGTGCTGGACGCAACATTCCTGGATGTGTATAAGAATGCCAGCGGAGTCATTCTTATGTTAGACATTACAAAGCCTTGGTAAGCAGTATCAAAGTATGAAATGTGAATCTTTATAAATGCATTTTAAACTTTCACTTTTTGTATCCTACTGATATTATAAATGCAAAAGTTTGTAAGTATGGATGGATGTTTGTTACTCTTTCACGTAAAAACTACTGAATGGATTTGGATGAAATTCACCATACAGATAGTTAATAACCTGATAACACATAGGATACTTTTTATCCCGATATTCCCACGGCAACGGGAACCACGTGGGTCTAACCGCGAGCGGCCGCTAGTACTTAATATATCTATCAATTTAGCCGAAGTCTATAAATTTTTAGGCATTTTTAAAGTTAAAGCCATTTATTTCTCTAAAAATTGTACAATATTTACTTACAATGATTATTTTTAAATAGAACACATGAAGATATAATATAAAATAAACAAAATACAATATCAACTAAGATATGTATTAATTTCTATAAAGAATACAAACTGCCCCCACGCATTCATTGTATATTTTATCTTAGTAAAGCCTGCCGAGGATTCCATGTCCCAGTAGCATCAACCAATCTAAATCTGTACAAATCATTGTAAAACCACTTGTGTGTGAAAACAAAGATATAAGTACCTACCTACTAGAAATTCAATTGTTTGCGGACCGATCGGTCGGGCCGCGTTCACAGACGAGTGAACAGAGAAAGTACACCACCAGAGGTCACGTTTAACGGTTTAACGTATGCCAAAAATGCCTTTAGAACAACTCTTTCCCTCCAGGACATTTGAGTATGTGGTGAAGGAGCTATCGTCGGTGCCGGCCGACCTGCCCGTGGTGGTGCTGGGCAACCACTGCGACATGCAGCACCACCGGCAGGTGCACATGCACCACATCGACCAGGCGCTGCACCACGCCAGGGTCACCAGGTACTAGCCCCGATTCACACCAAAAAAGTCTAAAGTTTTTTTTTGTGAAAATGATTGCAAAAGATCTGCCAGGTCACCTGATGGAAAGTAATTAGTCATGCCGCCGCCTATTGGACACCCACGAAACCAGAGGAGTCGCAGTTACGTTCCCGGTCTTGAGGATGGAGTAGGATCTTTGATAAAAGAGTACAGGAGTAGGAATTGTGAGGTGGTTAGAGATGGGCCTATATACTATAAGAGCGCGCATATAGACGTTTCAGCAGCAGCACGGCTGTTCGCGGCGCGGCCTCCATACTACTACAGCTGCAGCACGACTGACGGAAATTCCGACGCCAAACTTCCGTTGCGGTAGAAAGCCAATATCATCGGAGCGACCGATCTTCCGCGTGGTGTGCCCGTTATTAGTCATTTAAATGCAATAACATGTATTGGCGTTCCGACGCGGAAGATCTGTGACGGCATTTCCGTCAAGTGTGGCGTAGACCGTATAGTCACGAAGCTGTCGTTGGCGGCTGTCATATCCATATCCTAAGTATAAGGAGGGTTAAACACAAGGTTACGCAAATCTTCGATACTCGGCGATTTTAGTCTCCAAGCGACTACCTTCATACAAATCCATTGCGGTCGAGTCGCGACATTCGTCCCGCGACTCGCGTCGCGCCAGTCGTGCGATTACCTACCAGACGAGATCGTCGCTACATAAGTCGCCGCGATTTTCAAGATGGCAGAACAATTAGTAAATATTAAGTTTGTTTGTTTTTTTTATTTCGCATATGTTTGTTGTAATTCTTTGCAGCAACAAGCAGTCTGCAATTTATGTTTCTTTTAATATACGGATGAACCCAGTACGACGATTTCTTTGTTTGACTCCGCGACTTGATACTAATATACAACATTAGTATCGAAGATTTGCGTAGCCTTGTGTACGAAGGGCCTTAAAGTCACTCGCGTCCATAGGTTTACCCTTGAGACCCTTTGATAAACTATGAGACCCTACACGTGACTCCTGGATTGTGCCAATTGAGTGACACTGTCTGAGTTGTGGGGGCCCGACTTTCCCTCACAATTGGCTACTTGATAGTTCTCGGAAAAGTATTTAAAAATTACAAACGCTTATTTTTTACCTCTTATAAGATATTTTTCTCGAAAAACCTTTTTTTAATAGAAAAAACAACATATTTTTCTTCATTCATTTCGAATTTCGCGCGAAAACGGTTGGTCACGTGACATTTTGCCCTGTGACGTCACACTTCAAACAAACAAATTTTATCTTGAAACCTGACAGATAGTTATTGTTTGTTTTGTGAAATGTGACGTCACACGAAGCTCAATCATGGCACAATCATCCACAAATAAAAATCGCAAAAAATAAAATATTTACAAATTATCTTAATAAAAAAAGCTATTGGATAATTATTGTTAAATTTAAAACAACCATATCCGACATATTTTATTGTTACAACTGTCGGCAACGTATCTGCAACTCCTTTGGTTTTACGGTTGTCCATGGGTGGCAGTGATTACTTTCCACCGGGTGACCTGCTCTTGGTCTGCTCGTTTGCCTCCGATTTTAAAACTTTTTCTGCATTTTTGTATATACAGAACAGCACCTGTGCGGTATGCTGAATCTTCGATGAGGAACGGCTTCGGCCTCCGCTTGCTGCACAAATTCCTCAGTGTGCCTTTTCTGAGGCTTCAGAGGACCAGTTTACTGGAACAACTACAGAGAAACCAGAAAGATACGGAGGAAATTGAAAGAGAACTCGATGATTTCCAAGTAAGCATATCCTTAGAAATATATCATCACCGGTATGTTTTTGACCATAACCTAATCAAACAATATATTTTGTTGTAAAAAACATTACTTAGCTATTCACAACTTAATTTAAAAAAAATCTATGTACAATGGCGGACTCCGTCGCTTTACCAGTCTAAAAATCAAAATCCCTTGCACACCGCGTCGTCTATTTGGTACGGGCACGTACCCGGGCGGTCGGTGCGCTTCATACGAAATCGCTGTAAAGTGGTAAAGCGACGGTGACCCCGACCGTATGTACCTATATATAAAAAATACAAAAAATTTGAAGTCGTTATGATGTTAAAAAAATACTATATACTCAGTTTTACTGCGGACCATGGACAACTTAAATAATTTTATTAAAGAGAATTAACCATAAACAATCAATAACACAGTTGCGAACCTCTCGCTAAACTCGGCCACCGTGGCTATCGTAGCGATGACTTGATGTCGATGATGAGGCCTTCGCCCATCAGTGGGACAGTATTCAGACTTATTACGACCTCGGTGGCCGAGTGGTTAGCGCGCCGGGTGTGACGTCGCGCCGTCTCAGAGGTCCGGGGCTCAATTCCCGGTCGGGTCAATTTAGAGAAAACTTTTTTTCTGAATTGATTTCGGATGGGTGTTTTTCTATGTTTAAGAATATTTATCCGTTATTTAGTTTAGCCTTGTTAACGAGTTTCAATAGAAGCTTATCTTGTACTAAATAATTGGTGTGAGCGTAAACAAACTTTATTTATTTTTATTATTGAAATTTTTCTTTCACAATGCTATATAGATAAAATGTTAAGTAGAAAAAAAAACTGCTGGCTTGCAGCGTTAATCACACTACTAGAAAAAATTCAATCGTCTGGGGTCTCGGTAGCTTAGCGGTTAGACCGGCAGTGGACCGGCAATCCATGGGTTCGAATCTCATTGGAGCTTTCCTGAGACTGGTTGTTTTTTTTCTAGTAAACATTTTATCCTATAAACTTTATTTATTTATTACTTTATTCTCTTTGTCAGAGCTCCGAGGAGTCCCACTACGACACGTTCGTGGACCGCCTCGCGAGCAAGCGGCGGCAGAGCTCCTTAGCCGAGCCGCGCGCCGCCAGCGAGCGCTCGCCCAGCATCGTCCTGGGCGCCGGCAAGCCCATCATACCGCACGGCGTCAACCCGCTGGTGAATAGCGCACGTTTACAACTTGTAACAGAATTAATAGCTAAACCAGAAAATGGTAGATAGAGACCATCAAACTGAACAACTTTTACTATGGGACCAACTGAAATTGCGAAAAAAAATCAGCTGCTACACATGCGTTGGGATATTTTCTTTATTAAGTTTTGTATGAACCAGCTGATTTTTTTTTCGCGATTTTAGAGTTGGTCCCATAGTAAAAGTTGTTCAGTTTGACGGTGTCTATCTACCATTTTCTGGTTTTTAGCTAATAATTCTGCTACAAGTTGTATACAGGGGCGTAGCTGCCGCCCGCCGTATCATAAATTACAATGTCAAAATGGCCAAACTTACTAAGAATGACGTTAGCAGATCAAATTATAATATACCGAACAAAATTGACCTATTGTTGGGAGCAGATGCATATTGTCAAATATTGACTGAAGGCTTATTCAAAGCTCCACAAAGGACACCCATGGCTCAAAACACAAAATTCGTTTAATAAAAATGAAACCGAATAATCACGTGATCATATTTATACAGTCACGTGAACACACAGCAGTGGGACTTTTGTATGTTGATGGTTTTTTGTATTTCTTCGTTAATGGTTTAGAGCGGTGTGCACAATTAGCCAGTGTCAGTAAAGGAGATAGTAAATAAATAAATAAATAAATAAATAATTAAATAGTAGATAAAGTTGTAAGAAAAATGTTCAATGTCTAATAATGACCTGCTGTTTTGTTTCATTTCCCAATACTCGTGCACATTCATAAACACGTAATGGTTAATAATTCACTATTATTTCACATTGTAATCGACAAACAAAAATTCTTGAAAATATAACAAATCTGCAAAGAATGACGCCTCAATTAAAAAAATCTTATTATTCTTATTCTTTACGTTTACCGCCAAGAAGTTCAAGTAAATGATTAGAAAATAACTTTGTTGTTTTTATTGTAGCTAGCGCAATCGCTGAATCCGACGCCAAAACCGCCAAGCACTAGCAGCGTGGAGACTCCTCAACAGATCCAGTTCGTCAGTCCTGAGCTCACGAGGGTCAAACATACCGTCAGCGTGGAGATGACACCGCCCCGAATGCCCCAAGATAGGTAAGCTTCCAGCAGTAGAGAACTGACTTATTTGCGCTGTAATGAGAAGAATAATGCGACACGGCTTCGTTAGTTGCTTTATGGCAGAGTAACAACCAAATGACAGTTCTTCCCTGCATAAAATGTCATCCGGTACATTACACGTGCGAAAAAAACGCTGGTCTGTAACCGCTCTAAGGCCTTAGCCACACTTGACGGAAATTCTGATGCTGAACTTCCGTTACGGTAAAAAGCTAATACCATCGGAGCGACCGATCTTCCGCGTAGTGTGTCCGTTATTAGTCATTTATATGCAATAACATGTACTGGCGTTCCGCAACGGAAGCTCAGCGTCGGAATTGGCTATTTGACAGTTGTAACAATCATCATCATCAGCTTATACTCGTAACAATAAAATATGAAATATGTGGGATATGGTAGTTTATAATTTAGCGATTTTTTTGCCCTTTTTTGCTCGATATCAATAATGGCAACAGGTAGGCACTTGTATTTTAACTTTAATAATAAAATTAAAATAAAATAAATATTTAAGGGGTGCTTCATACAACAAACGTGCTTTTTATAAATTATTAGTACGGAACCCTTCGTGCGCGAGTCCGACTCGCACTTGGCCGTATTTTTGTATTTCTTTTTTCATCCTCTCTACGTGATCAAACCGTCTTAGATTTTAAAAATGTATTGTGATATTTGTAGCGTAGCGGCACATAAAAAGAATATTACCAGCCCTTCTCTTCCCTTGGGTGTCGTAAAAGGCGACTAACGGACTAAAGACTTCACATACATCCAACAGCATAGAGCGACGATGGACTCACCACCTGTCAAGCTAAGCACATGTATAGTTGTTATTTGGACTATGGCATAGGATTGCTTCTGCGGTCCACATTCATTCTATATTAATTTACTATCCATCTAATTGGTATAATTAATCTTACAATATTTATTTCTCGAAAAAGCTTTATTTAATAGAAAAAAAAACGCGAAAACGGTTGTTCACGTGACACAAAATTTTATCTTGAAACTTGACAGATACTTTTTGTTTATTTCGTGAAATATGACATCACACGAAGCTCAATCATGGCCGTCCGTGTTTCGGGTCTTGTAATCTACAGATTAAAAATTGCAAAATTATTTTGTTAAAATAAAATATTTACAAATTATTGTTAAATTATAAACTACCGACATATTTCTTATTTTGTTGTTGCAACTGTCAAATAGCCAATTATGTATGTATGTATATTTGTCCATTGGTGCAGCGCCCCCAGCACGCCGTCGTGCGCCAACGCATCTGGTGCGTCGGGCGCCTTGGATGAGTTCTACGCGGGCACCCTCGACAGCAGCTTCTTGGAAGACTTGGCGCCCGTCACACACAACCAGGACTACGTCTACGACTCGGACAGGTGCGTATTGTCTTACTATACTATATTTTAAATAATTTTACGTGGTTGTAAGGCTCCCACAGGTCAGGTATACCACTAGTAACTCTGTAATTATTATTAGAACTTATTTGATAAATAAACATATTCTATGTTTATTTTAACGCGCTTGTTGCACTGCTGCGGACTGTTTGCGGTCCTGATAAAGGACACATTTTTATTCTCGTGCTGACTAATAAATATTTAATAATATTTTCTTCATTCCAGTGATGAAGAAACTACAAATCCAAAGGTCAATGTGTACCAAGACGATTTGGACATAGAAGCTTCCCCGCCAGCCCGCAGTGCTACTAGTTCGAGCTCAACATTCCCTGACCGTCACACTAATACGGCAATAAATCCGGAAATCGACGAAGAAGATTTGAACAACATGATGGGACGCTCGCAGATAAGCAAGGACAGTATCAGTGTTAACACGGAGTTGACTCAGGACGAGACGGGCAGTCACATTTCGACACTGGACAGCAACCACAATTTGGAGATGTCGCTCGATAATGATTTCCCGCTGTGGGCCGGCGATTCGAGCGCCAGGAGGTCACCAGAAGGTATTTTATTAGTTAATATAATAATAATAATAAATTTAATCAGTTAAGTTTGTGATAACCTTGTAATTAATGGTTAAATCTATATTAATAAAAATAATTGCCCAGAATGTTTATACGCGCATCAATTCAGAACGGCTACACCTGTTTTGCGAATTCTGTTTATGTTGTAAGTTAATTGTAATTGTAAGAACAAGGCTTGTATGAAAAAAAATGTAAACTTGTCACGGAATAGCTACGGGGGTTTTCATGCGGACGAAGGCGCGGGCGGGCCGCTAGTATGCAAAATATAAACAAACAGAACGCACTCGAACCATATATGTAAATGTACAACCACATCGAAATCATCCATCAAATTCAACTATTATTGTAGTTTATTTTATAACCGGCCATCTTACGTTGTGCCAGTGTGGTGGATTGTGGTCCGATCTCCTCATCAATTTAAGTTTTATTTTTTAAGGTGGTGAAGACCCCGATTTTTCCCGAGAAGCTGATGAAAAGGTAATCAATAAGGTAATAACAGCTTTAACATGAACATAGCATATTAAGCTTTGTAATCACGAAACAACTTTACAATGAGACTGGCAGAAGGCCAAGAAAATATTTGCACATTAAATGAAAATAAAAATATTACAATATTAAAATAGATCAAACATAATACTTACTTACCTTTTTGTAATTGACAGTGTTACTAGTACTTAACACTTAGAACGCGGCATAATTAGACACTATAGGCCGCAATTGAAAGGTTAATCAAGGTTTGCAAATTTTCAGATTTCCGAGAAGAAACACAAGAAGAAAAAGTCGAAGGACAAAGACAAGGGCGACTACAGCGCGAGCGAGAAATCCGATCGCAAGGAAAAGAAAAACAAACACAAAAAGTCGAAGAACGAGAAGCGCCCCTCGCACCCGCAGCAAGATCTGCTGGCGCCTACGCCCGCGGTGGAATTCAACTACGAAGAATACGACAGCATATAGCTCGAGTAGTTATCAAATCAACAAAAAACTTTAAAACTGCGAAGTTGATCCATTAACACTGAGCCGAGGAATCCATTGTATGATAATGGAAACAGAGGGCACTTGTGCAGTGGCAACACATTGAAATATAAACTAAATTAAATTAGTGTTGCCATATGTGTTGTGTCTATAATAAAACAATCGATGCCGGACAATGCACTCCTTCAACAGGTTAATCACGATCAGAGCTATCGATATCGACAGAATTGATACTATCGAAAGAACATCTATAGTCTACTATCGATCTGCAACATTACATGAAATTGGCGTCCATAATGAAGCGCAACGACAAGCGATGATGGTCCGAAGCTGAATTACGTGTATTATTATAATAATTAGAACTTTCGTTACGAGCCCCATTGACAGGACGAACAATAATATAATTGGATTATATTAGTTTGACCCACAACTGATAAGGAAATACACAACAAACAAAAATATCAAATTGACAAATGAAATGACTCCCATGTTTATTTCCATTATCTATCACGAAAACTCCTAAAGGTTACTAGCAATTGAATTTCTATTGTGTATGGTTTTATGGCAGCTCATCTCATAAAAGATGGCGCGGACAGCGCGCGGTACGAAGCTGGCGCGGCTTTATCGCTCTAATTAATATGTAGGTATGTGAATGTGTCATCTGTAACATACAAAAAAAATACTGGGGAACCTCGAAAAGGCATACCCTGAGTTTTCTGAAAAGTGGCTTTACTGCCAATAGAAAGTTACATGGAAATAAGTACGTAATCCTATGTTTAAGTATGAAATATTATTCTAGATTTACACTGACTAGGGCGATTTTGCCCATATAATAATCGTACCTAGATAATAATCGTTGCATTTAAATATATAACGTTTCGATTAAATTTCTTATAATCTTCGTATGTTTATCTGAGCATTGCTATGCTCTGTTTGCTCAGTACCTGGTTCCAGATATTTTGAACATATTTTGCAGCTTCACTCCAACTAGTTATTTTTGGTCTGCGAGTACCTACCATTAAAAACCCTCAGTTGATTTGATGTGTACACATTTACTAGTCTTTTGATAATTGTTTATGAATAAACTCAATGAAAGTACCTTGTATATAAAATTAACTATTATTAGTTTTAGTAACTTAGTTTACTTTTTCCTTCATACTTATAAAAGTTAAGAAGCATTTACACGAGCTATTTTATGATCAATATCAATCTGGAGCAATGTGGAGCAACTTCAAAAAATTGCGACAATTGTTTCGGCAATATTGCTGATAAAACTGTTCCATATATTCCAATTACTGAATGTTGCCGACACGAATTGCCGAATATCCAATGAGTCTGAAAATTTAAAGCAATTTTGTTTTCTGTCTCGCTTACACTTATTGATTTTGCGGTTTGACTACGTCTTGCTTCCGCGGGGACAGGAAGCGCTTGGGCAATTTTTTTTTCTCTTATATAAATGGCTTCGTTCGGTCAGCACATTTAGCCAGTGTCAAGTAAGACATTAAAGTGAATATTTTCTTTGCATAAAGTAGATGAGAATGAGTGATAATTAACGTTTAATGGTAAATGATATTCCCCCAAACCCCTTGAGACTCAATAAAGATGTGGGACTTTATTGAGATCTCACACGGACTTCTTGAGAGAATTTGAAAAGTGTTTTTTTAATATATATTGAAGCCCGGCAAATGACCCCACTCCAACTGATGTTAAGTGGAAGTGAAGTCCAGGGGCGAGGACAACTGGTGCAGCGTAAGAGACGTAGCATCAATCACCCTCACTCTGCCGGCCCACAAAGTGGCCTCTTCACGCCTCGTTTGAACGACCCTATATCATAGGTAGGAAGGAATACTTGTGACTTTTTCGCTGTGAACGCGTACACCTGTGTTTTCTTGGCATTGAACTCCACCAGGCTCTATCGGCGCCCCATTTAGAAATGAGGTCCAACACCCGATCGAGCTCAATAACAAGATTTGCTCGCTTTATTTCGGTATCTACCCGCCCAGCCGTTGGGTGACCGTTATATCCCCCATGCACTGTGCTATCATCTGCCTAGCAATGAAGGCTTCCAAGAGGAAGTGTGTCATTGATATGCAGAAGGAACGCGTGGGGGATAGAACGGAGCCTTGAGGAACACCAGCGTTCACTGACATGACCCGCGAAGCGCATCCATATGTTGTCTTTTGCACGATGTACGATGTTGTACTGTTTTGTTTTATGCACATTCACGAACACTTCACAGTATATAATCCACCATTATTTCACATCATAATAGAAGTGATAGTGTGATACAATACAACTATCAGAAATTATTAACCTTTTGTATGAATCCCCAGTAGCCAGAAATGGAAGGGTTAGGGCAAGTTTCGACGATGCAGAAATTGGTTCTCTCATATTGGTCTTTTGTTTCGTAATTAATGGGTCAACTTTATGCAAAAGAAATTCAAAATCACTTCGGGATATTCGAGTAAAGTTTTTTAAAATAAAATATCATCTAACTCACAACAATGATGATTGATTTCATCTTGCTAAAAACGTGGTAGAGCCACGCTGCGTTGCAGCACGCATTGGGCCGGCTCGCCCGGGGTAATACCACCCTCTCACGAATATCTGGCTTGAAATAATGGCACTTGGTGCTGTTGTGTTTCGTCCGGCCAGTGAGAGTTCCGGAGGCCCCCCCCCCCCTCACAATTCCTATTCCTTCTTTAACCCCTTACTGCATAGCATGCCCTATCGGGCATTAAGAATTTTCAAGATGTAATTTAAATTTGGTGCATGGTTTTTTCCTGTAGCAACATTAAATGAAAAACCGGAAACTACATGCTATGCAGTAAGGGGTAGGGGCAGTAAGGTCGGCAACGCATCTGCGACTCCTCTGGTTTTGCGGGTGTCCATGGGCGGCGGTGATTAATCTCCATCAGGTGATCCGCCTGTTCGTTTGCCTCCTTCTTATATATAAAAAAAAAGATCGTACCCTAATATGTCTGTTCCTTTTCTTTTTCCTTTGCTTGTGATTCATAATAAAAAAGCACTGCAAGCTGCGCCGTGCCGCTGCAAGAAAATCGTTCTCCATGGCGAGCGATAGTTTTGTACGTGCATGAAAGTTTTGCGAGTTTCTTGGAGTTGCTCCATATTGTTGTTGCAAAACATTTCGCCAAATTGATGCTTGTTGTTGCTGCCGTAAATTGCTCCATATTTTTTACGTCATAATCGCCCAGTATTGCTCATAATAGATCAATTTTCATTGCCCGTGTAAGCGTACCTTAAGATATGAAAAATTAAATAAATTTAAATAACAATTATTATTATGTCGTCTATAAAATTCACTTTTACCTCTTCTTTACGAATGTTTCCTATATAAGGCAGAACTGTTGAATTGTTGCAATATATTTTATAAAATGGTTATGCTTGTTGTATAAATAAAATATTTTTATCATGCAATTTTTTTTATTGCCTTACCCGCCACTCCAGTGTCTATCTTCTTCAATAAATAACAAACCTGTTTTTAATAGGCACCAACAGAAGGAGGAGGATCTAGATACGCAGCGGCTTAGGCGTTGGATTTTTTTTTAATTAATTAAGGGTAACTTCGACTTAGGGAACACCGTCTAGAGGGCAAGCCCGTCCACACGGCTTTTTGCAGCTTACAACCTCTACGTTATTTATTGTTCTGTCGGTAAAACAGTAATCGACTTTTGATTCTAATAGTCTTAGATAGATGTCGCTACTGGGCGTACTTTGGAAAAAAAGAAAAGCACATAATTATTGAAGTTTTGAAACATCATACCGACCTACACGTACTTACTTCAGAAAATTATATTTTTTATGTGATTTAATCAGTGTTAGTAGCTTTTAAAATGTTCTACTAAAGCAATTTGCTATTTTGGTTCTAGGAAAACTAGTATAGTTATTAAATTAATTTGATGTAAGTTTTTCTAACCTAAAAAAGGAATAGTGGGGAAGTCCGTCCAGACCATCTGAGGCAAGACCAACATGTGTCGGTCTTGCCTCAAAACAGATGTTAAAAACCTATTCTGTTTTAGCACTTACCTACTTACTAAATGGCTTCGCTTGAATACTGATGATTTATCCACCTTAATTCTATATTTATTTTTTCGACCTAACACAAGTTTTTATTTTTCAGTAAAATAATTCAAAATTCAAAAATTACATCAGGAAAACTGACAAAGCTTTTTATTCTAAAGAAAAATTAAGAGCAGTGCAAACAATTCAAAGTGGAGTTCTTAGTGGTGATAATGCGGCAAAAACTTATAATATACTTTCAAAGTGGAGTTCTTAGTGGTGATAATGCGGCAAAAACTTATAATATACTACGCTTGACATTAATTATTAACCATGTAAATAATAGAAGAATTAAATCTTGGTATGTTAACCCTTTAACGGTCATAGATAGCATGTTCAAATTTTTCATTGGTTTTTGACCTTATCTCAATTGCTCAAAATTTGGTGGGAATATACATACCTCTGCCCGTTAAAGGGATGCGACTTTATTGCCATTTATTATACAAGGCAGCCGTGTTGATACAGTCCGCATTGGGCCACGGTGGTATATTCTCCCCGCGTGCTGTTGTCAATGTGGAAAGGCCTGTGCCCAGCAGTGGGACGTTTATAGGCTAATATTTCATCTAGTCTGCCGCCATAAACAGCATTGTTTGTGTATAATATGTTTCTTGATTCTGACGAGATAAAATGGTCAGTTTCTTTAGCGGTTTAAGATTCTGGCTGAAGGGCTTTTACCTTAGATCTTGCCACTTACCATCAGGTGATACAGGGCCAAGAAACACAAAGTAGTTCGAAAAAACAAGCACATGTAGCAAATCTCGAGGCCTGCAATGTGATTGTTCTAGAGCGAATGATAAAATTGCAAATACTGTCAGCTAGCATTTTACTTAGAGTGCTTGGCTTTATTGCTCTGACCTATTTTAAGACTTAAGGGGGTTTAGGCGGTCAACGTAAATTCCGGTCCCTCGCGGGTGTTGCGTGGTGCGGGGTCCGCGGTAATTCGTAATTCGCGCCATTCACATTTTTATCAAAAAGTTAATCAAAATGTTTAGTTTTTTGAAAATCCATAAAATCGAAAAGGTGTTTATGATTTTATAGGAATTATTATTTATGAATTTACATCAAATTTTAGAGGTAACTTCAGGATTTTTTTCTATCGAGCAAAATGTTTGAAATCGTGTTTTGGAAACAGTCATCCTCTCACACATAGTTACGTTCTGTAACACACATTGAAAATTTCAGTGCGAAATATCTAAAATATTTTGAATAACAGCTAAGTAATGTAAAACAGCCAATTTTTCCGTTTACACTGCCTAACCCCCCTAGTTAAAGACTTAATTTTTAAAAATGGCAGTGTATCGAAAGGTCATTCGAATTATCATTGTAGATCAATTGAATTTTCTAAATTAATAGGGCATCTAACAGGATAGGGATTTTTGTATCTAAAATACGTGGGATGTGATTTTCAACAAAAGAAGTTTAATAAATAGAGTAATTCTATTCAAAATGTAAATGTACAACCACATCGATATTTTATTGGTTAGATTATAAAAATTGGACCACCTGTAAGAAGTCCACACAGTAGTGTAACAATATTACAAACAAAAATCTCTACATAACAGAACTTACAATTATTAGTCAACTTTATTTTATACATACTATGGTACACGATTATTTAACATAATATTCGCCTAATATTATAATACATTCTATGTATAGTAGATATTCTTCATTTTGTAATAAGTTAATAAAACTATAAAATATTCTCTTCAGTTAAACATTAGGCATTAATAAGGCTAATGTAGGTCTTGGAAACAATATTTGGTGGTTTTCTCGGGTCTTCAAATACAACATGAAGCACATTATGTAACATATCATTTATACAAAGCACTTTGTACTTGGCTTTTATCATATTGAAGAAATGAATAGTTGGAAGTACTGCAGTACTGTATGGATACTTAAAAACAGGCGAGACGAACACTTAATGGAATAATTCTAGTTTTAATAAAACATGAAAATTAATTGCGAAATGACGTATTACATTTTCAAGGGATGCAAAATAATGGATTTGATAATATGATAAGTATTCATTCTGTAAATGATTATTAATATAAAAAGGTAAAATAATAAAGTCACAAATTGTTAATGTCAAAAATACAAAACAATACCTGTAAAAATAAGAGCCTAAAGTTATAGGGTTCTGTTAACTACAACGCAACTAGTCTACTACTTGAATCCATATGAAACCAGCGAACTGTACACACGAACTATTTTTACATTGAACATTTTTGCATTACGGTGATTACATGTTTGTTTTATTTGATATTCTCATTTGGGCACCAAATAATCTGAGATTCTTACTTTGCTGATGATAATAATATTACTAATGAATTGGAAACAAATAATAATCTCGTCTACGTCAATTATAGCTTCAGATTCTTTTTGGAGTGCCGTAAACCTTAGGTATGCGTTATACATTAAAAGAAATGCTATAATATTATCCAGAATAAAATTTGGCAAAATTAAAGCACGATAAAAAATATTCATAAATAAAAAACGACCACACTTGTCATACATAAACAAACACGGACTTTAATAATTACGTGTGCTTGATTAAATGAAAATGCAAGAAATAATAAATACATAAGGCATCATCAATAGTTAAGTTCATTAAATACAGACAACAAAAAGTTGTTATCATTTTCGGTGTCGTTCATAAAACTGAAGATACTCTAAGAATAACAGTAAAAATCAAACATTGATTACAAAAAAGAAACATGATTTAGATTTGCGAACGACCCCAACATAGCCGGGTTTACAATCATGCCATTTTATTCAAATATATGAAACTCACTTTTAATCTTATATTAATGAATTTAAAAATAAGATACTGAGTTACTAAATGTATAATATAAACACCAGCATGAGCATGATAGACTATCTGAACATTAATAATTCAACATTCGTTAAACATTTTCATTAACGAGTTCAACATACAGTCTGATTTTGTGAATTAGTTTACGGTACGGCTTGATCTAAGTCCGCCTGGCTAGCTACCACCAAGCCTGTTGCCATAACAATAATGTTAGCAATTGTTGGGTTCCGACAGTTAAGAGGAGAAAGATTCTGCGACCAATATAATATACACAGGATATGATATGGAAGAGGAAGAATAAAGTGCCGGTAGATTCGAGCCGAACATCATCGGTGAGATAATAGCCCACAGACTTCGCTGCTTTGACCACCCTGAGAGAAAGTGAAGGGGATTGTGCAATAAAGTGAGCGTACATGAGACGGACTAGCCTCTCAACCACAGAATAGATAAAGTCTGTGCACTCAAGGTTCATAACAAATTTTGAAAATACAAAAAAATTGGGTAGTTGGGGTGTTTTTTTAGGTTAGGTATATAATCTTAATTAGACCTAAGTACCAAAAAAAGGAAAGTTCTATTTGTAAAGAAGAGGAAGACGAAGAGGGGTGCGCTATTGGATGATGGTATTTTAAAATGCCACCAGTCGTTGAGAGGCTGGTAGAAGGTCGTCCCAAGTAACGCAGGGGAAATGAGGCCGGGAAGGACTTGCGCGGGCTCCACGCGAATGACTGGCAGGAGACGGCGCAGAACAGACCCAGGCTCTTATTATCGGAAGACAAGACTCATTTTAGGTCGCTGCGTTAATTTACGCACCATTGTTTTTCCTACTAAAGTCAAAATTTTGACTTAAAACTCCATAGGACATAATGAAACACAAGTTATATCAAACTCACTCTAGTAGACAAAATTAATATTAATTTCGGGTGTTAGTGAGTTAGTTAGACAGTTAGAGGTGAGATAGCTATATTGCCTCAGTGGTTAACGATTACGGATGACGTGCAACTATCTCCGGCCTTATCTTCACTTGCCACCAGGTGATTGGCTTACACCAAGGCCAAGGGCTTCCTATAAGTTATAAGAAGTCACCTTAAAACTGGTTTTAACTACAAATTAATTCTATAATGTTCATCAGGTCTACTGTGTCCAATTAATGTTTTAGAAACAGTTTACAGTCTAAGCCTGATAATGATGGATGACCAATAATTAAAAGCAGATACTTATGTTTATTATTTTAAGATCAATATTGTAATTGCGGTTCCTTTTTGCAAGTGTGGTGACTACTAATGATAAGACTACTGCCGAAGAATGCATATTTAGTGTGCTAGGGACAGATTATTTTTCACTTTTCGAACGAGTACAGTATGCGTTAAAGTATTTTGCGGCTGTAAAGTTCGTCACAAGAGGGGTCGCAGAAAGAGAGTTTTATGGAGTTGTTAGTACGTTGCGGAAGTGGGCGGCGCATCTTAATCTCAATTTAGAGCTAACTTCAAACGTATGCGCGTACGCAGTCACGTGGCACATATTTTAACTACTGTTTGTACTGATCGAAGCAGCGCCACCTGTGACTAACTTATGAAACTTATTGTGACTCGTAGTGTTGTAACGAAAACTTGCACTAGGCACTCTGGACTAAGTTGGTCTGTCCGGAGACTACCTCGTGTGTGCAGGCTCTAACTAGATCGATTCCTCTAAAGCAATTTAATAATAACTTTGATAAACCAATACACTTGTTTAGATAAATATATTTACAAATAATTCCTTATTCATATTTTCACATAACTCTGCAAAAACCATTTAAAGATCAACTAGCTGCTGTAAGTTACCATACATCTAACATTATTGTTATCCGAAAGCATCACTTTTATTATTTATTTCATTTTTAACATCTTATAAAGCAACTAACAAGGCGTATACAATAATATATTAATCATACGATTGTAATTCGCAAAAATCTGTTAACTCATAAAGATGTTTTTACCCAAATGTCATAATTAAAAGGAATGTTTCATGTGACCGCTTTTTGTAACTGATAAATTATAACTCCACGTCGCGTCTGTCGTAACAGAAAGTTTAAAAGTCGTTCAATAAATACAGAAGTATAATGTTTCAACAAACAAAACTGAAATAAATATTTATTTTGGCCTCACTTTATGTAAAAAAAAAACAGATTTTGGCATTCAAATAAAGACTCATTCTAAAATCTAACTCATGAGTATAATCCAACAATATCTAAGTTCATCGATGAATTTCTCTAACTCTTAATATAATAATTTGCTCTTAATACAATATCCTCTCGTAGACTACGGATTGCAAAATAATTTCAATGCACTCCTAGCTAATTCGCTTACGGCTACCTAGATAATCTTATTTACAATGTCTACAAGATAATTGTTCAATGTCTAATTACAGGGTCACGGGCGCTAACCTACCCGCGGGTTGCGTACGTCTCGGAGCGTCAATCGACGCGCGACGTCTCCGAATAGCCGTCTTCGAGGAAGCCGGGCAGCACGTGGCTAAGATGTCCGCTCAGCGTTTCGAAGCTCACGTTCTGCTCCACAAAGTTCTGCACCTGATGGGGCGGTTCCACTCTAAACTGGCCTAAAGTCCACGGGTCACTGACGTCACTAGTGGGGCGGTCGAACGGGGGAAGCGCGCCCCACGGCTGCGCGGGGGGCGTGTTTAAAGTTGCGGGGACATTATCGCGGGGCAACGGCTCCGGGGCAAACGCCGCGCCCCAAACTAACGACTCGATGCTGGTGGGCGTGGCCGACAGCGGGTTGAACCGATCCATGCCCCACGCGTTGGGTACATCGGGCGCGTTACTGTGTATCGTCAGCTCCGGTAGCTTTGGCACGGCGCGGAACACGTCTTGAGCTCTTGTCGCCACCGGCCGGCTCTGCACCCCGCCGTCGGGGCTCGGCAAATGGCAGTCGGATCGCAACATAGGACTGAACCCGCCCGCTACACCAGGACTTTTCTTGTTACTGTAAGATACGTCGACGCTAGGCCGCGGCGAGTAAGGGCTCTGGTGGTGGCGATCCTGCCGCGACATAGGACTGTAACCGCCGGGCGTCTTGTTAGAGTTACTCCGAATGTCACTCTTCACACCCAAACCGGCGTCGGGACTGGTATGCGTTGAGGGGTGAGGCGAAAAAGGCGCGTGGTGTTTAGGCATAGGGCTAAAGTTGCCGGAGTTCCAAGCTCCAGACTTTTGAAGGTCCGGTTTGACGATTTGACTGGTGTCCGGGCTAGGTTGGGCGGAGTATGGACTAGGTTGGGAGGAGTAGGGACTAGGTTGCGTGGAGTAGGGGCTCGGCTGCGTGGAGTAGGGGCTGGGCTGTGCGGGAGACGGTTGGGCGGAGTACGGACTCCTCTGCGACGAGAACTGGTCCTGCCGCGGCATCGGACTGCCGTAACTCCAACTGTTGGGGTTCTTTATGTCCTGCTTCATGCCTATTGTCTCGGGGCTCGGTTTGTTCTCCAGGGACGTGGTGGGACTGCATTGTTCGATCATTTTGCCGTGTCTTATTTTGCTATGACTGTCTATTCTATTAAGCGGGCTGGCCTCTGACTTGTGGGTGGGCGTAGTTTTGAACTGCCCTAAACTCCAAGAGTTGCTTTTAATTTCTGGTAACACTTCGGGGCTGTTCTGTACTTGGCTGTCTGGTTTGGCGACTGGGCTGAAGTGTGGGCTTCCCATCGCGTCTTTCGTTCGTTCAGACCTAGGCGTGGAGGAGGAGTCAGGCCTCAGTTGTGACATAGGACTCAGTAACTTCGGTGTGGTGTTACCAGAAGTGCGTTTGGTGTCTGTCGCGGACGCCGACTCTGAACTGTCCTTGTTTGATGACAGCTCCGTTTTACTGTCCGGCGACGTTTTAGTTGTGACTGATGTCTTAGTATTACTATCAACACTTTTGGGTTCTTGAAATGAGGACGACGACTTGTCTTGCGATTTTGTTGCTGAATTATCACTTGTGCTATCTGACGCTTGTTTCGATGTCTCCTGCGTCGTGTCAGTTTTAGAATCAGCTTCTTTCTTGTTGTCTTTTTCAGTGTTTTCTTTGGTTTTTGCCTTTACAGGGCGTAAACTGTCTTTGAGATCTTGCAGCTCTTTTCCTGTGTACAACCGTTTCATTCCTCTGGGCAGAGCTCGGCAGGAACTAAGATTAATAGACTCGATGTTAAGGCACCTTAATAGAACTTTCTTCACAGGCTCCAAAGATACAGATGATCCGCACAAATTGAGAGTTCTGTAACAAAGAAGACATATAACGTCAATGTTAACTTTGTTGTACCAACCCCTACAGCTTGAGAAATGAGTAGTTCCTCAGTAATTAAGGCTACTTTCGGGAAACGCTACCACCTTCTTTGAGTATAATGTGGAATAATAGCCAATCGTCTATACTGATGTATTTAAAAGTGACATCTAGTATTCTTTCTTCATCTAGACGGCCTCGTCGAGCTACTTGTGACTGTAAGGGTTGCCATTGTTACCTAAACCGGCTGTGGGGCGCGTCTGCTAACGTGGCGAGCTGCTTGTGCCTGGGGCCGTTGCTTGCTATAGTTTTTTTTTAAATTAATTAATTCTCATACATGCTTTTGTTAACCTCGCACCTTTATACCTATGCGGTATAATGCTTTATACCTTCACATTCATCCATCTTCATTTATTCTAGCGGTGGGTGGTCCGCTTCTTTCTAGGCCCTACGCTTCTACTCTATTTTTATTGTTATTTCTTATGACTATGAGATCGTTGCCATGGTTACCTGAGCCGGCTGTGGGGCGCGTCTGGTAGCGTGGTGACGTTGCTATGGTTACCTGAGCCGGCTGTGGGGCGCGTCTGCTAGCGTGGCGTTGCCATGGTTACCTGAGCCGGCTGTGGGGGCGCGTCTGCTAGCGTGGCGTTGCCATGGTTACCTGAGCCGGCTGTGGGGCGCGTCTGCTAGCGTGGCGTTGCCATGGTTACCTCAGCCGGCTGTGGGGGCGCGTCTGCTAGCGTGGCGTTGCCATGGTTACCTGAGCCGGCTGTGGGGCGCGTCTGCTAGCGTGATGGCGTTGCCATGGTTACCTGAGCCGGCTGTGGGGCGCGTCTGCTAGCGTGATGGCGTTGCCATGGTTACCTAAACCGGCTGTGGGGCGCGTCTGCTAGCGTGGTGGCGTTGCCATGGTTACCTGAGCCGGCTGTGGGGCGCGTCTGCTAGCGTGGTGGCGTTGCCATGGTTACCTGAGCCGGCTGTGGGGCGCGTCTGCTAGCGTGGTGGCGTTGCCATGGTTACCTGAGCCGGCTGTGGGGCGCGTCTGCTAGCGTGGTGGCGTTGCCATGGTTACCTGAGCCGGCTGTGGGGCGCGTCTGCTAGCGTGGTGGCGTTGCCATGGTTACCTGAGCCGGCTGTGGGGCGCGTCTGCTAGCGTGGTGGCGTTGCCATGGTTACCTGAGCCGGCTGTGGGGCGCGTCTGCTAGCGTGGTGGCGTTGCCATGGTTACCTGAGCCGGCTGTGGGGCGCGTCTGCTAGCGTGGCGACGGCGTCGTCGAGCGGTCGCGTGGCGGTGGCCCAGGAGAGGTCGAGCTCGATGAGGCTGTGAGACCACTTCTCGCAGATCAGCTCCAGGCACGCGCTGCTCTGGCGGGTCACGTTGCAGCCTGAGGGAAAAGTATGCGTTGTTAAAAGGTCGATTTAAAATTCAACACTGTAAATACCATACAATAGAGGCGTCGGTAGCCGAGCTGATAGATATAGCTCGGGTTAAACGCGAGAAATCGTGGTTCAATCCCCATAGCACCGTTAGACTACTGACGTGAAAACCCACTCCTATACAGTCATTTTATATTAACAGGATGGGTTAACATGACTATTATTTATGTGTTAAACACACATTAGTAATAATCTTGTAAAAAAATATACATCAATAGGGTTACTTAATTTGACACCGGCTGAGTTTATACAGCAACTTAACTTAATGCGTGTACGCGATATAATTTAAACAGGAGTCGACGTACGCGTGCGTACGTGTTTGTGCATGTATGAGTGGTCTAGTTTAAAAACTCCCTAGAGGCACTTTTATACAAACGAAGATAATTCATGTTTAAATTTTATACAAAACTGTATAAAAAACATCGTTTGCGACGACAACTTTAACGCCAAATAGCGACATACTGTTCTAAAGTTACGTGTCGTAATAAAGCTCTGCTATTGGCCAACTCTATTTTAGTGGAATTTGATTGTGACAGACTTGTGTTTTAGTGGGTTTTGATACAAATGTCACTTTTCCATAAGGAAACAGCCATAAGGCTTAAACGTGTTTTAGCGGAATTTGTTATGGAATCACTAGTGGATCATGGAAGGAATTCTTTGTATTTTGTTTTACTGATAATAGCTAAATTTTGACCAATATTTGTTTTAGGGGGTTTGAAAGTAGGTCCCTCTTAAGCGCATGCATCCGTACGCTGCGTACGTGCGACGGCGCGCTACGTAAGTGACTGCAGCCGCCGTCAGATAACGGCTAGCCGTTCACTCGTCGTCGACGTGTTGGCGGTTGCCGCCGGCAGATGGCGACGCTTGTAGTAGTACTCAACAGTAGTTTGTTGACGACTGTCGTTGACGTGTCGACGACTAGCTGCCGACAGGTGACGGCAACCGCAGTTACTTTGCCGTCGTCGTTAACGTGCCGCTTGTATGTCTGTGCCCTAGTCCTAAGTAAGTAAGCATGCGTCCCCCGCCGCACATCCCAGAAACAGAGTCCGTAAGCTCTGCATGTCGATTCTTTTAAGCTCGTCCGTGAACTCGACTCTCTCTTCGACCTTCACGTTCCGATTAAGAGTGACCTTTGTGACTTTTTGTAGAGTTGAATTTAGTGAATGCAGATTTAAGGTAAGAAGTGAGTAAGTAAGCGGCCCCTTCATCATCTTCTAGAAACATATGCCGCAGCATGTCGAGTCTCTAAAGCTCGATCATAAATTCGCCTCTCACTTTTTTATGCTTAAAAAACATTATAAACACACAAAAATCACGGCGATTTATGTCTCGTGTGCTAGGGGAGACACAATATTTCACTGTATACCTTACAATAGGTTCTCTAAATAACTTCGACCCATCCGTTCCTCGTAAGTGACCTTCGTGACGTTCGTGAACAGTTGAATTTAGAGAATGCGGAAATAATAATAATTCAGGATAGTAAGTGAGCTCATGCGCATTTAAGGTAAGAAGTGAGTAAGTAAGTAAGTAAGCTCACCTCCCAGGAACAGGTGCTGCAGATCCCAGGCGGGCACGCGCACCAGCCCCGAGTCCGTGAGCCGCTGCAGCCCGCGCAGGTCGAGCAGCCTGAGCCTCGTAGCCTCCCGCACCAGCCGCGACAGAGCGTCGTCGCCCAGCCGATACTCGCCCACGCCCACGCGCTCTACGGCGGCCTCGCCCGCTATAGATAGCTCTTCTAGCTGCGTCCAGCCGCCAGCTTCCATCTGTAGATAAACGTAGAGTTAAAATAAGTAAAATAATTAAAATTTTAAAAATTCAATTTGTTTACGCTCACACCAATAGGCTTGTGTCCACTCGCGTGGATTGGCGTTTCTAATGATCAATTATTATGATTTATGAAAACAAAATATCTAAAATATTCATTATAAAAATTGGGATTATTAATATTTTTAAAGAAAAAAATGGACAATAACGTCACGCCGTGCCAAATGTCATTTTATTGTTGTGACATTTCTATAGAACAAGCCTCGAACGCTCAAAGGTGCATCAGGGTGCGCTGTGCGTTCGGTGTGAACGGTGGTTGTCGGGTACTTCTGATGGCTCGGCCTGCCTCGCGTGGCTCGCGTCTGTGTTTTGAGGGTGTATCTCGAGTCTGCCTCCCAAACCACTACATCGAGGCTGCCGCGCGAGCCCATACGCCCGGTGTGGACCCGGCTAGTGGCGAGTGATACGATTGAGCAAAAAGTCGAGCGGGGTCGGTCGGCCGCATGATCGTTCCATCTTTGCAACTTTATTCATCGCGCAGTTGGCGCGAACAGTACGTGAATCTATGTATAACCCGCGCCAATCATCTAGCTCGCTGTGAACACGAGGCGAGTGGCGTCGCAATAGCACAATATAGGTATCGGCGGGACGTAAGCGGTTAGGGGGGGCGGGGCACACCCCCGCGCACCCCTGCGCATGCGCGTTTGCCATGTGTATTCGTTTGTTTTTGGTTTAGCAGTGGAAAGTACAGTCACGTGTATATTTTATTTGATCGCGTCGCGATATTAGGTATTTTTTGTTTGTTGTTATTACGTTACTGTTTTAAGTTGTTGATTTATTTTTTTTGTTGCATACTGTCATTGTATTAGGAGTAAGTACTGTTTTGAAAGGCTGTTAAAATGTCTAGACGTAATACAGTTTTACGTCGGCAAGCAAGAAAAATTATTTACAACGTATCGGAGTTTATGAAGAAAGAAGCAGAGAAAGGTATCTGTAATCTGACGACGATGAAAGCGAAGTCTTGCCGTGCTCAAGCAAATCATTAACAGTCTATATAAAAGGTGTAAAACCACTGTAATGTAATTTAATGTTTCCACAGCTTCATAAAAATTATATATTTTTTTAAATATATGTAAGTATGCTTATAATTTAATTGTTGTTATTATAATTTATCCTGCTTAATTTTGGGTATTAAAAGATAAATAAAACGCTTAATTTATAAATTGTCATGTTATGTTATTTTATAATTAAGTATAACGCTCTAATAATAATGTTGCTAACTGTACCTGCGCGTCGCAACTTCAGAGCGAGCTAGAAGTTTGGCACGAACTATATCTATGTATGTACGAGGGGCGTTCAAAATATTCTCGGTATTGATACGTTACAACCTCTTTTATATATATATTTGTTACTGGCCGCTAAGATTCATCCATTGACATTAAAGAAAAGTAAAATTGGAACCGAGATGTTCTTTTGTTTTTCTGCAATTGCCGAACAAACATGAACACCATGAGCGAATTAACAATTTTAACGAAATTAGAGCACCGATCCGTCATAAAATTCTTGACAAAACAGGGTAAAAATCAAAAAACCATAAAAGAGGAAATGGATTGTGTTTACCGTGAGTCTGCTCCTTCTTTATCTACTATTCAAAAATGGTCAAGCGAATTTAAGCGTGGAAGGGAGAGTATTGAAGATGACCCTAGACCTGGCCGGCCTGTAGTGGCTACCTCACAAGAAAATATTGATAAAGTGGAAAAACTTATATTGGAAGACGGCCGAGTGAAGGTAAAATCTATAGCTCAAGTAACCAATCTCTCTATTGGTACCGTACATGACATTATACATGACCATCTTAATATGTCAAAAGTAAGTGCAAGATGGGTTCCGCGAATGCTGACGCTTCTTCAAAAGGATATGCGTGTGGCTTGCTGTTCAGATTTTATCGACCTGTGTGGTGAAAATCCCGATGAGGTGCTGCAAAAAATAGTTACTGGAGATGAAACCTGGGTTCATCATTATGACCCAGAGAGCAAACAGGAGTCCATGCAGTGGCACATTAAGGGTTCAGCTCATCCCAAGAAGTTCAAGGTAATCCCGTCAGCTGGCAAGGTCATGGCCACAATATTTTGGGATTGTGAAGGAGTTTTGCTTATCGATTATAAAGAAAAAGGTGTAAATATCACAGGGCAGTACTACGCTAACGTTATACGTCAATTAAGAGATGCGATCAAAGAAAAGAGGCGAGGAAAGTTAACCAAAGGTGTTCTGCTTCTGCATGACAACGCCCCTGTCCATACTGCTCATATTGCCAAGGCAGCTATTGTTGAATGTGGGTTTGAAACTGTTACTCATCCACCCTATAGTCCGGACTTAGCCCCAAGCGACTTCTTTTTGTTCCCCAATCTTAAAAAGGATCTGCGTGGAAATAAATTTTCTGACGATGAAGCGTTGAAGACGGCCGTGGAGGAGCATTTTTACACCAAAGATAAAAAATATTTTTATGAGGGATTAAAAAAAATAATTGATCGATCTTATAAGTGTATGAACATAGGAGGGGGAAATATTGAAAAATAAAAATATCAAACTTTTCGTACTTGTTTGTTTTTATCCACATACCGAGAATATTTTGAACGCCCCTCGTATATGTTGACTTGTGTGTTTACCTGCTGCGCGGTGGTAGCGGGCGCCAGCACGAGCTGCGCGTTGGCGGCGCGGAACACGCGCACCTTGGGGCAGCCGCGCTGCAGCGCCTCCAGCGGCACCGCCGCCGGGTGCGAGGTGGCCGTGGCGCCCGATATGTCCAGCACTTCGAGATTCACGCAGTGGGCCTACAAATACGGAGGGTGTTAGTTAACGCCCACTCTCAGTTAGTAGTACCTATCTTAGTAAAAGAAACGTCCTATAATACGTTTATACTGTAATATGTATGTATGTAATTTATACTGTTAACCCGTCGAGCGTCATATGTACGTATGGGTGTACAAAATAGTTGAGAGTCATGCGTGTCTCTTGTACTTACCGGTGTACAACAGACTTGGCTCAGATTGGTCGTTTTATTTTAACCGGTCCGAGTTGTAGTATACAAGTTTTGGCTATCAGTGAATTTTCTATGGTCCTTATAGATTAAATTAACATATCTAGTGGGATTCGGACCAAACGAAATATTTTCGAGAAAAAAAGAAAACCAAATGTTACTGCAGTTATGAGCGGACGTCAGCCATATTGGTGAAAAGTTGTGTTGTTGTGATTTGTTTTTATGATGTTATCTCGACGTAAAATATGAGTTTTTGTATGATTCTTATCTATATTTACTGGAAACTTAATACAGATTTTGTGCAATGCAATAGTTGTGTGATATAGTGGCAATTTAGATTAAACGAAGAGCTAGAAGTATAATTATGATATTTTGATTTTGCTAACAACTATGGCTAACATTGTGTGTTATAAAGTTCTGTAATTTCCTTCATGTTTTGATTTTTTTGATAAAAGTGATTATAAACATGAATCAGTTTGTAGATTATTTCATCAGCAACCTTTTTTTATTTACAGTTAGGCATATGTACTTTTAGGTCACATGTACACGGGCCGGCCACTTTTAATGGCGGCGGTTGTTTATTTTGGTTCCTTAGTTAAAAATCGTTTTGTGAGTGAAGTTCAGTGCCAAAGTGTTTATGATTCATGTGACCGGTGCATAGTAATGTAAACTAAAAAGTTATTATGTCAATTGTGTTGTGTGTCGTTTGTTAATTATTATAACAAACAGTAAAACCAAAGGTTACCTTTATGAAATATTGAAAACAAAAGAAAATCGTTCCAGTGCCACTACAAGTAAGTCTTTATTGTTCATTCTAAGTAGTTAAGAGCGTTTACGCCGAGCGCGAGACCTCAAGTTTAGGTTTTTAAGTCCAAATATCACGCACACAGAAGCGAGCTGTGAGCGCGCGCGACTGTATGTGTAGAATAGGCTAGTTCTGCTCACTGTAGTCAAACTCACTCACTTTGATCCGTTAGATCGAATTTGCTTTTTCGTAATAGGTACTTCGATTATTTTTTTTAATATGGGCGTAAGTTATGCATGAAATATGTAAGTATAATATTATATTGCATGTATTTTTATTAAACTTGCAATGTATGTGTCTTGTTCGGGTGGAATTTTGCAACTCAATTTTGACCCACTTCCCGTTTACTAATTGAGCTAAAAATTTGCATACATGTGTAAATCGCGTGACAATGCAAATTTATGATTGACATGGTGCTGATCTGATGATGGAGATGGAAGGTGGCCATTGAAACTTTGCAATAAAATAGCACAACCTAATCGAGTTTGGGTTCGTTTGAATCGTCTTGGCGAGTAGTTTGTCTTTCAATGGTAAACAGGGTCTGATGATAGAGTTGGATGGTGGTCATAGGAACTCTGTAATAAAACGACGCAACCCCATCGAGTTTCGGCTTGTCTCATTCGTCTTGACGAGTCCTTTGTTTTTAAATGGTTACCAAGGTCTGATCTGATGATGGAGCTGAAAGGTGGTCATAGGAACTCATTGAAGAAACGACGCAACCCCATTGAGTCGCGGCTCGTTTGATTCATCTTGGCGAGTACTTTGGTGCAAGATGGTAACCAGAGTCTGATGATGGAGCTGGAAGATGGCCATAGGAACTGAGTAATTAAACAACATAATAACCCCATCGAGTAAGGGCTCGTTTAATTCGTCTAGACAAGTACTTTGCTGCTAGATGGTAACCAGGGCCTGATGATGGAGTTGGAAGGTGGCCATAGGAACTCCGTAATAAAACGACGCAACCCCATCGAGTTTCGGCTCGTTTAAATCGTCTAGACGAGTACTTTGCTGTTAGATGGTAACCAGGGTCTGATGATAGAGCTGGAATGTGGCCATTGGAACTTCGCAATGACATAACACAACCTAATCGAGTTTGGGCTCGTTTAAATCGTCTTGACGAGTAGTTTGTCTTTCAATAGTAACCAGGGTCTGATGATGGAGCTGGATGGTGGTCATAGGAACTCTGTAATAAAACGACGCAACCCCATCGAGTTTCGGCTCGTCTCATTTGTCTTGACGAGTACTTTGTTTTTAGATGGTTACCAGGGCCTGGTCTGATGATGCAGCTGAAAGGTGGTCATAGGAACTCATTAAAGAAACGACGTAACCCCATCGAGTCTCGGCTCGTTTGATTCATCTTGACGAGTATTGTGGTGCTAGATGGTAACCAGGGTCTGATGATGGAGCTAGAAGATGGCCATAGGAACTGAGTAATTAAACAACATAATAACCCCATCGAGTAAGGGCTCGTTTAATTCGTCTAGACGAGTACTTTGCTGCTACATGGTAACCAGGGTCTACTGATGGAGCTGGAAGGTGGCCATAGGAACTCTGTAATAAAACGACGCAACCCTATCGAGTTTTGGCTCGTCTCATTCGTCTTGACGAGTACTTTGTTTTTAGATGGTTACCAGGGTCTGATCTGATGATGGAGCTGAAAGGTGGTCATAGGAACTCAGTAAAGAAACGACGCAACCCCATCGAGTCTCGGCTTGTTTGATTCGTCTTGACGAGTACTTTGGTGCTAGAAAGAAAGAAAATAAAATGTATTTTCATTTCAGGTTATCGAAGATGAGGTTCCACAAACAACAAATAAGGTTGAAGGTCGAAGACTAGTAGATTTTCAATACTTTTTGGACCAAATTAAAATACTTAGTAACCACAATAGAGCCACAGCATAAAGTAGGCTTATTATCTACATTTTTAATGAAGTATAACATTTACCTTTAGATAAGTTTAAGAATCATGTAAAATCTTGTTTACATAAGAAATGTCAAAGTGTTTTTAGTTGACAATACAGCCTGGTCACAATTATATTTTCACATTATAGTTTCTTAGTCAATTATTTTTATAACTAATTAATTTTACGCTGGTATATAGCCTTTAACAGCAGTGTCTTACAGACAAAGGTACCTACTCAAAATTTATGTTGCGTTTAAAGTAAGTATCTCTGAAACAAGAAAAAGTAAGACTATTCAATACTACCAGTAAAAAATAAGATTGCAAGAGCAGACCAGCTTCCACAGGCGGTACCCGTTCACGAGTATGACATGTGAATCAGCCATCGCTTCGTTTAACCATGTTTGAGGGAACGTAACGACCCGACGCACATGCCACCACCGCAGAGACACTTTGAGAGAGCATGACACACTCGAGCAACTCCAACGAAAGTAAGAGAATATTACTTTAAACGCAACATAAATTTTGAGTAGGTACCTTTGTCTGTAAGACACTGCTGTTAAAGGCTATCATACCAGCGTAAAATTAATTAGTTTTAAAAATAATTGACTAAGAAACTACAATGTGAAAATATAATTATGACCAGGCTGTATTGTCAACTAAATACACTTTGACCTTTCTTATGTAAACAAGATTTTACATGATTCTTAGACTTATCTAAAGGTAAATGTTATACTTACTTCATTAAAAATGTAGATAATAAGCCTACTTTATGCTCTTTTATCACTTGTAAATTATCAATTGTACATCCTGTGGCTCTATTGTGGTTACTATTTTAATTTGGTCCAAAAAGTATTGAAAATCTACTAGTCTTCGACCTTCAAAATTATTTGTTGTTTGTGGAACCTCATCTTCAATAACCTGAAATGAAAATACATTTTAATTTTTTTCTTTCTAGCACCAAAGTACTCGTCAAGACGAATCAAACAAGCCGAGACTCGATGGGGTTGCGTCGTTTCTTTACTGAGTTCCTATGACCACCTTTCAGCTCCATCATCAGATCAGACCCTGGTAACCATCTAAAAACAAAGTACTCGTCAAGACGAATAAGACGAGACAAAACTCGATGGGGTTGTGTCGTTTTATTACAGAGTTCCTATGGCCACCTTCCAGCTCCATCATCAGGCCCTGGTTACCATCTAGCAGCAAAGTACTTGTCTAGACGAATTAAACGAGCCCTTACTCGATGGGTTTATTATGTTGTTTAATTACTCAGTTCCTATGGCTATCTTCCAGCTCCATCATCAGACCCTGGTTACCATCTAGCACCATAGTACTCGTCAAGATGAATCAAACCAGCCGAGACTCGATGGGGTTCCCTCGTTGCTTTAATGAGTTCCTATGACCACCTTTCAGCTCCATCATCAGATCAGACCCTGGTAACCATCTAAAAACAAAGTACTCGTCAAGACGAATGAGACGAGCCGAAACTCGATGGTGTTGCGTCGTTTTATTACAGAGTTCCTATGACCATCATCAGATCCTGGTCACTATTGAAAGACAAACTACTCGTCAAGACGATTTAAACGAGCCCAAACTCGATTAGGTTGTGTTATTTCATTGCGAAGTTCCAATGGCCACATTCCAGCTCCATCATCAGACCCTGGTTACCATCTAACAGCAAAGTACTCGTCTAGACGATTTAAAAGAGCCCTTACTCGATGGGGTTATGTTGTTTCATTACTGAGTTCCTATGGCCATCTTCCAGCTCCATCATCAGATCCAGGTTACTATCTAGCACCAAAGTATTCGTCAAGACGAATCAAACAAGCCGAGACTCGATGGGGTTGCGTCGTTTCTTTACTGAGTTCCTATGACCACCTTTCAGCTCCATCATCAGATCAGACCCTGGTAACCATCTAAAACCAAAGTACTCGTCAAGACGAATGAGACGAGCCGAAACTCGATGGGGTTGCGTCGTTTTATTACGGAGTTCCTATGGCCACCTTCCAGCTTCATCATTAGGCCCTGGTTACCATCTAGCAGCAAAGTACTTGTCTAGACGAATTAAACGAGCCCTTACTCGATGGGGTTATTATGTTGTTTAATTACTCAGTTCCTATGGCCATCTTCCAGCTCCATCATCAGACTCTGGTTACCATCTAGCACCAAAGTACTTGTCAAGATGAATCAAACGAGCCGCGACTCAATGGGGTTGCGTCGTTTCTTCAATGAGTTCCTATGACCACCTTTCAGCTCCATCATCAGATCAGACCTTGGTAACCATTTAAAAACAAAGGACTCGTTAAGACGAATGAGACGAGCCCAAAACTCGATGGTGTTGCGTCGTTTTATTACAGAGTTCCTATGGCCACCTTCCAGCTCCATCAGCAGACCCTGGTTACCATCTAGCAGCAAAGTACGCGTCTAGACGAATTAAACGAGCCCTTACTCGATGGGGTTATTATGTTGTTTAATTACTCAGTTCCTATGGCCATCTTCCAGTTCCATCATCAGACCCTGGTTACCATCTAGCACCATAGTACTCGTCAAGATGAATCAAACCAGCCGAGACTCGATGGGGTTCCCTCGTTTCTTTTATGAGTTCCTATGACCACCTTTCAGCTCCATCATCAGATCAGACCCTTGTAACCATCTAAAAACAAAGTACTCATTAAGACGAATGAGACGAGCCGAAACTGGATGGTGTTGCGTCGTTTTATTACAGAGTTCCTATGACCATCATCAGACCCTGGTCACTATACTCGTCAAGACGATTTAAACGAGCCCAAACTCGATTAGGTTGTGTTATTTCATTGCGAAGTTCCAATGGCCACATTCCAGCTCCATCATCAGACCCTGGTTACCATCTAACAGCAAAGTACTCGTCTAGACGATTTAAACGAGCCCTTACTCGATGGGGTTATGTTGTTTAATTACTGAGTTCCTATGGCCATCTTCCAGCTCTATCATCAGACCCAGGTTACTATCTAGCACCAAAGTATTCGTCAAGACGAATCAAACAAGCCGAGACTCGATGGGGTTGCGTCGTTTCTTTACTGAGTTTCTATGACCACCTTTCAGCTCCATAATCAGATCAGACCCTGGTAACCATCTAAAACCAAAGTACTCGTCAAGACGAATGAGACGAGCCGAAACTCGATGGGGTTGCGTCGTTTTATTACGGAGTTCCTATGGCCACCTTCCAGCTCCATCATCAGGCCCTGGTTACCATCTAGCAGCAAAGTACTTGTCTAGACGAATTAAACGAGCCCTTACTCGAAGGGGTTATTATGTTGTTTAATTACTCAGTTCCTATGGCCATCTTCCAGCTCCATCATCTGACTCTGGTTACCGTCTAGCACCAAAGTACTCGTCAAGATGAATCAAACGAGCCGCGACTCGATGGGGTTGCGTCATTTCTTCAATGAGTTCCTATGACCACCTTTCAGCTCCATCATCAGATCAGACATTTTTTTTACTTTATAGTCATACCCGGACACGTTTTTTATCTGTTCTTCTCATTGAACGTGTAAGTATACAGCATTTATTCACGTTCACCAAACCACCACCACTCACCTCCCACCCATCGAAAACGGTCTTCCCATTAAGACGAATTAAACTCGACGCGTTTGTGTCGCTTAATTACAGAGTTCCTATGGCCACCTTCCAGCTTCATCAACATACCCTGGTTACCATCTAGCACTAAAGTACCTACTAGTCAAGACGAATTAAACGATCCCATACTGGATGGGGTTATGTCGTTTAATTAATGAGTTCCTATGGCCACCTTCCAGCTCCATCATCAGACCTTGGTTACTATCTAGCACCAAAGTACTCGTCAAGACAAATCAAACGAGCCCATACTCCATAGGGTTATGTCGTTTAATTACTGAGTTCCTATGGCCATCTTCCAGCTCCATCATCAGACCCTGGTTACCATCTAGCACCGAAGTACTCGTCAAGACGAATCAAACGAGCAGTGACCTAATGGGGTTGCGTCGTTTTTTTTACTGAGTTGCTATGACCACCTTCCAGTTTCATCATCAGATCAGACCCTAGTAACCATTTAAAAACAAAGTACTCGTTAAGACGAATGAGACGAGCCCAAAACTCGATGGTGTTGCGTCGTTTTATTACAGAGTTCCTATGACCACCATCCAGCTCCATCATCAGACCCTGGTCACCATTGAAAGACAAACTACTCGTCAAGACGATTCAAACGAGCCCAAACTCGATTAGGTTGTGCTATTTTATTGCAAAGTTTCAATGGCCACCTTCCATCTTCATCATCAGATTAGCACCATGTCAATCATAAAATTGCATTGTCACGCGATTTACACATGTATGCAAATTTTCAGCTGAATCAATAAACGGGAAGTGGGTCAAAATTGAGTTGCAAAATTCCACCCGAACAAGACATACATACATTGCAAGTTAAATAAAAGCTTGTAATAATTTACTCACCAAAGTACTAAGATTTGCAAATCAAGCTATAAATTTGCACTATCTTCGAACTTACGGAAAGGTCGACAACCGCGCCGGGCAGAGCGTCGAGCGACGTGACCACTCTCTCAGAGGCCTCGCGGCGGACTGATTTGAAGCGAGTGGAGCGCAGCGTTTTGTAGTAGTTTTAGAGTAGTTTTAAAATATTTGTAGAAAAATTATAGAGCTTATTTAGTAAAAACAATTTTGTTAAAATTTTAAATAACACTTTTTTCTATAGTATAAAGCATATATCTTCTAAAATATATTTAGTACATTAGAGAAAACAATCACTTTATCACCTATAATTCTTTAAAAATTCACAATGTTTGGAATTTTATAGTTTTTGTTAGTAACCAAAATCAAAAAATGTTTTCAACAAACTATTTTGCTGAGGATCTTTCAAATTAAAAAAAAAGTTTGTTATTAGATTTGTTAGTAATTTAAACACATTTTTAAGCTTCGAAGTTGACGCGGAAAGTCAAATTATGAAAACCTCTGTTCAGTTATCGTGTTATAAATTCCAAAATATCCATAAATTTAAATATGTTTTCAACAAACTATTTCGACTACAAGATCGCCTAATGATATAAGTATTTAACATATTTGTAAAGTAAGTATTAACAGATATTAAGAGGTTTAAAAAGTACAGTTTTTGAGCAAAACGGCGCAAAAGGACGTAAACGCTCTTAACTACGTACAAAAACTCATACAGAAAAGAATGACACCTCATTCACGCGATAATCTCGTATAGTTATTACGCAATAAATATTTTTCCCTAATCAAACAATAAAAAAGTGATGTATCGCAAAATGCCTGACACGTAAAGCATTTAATGATTTAGGGTGGCTGGCGCGCCACGGGTTAATACTGTATTAGTTTAGCTTAATTTGATTCCTTTTTGTTTCACATATTTAGTTATGAATAACATAATTGGCATAATTAAGTTTAGCTCTAAGATCATTTGTCACTAACTGTTGTTATTCTTTAATAAATAAATAAATACGTTGCCGTCGCGCCCGATATGTCCGGCACTTCGAGATGTACGGAGTGGGCCTAGAAATACAGAGGGAGTTAGTTAACGCCCACTATCAGTTAGCAGTATCTTAGTAAAAGAAACTTCCTAAAATACGTGGTCGTCGCGCCCGATATGTCCAGCACTTGGGAATTTTTGCTTTGAGCCTAGAAATACAGAGGGAGTTAGTTAACGCCCACTCTTAGTTTGTAATATCTTAGTAAACGAAACGTCCTAAAATACGTTGCCGTGGCGCCCGATATTAACAGCACTTCAAGATTTACACAGTAGGCCTAGAAATACAGAGGGAGTTAGTTAACACCCACTATCAGTTAGTAGTATCTTAGTAAAAGAAACGTCCTAAAATACGTGGCCGTCGCGCGCGATATGTTCTGCAATTCCAGGTTTAGCCTGGGGGTAGAGAGGGAGTTAGTTAACGCCCACTATCAGTTAGTAATATCTTAGTAAAAGAAACGTCCTAAAATACGTTGCCGTCGCGCTCGATATGTCCAGCACTTCAAGATTTACGCAGTAGGCCTGGAAATCCAGAGGGAGAAAGTTAACGCCCACTATCAGTTAGTAGCATATTTGTAAAATAAACGTAATAAAATACGTTGCCGTCGAGCCCCATATGTCCAGCACTTCCAGGTTTATGCAGTGGGCCTACGGGTAAGGAGAGATATTTTCGTATATATTACACTGTAACTTCAGTTACTAAGAGGGAAAGAAAAGAAAGGCCTCCTTAGTTTCTTGCCAGCTTCTTCTCAGTCGAAGGCTCTCCCAAGATCCAACAGGTGGTAGATTAGTTAGGTTAGGTAGGTAGGTTAGTTAGTTATATTAATAGTTAGGATTTAACTCAATAACTGTTATTTTATTAGTTTCACGTCAAAAAGTTATTTGTTCAATATAAGCCTTTACAGGTAAAGGCTTATGTTGAACAAATTATTTAACGTTGAGTTGGATACCTTGCCAGATGCCGTAAAACCAGACACAATAGAAATTCAATTGTTAGTAACCATTAGGAGTCTTCGTGACAGACAAAGGGTTAACGCCTACTCTCAGTTAGGCTACGGCCGCATTGACGAATAGTTTAGTGAAACAAACCTTCTAAAATGTTCGTAACCGGCCGCACTGTCACACGCTAGGCAACTATCGAACGGTTGCGAACATTTTAGGACGTTAGTTTTACTAAGATACTCGCCTGTCAGTGAGTTGGAAGCCTTATATTTCAAAATTTTGCAAACCGATAAGCAAATTTTAATAATTCTGCATTCTAAAGAAAAACGTGGTGTAAGCAGTTTTCCAACAAGGCGGGCCAACGATCTGGTGAAGGTCCAGCCGCTGGATGCGAACAGCACAAGACCGGTTGTGGTGGAAATCTTTAAGGTAGCCCTTTGTCCAACAGTGAACGTCCTTCGGATGATGATGATCACTCTCGCCCTGCCCCCCACCCCTTTCTATCTTTCCATCCCCTACACTCACCGCGACCGATGCTTCCCCCCACCCACCTCTTATACCTCTCCCTCCCCTTACTCACAGCGACGGAGGCGAGTATCGGCGGCAGAGCGGTAAACTTATTTGTTGGTCAGCGTAAGGTCAAACCAAAAGTAAAAAATAAAAAAAATATTAGACACTAAGCGAGATGGTATATCTAGTCATCGCCTTCCTACCTCTCTCTCTCTTTCTCTTCCCTCTCACTCTGCCCCTCCTACACTCGCTGTGACGGAGGCTAGTGTCTGCGGCAGCGAAGCGAACTTATTATTGTTCACGAGAATAAAGCGCATGCGTACGGAACGAAATCCAGCAATAATATGGGTTTAGTAACCATCGCTTCTTCTACATTTCTCTCTTTTCATCTCTTCCACCCCTCCCCCTTACTCACCGCGACGGAGGCTAGTATCTGCGGCAGCGCGGTGAACTTGTTGTTGGCCAGCGTGAGGTGCGTGAGGCGCGCGCCGAAGCTGTCCGCGAGCCGCGCCATCGACGCCGCCGATAGGCACGTGCTCGAGCCGCCTGTCTCCGACTGCAAAGCGAAAGGAAACATTGAATAGATAACAAAATATTTCGGCAAACGGTCTTCTAGCTAAGAGCCTCGATCAACATTTAGAGAGGCTTTCGCTAAAAGGTTGGATTAAGGGTCAGATCAAAAGGCATTACTCCTTGACACGGCCCGTATTGTCAGGAGGTTCCTCACTCTGCTACCCTAATTATCAATAGCTTGGGTCTATCCCCGCTGCTGGTGGCAACCCAGCTTGAGCAAAACCTGCACCAGCTCGTACAGCTGCTCGGGCATCACGCAATCAGCTCCAAAAGGCTCTTGCTATAGTGACAGTGGTATGTAACATGGCAAAGGCTAAGTTAGCTACCGTCAGCGAGAGGTCCAGCCGCTGCAGCTTGGGCAGCCCCTGCACCAGCTCGTACAGCTGCTCGAGCGTGACGCAATCAGCTCCAAAAGGCTCTTGCTATAGTGATAGTGGTATGTAACATGGCAATGGCTAGGTTAGCTACCGCCAGCGAGAGGTCCAGCCGCTGCAGCTTGGGCAGCCTCTGCACCAGCTCGTACATCTGCTCGGGCGTGGCGCAATCAGCTCCAAAAGGCTCTTGCTAAATTGACAGTGGTATGTAACATGGTAATGGCTAAGTTAGCTACCATCAGCGAGAGGACCAGAAGCTGCAGCTTGGGCAGCCCCTGCACCAGCTCGTACAGTTGCTCGGGCGTGACGCAATCAGCTCCAAAAGGCTCTTGTTATATTGACAGTGGTATGTAACATGGCAAAGGCTAAGTTAGCTACCGTCAGCGAGAGGTCCAGCCGCTGCAGCTTGGGCAGCCCCTGCACCAGCTCGTACAGCTGCTCGAGCGTGACGCAATCAGCTCCAAAAAGCTCTTGCTATAGTGATAGTGGTATGTAACATGGTAATGGCTAAGTTAGCTACCGTCAGCGAGAGGTCCAGCCGCTGCAGCTTGGGCAGCCCCTGCACCAGCTCGTACAGCTGCTCGGGCGTGACGCGGCACCAGCCGGCCACGCTGAGGTCTGAGAGGCTCTTGCAGTACTCGGCCACGCACGCCAGCACCCAAGACACGTTGCACACCTTCCATTGGGCTGCGATTGTAACGTTTGGTGTTTAAACAATATTAGTTTCTAATTATAAACCGTACAGTCTGTTTAATTTTTTTAAACCTTTACGCAAATATTACACATTTTCCCTTAGTTGAAATACATAAAACTAACAGTGTTTTTCTTAAATTACATTGTTTGTAATTTAAGATTGAATAACTGTGGATTTTTTTACAAATTAAGTGTAGTTTCCTAATTTTACATAGTATTATTTTTTATTAAAGCCTTTTTGTATAATTAACCGACTTCAAAAAAGGAGGAGGTTCTCAATTCGGCTGTATGTTTTTTTCTTTTTTTGTTTGTTACCTCAGAACTCAATCATTTATACACCGATTTGGAAAATTCGTTTTTTATTTGAAAGGGTATACTTCCAGATTGGTCCCATTTTTATCAAAATCTAGTTCTGATGATGGAATCTTCAGGAATTGAGAGAACTCCTCAAATATTGTAGGCATACCTATAGCGATTTTGATATTTTCAGCAATAAGTCCAGCATTTGCATTCGGAAAGTATCATTTGATGAAGTAGAACTGATGAAGAAGACCACAGAATGTCATTGGAACTTCTCAATGAAAAGTATTTCACGAGTGGCGATAAGATATCTCGATTAAGATAGAATACTATGACGAATTAAAAGAAGGCAGGTACCGGAACTCAGTTCTGATGGTGAAATCCTTGAGGAATTGAGGGAACTCCTCAAATATTGTAGACACCTATAGCAATTTTGGTATTTTCATGACTGGCAGGTACCGGAACTCAGTTCTGATGGTGAAATCCTTGAGGAATTGAGGGAACTCCTCAAATATTGTAGACACCTATAGCAATTTTGGTATTTTCAGTCATAGGTCAAATGAGATCCACTCCGGCAATAAATCCTTCCTGACTAATATTGTAAAACGAAAGCGTGTTTGTTTGTTTGTCCGTCTCTTACTTGCGCATCGACCTGATTTTGCACATAGATAGCTGAAGAACAATAGTGACATAGGCCACTTTTTATCACTCCTTCCGAAACATTTCTATTAGGATTTAAAAATACACTATTCACACTATTAATTCTGTCACTTCTTGTCTAAATTCTTCTTAACATCTTTATGCCGATGACTTACAAATTTACTCTCAGGCCTCGGCTGATAACCTCTGAGAAGCGATTGAGCAGATCAATGGTGACTTGGCTACGATCTACGTCTGGAGCAAGTCAAAAACGTTCCTCTAGTTTCCCTAACAGTGAACCCTAGTAACTCGCAAGTCATCATCGTAGGGGGGTCTATACAGCATTCACGAGTAAATTCGGTAACTTGCCGTCTGTTTTGGATGTTGATTTCCTACTTTGTGATAGGCGTTTCTCGTTTTCTTCGCTTGTCGCATTTAAACGGCGCTGTCTCATACAAGTAGCGCATTTTGTAGGTTTACTAATATTCACTTTCGATAAATAGATCGGAACGATTCACTAAAAAGCGAGAAATAAACAAAAATTTTAACAAAAAAAAAAAACTGACTCCAAAAAATTTTACTGAAATAAATGCACTAAAACGTAAAAAATAATTGCGTAGTTTAGTTTGTTCAATTTACTTGCAATGTTAACCTTTATTTTACTCAATCTTATAATCTTAAAAAATATTTTTGGAGTCGGTGCCAGCTTGTAGCAATACCTAATAAAATCTATTTACTCATGAACACGACAACTGTTAAAGGCTAATTAAACATATTTATAAATAAAAACGACAATGGGGTTAAACGGCAGCAAGGCCGACCCAGACGGAGGTGGAGAGATGAGTTTGATGCTTACGCGAAGGATTAGCCAACACACGCAAAAGACCGCGAATACTGGAAGGGGGGGGGGGGGGGAGGCCTTTGCCCAGCATTAGGTCAATATGGGCTAATATAATAAATAATATAGTATGTCTTTTAATGTTTATGTTTACCTTGGCTGGCACCGACTCCAAAAATATTTTTTAAGATTATAAGATTGAGTAAAATAAAGGTTAATTTTGCAAGTAAATTGAACAAACTAAACTACGCAATTATTTTTTACGTTTTAGTGCATTTATTTCAGTAAAATTTATTGGAGTCGGTTTTTTTTTTGTTAAAATTTTTGTTTTTTCCTACGGTGATCAAGTCCGACTTGTGCGAATTTATCAACAAGCCTTGGGCGGAACCTAGTACTCGTAGTATAATTGTATATTTATTTATCTTTACAGTTTTCTTACTGTTGTGAACACATTCACATGTTTCACATACTCGTAAATACTGAGAAATATTAATAAAATTTTTCTTACATATATTTAAGCTTTGACAATGTGACAGTCGATTCTCTAGTAGCCAGACCAGTTTGTAATCAGTTTTGCATTTTTCCGTGGTATAAGTCGCAAGGTCTACATTCTTCCATAACTCTGGTCTGCAGCTCACACTGTGCCATAATTTGCACACTCTACCCAATCTGGAAGCAAATACATAAAATTTTGATAGTGGCAATATTTAAAATTATAAGAATAAAATAGTAATATGCAATAATTTCTAATCACAAACGTACAGTACAGTTACAGTAAAACTATGTACTATCGCGGACTCCGTCGTTATACCAGTCTAAAGGTAAAAATCCCTTGCACACCCCGTCGTCTTACGGGCACGTACCTGGGCGGTCGGTGCGCTTCATACGAAAATCGCTGCAAAGTGGTAAAGCGACGGTGACCCTGACCGTACGTCAATAGATCAACCTACCTCAAAATTTCATATATCTACAATACATTTTGAACCTTATGGCTTAAACATAAGGTTCAATATCGATTGTAGCAAATTGACAGTTTTATGCGAGCAGCACAAACCGGTCGTGGTGGAGATACTTGGGGGAAGCCTTTGTCCAGCAGTGGACGTCCTCTGGCTGATGATGATGATGATGATGGTGGTGATGATGATGATAGACAGGTTGATCTGACGGTTTACCTTGTTGTTGTCTAGTTATTACGTTTTTAGGAAACAACTTGCTGCTGGCCGCCGATGTACTTTATGGCATAATCGGGTTAATAGGCGGCAAGAAAATAAAGTTTGTAAATTCGTAGCAACCAAAAACCCCAGTTAACTTTGTAGCGGCTGGTATAATGTTTCTGCCGACATTACGACTGGATGCAGAAAGTATACTCTAATACCTATTTCTGCCGGCAGCATTGCTGCGTTCCTTTGTGAAGGGTATTAATTCCAGTGATAGTGACATTATAGGGCATAGAAGCATAAAGATTTAGCTTCGGCACTGCGCGCGTAATACCCTTGGTATTTCAGGCATCTATGGGCTAGGGTAGCCCTTGTCTATCATACAGGTCGTACGCTTATTTGCTGGCTCAATGTCATAAATTAACAAGGCAGTATAAGAGCGTCTTTAGTTAGATAACATTTGACGACCTCCGCGGTCGAGTGGTTAGCACGCTGGGTCTGGCGTCGCTCCATCTCTGAGGTCCCGGGTTCAATTCCCGGTAGGGTCAATTTAGAGAAAAACTGTTTTTCTAAATTGATTTTGGGTCTGGGTGTTTTTTCTATGTTTATTTGTCTGTTATCTAGTTTAACCACATTAATGAATTCTCATCTTGGTCTAGATAATTGGTGTGAGTGTAAACAAGTTAAATTTAATTATTTTAACATTGTTTTATGATAATTAATTTGATTCAAAGCTCGTAAAATATGTGTTGCAGGCTCTATACTGCAGCCAACCAAATTCAATTAAGTAGTTTGTAAACAAATTATTGACACCACTTTGTGCACATCTCAAGAAAAAGTAAAATCTAAGTGGCAATAGATATTTGCACAATTATATTGTGAATTTTATTATTTAACGAATTTGGCCATAGTATATTATGATGCATCTGCCATTAAGAAGGGCGTTATTTATTATCTATATTAAGAGGGTTCACGCATTTCGGTTTCCCATACAAACTTCCAAAGCGAAATTTTTAAAAACCAATAAGCCAATTTAATAGCCAATTTAATAAATTTAAAGTAAACACAGGGATCTAAATAGTTTGTTGAAAACAAGTTTAAAAAACGTTTATTTAGCTGAGTTATTGTGATTTAAAGTACACTATAGAAAGGTTAAAATCGCAATAACTCAGTTAAATAAACGTTTTTTAAAAATGTTTTCAAAAAACTATTTAGATACCTGTGTTTTACTTTAGCATGAAAAGTTTTATCAAAATTAAATGGTGGTTTTTAAAAATTTCGAATGGGGAAGTTTGTATGGAAAACCGAAATGCCCTCTTAATAAAAATCAATTGTTTGTACGCGCATCACAACTGAATCGCTGCATCTATTTGGCTAATTCTTTTATGGTTGTGTATGTAATTGTCAGGACAAGGTTTCGTCACGGGGTATAGGGATACGCGGACAAAGTCGCGGGCAGGCCGCTAGTTACCTTATAACAGTTGGTAAGGTCCCTTGTGACGCAACCACGTCCTCAAATATCTTGATTAGAATCTCCTCGGGCATGGATTGCGCCCACGGACTTTGCGGCCCTGCTCCCTTGCTCGCGGCAGCACTATTTCTACTAGTTCGTTCAGTCTTTTCACTTTTTTCTGAAAAATATAATTCAACTTTTTAATATTTAACTGTCATTATCATTCCTAAATATCATCAATCATGCGATTATAGCATTAAAAAAAAGTTCATTGAACTATTGAAAAAACCAAAATAGGATTGCAATATTCGAGATTTGAAACGGAATTTGACAAGGCAAGGCAATTTCTTAGAGGTGGTTTGATTTCATATTCTTAGTCTAGTGGAGCCTGCAGAGGTTTCCCTTTTGCAGCAGCACGTCGAACCATTGGGAATAATTGGGATCTTTTGTGCAATTGATTTTAATTAGTCCTATAATGTAACCCGAATTATGCTAGATATTTTATAGGTGGATGAATCTAAAAGACTAGATGTACAATTGGACACACAAAAAAGTAATAGAAATAACATAATTTAAAAAAAAAATAATCTTGAAGCATACTTACTCTTACTTTTAGAGCTATTTGATCTATTTGATTTATTTGATTTAGGGGCCTTAGACGTTTTAGGCGCCTTGGACCGAGAATGCCTAGGTTTGGGTGCCGCCACGCTCATAGTGGCAGTATTATCACCGCGAGGGTCGTATTCCTCGCCGGAACTTTCGCTGGCCACAGGAGAAGCTGCTCTTTTCTTTTTGGACTTCCGCTGCCCAAGATCGGCAATCGAGGCCGGTGTTGGTGTGACGATCTATGGAATGAATACATACGATTTTTTTTTTAAGTTTCAGGCTGGCACAAGACAGAGAAAAATGTAGTAATATATATATTGATGTTGCAAGCATTTGAACAGCATAATATTTCAGTAGTTCATGGGAGTAATAAAGTTAATTAAACAATCGCAAATGCTAGCTATTGCAATAAATTTTTCTTTACTATTGTCAACCGTGATTAACAAGAGGTCATCCATGTTTTGCATAATTTTGCACAGCAGCATCGAATCAGATAGACTGATGATAATTTTATATTCAGTTTGACCTAGGTATCTCTAACAAGTTGAGCTTTTTTAATTAACAATGTAATAATATATATTGAAAAATTATTAAGATAAAACTATGGCAAATTAGTACAATGTTTTCTGAAGTTATTATATTTACTATCCAATCCTAAATATAAATATCCCTAACAACAATAACTATAGTTTTTTTTTTAGATATTTAGGACTCTGCTTAAGCTACCAAAAACTGAATTCTTATTCACTAATACTTGACATTGAACATCTTGTACTTTTAACACAATGCCAGTAAGTTTCCAAATGTTACATTACATACTATTTTGAAGTTTCCTGAATATATTATCAAAGACATCAATATCCAAAACATTGAGATAATTGCTTATGTAAGTGTGTCAGTCTTATGTGAATGTTTTAGCTTTTCAAGATAAAAAAATATAATACAAAAATAACAAAGTTTCCAACCATTCAGTGATATATTTTGAATTAAGTATGTGATTAATTTCTAATTTCTAGTAAGTGAGTTAGCTTTTATCAAACGGAAGTATACAATAAAAAGGAGCCCATTAAGCAAAACAAAAAACATCTTTAATTAATATTATTTATTTTACAAATATATTTTTTGTTTTATCTAGCCAAATATTTGGAAATAATTTAAGAACCAACTTGACTTTAAATGTATTGAGCAAGATACATTGTCAACAATTATACTATTTTGTCAACTTAATTAGTAACTGACAAACACAAAATTATTATATAACAATTTGTCACTAACAAACAGTAATTTTAGTTTTAGTCATAAAATTATCTAAAGGGAAAAACCAAACATGCAAAAGAAAGTAATGAAAAAAATGTGTAAGCAAATAGTATACCATTAATTGCCTGGTGCAATTAATTAATGATCTAAATTATTTAAAAGAAATAAAACTGAATAATTGTAGGATCTTCTTCTATCTAAACATCTTATCTGCTATCATAATAAAATAAAATTAAGAGCTTAATGGACAGGAGAGAGAAGACCTTTGCCCAGAAGTGGTACAGTGTGTGCTAGATAAATTAAAATAAAAATATCACCTAGCTCTGATTTGCTATATCGGGTGTCCCAGATATTGACGTCAAGCCGAAACCGGGTGATAGGCCAAGTTATAATAGTCATCAGACAATATTAAAAAAACGAAGTCACGTATTTTCAAAATTATAAACATTTTTAAAAAAATCCAAAAAGTCTACATACCGTGACGGTTTTTTACATCCTGTTGCTACAAATCTTTACTTTTTTAAATGTTTTCTTTTGTTATGTAATCCTGAATAATGCTTCTGTATACTCTGGCCTAAACTTTAAGCCAGTTGCTCAAGCTTGGAAGGAAATATCACTTTTTACCCAACCAAATAAGTATTCAAAATTAATATTTCGTCCAGCTTTAACATACTGTACTAAAAAAAAAAATGTACTATGAGAGTTTGGCAAGTAACTTCAAAAGTTGGCGCATTTAATAAGGATTAAAAAATGGTACATAATAATGATAATGCTCACAACTTCCAGAATGCTACACACCCCCGCTCATCTGTTATGAGGCTGTACATCCCACAGAGATGTGGGGGTCGCGGTTTTTTAAATGCCAAGGACCTATACAGTTTCTTTAACAGTGAGTGCGGGATGCATTTAGATGTCGTGGCAGTTGATAGGCACTTTACGCCGCTCTCCTTGGCAAAAGAAAACTGGTGCAAACAAGCGGTGCTAAGCACTCTCGATCGCAAGGACATACGGAAGAGCAAGGTGCTACACAGGCGCTACTATCGGCCTCAACTGGGCCCGATGTAGATTTGCATGTCCCGGTGAACTGGCTACGTTTCGGTGACCTCTTTGGGGAAACCGAAGGTTTTGTCTGTGCCATTGAAGATGAAGTTATCAAGACGAATAATTACCGGAAATATATTATGAGGGACGGTACGGTCGATATCTGTCGAGCATGCCGCCGTCCAGGAGAATCACTCCGACATATTATTTCCGGTTGTTCTCATCTTGCTAACGGAGAGTATTTGCACAGACACAACCAAGTAGCCAGAACAATTCACCAGCAAGTTGCTCTTCGACATGGCCTTGTTGAATCAGAGGTGCCATACTATAAGTATGCACCTGCACCGGTTCTCGAAAATAGTCATGCAACGCTCTACTGGGATCGCTCTATCATCACAGATAGGACTATTGTTGATAATAAGCCTAATATAGTAGTGATCGACCGATCTCAGCGCCGGGCAATATTGGTTGATATCACCATACCTCATGACGAGAACCTCATGAAAACCAAGAAGGACAAGCTCAGGAAGTACCTTGACTTGGCTCACGAGGTTGCTGCTGTGGGATGTGGATTCAACCATTATCATACCGATAATCGTTTCGGTTCGGGTTTTTTGTTAAGTACTGTTTATATTCAGGCCCATCATCCAGTCATATAATGTTGTTCAGTAAAGTTTTGCAAAGAGGACAGGCACCATGATCCCACAATGATATTTAGTTGTGATGAGCAGTACTGTTACTATATGAACAATCTTACAAAACATTTGACACATCACATTGCATCAAATCAAAGTTATTCCCATGTTATACTACTATGTTTTAAGTAAAAAGATATATTACACATTTACAACTCCAGCCAAATTCAATGACAGATGTTTGTAAACAGATTACTGTCATTTCTTTGTGCAAATATCTAGTTGCGCTTGGATTTTTACTTTTTCTTGAGAGAGATTCACAAGAAAACAGTTAACTATTGTGTCTTTCTTCCAAAAAACAGTATAAATCCGAGTGAAGCTAGATATTTGCACAAAGAAATGACAGTAATCTGTTTACAAACATTTGTCATCGAATTTGGCTAGAGTATAGGTAGGTATATGCCACCTGAAAATTCAGAATCAAACCATTTCTTCCAAAATGTTAAACAATGTTATGCAACATCTCAGAAAGTATTTACCAGTGTAGGAGCTTCAATAACATCTAACAAATTGTAGCAAAATGTAACTTATGGCAGATAACGTTAAATAGCATTGGAACGGCAGTGTACCATAAAAACATAATTGAATACAAAAAACATCCTTTGAATCTCTGCCCAGAACAAACCACTGCTAATTACCATCCTAATATTATAAATTTGAAAATGAGTATGTTTGTTATGCTTTCACTGCTAAGCTGAATTTGTAGAATTTTGGTAAATAAATCGATGAGGAAATAAAGAGTCTTAGGAAAACTTTTCCCATAAAAATTAACAATGGAGCAAAGCCCTGTTCAAAAGAGAGGCCTCATATCACACAAGATAAATAAAACTGTTATGATCCTGTATGGTAAGGTAATTAAACAAAAGCTTTAAGTGTAGCTTCATAAGGTTAAAACTTAATTGAAGCCAGCTGCATACGAAGCTAAAGGTAAGATAGATGTTAATATCAGTAAATACTTACAGGAGCCGTGTGAACACCTGTCCTTTTGATCTTAATCCTGATAGTGTTCATGTCAACTATCTGGCTTCGATAGGTGGGTTCAGCTGTCTCTTCTTGACTCGATTTCTTCGACTTCTTTTTGCTACGTGAACTACATATGCCCAACATGGAACGTGGTTTACCACTACAAGGTGTCACATAATGAGTCCGTCTCTGTTTAGAGTCTTTTTTACATTTTTTTGTAGATAATTGACTAAGTTCATGACTGTACGGTTTGCCACTCTGTCGAGGCAAGTTAATTAATGGTAACTTAACACTGCACTTGAGCACTTCATCCTCTGAACTTTCACTATCTTCCTCTGCCTCCGCTTCTGCAGCGTCCCAGTCTTCATCTTCCTCTTGACACTCACTACTACTCACTAAATTTAAATTTTTGCCACCTTTCACTTTCGACCGCACTTTACTACGAGACTTTTTGCGTTTTCTTCGTTTTCGTTCTGAAGGTAACCTGCCATTCAGCGTTGACTGGTCTGAGTCACGTCTCGAATGCTGCTTATGCTTCCTATGACGAGGCCGCGGTGACGGCAGCAACCCATTGGCTACCAGCTGTTTTCGACTGGCGATCTCGTCGATGCTTTGCTCGAAGTCAGTTTCGAGTTTTACACAAGAAACTTCATCACCATCTTCCTGTGTCGTGGCCGCATCCGGGACGACAGGCGCGATCTTGGGCAGGCGCACCTCGGGGAATAGGTCTTTGCGGACAGTGAGTCTCATGGCAGGCTCTCCACTCGCAGCCTCGTACCCGCCGTTCATGGGACTCGAGTGGCCCGACATGCCGCCCGCCTCCCGCCGCCCTCGCGTACCACTTCTACAAACCGCTCACCTGTCCGCGAGGTAAACAATCAGTTTGACACATCACATTTTCACTTTTGTGATTCAACGAATCACCGATCGTTATGCGTTACTGCAATCCAGTTCATGATTGACGATAATCGATGCACAAAACATTATAATTTCTTAACTTTACAGTCTTTGTGACAGTTCGAAGCATCTTTTTTCTTCGTGTATTCACATTTTAGGTCATCCATGTTCATGTAACGTTGTGATTGCGAAAAACAAAGTACGGATCATTTTCGCGGACACTGGCACTTGTATCTTTGGTCGTATCGTAAGAAAATAAGCTTCCTCGAAACCACAGACATACTATGCACTGATTTCTAATTATTATGAGTTGATGAAAACTGTTGACCTTGTTTAGAAGCTTATTATGTTTCAAATTTTAATCAACAGATGCAGACATTGTCACAAAAAAAGTTCTTCAATGCGAATGAAGTGACCTTGATGAAGCGGCATTATTACACGTCAAAACACAAAATAATATTTTTATTACGGTTATCTTTATTTTATTAAATATTTAATTCACTTTCAATACAATTTCACATAAACAGTTTTTATTATTGCATTTTATGTAATTAAAAATTGTCTTTTTATTAGTAAGATAACAATCGTACCTCGCTACAAGTATAGTACTAGTGACAGAATCTGCTGTGCTTTTCATTGTAACCACGTCTTTCAGGGATGCAATGCTAGATGGCAGCACATGTATAATTTACAGAAATTCAATAGCCGTCAAATTTTGTTTTGTTTTCTCTTTCTCTCAAATCTCTAGAACTATGTAAATGACATTGGTGAAGTTGCAGAATTATTTATTTTCAACTAAATCAAATGAAGTGATTCTCAAAGTGTTAATATGGCGGATGATAATAATTGTGTGTGTGCGACTTGTGACGCGTTTTGTATTGTGTGACGTTCTAAAGTGTGATATTGATAACCTACACGGTCTTTCTCATAGTACGTACGTACTCAGTCTGGTGAGTCATACTTAATTTTATATTTATTGCCTACATTCGTTTTGTACCTACCTACTATGTATCGATGATATCATAATTATTTGTAGAATCTTACCGAGTGAGTACCTACTTTAGGTAGGTATCTTTAATTCAGAGACTTTGTTGCGATGATGATTTTTAAATTTCTCTGAGAAGAGAATGTACTTACTTAAATGTAAAAAATAGGTAGGTACGTAAGTACCTACTTCGGTACCTACCTATTTTTTTAAAAGGCCTGTTTTTATTATGCCCTGCCACATTTATTTCATACCCTCCTTCAATGTTTAAGGAATATTATGCATTGAAGATCATTATGTTACATTACTTATTTACCTACCTACCACTCTTTTTTAAACAGTGTCGAAACTTATCTTTAAACTTTCAGTCAACTAAAATGTGAATAGTAGGTACCTACCTACCTACTACCTTTAAAATGTATCATTTTATGGTAGACTAGCGGCCGCTCGCGGTTTCACCCGCGTGGTTCCCGTTCCCGTGGGAATATCTGGATAAAAAGTATCTTATGTGTTAATCCAGGTTATAAACTATCAGTATGCCGAATTTCATCCAAATCCATTCAGTAGTTTTTACGTGAAAGAGTAACAAACATACACACTCACAAACTTTCGCCTTTATAATATTAGTGTGCTTAGTGTGATAATATTAGTGTGATTAGTAGGAAGGATGAGATAGGTACTACTTAGGTTTAGCTTAAATAGATAGGTACCTACTTATAAATATACTTACCTACCTACTCCAATTATATTTTCTAGTAGGTACCTATAAATAATAGGTACTCACTAAAAATGTAGAGGTAGGTACGACTAACTTTTCCTTTTTACAACTTAGATGTACCTACCTAACCCAGAATCTATCCTACTCTACTCATGCAAGTCATGCAGGTACTACCAGAAATGGTTCTGGCGGTACGTGCATGAGTTTACGCATTTTTATACCACTAAACCACGGATGAGTAACACTAAACTGGTAAGCAGTGGCGTATTTACCATAGGGCCAAAAGGGCCATGGCCCGGGGCGGCGTAAGCCGCACCTCGCGTTCAGCTTTGTGCGCTTTTTTTATATGCCTGTAAAATTTAAAAAAAATTTACTTAATTAACAATAACTAAAACTCAACGGTTGTAAGTTTCAAGATTCGTTCATTTACTTAGCGGAACTAACTCCGTAAACATGTTCGCGGAACTAGGTATTTAGTTCCTCTGGAGCTGGCGTTGTTGGTGGTCGATGAATCAGTCTTAGTTCCAAGTTCCAACTGTTACTTTCATTCATCGGACTGTCAGCTCACACATGTTTGAGAAACTAATTAGTTCTATTGGCGTTCCCGGTTTTAACGGTTACTCTCTTCTATTGGACTTAACTCCATAGCTGTCCGTATCCAAAATGATTACGCAAAGCGCTTTGTGCGTATAGGTGGTATATTGAGAGTGTAAAGGTGAGATCTCAGTCCGCATCTCGTTCCCCGGAGATAGAAAGGAGAAGGTGGAATCAGCTCGTGTAGTTCCAGCGCACACTCGCCAAAGTGCATTCGATCAAAAACCGAAAGATTGGCAACCTTGCGTCGATGTACAAGTCGCCAATGACCCTCTTAGCGCGCTTCTCAATATTGTCTAAAGCGGCTAACTGATACTTGGCAGATCTATCCCAGAGGTGGCAGCAGTATTCCATACAGGATCGGACTTGTGCTTGGTAAATCTAAAGCAGCTGCCCCGGTGTAAAATACCGCCTTACCTTAGAAAGGATGCCAAGTTTTTAAGCTGCGGTTTTTGCCATGGACTCTATGTAGTGGCCGAAGTTTAGGTTTGCAGACCTGGTCATACCTAGAAGGCTAAGATGGTCAGATACTCAGGGACTCCGTTTGGCAGTGAATAAACACGCCTGTGTTTTGGTGGCGTTGAAGTCGACCAGGTTAGCATCACTCCAGTCGGAGATATAGCTTCTAGGGCGGTGTCCAAACGCTTAACCATGGTCTTTCGACAAACCTTTGCAATTGAGAAATATCTGTCCACAACTGTGCTATCGTCTGCGTACCCCAGAATTCCGGGTACCAACAGATCGTTTATGTGTAGCAAGAATAGGGTTGCAGACAGAACAGACCCCTGAGGAACTCCGGCATCAATAGCCTGTAGATCAGACGTGCAGCCATCTAAGACTTCACGCATCGATCGCTCCTTCAGAAAGTCCGAAAACCATAGTCCGAAGACCACGGGGGTACCCATATGACGGAAGCTTGTTTATAAGGCTAGCGTGCCAAACCCTGTCAAAGGCCTTAGAGATGTCAAGAGATACTGCGAAAGCCTCACCGTGTTTCTCTATAGCCTCACTTCATAGATGAGTGGCATACACAAGAAGATCTCCCGTATACCGCCCTCGGCGAAACCCAAATTGGCGGTCACTTAAGAGGTCATTATTTTCTTCAAGGCGCCAGGAGTCGGTTGTTGAGTACACGCTCCATAGTCTTACAGAGTATGGAGGTGACTGATATTGGTCTGTATAGTTGGCAGGATCGGCTTTACTACCTTTTTGGAACAGGTTGTACGTTCGCAAGCTTCTAAGATTTGTGAACGAGCTTAGTCTCCAGTGAGAGATGAAACAGGCGATTAAGGATTGGAGACAACTTAGGCGCGCAGTTGCGAAGGACTATTGCTGGAATCAACCTACTAATCAATCAACCCACCAACCCGCATTGGGCCAGCGTGGTGGGTTATGGCCCAATATCCCCACTTGCTATTGTCCACGTGGGAGGCTTGTGCCCAGCAGTGGGACGTTTAAAGGCTGATGACGACGATGATGATGATGATGATGATTGCTGGAATACCATCAGGGCCAATCGCTTTATTCATGTCGAAGGTTCACAGGATTTATAAAACCTCTTTTTGGCGTATGTGGACAGCTGCCAACGTCATGAGGTATGTTAGGCGGTGATTTCGCTGCGACGTCTAGACGCGAACTTTGCACAAAGAGAGAAACGAACAAGTTCGCCTTCTCAGCCGCAGTATGGGCATGTGAGCCATCTGGTTTTAACAGCAGCGGTGTGGAGGGCTGTTAGAAATTACCTACTTTCAACCGTTTTGTCAAAAGACGAGAATGTTCGGCTTTCAGCCTGGTGAGATGCCAACTTGGATCCAATCTTGCTAATGCGACGAAATCTCGCCCTGCGCAATACCCTCTTGCAGGACTTGGCAGTTCCATTATAGGCTTTCTTCAGATGGTGAATGTTTACATGCCTTAGCACGAGCACAGTCGACGTTAAACCATGGGCGAGCTCTGCTAGCTCGCTTATTTATTAAAGATTTTTTTTTACTTTTAAATGGTTTGCTTTTGATCGAAATCAAGCCCAGGGGCTAAGACAGAATCCACGATGAAGCGAGCTAACCCAGAAGGTGCCTATTCACTCTTGCTTTGAAGATAGACGGGTTATAAGTACTCGGAAACCGACGCAGGGAGGGGAGTTCCACTCCTTTGCTGTGCGCAGTATAAAAGATGTTGAGTAGCACTTTGTGCGACATTTAGGAATATCCACCAAGAAAGGGTAGTAGCCCGCAGTGTGTCTGGATGTCCGATGGAGCAAGGGAATGGCGGTATGAGCTCATGCAGCTCCTGAGCACACTCTCCGAAGTACAGTCTGTAAAAGATCGACAGACAGGCAACTTTGCGGCGGTGAGCTAGGGTGTGAAACTTGCTTTCGATTGTGTTTTACATGAAACTTTGGTCAGGAAGCTTAACCACTATGGAATTAGGGATGCTTCTTTGAGCCTTCTAATCTCATACTTGAGTAACAGGATTCAGAAGGTCGACATTAACGGTAAAAGATCTCCGGGATCAGTGGTTACAATGGGAGTTCCGCAGGGTTCAATACTAGGTCCATTCTTGTTTTTGGTTTATATTAATGACTTACCTTATTTTGTAAAAGACAGTCATGAGATAGTATTGTTTGCTGATGATACTTCACTTTTATTCAAAGTGAAACGACGACACCCAAATTATGACAATGTGAATAATGCGATCTCAAAGATTGTTCACTGGTTTAGTATAAATAACTTGCTATTAAACGAGGGAAAAACCAAATGTGTTAGATTTGTATTGCCTAATGTTAAGCAAGTAACAACTAGTGTACAAATTAAAGATAAGAATGTGAATCCTGTGGACACCACTGTGTTTTTAGGCATCACGTTAGATGCCAAGCTTCAGTGGGGCCCACATATAGCTAAATTGTCGAATAGACTTAGCTCTGCGGCTTATGCAGTAATGAAGATCCGTCAGTTAACTGACGTTGATACATCCAGATTAGTTTATTTCAGTTACTTTCATAGTGTAATGTCGTACGGCATTTTACTGTGGGGAAATGCTGCCGACATTCAAACTATCTTTGTGCTTCAGAAGAGGGCTATTCGAGCAATCTATAACCTAAAGGCTGGCGACTCTCTCAGAGAGAGATTTAAAAATATAAATATAATGACAGTTGCATTACAATACATTTATGAAAATTTGATTTATGTTCATAAAAATACTGGAATGTTTTCAAAAAACAGTGATATTCACAATGTAAACACTAGAAGTAAGAACAAATTAGCAGTACCTTATACTAGGCTCCATAAAATAAATAATTCTTTTAGGGGTCTGTGTGTAAGATTTTACAACAAAGTACCAAATGATATTCAGAAATTAGATCTTAATAAATTTAAAATCAAAATCAAAGAAAAGCTTTATAAAAAAGCTTATTATAAAGTGTCAGATTACACAGAAGACAAAACAGCTTGGATCTGAAATGCTCCAAGCACTCCAACAGCTATTTCTAATTGTCTTTATTTAATTGATACTACATTGTATTGTAATTTTGTATTGCATCATTTTTTTTAATTTTTAAATTCATATTTTGTATTGACCTGGTAACGACATACTCTTTTTTTTGTTTGTAAATGTCGTTGCTTTTGTGCGCTGTGGTTTCTTGCGCCCATTCTTTGCCACAGTTAAAAAATTATGTCCTGAATGGGTGGTAGGTTAAAAAAGATTTGGACGATTCAAAGTGCTTATTAATTGAGTTTATTGAATAAATATATTTTGACTTGACTTGACTTGCTCTTCACCAGTTCCTTGTCGCGAATTAGCCTCTCAGCTCTACGTTGAATCGTGTCCAGTGCAGCTAGTTAATATTTCGCTGAGCCGTCCCATAGGTGACTGCAATATTCCATGCAAGATCGGACTTAAACTTTATAGAGAGTTGAAAACTGTCCCGGCGTGAAATATCGCTTGACCTTAGTTAGGGCGCCCAGCTTTTTGGCTGCAGTTTGAGTCTTGGACTCGATGCTGGTGACGAAGTTGAACTCCATGCTCAGAAGGACGAGACTGTCGGTAACAGGCACAGATGCACGCGGAAAGTAGGTGTCAGGTTAAAGGTCCTTTTGAAAAAAATATTTAAAGGAAGCATTTTCATTTACTGAAATAGCATTACGCATACTTCTGTGCACTGCGGTGATAAATTGCAGTGCGGAACGTTCGCTTTCCGTACTTAAAAGAATAAAAAATTATCTATGTTACCGTTAAAGCGAAGAACGTTCAAACAGTTTAGCTATTTATATTATGACAGTATCATTGAAGGATTTGTTAACCAATCTGTCCATCGGAGAAAAATGTAAATAAATAAAAATAAAAAGAACAATAAATGGTGTTCATTTCCTTGTATGGCCTTTTTAGTTTTTCATTTATTAACATCATTCACAGCTCACGTCTACATACTGCTGGATTTATTTTATAATTAAAAGTTTTTACTTTTTTCCGTTAATTTATGGGGCGGCAAACCTTACAGGCCCATGGCGCAGAATCTTAAAATACGCCACTGCTGGTAAGTAACACTGACCTAGAAGTATATATATCGCTGGTAAGTAAGTAATTAATCAGTCATAGGTACGTAGGTACGCTACGATCAGGCCACGGTAAGCTAAGCGGTATTCTATGGACGTTAGCAACACCAGAAGAGGTATACATTCCCTAACCAGTAAAACCTTTTTAAGGAACCCCATGCTGTACTGCCTTACCTGATCTGAGCCTAAACGTACGTGAGGGGAAGCTTCACTGTCACACCTTACAGTAGGTCTAGGTAGGTACTCTACCATTTCGGTAGGTGCCAGGGTGATTTTCGTTCGGAGGGCTTCGTTTTAATGAGCAAATCGAGCTTCTTGAATATTAGGTTCATCTTACTTTTTCCGTTCACTTTGTTCTCTAAATGACTGTGGAACTAGACGTCACCGGAGATAACACCGAAGAAACCAATGCTCGTAGGTAGAGATGTTAAGGGTTGTGTGGAATTTTGGAGCCATCACTAATATAGTTTGATTAGCGGTTTAGGTATAAACGTGTCGTTAAATTGTACTATGTTAATTCTCCCTAAACAGTTGTTCTTAATCAGAGGATTAAGAAAGCTTGATTTCAAACACAAGTCGATCTCCTCTACATTCAAGCAAGGGATGTTAGCACGGTACTAATAATGGGCGTCCCTAGTATCATCCAAAAAGCTGCCTTGAAACAGCACCGAGCCACAGAATAAATAATAGTACACCGAGCTTTGCGGGGTGCGCGCCGTACCAGGCGGCAGTAATTTCCATGCTATCAGAACAACTGTCAAACGGCTCTTGAATGTTGCACCAAAACCTGCCAACTAATTTGGACAAACCCACGGGTTGTACAAATTAGTTGCCACGTATGTCAGTAACTAGATAACCAGCTAGACCAGATCATGCTTTCGCAATATCAAGGCTAGCAGACAGAACCTCGCCTTTAGATTTCAATACCAAGAGCACAGCGTAGAATTAGAGACACCAGAAGATCACCAAGATATAAAAACCATACGGTCGCTGGTGGCGTTTGATCCTTTAGGTACCTATTTAAAAAAAATGAAATGAAAAATGTTTGTTTTGAACACACACGTACACGTACAGTTGTATGCTCATGTGCGGTCTTCCACAAAGATGGAATGTGCTTGGGCAGTATGAAAATTCGAAAAGGCGCGTAAATCCAGGTCACAATTTAGGAGCACATCCTTTGAGCACTAAGTACTGCCAGTAAACCGTTTTGCTCGCTAGACTTATAAACGTGCAGAGATGGAAGCTCTCGTCGTTCCTCCCGCTGCGTAATTGGATTTTCTGGTATAATTGTCGCATGGTAAAGGGCTTGTCACCTCCATCGTTTGAAATAGAATTCAAGGCAAAGAGAGCAGAAGATCGGCTTTCTTTATAGTATTGTAGGCCAGGTTACCATCGGGTTTTCGCAGTGGTGACAATGACGACTGACAAAAGTTTCCCTCACTGCCGCCTCAGCTTTGCCGAGCGACATAAAAGCGCGTCTCCTACTTAGGAGGAAAACTTGTAAGGCGACCGCCAGTTTTGTTGACGAAATCAAGATTAATAATGCTCTTTTACTGGACCTCGAGTCAGCGTTTAACTCACGCTTCACGTCAGAAACGTCTGGGATGGATAAAAACAGAAAACCAAGCTCTCTGACTGCAAATAAAGAATTACAAGGTTACAAACTACTAAATAAAATACATAAAACATACAGCACGCGTGAGACCTTAAACAAGGTGGGGCAAAAGTAATCACCCAATTGAAGAAGACGCTTTAACTTTTGTTTATGGCGCCAAATGTTAATTCGGTTCTGACATTTGTGAAGTAAGCAGATACAAGTCGACAAGCCATGAATTGGTTTACTCCTCAGAAACGCGGTACTAATTCACTCGATATAAGCGTTCCAGACCTCTTTTTATGAGGTTTTTTGAAGTCGTGGGTTTACGTCAACAAGTCTCAGACTCTTAAAGCCATTGAGGAGAATATTCGCCAGGAATGCGAGAATCTGTCGCCCGAAGTTATTGGCAAGAGTGATGGAAAATGCCATAAAACGGACCCGTATGGTCATCAACTCGGCGACAGCCACTTGGCCGTATCACAAGAAGTACCAGAGTTTTTCATTAGAAAAAAAATTACAGGAAAAAAACATCGGGTGATTACTTTTGCCCCACCTTTGCTATACAAAATCAATATTAGACCATGTTAGCACCAACCTTACAAACAGCTTTTACATGTCAATCATGACTCACCAATGACCGACCACAAACAAATATACCTACTTTTTTTTATTTGTTCCGAATTGTTTTATTTGGAACGAAAATGAAAACAATCAAACTACCTCAGAATCTTATCTAAAGACCTATACCTACACAACGAAGAACATATCAAGCTCTATACTATTATGACAGATTGCATAAAGTGACATAACAAACTTATGCCCGGGTTACACGAGGCTAGTTTTTCAAGCTAGGATAGCAAGCTAGTGTCAGTAAGCTAGCAAGCTAGTAGGTACTTCTGGCTTTGTGTAGACAAAGCTAGCCTCATTTCTAAGCTAGTGAGCTAGTAAGCTAGTTTACAAGCCAGGACAGTTTTTAATAGGATGGAGTTCTGTTTTTTAGACTGGTAGCGCCCCCTATTACTGATTTTACTATCCTGGCTTGTGTACTATCTTCATGTGGCCGGCTAAGCTAATTTTCAGTTGGCTAGTAAGCAGGAACCCCGCGTTTCGTTTATTTTTGTAACTGCGACGTGTTTTTAAGATTTTAAGATGCCCAAACTAAGTACGGAAATTAATTTAAAGTTTGTACAACTGTACCGTGACCATGAATGTCTGTGGAACGCCACCCTTACAAGTTATAAAAACAAGCCTAAATGTGATACAGCACTACCAAAAATTTGTGGCGAATTAAACACAGTACGTATTGATATGACTACCAAAGACATAAAATAAAATAAAAAAATTAAGAGCAACGTATTCTCAAGATCTAACAAAAATTGATAAATTAACCCGGTCTGGAGCTGGTTCTCAAGAAGAATATAAGTCGAAGCTAAATTGGTTCCAAGAAATGCACAGTTTCATTAAAAATGTACCTATAAAAAGAAAAACAACGGTATACGGTTTTTTTTTCGCATGCAGTTCATTTTGGACGTGTAGTCACCTCAGTCACTGCAATAAGACTAGCTTAAAATAATCTAGCCTCATGTAAACAGAATTAGCATGTTCCAAGCCAGGTCTGCAAGCCAAGAAAGTTTAGTAGAGAACTGCTTGCTATCTTAGCTTGAAAAACTAGCCTCGTGTAACCCGGGCATTAACTCCAGACCATAGAATATTATATAATTTTTGTTATTATTCTGAGCTCCCAGACTTTTCCGCCTTCGAAAACCTTCTTAAAGATCGCGCTATTAATTGCATTTAAAAACGAAGATTCTCAACATACCTCAGAAATACTGGATAAACAAAGGCATAATCGATAGTATTCGATAGTATAAACCAAAGGAATGAGCTATGGATGGACCCAATTTAAAAAAGACCCCAACAATGTAACTCTCGAAATAACGGCTAAACAAATGAGACAAACTGTAGCAAGCTTAGAGCGTTGGTTGAATGCTCTAAGGTAGCAAGCCATATTAAGAAAACAAAGGACATACGAGTACATATAATCCATATCGATGCCTAACGGCCAAAAAGGGATAATCGCCACTTTACAAACTTTACAGGAGAGAGGTTTAAAGTTAAGGTTTAAAATTTAAAAAAAAATCATAAAAAGTTTGTTTTTGCTTCCTAAAAATTAGCTATACAGGGCGTCCCACGGATATGCCACATGGAGAAAAAGTACCTTGAATATTGTAGATGGAACATTTTACTGGAAGAAGACATTATTTGAATTTAAAAAACAATTTAAACTGCATTCATAGATATTTTAATAATTACATGGTTGAACCGGGAATCGAACCCGTTACATGAGAAAAATAATCACCCTGTAGCTTTATCATACCGATCGAAAGGCTTTATCATAAGGATTATTTTTTGCTAAATAACATAGTGTCATAAACAAAAGGAAGACCATGAATTTTAACATTTTTAATACAAAATTAATGAAATTTATGTATTTATATCAATGTCAGTTGTAAGTATGTCCTTACGGAAATGTCAGCTTTTCATTTTTCTAAACAAAATTTCACATCAAATGTTAAAATTCATGGTTTTCCTTTTATTTGTGACACTATGTTATTTGGCAAAAAACTAGATTACCCCATAAAGTTTGCTTTCCCTTGCAAAGTTGTAAGATCAAATAAGGATCTAAAACCTAGACGACAAAAAGACTACGGGATTTGACCTCATTGACAGAAAGTTATTAAGCGAATTGCCTCATAAAGGGTTTGTGTACATTACCATGCTTTTCAATGGCGTATTGAGGACAGGATGCTTTTCAGCCTTGTGGAATGTGTCCCAAATCATCAAGATCCATAAGCCAGGCAAACCGAGAAATGAAGTGACCTCTTATAGACCTATTAGTCTAATTCCAACCTTGTCAAAGTTATTTGAAGAATTCTCCTAAAGCGACTAATGTTAGCAATTTCAGAACAGTCTATGATACTAGAACATCAATTTGGCTCCAGGCAAGACCACGCTACAATAAAACTAATGCATTGGGTTTGCCTGGTAATCAGAATTGCCCTGAAAAAGAAATAATATTGTTCGACCACTTTCCTGGACATTCAACAGGCTTTCGACAAGGTGTGGTACGACGTACGAGGCCCTCCTTTATAAAATAAAAACAAACCTACCGCATACATTATTTTTGCTTCTAAAGTCAAATCTATCTGGGAGACTATTTCAAGTCCAGGAAAAAGAATGCACATCTCTTTTTAACGAAATACATGCGGGAGTACCCCAAGGTTCTGTACTGGGCCACATACTATATAGGTACCATTATATATACGATTTAGCTTAGAGCGATGCGTAACCATAGCAACATTTGAAGATGACAAAGCCTTTCTGGCCTCAAGTACGAAGTGTGAAGAAGCCTCACAGATTCTACAAATGGGACTCGAAATAGTAGAGAAGTGGTTGAGACAGTGGAGAATTAAGGACAGCTCCTCTAAATCTACACACATCACATTTACTTTGAGAAGAAGGGACTGCCCACCTGTGATATTGTGTGAAAAACTGCTCTCACACAGTGACTGCGTCAAATATCTGGAGATGCATCTCGATCGCAGACTGACCTGGAGAAACCATATCCAAGCTAAGAGAGATTTACTTAACGTAAAATACCGGGAACTCTATTGGCTGCTTGGTAGAAACACAGCACTGTCTATTAACAATAAATTGCTGATCTACAAAACTATTCTCAAACCTATTTGGACATATGGGATTCAGTTGTGGAGATCTGCTTGGCAGTCCAGTATTAACATGATACAGAGAGCTGAAGATTCTATCCTAAAACAAATAGCAAATGCGCCCTGGTTTATAAAAAACTCCGAGGTCCATGAATACCTACAACTAAGCAAAGTTTAAAATAGATGCTCATACTAAATCTTACAAAGCCAGTTTGCTACGTCACGCAAATCAGCTCGCAGTACAGCTTACTATTCCCAACCCGTTAAGACAATTAAGGAGATGCCAAATTCTGGTGTTAAATGACATAATATAAGCTTCTAGATTCCTATTGAGCAGTTCCAGCTGTAGAACAGGCTCCACCTGCCAGACTACTCCTAAAACGCTTCTGCTTATAGTCTAAGGACTGATTGCATGATATTGGAAGACAAATAAATATATTATATTCAAGGGAAATATTGCTATTTGCTAAAAAGTGAACTATGGCAGAGGACTGCTTTTAGTGTCCTCAGTGCCTAGTCTCTGACTAACCCTTCCCCTTCCACCCTTGTATGTATGTATATTCAAAGGAAATAACTGCTGACAGACCACAAGTAGTCGATCTGTGTAACGACGATTTTTATATGTAAATATTTAATTACGTAAACATTACTCTGATTCCAAAGTTTGTAATATGAGCTATAACCTATGTTGTGATATACAGAATCAAGGAATGTACTACAATAATTCACATATAAACATATCAAATTCAAAAACCAGACACATGACAAAGGTAGGTAAATACTCATCATAACATAATGAATATTGGAACCTGTTACATTTAATTTTGTCATTTAGGTACCTACAAGAAGATATTACTACGTGCATTCACGTCTTTAAAATTTAATAATTTAGCTAATCAATCTTCGCAGAATAAAAATAAACTATTCTTATAAAAATCTTCATTGAAGATCACAATAGAAATTTGAAATCTTACTTACTATTTCAATGCGAGCTCAAAGAAACTGCATGCCGGAATGGATTGTATGCGCGCGTGGCGCTTGAGCAACTGTCTCCAACGCCCTAAATGTTTATTTTGCGGTAGAAACGGATAAAACATTGATGAGACTCTGCGGTATCTGCCATTTAAGTTATTTTTGCATACGTAAGTAAATAATTTGAATCGTCGTATCATCTAACCGCCCTACTCTTCTAAGTATCGGCAGAGAAAAAAAAGGTTATCCTTTTTTATGCGCCACTATGAATAGTGATATCCGCTAGAACAATTCGTCCTAAGCGCCTTCCAACATCCAGAGAATGACAAGAAAAATAACTATAAGCGTCAAACATTTGGAAATCACGGCCTAAATATATTTAGCGACACTTTTAAGTATTGTATAAACTGCCATAAAGGGCTTAATTTCCAGCTAGATAACATTATGAAAGCTAAAATTGCGTAAGTAAGTATTTTGAAATATGATTTTTTCTAACCACCAGATTGAAAAAGACACTAAAATATCGGGCGTTGTGACGTAAAATTTAGGCTCTGAACCTTAATTTACCAACCGCTTAACCGATAAAAATTTTGTTCTAGAGTGACGTGACGTGACCTTCTATGATAGGAAGGGCATTTTAGAATTTGTATTGACGCTGTAAACGAAAGTGAGAAAAGAAATGCCCTTGCTGAGTTTCTTGCCGGTTCCTCTCAGTACGAGGCTCCGGCCACATAGTTTGGACTTACGATTCGATAGCATCGCGAAACTTGTTCTCTACTTAGTCAGTAGTTATGAATTAGTATGATTTTTTTTAATGGCTCTCTGGCTTCTACTATCGTTTGAGTGCTGTGTGAAACCAGTGTTGCTAGACTAGATCCCATTTCCAGAAATCGGATAAAGTGGGAATTTTCACCAAAAATATCGACCATAGTTAAAAATCGAAACAATCGGTTTTTTCAAATCTTAAACCCGGTTTCAAAAATTAGCGACAAAATCGGTTTACTCTGTTTGATTTCGGTGAAACCTGTTTTGTGACCTCTAGTGGGGCAATATGTGGTACTGCGACTGATGAACCTTGCAGACCACTCTTTAAAAAGTTAGACATACTACCACGTACTTCCATGTCTATTGTCTATTACATATTTGAGGCTGATAAATTCGTTAAAAATAATTTATATTATTTTAAACAGGATAAAGAAGTTTATCCACAATGCATACGAAATTGCAATAGGTTTATAGGTTAGGTTTCGTTTAAAAAAAGTATGACAATATTTAATAAAATACCTGAATCCAAAAAATAATTGCCATTTAATAGATTTAAAAGGGCCTTATACAATTGCCTTATGGAAAATGCTTTTCATACGATGAATGAATTTTTAAATAAAACTTTACATTTAATAATAATAATAATAATGTATAATTTAAATTAAACTAAATAATTCAATTTTAATACTTAGTCATTAATTTGATTTTAATTTTAATGTATTTTTATAGTACATTATGATATAAGTGCGGTAAGTTGAAAATTACAGCAGAGGCGATATTGCTGGCCCGAGCCGTAGGCGAGGGCTACAAGAAAGCAGAGGCTGTAATTATCAAAGCGCACGTATGTCATACGACGTTTTGTAACATATTTGCGAGGAAAACACATTTTCTGAAAATGACTACGTGTTTTTGTTGTTTTTCTAGTGTATAAATCTTTGGTAAGCCAACATGTATTTTTCTTTGTACATAGATGGTAATAGGCTGTCAATAACATTTTGTGCTTCACTTATTATTTCCGGTGGTGTAGACTGTAAATTTAGTTCTTCATTACTAAAACTAGAAATATTTATTTTTAAACTTTCAAGGTAAAAGGCGACTAACGGACTAAAGACTGCACATACCTCCAACAGCATAGAGCGGCGACGGGCTCATCAAAATAATACTACCAACCCCTCCCTTATCTTCGGTGTCGTAATAGGCGACTAACGGACTAAAGACTGCACATACATTCAACAGCATAGAACGGCGATGGGCTCATCAAAATAATACTACCAACCCCTCCCTTCTCTTCGGTGTCGTAAAAGGCGACTAACGGACTAAAGACTGCACATACATGCTGCAGCATAGAGCGGCGATGGGCTCATCAAAATAATACTACCAACCCCTTTCTTTTCTTGGGTTTCGTAAAAGGCGACTAACGGACTAAAGATTGCACATACATCTAACAGCATAGAGCGGTGATGGGCTCTTCAAAATAATAATAGGTACCAACCCCTCTCTTCTCTTGGGTGTCGTAAAAGCGACTAACGGGCTAAAGACTCACCATCTAAGCACTTCTGCAGACTGTGCAGTTGTTTCTTGCTGAAGCGTGGACTGTGTGGGCGTGGTCTGTGTTGTCCATAGATTCAAATTATTACTAATTTTACATTACCGCACTAGTGTGTTATAACTAATTTTACATTACCGCACTAGTGTGTAATAAGCTACATTACGATGCTGAAATCGGTGTAATAAGAGCCACTTTACGAGCAAATGTGTTATAAAAGATATTTGCATGCTGTTTGTTAATGGCTAAATAGGCAGATGTTATATATTTTGCTACAAACATCTACTGTGTACCTTATATTCTTACGCAAATAAATGATATTTTTATTTAGGAAACAGATTAATATACAAAACTAATATTTAAAGAATAAAATGTATCTATTTCATACACTAGAGAATATTATGTTACTCGAACCATTAAATCTTCAAGCACCTATTATAGAGGTGATAAAAGTGTCAAACTCAATCTGCAATACTGAAAATCATTGTTCCAGATAGCATTACCGTCTGGGCGATCGAGTATCCCCACGAGCCCACGAGTGCGCGTAGCGTGTACCGTGACCGCGGAGGTGTCGGGTGTCCGGTGTCCGGTGTCTGGTGTCGTGGTGATGTGGTAGGCGTGGCAGTGGGGTGCGTCGAGTGATGCCCGACGCAGCTGCGGTGATGCGGAGGCATGGTGGACGCGGCTGCGGAGCGCCGGGCCGGCCGCGACGCCGCACGAACAAATGCTCCATCGAGCATCACCAAGTGAGTACTACACCGGAGTTTTTATTAGTTTGCTTTTTTTATATAAATGTTTTCGGCTTTTTTTAGTAGGTACCAATTAAGTGGTAATTATCACGCGCTGCCGAGCTTAAAATTTCGTTTTTAGAAGGGCTGGTTTGTGAATTATCGCGGAACATCGGTTCGATAAAATTTTACCCAATCAAAAAATAGATACCTAAAGTAAAACCTCAAGTTATAAGTATGAAAAAAACACAAGATTTTTTTAAGGAATTGTACTTCGGAGATAAGTTTTAATTTAGGGCTAACGACCGCCCGCGTCTTGGTCCATATAAACACTCATGAATCATGATATTTGTGATCCCGTAAAAGATTTTTGGAAAATTTCGTCTTACCTTGCCTATAAAATTCGATGATGAATATTTGTAAACAAATTATTTACAATAATTGTTTTTGCAAATATCTAGCAAACTCGCATTTATACTGTTTTTTTTTAAAAAGACCCCATTGTTAGTGATGGTTTGTTTTGTCGTGGTTTTCTCTCAAGAAAAAGTAAAAACCCGAGTGATACTATAAATGATTGTGTTTAAAAACATTATTTATCGAATTTGTCCCTAGTATAGCTACGTCAGTCATCAACTGATATTGATAAGAGAGGCCATGGTTGAGTGAACGAACCAGACATTAAGCCACGTCTGCCAGTGGGGTGACAGTAACCTGGTCAATTTCAACCCCACCAAAACGCAAGCGTGTTTGTTCACCGCTAAAAGCACCCTTTAACCTGACTCCTTTCCGGGGTACATCTGTGCCTGTTACCGACAGTCTCGTCCTTCTGGGCATGGAGTTGTCTTCAGACCTCAACTTCGGCATCAGCATCAAGTCCAAGGCTCAAACTGCAGCCAAAAAGCTGGGCGTCCTAAAGGTCAAGCGATATTTCACACCGGGACAGATTTCAACTCTCTATAAAGCTTAAGTCCGATCTTGCATGGGATGTCACCTATGGGATGGCTCAGCGAAATACCAACTAGCTGCACTGGACAAGATTCAATGCAGAGCTGAAAGGCTATTGGCGACAGAGAATTGGTGAAGAGCAAGTTTCACACCCTAGCTCACCGCCGCAAAGTTGCCTGTCTGTCGGTCTTTTACAGACTGTACTTCGGAGAGTGTACTCTGAAGCTACATGAGCTCATACCACCATCCCCCTTCTTCCATCGGACATCCAGACGCACTGCGGGCTACCACCCTTTCTTGGTTGGTATTCCTAAATGTCGCACAAAGCGCTACTCAATATCTTTTATACTGCGCACAGCAAAGGAGTGGAACTCCCTCCCTGCGTCTATATTTCCGAGTACTTATAACCCGTCCATCTTCAAAGCAAGAGTGAATAGGCACCTTCTGGGTTAGCTCGCTCCATCGTGGATGTCTGTGGACTGTCTTAGCCCCTGGGCTTGATTGGGATCAAGAGCAAACCCATTCATAATAAAAAAAATCATCAAGGGATTGCAAAAATACAACGATTATGGCGGTGTGTGCGATCATTTTTAGTCAGCCAGACGACAGGGTCATTTTGTATACTCGTATTTATATTGGAAATCTCATTTCCAAGATTTCCAAGTATTTCTACATAGTTAATTAGGTAAACTGAGACGCTATCCTATGATTCATAAGTCATATTTAATTAAGTTTTTATTAATTTAGATTTTTCGAAGTGTATAATCTAAAATTAACGTTAATAAATTGTCGGTGTCTAGTAATTTTATTGATCTGTCACAGTAATACTCGTAGTATGAAATACTATTACCTCTCTGATATTATGTATGATATAAAAGTCACTAGGGAAATTGTTCACTATAGGGAAATAAATCAACTTATAACTCACTACAAAATCAATTATCGTAAATTAGTAAGTTTTTTAAAGGAGAATTACGGTAAGGAAAATTAACTATTTCGCAAACGAAAAAGCACATAAGAGATATTATTATTCTCTTTAATAGATATAAGTACCTACATCTAAAGAATTTTTATTATACAATTTTTTATTTATAAACATATTTACAATATAAAATATCCCGCCGCACGGTGGATCGTGCCCATACAAGAGGTCGGACGTAGGAATCTTTAAAACAAAATTACGAGTTTTGAATAAAAAAATATGCTATCATATTTGTCTAGTTGATATCTACAAATATTGTTATGAAGACATAATCATTACACTAATATTTAAGAAGTTATTGGCCAATTAGTGTTTTTTTTTAAATGAACATAAACACACTTTGTAACTCCTGAGTTTCTCCCGATTTCAAGTTACGGTTTTTAGTGTTGTAATCTACTTACTAATTTCTATAATTTATTCTTTGACACATGGTGCTTTTAACGTGCACCTTCCGAGATACAGGGCGTTACATTTTACTTTTAAAGAAATTAAAAAGTTGGTGTATTTTTTTACTTATTTCGGATGTACTAGTAATTCTATATATCTATTACGAGTTCTCAGTGTATATCTTTTTGCATAACAAAAAATGTGAAAAATCTTTGAACAAAACTTAAATTAATTAGAGAAATAAAATTGTAAAAATATCAGTATTGCGTGCAATACGGATATTTTTGCGAAATCTTTTGATATCTTCCGATCATTTTCTCACGAGTATTCAGCCAAAATTGAATGAAATATGTTTTTGCTAAATATATTTTGGTCTAAGTACTATTTTTGCTAGTTTTATTAATTTATTTTCTGCCTGCTAGGATTATTGTATTTTTTTTGTTACGTTAACAAAATTCGCAAACATATTCCAAACCTCGGGAGCTCCTAAAGAACTGATGCAACTTTTTTTAATAAACAAATGGAAAAACACCTTATGAATTAATAACATAATAAATACACTGAGAACTCGTAATAGATCCATAGAATTCCAAATATATTCGAAATGTGGAAAAAAACACCGGTTTTTTAAATAATAAAATGTAGACACAATAAACAATCAATTCATGGGCTATAAAATATTATAATTACCTAAAAAATAAGTTAAGCGCTTGGCTCGATATCCGGAGGTCCCGGGTCCAATTCCCAGGTCGGGCAAAGTGTGTTTTTGGATTTTTCCCATGCATAGCCCGGGTTTGTGATCGATCACCAACCCGCATTTGGCAAGCGTGGTGATTAAGCCAATACCCATCAATTGTAGCGATGACTTGATTCCAATGATGGAGGTCTTTGCCCAGCAGTGGGACAGTACACAGGCTGTACTTTACTTTTACTAAATAAATAATAATGATACTCATAATGATTTTAGATCACATCGTCTTCGTCATCATTACTGGGTTCTGAATCAGTCTCGAGCATTTCGATATCTTGGAATATACATTAACGAACTCAAATTCAGTTCGGTCACAAGCAATCAAATCGTAAAGCTCCATTAACGAGGACTTCTTCACTTTATGTTTCATTTTTGTCCGAATGCTCGTGAGAAAATGATCCGAAGATATCAAATGATTTTTCAAAATATCCACATTGCACGCAATACTGCTATTTTTCCAATTTTATTTTTATAATTAATTTAATTTGTGTTCAAACATTTTTCACATTTTTTTATGGAACGATATACACTGAGAATTCTTAATAGATACATAGAATTGCTAATACATCCGAAATGAGTAAAAAAATTTTAACAAAAAAAAAACCGACTAAAAAATTTTACTGAAATGAATGCACTAAAACGTAAAAAATAATTGCGTAGTTTAGTTTGTTCAATTAACTTGCAATATTAACATTTATTCTACTCAATAAGTCGGTGCCGGCCATGGTAAACGTAAACATTGAACAACATACTAATTATTATTATATTAGCCCATATTGTCCCATTGCTGGGCAAAGGCCTCCCTCCCCCCCTTCCAGTATTCGCGGTCTTTTGCGTGTGTTGGCCAATCCTTCGCGTAAGCATCAAGCTCATCTCTCCACCTCCGTCTAGATCGGCCTCGCTGCCGTTTAACCCCATTGTCGTTTTTATTTGTAAATATGTTTACTTAGCCTTTAACAGTTGTCGTGTTCATTAGTAAATAGATTTTATTAGGTATTGCTACATTGTCGTATTAAGCTGGCACCGACTCCAAAAATATTTTTTAAGATTATAAGATTGAGTAAAATAAAGGTTAATATTGCAATTAAATTGAACAAACTAAATTACGCAATTATTTTTTACGTTTTAGTTCATTTATTTCAGTAAAATTTTATGGAGTCGGTTTTTTTTGTTAAAATTTTTGTTTATTTCTCGCTTTTTAGTGAATCGTTCCGATCTATTTATTGAAAGCGAATATTGGTAAACCTACAAAACGCGATACTTGTATGAGACAGCGCCGTTTAAATGCGACAAGCGAAGAAAACGAGAAACGCCTATCACAAAGTAGGAAATCAACATCCAAAACAGACGGCAAGTTAAGAAGAATTTAGATAAGAAGTGACAGAATTAATAGTATGAATAGTGTATTTTTAAGTCCTAATAGAAATGTTTCGGAAGGAGTGATGATAAAAATGGCCTATGTCGCTATTTGTCCTTCAACTATCTATGTGCAAAATCAGGTCGATGCGCAAGTGAGACACGGACAAACAAACGCTTTCGCATTTACAATATTAGTTAGGAAGGATTTATTGCCGGAGTGCATCTCATTTGACTTATGGCTGAAAATACCAAAATCGCTTCAGGTATGCCTAGAATATTTGAGGAGTTCCCTCAATTCCTAAAGGATCCCACCATTAGAACTGAGTTCCGGAACCTGCCTTCTTTTGCTTCGTCATAGTCGTTTAACTATCTTAATCGAGATATCTTATCGCCACCCGTGAAATACTTATTATTAAGGAGTTCCAATGGCATTCTGTGGTCTTCTTCATCAGTTCTACTTCATCAAATGATACTTTCCGAATGCAAATGCTGGACTTATTGCTGAAAATACCAAAATTGCTATAGGTATACCTACAATATTTAAGGGGTTCCCTCAATTTCTTGAGGATTCCATCATCAGAACTGGATTTTGATAAAAATGGGACCAATCTGGAAGTATATCCTTTCAAATAAAAAAAGAATTTTCTAAATCGGTGTATAAATGACTGAGTTCTGAGGTAACAAACATAAAAAAACATACAACCGAATTGAGAACCTCCTCTTTTTTTGATATCGGTTAAAAATACACCAACTTTTTAAATTCTTTAATAGTAAAATGTAACGCCCTGTATCTCGGAAGGTGCTCGTTTAAAGTACTTAACACATGTGTCAAAGAGTAAATTGTAGAAATTAGTAAGTAGATTACAACACCAAAACCGTAACTTGAAATCGGGAGAAACTCAGGAGTTACAAAGTGTGTTATGTTCATTTTCATCATCATCATCATCAGCCTATAAACGTCCCACTGCTGTGCACAGGCCTCCCACGTGAACAATAGCACGTGGGGATATTGGGCCATAACCCACCACGCTGGCCCAGTGCGGGTTGGTGGGTTTTAACGGCTGCCATCTTACGACAACAACCGGGACCAACGGCTTAACGTGCCTTCCGAAGCACGGAGGAGCTCGAGATGTTTTTAAATTTGGTCACCCATCCAGCGACCCGGCATTGCGAAAGTTGCTTAGCGAGCAAGTTCGCAAGCCGAACGCGCTAGCCCCTGCGCCATCGAGCTCCTCAATGTTCATTTACATACAAAAAAAAAACACTAATTTGCCAATAACTTCTTAAATATTAGTGTAATGATTATGTCTTCATAACAATATTTGTAGATATCAACTAGACAAATATGATGATAGCATATTTTTTTTATTCAAAACTCGTAATTTTTAACCGACTTCAAAAAAGGAGGAGGTTCTCAATTCGGTTGTATGTTTTTTTTATGTTTGTTACCTCAGAACTCAGTCATTTATAAACCGATTTAGAAAATTATTTTTTTATTTGAAAGGATATACTTCCAGATTGGTCCCATTTTTATCAAAATCCAGTTTTAATGATGGAATCCTCAGGAATTGAGGGAACTCCTCAAATATTGTAGGCATACCTATAGCGATTTTGATATTTTCAGCAATAAGTCAAGAATTTGCATTCAGAAAGTATCATTTGATAAAGTAGAACTGATGAAGAAGACCACAGAATGTCATTGGAACTCCTCAATGATAAGTACTTCACGGGTGGCGATAAGATATCGAGATAGTCAAGCGACTATGACGAATTAAAAGAAGGCAGGTACCGGAACTCAGTTCTGATTTTGGAATCCTTGAGGAATTAAGGGAACTCCTCATAATTGTAGGCATACCTATAGCGATTTTGGTATTTTCAGCCATAGCTCAAATGAGATCCACTCCGGCAATAAATCCTTCCTAACTAATATTGTAAAAGCGAAAGCGTGTTTGTTTGTTTGTCCATCTCTCACTTGCGTTGCGCATCGACCTGATTTTGCACATAGATAGCTGATGAACAATAGTGACATAGGCCACTTTTTATCACTCCTTCCGAAACATTTCTATTACGATTTAAAAATACACTATTCACACTATTATTTCTGTCACTTCTTGTCCAAATTCTTCTTAACATCTTTATGCCGATGACTTACAAATTTAGTCTCAGGCTTGGCTGAGAACCTCTCAGAAGCGATTGAGCAGATCAATGGTGACTTGGCTACGATCTACGACTGGAAAAAGTCAAAAACGTCCCTCTAGGTTGCCTAACGGTGAACCCTAGTAACTCGCAAGTCATCATCGTAGGGGGGTCTATACAGCGTTCACGAGTAAATCCGGGTAACTTGCCGTCTGTTTTGGATGTTGATTTCCTACTTTGTGATAGGCGTTTCACGTTTTCTTCGCTTGTCGCATTTAAACGGCGCTGTCTCATACAAGTATCGCGTTTTGTAGGTTTACCAATATTCGCTTTCGATAAATAGATCGGAACGATTCACTAAAAAGCGAGAAATAAACAAAAATTTTAACAAAAAAAACCGACTCCATAAAATTTTACTGAAATAAATGAACTAAAACGTAAAAAATAATTGCGTAGTTTAGTTTGTTCAATTTACTTGCAATATTAACCTTTATTTTACTCAATCTTATAATCTTAAAACATATTTTTGGAATCGGTGCCAGCTTAATACGACAATGTAGCAATACCTAATAAAATCTATTTACTAATGAACACGACAACTGTTAAAGGCTAAGTAAACATATTTACAAATAAAAACGACAATGGGGTTAAACAGCAGCGAGGCCGACCCAGACGGAGGTGGAGAGATGAGCTTGATGCTTACGCGAAGGATTGGCCAACACACGCAAAAGACCGCGAATGCTGGAAGGGGGGGGGGGGGAGGGGAAGGCCTTTGCCCAGCAATGGGACAATATGGGCTAATATAATAATAATAATATAGTAGGTATGTCTTTTAATGTTTATGATTACCTTGGCTGGCACCGACTCCAAAAAAAATCTTTATGATTATAAGATTGAGTATATAATTTTTTGTTTGACGACCTCCTTGGTCGAGTGGTTTGTACACCGGTTTTCATGGTGTCGCTATCTCTGAGGTCCCGGGTTCGATCCCCGGTCGGGCCAATTTAGAGAAAAACTGTTTTTCTAAATTAATTTCGGGTCTGGGTGTTTTTTCTATGTTTATGTATATTTATCCGTTATCTTACCATATTAACGAGTTTCACAAGAATACTCATCTTGGTCTAGATAATTGGTGTGAGCGTAAAACAAAATTTATTTATTTATTTTTTGTTAAAATTTTGTTTTAAAGATTCCTACGTCCGACCTCTTGTATGGGCACGATCCAACGTGCGCCGGCAGCGGGGATAGACCCAAGCTATCGATGGCGATGGTTAGGGCAAGTGGGCTGCACAGAGTGAGGAATCTCCTGACAATCTGGTGCCGTACTAGTTAGGTTGTTTTGTCTCTTCGTTATTTCTACGAGAAGTCGCTGTAATAGTTTTACTCACATTCCGTAGTTTTTCTTACTAGAATGATATGGAAGGGTGACGAAACCGTTTTCTTTCATGTTTTGATATTGCATTGCCTGTTATGCATACCTGTTTTCTACTTGCGGCTAACTTTACTAATCTCTTTTGGAACAGACGGTTTCATAATTTACAATTTTCTTAGTGACTTTCATAAAATTTATTACGGCTTAAATGCGAGAGAACGTTCTCACCAAAGAGAATACCGGCAAGGTGGAGGAGATTAAGCGCTCCTTGGCACAAGCCCGGAAAAGGTAAGCAGAAGGTAAAGTAACAATATGTCATGCAAATGCAACCGACCCAAAAAACTATTATGTTTTTGCTTTCTTACTTCTTTCATTTATTTAATGTCAATGCCAGAGAGTTTTTTTATTACGGGTTAACGGAGGACATAATAATATACACGAGTCTTAAAGTATCATAATTAGAGATCTGAGACAGGTCTGCGACATATTCCAGGAAGTGTCAACATGTTGAAGCCAGGATTAGTCTAAATATCAATGTTTTTTGGATTGTGTAAAATTTGTCAATTTCAATGTAGGTAAGTAGGAACCTACTTTAAAAAATTGTCATTTCTCCGTTAGCTTCATTCAGGTAATGCTTTAAAAACCCAGTTTGTCATACTGTATGTTATTTTTGGCTACAGCACGATGTCAAGGCGCCGCCGCGCCGTAGCCGCATTAATCTTTCATAGTATACTTAAATAAAATAAAATAAGATCACATCACAAAATGTTATCTACAGTCCACAATTTCTCTTCATGAAACAGATTTTATTTATTACAAATGCAAGACGTACACGTAACTACGGAAAAGAAACATGATATAAATAATTTGAATAATTTATTAGTATTCTGTTTACGTTGTTAAGGTTGTGTGTGACTATTTAAAATAGTTATTTTTGCATTGTGATTTAAATAGAAATCTAAAAAAGCTGCTGCTTCCGATTTTTCTATTGTACGATGTTCGATATGAAATAACATGGTTGTGTATGCAACAATAACTGTTTGTTGTATTTTTATTCTAAATTCCTAACTTATCGTTAAATATTTGTGGAATATTTCTTTCTGATGTTTGTGGTGTTTCACTTAAATATTGGCAGATAACTCTGGCTAACAGCATAAGAACTAAGAATAGGGTACTTATTTAATCTTCCTGGGTTGCGAAAGGTCATCGTTTCGAATCCCACCTGGGGCTTTCCGCTGTTTATGAGTGTACCCACTTTCAAGATACTACTATTTACGTCGACAGAGTCACCGAAAGTACATTCTGAAGCCAAATTTTAATAATAAATAAGTTTGAAAATAGCTCGCGCAATAATTTTATGGCGCATCTTCCAACCGAATTGATCGCGCACAAAATATCCGTGGCGGTCAGATGAAAGTAATTGTCATTGATATTCATTGGGACCACATGTCATGAGCTCGCCATTGACCGTTGGCTCATGCCCGCTGACCTCCGCCTCGGTGACCTGCGATCATTCCATCGGCCGTTTCATTGGCAGGTCCATCAATAAACTGGATGCTTCCATTGAAGGCGGCTTCCTCGTTAACTTCCCTTGATGGAATAATTGACTTTGAATAGAGGACGTAAACAGGTTTTGCTATTGCGTTTAGTTGGATACAGCTTAGCTCGCGTCGAACATCTTATATTCTCACAAGTTTTTCGGACTGTTTTTAAATTCGGAAGTACTACCTTTATTGTTATGAATATGAATAATATGATAGATAAGTATTAACAATAATGAACTACAACCTCCACCTCCAGTTGTTAGATCAGTTTCATCTCCTACCTACCGTGTGTGGTAGACATTTCAGTTTGCTTGACAAAAGTCAGACAGACACTATCGTACCTAAATCTGGCGCTGTAACAAAAATGTCAGTAGCATTGATGTGTTCCGACAGTCAAGGGATAAGAAAGACAAGTTCCTCACTAGTTGAATATTCCGAGTGGTTCGATTCCACCTTTCAGCCTTATCGACACTAACTATCAGATGAGACGATGGCCAAACGCTTCTACGTTCTGGAATAAAGAAATTGCATCGAGAGTCTCCAATATATTTTGCTATAAGGTGATGATAATTATTTTGCTATACACACAAAAATTACAAACCACTTATGTGAAATGCCATTGAAACGGTGTCCTTAACATAATTGTATCAATAACAATTTGCGCATTGTTTGCGCACTCCAATTGAATGGGAAATCTCAGTTTCAGGCTATTAGTTGGCCGTTGTATATAATCAGCTGTTAGCCTCATTCCCCTCGTTAGCTCCGTCGACAGCAGCATCGTAACTCCTGTGCAGCGAATTGTTTGATTAGGTGTAAGCCGAGCCGGGCACGCAATACCGACTGAGTTTAATGAGAGCAGTGAACACCGATACGGCTCGTCACGGCTGCGTGTTATCAGAGGCCGTGGGTGTGTACCAGTGTGTGTGCGCATTTAGCGTATGTGAGAATGTGTATGCGTGTGTGCGCGCGCGAGTAGTAGCGCTTCCAGGAAACGCGAGTAGATTTCGCAGAACCGATCGGCTGTCGCGCGCGTTTCAGCAATGATTTGCGCGAAGAACCGTTGTGCATGTTGACATTGTACGTTCTGCCGTTAACGTACATACAGAATGTTTTGTACTTAACGTGTTTATCTTATCTTATCGTTGCCGCCCTCGCACGGTCTAATTGTTGCAAATGTTATTATTTTTATTTTTAAATATCTGCAGTCTGCAGGAATCAATGACAATTTTCCTTGAAACTATATTTATTAAATTAGGGATTCAAAATATTTTTTACTGCTTTGCTATTTCTTAATTATTAGTTGGTTTGCGCGGTTATAATTGTGTAGTATCAGGATCGTAGCAAAGGAAAGCTGTGGTCTGTGGTCTCTAGACTGAGGAGTTGAGGACCCATACGGAAAACGGGCATGATGTAGTATCTATGTATGTAAAAGCTAAATCCCAAAAGTCTTAACTATGCCTATTAGATTCTACAGGCTGGGCGAACGAAAGCCTATCACCTCTCTTTTTAATAGACACTCCAAAGTTTCCGTCGTCAACTAGCCCGTTCGATAAAATATTCATTATTAACCTGGCATATATATAAATTAGGTTTAATAAATACTAATCTTTCACAAAATCACCTCAGAGTGTGATACATAAAAAATATAAAACTATGTGATATACGTCTGATAAATTGAAACCTTGGTTAGAAAGAAACCCCGAAAGTTATCAACATCCGATATAATTGAAGCAACAACTGCGACAAAATGATGTCATTATTTCGACCTTACTCGGCGATGACAAATTTAATAATACATCATAATAGATTGGTAACATATGGATTGCTTTGTCAATGGAATTATACCTACCCAAAAATTAGACCCATAGGAAATGAGTGATCATAATTTAGCTATACATCGATGGATCTCTTTCTCTGTGTTATGGTCTTAGATTAAAACAAAAAGGGGTTATGGTATATGATTCCGCATAGTGAGGTGAGGTCAGCTTTCCTTCTACTTCGCTCTGCCCTTGACTTCATTATAGGAATTTCAGAATAATGTGGACTAAGTAAACCTTATCTTATTCACATTTTGTCCAACATGGTGGCCCAGCCAAAGTTACGGCCCGTTACGGTATTCGAGAATGCAACTTTTTTTTAGATAGGATAGAATTTTGCATGCCACTGCGCCCTGGGAGACGCAAATGGTAATGAGGAACTCACTCACCCCCGAAGAGACAAACCCACTAAAACACCTGCATTTCCCCTCACGTGCCAGGACTGCCAGTGTGATCTGGGACCGCGACCGCCATGTTGAAATAGAGGAACAGGCCATCATACCCTGCGCAAACCAACTAAAACTAACAACCATTTTTGACAGGTATTAAGCCATAACTCGTTGCTTGTCGTTCGTGGTTTCGACTCCCGAACCGTCCCCTAGGCATAGAAAGGTTGGTAACTAAGTACTAGGTTTTTTTAGTGGGTAGACCCCCCCTTCCCCGTCCAGTTTTTTTAACGGGCGGGAGAAGAGAGGAGAGTCCCACATAAACCGAGGTTGCCCCTACGACGTGAAAGAAAAGGTATGCAAAGTTCGTTAAAAATTTATGCCTGAAACACAATACAATATAAGTCGTATTAAAAAAATCACTTTAAGAAAATCTATAATTTCTTCTTACCCCGATATTTTGAGTAATTCCTATGAGCGTTTCCTGAAGGGGTAAGACAGAAACCATATCAGTAGTCATTGCAAAAAACGATGTAAAGCTCAAATACGCATTGTTTTCCAAACAAAATATTTTTCTGAGAGGTTTGATAACTGGCTCACTGTGAGGATGCCTGAACTGGATATCCACTTTCAAAGTCTTCGCAAAATGTCTATTATTGATCGGTCTGACGTGCCATAAGTAAGAATTGTTAAAGTCTGTTCAATATAGCTTGATACCTGTGACTGTGACAAGTTTCATCAAAAACGTTGACGTGACTTTGTAAATGTATTTGACAAAATTTAAATAATATTATTTTTTATAATCCATCACTCGACATACTACAATTATTTTTTGCGATTATTTGTTATACGTTAGATCAGGTTTTATCCCAATAAACTCACATAACACACATTTATCACAACTTTTAAACATTACAATAAAAAAACGTACCCCTTCACAAATCACAAGGTCATTCCAATATAAAAAATACTTGTGTTGGGATGGGATAGTAAATCATTTTAATTTAATTGATATACAATAACCAATCGATTGACTTCAATTTTGTATTTATAATTCTAACTGTAATAATTGTTTTGTTAGTCTTTACTTATTTTTCTTGAGTACCTATAATGACGATTATATTGAATATTATATTGATTATATATTTTGGTGATGGTTTAGGTTGTACACCAATACATTATTAAAAATTTGTTAATTATTAAAACATTCAAAATCTATTCACGTATTTTAATTAACATATTAATATGTATTTCTATAAATTAAGTGATCTAAATTGCATCAAAAATGATAATTTGTAGAAAAAAACGATTAACGACACATAATGATATTCAATTATCATTTATTTAAACTACGTCTGTAATGTCTTAATTAACCCTAGGCACTCGGACCAAATCCTAGGCATGACAAATATGACAATTTGACACCTGTCACAGGTATCAAGCTATATTGAACAGACCTCAGAACAATAACTATTATTGTTCTGAGGAACAGACTATAGTAGCATTTTCGTTCGCTTTTTCTAGCTTTCGTTTTATGTTAAGTAATTTATTTTTAAAAGAATATACGTTAGATTTGTTTTAGTAAGAGAAGTTTTATATTATTTTTAATTATAAATTATTATTTTGTTTTTTATGTGTAATTTTATCTATCTGAATGCATGCTGTGATCTCCTGTAATTGTGATAATATTTAGCAAGATACTACTACTATCAGGTAGACCTGACCTAGGTACTATAATACTATGTAATGAATAGTATATGTCATGTTTGTGATCCTAAAATATACATAAATAAATCATAATAATTAATGTGTTTTTCTCGTGTAGAAATCTAAATAAATAACTCGAGATGTACATATGCTTACCTAAATATGCTTGTTCATAAGGTTTTTCTTTATCGCTTTTATAGGAATTCGAACAGCAACGCTCTAAAACCAGATCAGATTCAGACCTAACAGTAACTGATACGTACGTACCTTATCCGAATTTCCCAATGGGCATATTTTTTTTTCTTAGACAGGTGGTCGAAGCTCAATCGATCAATTTCCGTTGCACGGAAGGTCCTCCCTACACGTCTCGTCGCAGCCACTGCTTGGGTCGTTGACTCTGTATTAACTCCCAAATGTCGATTTGGTAGGTACCTGATCCGATGCATCAAATCAGTGGGTATATTATTATGTAGGCACTTAATTGGGCCGCCTACGGATATAATAATATAGGTAGTAGTAGTACTGTACCCGAGATAGAAATAGTGTAGACCAGAACTATTGGAGACAATATTGTAACTGTGTATTTTTAAAAGAAATTCATAATTAATTATTTATCTACTTTAAGATCTACCGCTAAAATTTGTTACTATAGTGATCATCTTCTCACTCAATATTTCAACATACCCATCTCTGATCATGTAGTATTGACTCTTAATTTGTAAAATCCCTTTGCATGAGTTGTCTAATTATTGTTTGTTTCCTTACATGCCAACGTCAGATGACATAGCTTCGTCATATTTTTCTGGAAATATTTGTCAACGACTCGACGGCATAACGTTTGATGTGGTTAACCGTAAAGTTACTGGACTGCAGTGCAGGTGGACTTAATCCAATTTCCTGTAACTAATAAGTACTTCATCCGTAGCATCTTCGCATTTACGTGAAATTAAAAATCCATCACAATTCTTTTGCCAGCTTTTCTCGTCTTGAGATTCTTTAGGTGCTCTATTAATAGTTTTAATTTTATTAATGACGTCAAATATTGTTTTGATTTATTTTCTTGTTTTGTTTTTTTCGATTCCTAGCGCAAACATATATACTTAATAAAAAAGTGTAACTTTAGGAAACGTTGATTGCTGTCTGGATTTAGACTCTGCACAAAGTGATAATTGGAAAATTACATTTAATTTTCTCGTTTTGGCATCGATTGTTCCTCTCCATCCTGCCCGACTAATGACAGCAAGGGGTTGCAACAAATGACTATCACGCGATGCAAAGTTGCAGGCGCCAACATCTGGTTGGGAAGGCGGTTCTGCCCGCTAAATCGGTCGATGACGGTGCGAGGGGCCGCGGTCGGTGGGGCGGTGGGGACTATTTTCGTCTGGCGGCCACGTTTGGAAAAGGCATGGTGACGTCACGATCCTCCGCAGCGATGATGCCATCAGCGCTCGCGACACGCACCGTCCGACCGACTTGCCAAAATATCACAGCACGCTCCCGCCATCAACTTTATTTTGGTCATTGTTCGACAACGGACTTCGTGTGTGACTGATGGCCGCTGATAACTGGATATTTCTGATTCATTGCTTCCTTACAATATCCTAACCTACCTAGATAGGTTTCTACTACAATCATTGTACGAAAAAAGTATGGGTAGGGTACCTAATGAATTTCAGTAAGTAATATTTTATCTTTAGGTAGTTGATAACAAAACAGTCAGGTTATTGATTAGTACTTGTCATTTTATGAAATGTGAGTCATAAATGCCCTCAGATTAGTACAAAATGAAAATACCCTTACTAATTTCGATATTACTAATGTAAGATTGTGACAAAATCCTTTTCCTTGTGATAAATATCTCATAATATAGTGAAGTACACTTGCACAGTACACTCAAAATATTTCAACAATCTAAAAACGTTACATTAACCGCAATAACTGTACTTATAAAAAAAATCTCCAATAGCATAAATTAACAAACTCGGTATGCTTATAATATGACATGTTTGCCGATCATGTTTCACTCATTCGCTATTATATCCTAAAGAATACACACATAACTAACGTCTATGCTAAAGCCAATGTCAATTTAGTTTTACGTGTTAAACTATTGTGATGTCATTATAATGTCGAAATAAATGCAGAAGATTCTTAAAAAAATGTTTTATTTCAATGTAAATAAGTTTTAATGAAGTCCTACCATTTACGACACCATATACAATGTTAAGCTTCACCTGCCAAATGATGCATGTGTTCATGAATGGTGAACCAGATCGGGGAAATTCCTCTATAATTATCACCACACAGTCAACGATCTAATGTTTTTGTTTTGCATACACCTACGTTAGTTTGACGTACGCGCGACTTTTTGCTTAGATCCTATTTTTGTGTTTGATTTATTATACACATGTGTATAAATGATGAAAGCTTTGCCGCTTCATTAAACAATTAACGAATTGATGAGTTTAAAAGCACTTAATTTGTTATCTTTTTGTGTATCATCATAGCTACTGTACTTTTACGATCGTTAGCTGAAAAAGTTTATTTCCCGATCCTAATGTTTTCAGTAATTATGAGAAAAATAATAAAATACATCAATATTTTATGTCTCATCGATGAGACCCTTGACTACCCTTTTCATATTATCTTCCCCATAGAAAAGGGGAATGCAAACCCAAACCTGGTATTCCATTAGCTAATGGTATAATATTTTATTGATATGATTTTCTAATATTTAAACACTATACGGATCTACTATCCCAGACCTACAGCAAAAGGTACAAATGTAAGAATATATAAAATACAGTTACAGTTTTCTCATAGGCTATAGCAGTGGTTCAGAGTGGTTCAGTAACCGTTCGTCAACTGAATCTAGTAATCAACATAACTCTTTTAATCATACACATTGAATACCATACAACTAATTAGAAATATCACCGTAGAACAAAAAATCCTATGAAATTTGTCAGATCTAGATGATATTTAAAGTAAATACGGCATCACTGGAATATTAGTTTCTTGCAAATTAATATTTTGCTGTGGCCACATAAGGACTTTACCTTTACAGAGTCGGGCTTATGGTCCCAAGAACACCTCGATTCGTAATGAAGTGACCGAACTCTCCACGGATTTTCTTTAGAGGCTGGCATCAAACAAGTGTGTCCTACACTACTACGAAATGTTTCGGGGCGTTTAAGTCTGATGCCGAGAATGGTAACCCGAGGTCGCCTATAAGGGGTTTTTTAGTTTAAAAATGTATATATATGAAAGCATTTTCTACGGATATGGCCTAAATGAAAACAAAACACGACAAGCAGGGTTACATCATCATTGTCAAATAGCTTTGGCCACCTATGGCTAAACTCTACGTAGTACCACGGAGCAAATAATAATTATATATTTGCTCCGTGCGTGTACCTTTCTACACAGTTCAAAAAAATCTGACAACCGTGAACATATTGTAACCGTCTTATACGATCCTCTGTTTATATTGGCAAGCATTGTAAATGCCATTAACAATTTAAGTGAGCTTGCCAGAATTATAATTGTCGACCAGATCATAGCTAGAAATTGTAACTGCTGTCAATTTTATTGTAAAAATACGCGCAATGTTCTTTTCAACACTGCAAGTTAAGGTACATTTAAACTGCCTCTGTAACCGCCGGTGATGTACCCGGGGATTCAATTTCTGCTAGTAGGGGGTTACTGAACCAGGTTTGTTGGTTGTTAGGCTTCTTCTAAGTTTACCTGACTAGCTAGTAGATACCACCATTAGTCTAAGTCTGTCTTCATAACAAAAATGTAAAAAGCATTGTTAGAGGTAAGATAGCCAGTTTCTCAGTCGTTGAAGATTCCGGTTGAAGTGCGTTTCCACTTGTAGACTTATCATTCCGTTGCAAAACAAAAATATGTTATTCTGTCTAATTATTTCGACAACAAGGACTCACAATAGGTCCCTGTTGAATCATATTGAAAGAATAAAGACCAGTTTTCCTATAATTGTAGTTTCATACTATGTTGACTTATCTCTGATATTTGCTACAACACCTTTTAACGGCTTATTCCTAAAGGTCCACGACTCTATTGTTTTCATAAATTTAAATAAATTTACTTTGATTCCCAACGTGTCCACGGCATTAAAAAAAATAAACAATTTCTTTCCCAGCAGGTCCATGAGATAGATTTGGTACAATCAGCATTAAAAGCTGGGTTATGTAAGGATAGACATTATACATACCTAAATTAATACAAGTTGTTGTTCTTTGTTCCCTGCAATACAAATAGCACAAACCCCCTTGTATCGTTTTTATTGATTGTACATCGGATAAGTCTCATGGACCCGTTAGGAATTCATATATGGAAGTTAATGTTTTCATGGCCCCAGTGGGAATTGAAGAATAATAGAGTCGTGGACCTTTGGGAATAAGCCTTTTTAACCTTATATGCGGGGACTATTAAATTTTAATGATGAAATGATTAAATACTTTTTATATTTTTATATACACATTTGTTTTTGTACTATAATAATAAAGTATTATCATACTGATGCAGATGATGATGATACAGGACATAATATCTGTCCTTTTACCTTAATAAATATGCTTTTAAAGATAAGAGCCCCTTCCTCGCTCTTATCTTCCTCTACCATCATATCCTACCTTTCTTACATCATCAGATTTAATATAGGTAATTAACTGGAAAATTAGAACAAAAATATTTTTATATCGGGTTGTGTCATGAAAATATGCATTAATTGCATGTAAAATTTTATGAATCATAAAACCTACAAATGTTAGTTATCCTAGCTATGCAGGTGGCCGTTTTTGTTTTTCGTTTCTTCTTTGCTCCTGTTAGGTTTGCTTAATTACTTATTGTTCTGCTTTAATGTATTCGGTAATTTTCTGCCATCTGCAGTCGTCGAGAGGTTTACTGCTACATCCACGCATACTTTTTAATACTATTATTATATTAAAAACCACAAATCCTTTTTAATAATTTCTATGTTGATCAGTTGAACACTAATTGGTACACAAATTTTTCGCGATTTAAGAGTAATATTTACAGGTAACATTTATCCGTTTGTTTACCTAATATACGCTAGACATGGGCGCCGCCGTGGCTCGCCGCCGCCGTTTAGGTATGGCGCGCCGCCGCCGCCGCCGACTGTTCAAAATTTCGCGCCGACTAGACTGTTCCAATGTGTAGGCTCTTGTAACAATAATCTCAGTTTATTCTTTACTCATGTGGGCCGTGCGGGCGCCGCGCGAGGCGTCAGCTCAGGTGCTCGATGAGGACGAAAACGACCCTATTTCCGATCAAGAGGGAGAAGAATCAGAAGAACGCCCTTTGTTTGGGGACTTCGCGAACGTGCCTAGCATTAAGACGTCCACACCAACGCGTTGGCATAGTATCTTAGAAATGTTGGGGCGTATGGCACACTGCTGTAACTGTAACCGGAACCCCGTCAGCTTTCTTAGCCTGAGCTAATGCTCGAGCGCGCAAATCTCGGGTACTCAGACCCTGAGAAAGCCCCAGTTAAAGAACATTACGTAGGGTAACACGATTCAATCACATCGGCCCCATCGGTGTTAAACATGCTTCGCACCCACTTGGAAATACCTTTATTTCCACGGAGAGCTTTGAGTACCTCCCCGCCGCGGACATGAAGCTCCCCCCTAGAGGGGTCGGCTATAGGTAATACAAATGGCCGCGAAACATTTGGAAATACCTTTATTTCCACGAAGAGCTTTAAGTACCTCCCCGCCGCGGACATGAAGCTCCCCCCTAGAGGGATCGGCTATAGGTAATACAAATGGGTGCGAAACATTTGGAAATACCTTTATTTCCACCGCTGATAAAGCCTGACGGCTCACTTGCCCACACTGCAGCTGAAAAGGTAATTCCACTCTTTTTGCAAAGAACTCACGTCTGGAAGACACTAGCAAGGTTCCACCTAAGTTGCCTATAGCCGACCTCTTCATGGGAGAACCTCACATCAGCAACAAAGAGGTACTCAAAGCTCTCCGTACTCTAACGTGAATAAGGCTAGTGGTCCTGATAGAATTCCGGCCATAGTCCCACGTAAGTGTGCACCTAACTTGTCTACTGTTCTAACACACCTGTATCGCCTCTCACTTGAGACTGGTCTAGTTCCTCAGTCGGGAAAGCTGGCTAATGTGCAGCCTGTGCCCAAAAAAGGTAGCCGTGCCGATCCATCTTACTGTAAGACGATTTTAGTCAAGTCCATACTTTGCATGAATACGGAACGTGTACTGAACTCTCGATTGCTGGCATACCTTGAGACCAATGATCTCCTCAGTGACTGCCAGTTCGGATTTAGCCTATTATAGATCTGAGAAGTTGGAACTCACTGGCGCATTGGACCTAGAAATAGTGCACAACTTTATATACCTGGGTTCCAACATCAGTAACGATGGTTCGTGCAAGAAGGAAGTGCGCAGGAGAATTGGCATGGCTAAGAGCGCCATGTCGCAGCTTGCAAAAATCTGGAGAGATCGCAATATTTCCGTAAAAACCAAAACCAGACTGGTACCGACTCTTGTCTTCTCGATCTTTTATACGGCGCTGAGACTTGGACACTAAAAGCTGCAGACCGCAAACGCATTGACGCTTTTGAGATGTGGTGCTGGAGAAAGATGCTCCGTATTCCTTGGACAGCATTTCGGACTAACGTGTCTATATTGCGAGAACTCAAAATCTCCTCGCGGCTGTCATCCTCGGATGTCTTCGCAAAATTTTAGAATACTTCGGTCACATTGCAAGGAAAGACGGTGACAAACTCGAGAAGCTCATAGCGACCGGCAAAGTAGACGGGAAACGACCTCGAGGACGCAGCCCAATACGTTAGTCTGACCAGATCCGCACCACTCTTAACTCTTCAGTTCACAGCGCCCTCCAGACCGCCAAATACAGAAACAGATGGAGGAAAACCATAAGAGAGAAAGTAATGCAGAAGGGACGTCACGACTCTCAGCATTGACGAACACGACGCAAGGAGGAACTCCATTATCAATTTTAATTACTTAGTGACTTTTTGCTCTACGGCGACGATATAATGTTTTGTTGTTGAAATCTTTGTGAAGTGTTGGTTTTATTTATCACTCTTATTTCTACCTTTAACTACATAACCAAAAACGACTTCAGAAATCCCACGCCGCCGGCTTCACGCCGCCGCCGAGCATATTTTTAAGGCGCGCCGCCGCTGGATTTTTTTTACTCGGCGCCCATGTCTAATATACGCTAAGTTAACCTAGTATATGCTGCTCCTAGTTATATCAATGTGTCTTGTTATCAGCGGCGAGGCAACAACGCTTGCCTTTACTATGAGCGCCACATAGTGTTCAGTGTTAGTCACTACGTGAGCTGCCTACCTTATTTTCTGCTTTATCAATTTTAATTTTCAACACATGCGTATCAATTGTTTTATCTACATACTTTGCTCGAGGTAATATTCCAACGGAATATATTGAGCGTACGCGTAGAAACAGCTCATACGCATCCAGCGATATGGTTGCGTTAGTGAGTGTTGACAGTGGTATCGTGGTACTGGCAATAGGGTCGCGCGCTCGCTATCGTTCGCCGGTCACCAGTGCTGCGTGATCAGCTCCCCAGAATGGTTCATGCGCGGTAACAGTAGAACCCATTCAGTTGTTTCGTTAATTTAAAATACATGCCAGTCTTTTTACAGTGACGTTGTGTGAAACTGACTTGCAGCAGGTTTAATTTGTGGGGAAACAACCATTCGTAACAGTACAGGTGAATAAAACAGAATTAATAAAGTAGATGTGACGGTTAAATAGTAAACGGCACCGATCCTTGTATTCTGAGCGTTATCGAACAGTGTGGAGGGCTTACATTTTAGGACTAATAGCCGTTTGTATCTAGTCGTTAGAAAGTAACTTTTTATGTGTTATTGTGTACTCTTTCGCTCACTAGTGAAGTGTTGCGCTAGCGTATTTAGTTGGCAAAATATCAAGGACAGAGCAGTCTCTGTCGATATTAAAACGACATACCGTTGCATTACGTATTTGTTTGCAAATGTTTAAAGGCCCCCATGGAATCAGTACTTGCCTGCCCCAACAACGCTTTGGTCGACTATCCTGAAATTATTGTACTAGTTGTTAGTCAGAATGAGTAAAACCACACATTGTTTAGTTGTCGGAATTGAGACGTCATCGATAATATAAATTTAATGCTTGAAATGTATGATATTAACATGACATTCGATGAAAACAAAACTAAGTGATGTCATGTTAATATCATAAAGTCTGAAAGAGTCTTTACTCTTTTACGATTTCATGAAACTACATAATTATGACGTCAAAAAATATTCGTATTTTAGGGGTATGAGATATGAGATGAGTATATTACTCGTACTAGAGTGTACTTACTAAGTATTTGGCATACTTAATCGTTAATATGATGCGGTTGTGGTGAATGGTGATCGCTTGCGCAGGCGCACTAGTAAGGTGCTAATGTCACAAGAAAAGTCTTTTGTCGGTTATTTCCACTCGTTTGAAAATTAGTAATGTGAAAATTTTTATTCATTTATTTGACTGTGTCGGCTAACCTGTATACGGTCGCGTTGAACCTGTTACTGTCTTCAAACGAGTAATCTTAGTAGGAAATGACATAAGTTATAAAATAATTTGCGTCTATTAAATCATAAAATCATATGCGCTGCACTGTCCAAAAATATAAAAATAGGTAAATTAAATTGTTATTGGCCATATAAAGTTCAGTTTACAGGCAAGGGAATAATGAGATACCTAAACGGATAGTAAAAAAATACAGCAAGTATTTTGTAGCTGTTTTAGTCTGCATTGTATTGTACATTCAAAAATAGTAAAGAAAAGAACTTGATAGACTTAGAGCTAAAGCAATTTTATCATAATCCCTACATACACAAGAAAATACTACATTATATAATATCTAAAGCACACATAAACAGCCAACCGCATAAGCAAGCATAATAATATATAAAAATTTTAAGCAAACATATAGGTACAACTTAGACCTAAATAACCGTGGAAGTATTTATATTTGAAAAATGAAATGATGTGTAGATCAATGGATAAACCATACGAGAATTCATTTAGACATTTATCCCACTACAATTTCGAGTTGAATGACCAGCAAGTCACTTTACAAAAATTGCCCCTGATTTATGAGGGACAGCCATTTATTCCATTGACATTGGAGTAATGAAGTCATACTATTAGAGTAGCAAAATAAATAGAGACGAAACTACGATTAAATAGGAATCGATAATGAAAATAAATACATCTGCTTTGATCCTGCCCAGCTCGGTCTGTTTAGTGGCAGTGTGGTGAGCACAGCACCACCACAACGTCGACCATACATACAGACGCGATGCTTTTTAAAACCTCAATAATTCAGTAATTTACAGTATACTAATACTGTAAATTAACAGTAAGTCAGTAGACAGTAAATTTCGCTCAACACGCATTGGCTTGACTTAAGTCCTTTAAGTAAGTACCTAAGTTTGAGATTTTTTTTTTTTTTTTTTTTTTTTTATTGGCAACGGGTAAGCGCTTGGCCTTCATCTCACCTGATGGTAAGTGACGATAAGGCCGAAGGTGGAAGCGCGCTTCACCCGGAATCCTCAACCACTGAGGAACTGGCTATCTTATCTCAAACTGCCGGAACACAACAATGCTATAAACATCGTTGTTATGGCGACAGACTTAGATAAGATGGTGGTAGCTAGCCAGGCGGACTTAACAGCCCTACCACCAACCAAACCGAGCACACAAAGATGTACCCCCCGCTGGGAATCGAACCCGGGACCTCTGGGTCTGAAACAGGTAGCTTAGCCACTAGACCACAGAGGCGGATTTATTTTTTATTTATATTATTTTTTGTGTTTAGATTATCTGAAAACCGTTTCGCGTAGCGGTGAAAGAGTACTACCACTCTCTTCACTTGGGTGTCGTAAAAGGCGACTAACGGACTAAAGACTGCACATACATCCAACCGCATAGAGCGGCGATGTGCTTACCACCTGCGACGCTGAGCACATGTGCAGTCGCTATTTGGTGAAAAGTCATTAAGGCACAATAAACTAGAGAAGACACCGCGAAGCAAGTTTGTGCGCACTAAAGTGCAGCCCATGGGCTGCAAACGCCTTAGTGATTGCGCGTGATTCAAGCGATTGTGGACCTTGCGGCTGCACCTTAGTTGCGCACAAACTTGCTTCGCGGTGTCTTCTCTAGTTTATTGTGCCTCAATGTGAAAAGTAGACTATGGTAATCATTGCCTAGTCTCTGATTAACCCTTCGGGGATAATAGTCGTGATTATATTATGTACTACTCTGTCAAGAAAGTACCGGGAAAAGATCAATAATACACAAAATGTTACCTTCAGCTGCACCTTAGTTGCGCACAAACTTGCTTCGCGGTGTCTTCTCTAGTTTATTGTGCCTCAATGTGAAAAGTAGACTATGGTAATCATTGCCTAGTCTCTGATTAACCCTTCGGGGATAATAGTCGTGATTATATTATGTACTACTCTGTCAAGAAAGTACCGGGAAAAGATCAATAATACACAAAATGTTACCTTCAAAGTATGCCCCTTCAGAAACGATACACTTATGCCAATAATCCAATCATCAAAATATTTTTTAAACTCTTTTTCCGGAATTGAGTTCAGTTCTCGCCGCGAATTCTCCTTTATTCCTTCTACCGAATGAAAACGGGTGCCACGAAGTGGTAATTTGAGTTAAGGAAAAATAAAGAAGTCGGCTGGAGCCATATCTGGTGAATAAGGTGGTTGCTCGATGGTATTTGTTGAGTTTTTGGTCAAAAATTCGTTCACAATGATGGCCTTGTGCGAAGGCGCATTATCGTGGTGCAAAATCTAAAAATTTTCTTTCCACAAATTTGGCGTTTTTCATCGCATTTGCTCTCTTAAACGCCGCATAACGCTCAAATAATATTCTTTATTTACTGTTTGACCATCCGGCAAGAATTCCGAGTGCACAACACCGCGATAGTCAAAGAAAACAGTCAACATGACTTTGACTTTTGATCGTGATTGGCGTGGTTTTTTCGGTTTCGGATCAGTCGAAAGGCGCCACTCCGAAGCTTGTTGACTAGTTTGCATGTCAAACTCGTAAACCCACGTCTTGTCACCAGTAACAATGCGTTGCATGAATGTTGGGTCGGAATTGACTCGTTCTAGCATGTCCTCAGCGACTCTTATGCGATTGAGTTTTTAGAGAAAATTCAAGTCTTTTGGGACTAGCCGAGCGGCAACATGTTTCAAACCCAAGTGATTATTTAAAATGGTACGGATCGACTCGTGAGACACAGAAAGTTGTCAGCGGCTATCTCTTTCAAACTTGAATAAGGATTTTCAGTCACCATTTCCTTTAGTTTTGCGATGTTAAGTTCAGTTGAAGACATTCATGGCCTACCAGAGCGAAGCAAATCTTCCATCACATCTCGACCGCTTTTGAACGCTTTGTACCACTCATAAGCACGTGTTTTTGATAAAGTCGATTTACCGTAAGCCTTCTGTAACATTTTCAGTGACTCCGAACACAAAATTCCATTGGCGACGTAAAATTTAAGACAAACTCTTTCTTCGATGTTTTTTATCCATTATGAAATTTGCAATACACACTATATATAAACTAACTAAAAACATCACTGTATTTAATCTAAATAACAGATGCAAAATCTAACAACAAAAAAAAACAAAAAAAAATTTGAAATTATAAACAAATCATCCGTTCCCGAAACTTTTTTGACAGAATGTATGTATTATCTGATTTTATCTTAGCACGCGTCTAAAGGTAGGTATAGGCACAGACATATAATATGTCTGTGGGTATAGGTATCTAAACCTTCTTTTATATTCCCTGCTTTACCCTCTACGTTTGCGTCGATAGCTCGATGCACAATGCAATGAATAATCATTTCATTGCCTAGGTACCTATGATTTCATATTCAGCTCTTTTCAGATACATTTTCTATCTGGTAATGGTTTCGACTTTCAAATAACTGTAGCGGTTTTCCTAATTAATTCTGATGCTAAAATACGAATTTTTGGACAATATTAGATCACATAGTTTACCTAATTTTAATCTTTGCTTATGCTTTTACTCAAGAATATTTTTAAGAACTCGACTCCGGGTGAACAAGGCCAATGACAGTTTACTAAATTTTAAATGATTTTAAGCAGGATACGTACGTACTCTCAAAAATATTGAGGTATTCATTACTCCAAGTCTTCAACTAGATATAATAAATAAATACAGATATGTGGTAAATTCAAGATCTAATTCTTCTTTTAATCAAATTATATCATATCAAACCAACTACTTTCCTCAAAAATTCATAGACAAAGTCAACTATTTCAATAGGTAAACAATGACGTCATCGAGGTAACATGCGAAGTATCATTATGTTCCGAGCACTCGCTGACGGCTGACCGGGGTTAAATACCCTTTTCATCACATCGCACAAAAACTGTTCGCGTCAGACGAGCACATGGATAATATCCTAGTTTTAATGGAATGGAGCTCGATGCTGTATATTTACAATTTGTGACGTCAACGTTCTGCTATTCAGTCAGTAAAGTACACGTCCGTTTTTTGTTAACGTTTAACTATTACAAATCGTGAATTCTACACGCCATTCTGAATGGTCCTCGGTGTGACAGTTGTAGTATATATGGCTTGTATATTATAGATCATAAAGAAATTTGAGAATATTTCTCGTTCTTTAAAATATATTGACCTTTTAGGGGCGTGCATGGGGTGCTGTTGTGTTAATGTAATAAATAAAATACGTCATGTTGATTAGAACGTTTACGAAACATTTATAATCAAAAGGAATGTGTTATATATCTTTAGATAAGATATAACATTGATTCTAATAGCTTTTCATTAGAACACATTTGTAACATATGGAACAATCAGGTTCTTTATATTAATCTAAATTACCTAGCACAAAGGGAAAGAGAAATAAAATGTCATCATAAAGCTCACGGATATTTTAGCCACAATCATATACCTAAGTAAGTATATTGAAAGACTCCGTCACATCCGGTACAAGTTCTGTAACAAGAATAGCATTGGCATTGTGCTTTATTCGGTCCTTTGAAATCGTTTCTTCTCTATCTTTACTGGTATTGCTGAGTTCCTCGACATTGTATACCACTTTGCAAGGCAGCATAAAGGTCTCGTTAGCTGAGACGACATTATTGCAAGGATGTCTTGAACCCGTTCTCCAGACGGAGCACAAAGCCTGACCTCGCGCCATTGTTAGGGGCAATGGACACGGCACGCGAGCGCGTCTCCTTAGCCAACAAACGCTCTCGATGTACCAACTACATCCGCGTTCGCCTCGCGAAGTGCTGTTACACTCGCAGTCGCACAGGCTATTATTTTTCATTTTTTTTAACACCTAACGGTTAAGAATGTTTCGCTCCGTCTTGTAGCGGTTAATTCGATGGTTGGTTGGAATTCGTAGTTTTCAAAAGTTAAACAATAACCACATTCACAGTGATATTTACATTAGATGGAGATAGTTAAGCTAAGCGGAATTAGAAAAGCCCTGTGCAAAGTTTGGGTTGAAGAGTCAGTTGGGGACTACCAACCAAACAACGCACAATAGTTATATCGCTTTTGTTGAACCCCCTCTGGTTGTAAGGCCTAAAAGGATGACAGAGCGGCAGTGAGGTCTGGCACAGCGACTATGGTCTGGTTCTACTGTCCTTACTGTCACCTCTTAGAGTATTACCACAGAATAATATACAAGTATTACTATGCAAAATTGGTATGGGACCAGTTAAATACAAATCTAGGCATTTTTATGGAAAGACGTAAGCGTAACTGAATTTTAATAGCAGCGAGAAACTTAAGGTTCTTCAAGCCGTAGTGATCGAACTGCCCCGGGAAGATTTCTAGCAAGCCCGCGTCCCCTACTGGATTCTCCGGGGAAGGGGGGGGGGGGGGGGGGGGGTCGAGTCTGTTGCTGGGAGCGCCTCTAAAGGATAAGACCTTGACTTGGGTTAACCGTGGCGTGGATGTTACCTACTGCCTAAGATCGGTGGTCATGCTAGACTACAGAGCGGAGGCGGTTAAACAGTTTGCGTTCATGATAAACTTCACGTGCTCAACATGTTGCGTGCGTTGAATTACACCGCATACCCCGCCGTTCGTTTAACATCGCAGTATAAAATGGACAGCTTGGTATACAACACCGCCTACGCCGCCCGCCGCGCCGGCCGCCGACACCGCTCGCATCCGTCCCCGCAGTGATTGATAAGCCAATTTGACATCATTGCCGTGGGAAATGTAGCACAGCGTGCTTTTCGCTTCAACGAAGCTCCGGAATAGGCTCATTAAGCCCATTCATGTATGAGTCCTTTATGATTGCGACCTTTTTCTGTTGGGTACTAAACATACCTGTTTTGTGGATTGTTATCATCGTAAACTTGCTCGTCATTGCTATAGGTACTCAAGTTTGCTGATGCTAATTAGTCTTTTGCTGCTCTTAAAGGTAGATCCAATTTAGGCCATTGTCTATTAATTGTCGTGAAATCGGTTAATAAGCAGTCCTTGGCGTAGATTAACCTTGGCCGCTGGAGTCGGGAGATCCGCTTCAATTTTGTCGATGATGTGGTGTCGTTGCGTCTCAAGTACACACGCCAGCAGATAAACTGTCAAATTTCTCCAATCGATATTGATTCTTAAACCCAAACGATAAGGATTAAAAAGTATTGAAGAATATTATACATTTTGTGGATATGAGCTTAGCTGTCGTTATACCAGACACAATATAAATTCTATTGTTAGCAACCTCTAGGTGTCTTCGTGACAGACAAGGGAAATGCAAGGGATTATTAAGTCTACTTGTACTATTATCAGATATCCGTTCCTAAATGAATACAAAAAAATATTTTTAAATGAAATAGGTACTACTTTACCTATCTCATTTACTTATACGTATGTACTTATTTGGTTTCAAAAGTAAATGTTATTTCTAAGTATAGTAAGCAATAAATCATTATGTTCTTTAGGTTTCTTGTGTAGGCTGATTTGTATAGCCATATTGTCTATACACTTGTGTATATAAGGCACAATTATTTAGTTTTTTTTTATGGTTATATCATTAACATATAGGTATCTGTACTAGTAACATAAAATAATGAAGCATCTGTATTTATAGACCGGGAGCTGTGACACGGGCTATATATTGGGGGGGGGGAGGGGGGGGGGTCACGTCACGTCACCTCTATTTTGTTTTCTACATACTCGTAGGTACACGTACACCTTTGTAATGTAACTTCAGTAACTTGTTGTATATTAAAACAACTTACAATAATACATTTATGATAAATCGTCTGTATTCGGAATAAACTTAATTAAGTACTTAGTTAATTTATTCATTTATGGACTATCAACAGAGTTAGGTACTTACATAACAAATGCAAAGTATAAACTAATATTGAAGAAATTAGAATAATATAATAGGTTGGGGAAAAAGTTCCTTCGCATTTTTTTGCCTTCTTGTAGGTAGGGACATGATCCCATTGCTATAAAACTTTTGAGGCCTCTGATCAAAATACTACGACAAGTGGTTTTGGCAGTCCTCTCGTAATGTTAACCTGACACTGCCTAAAGAATTCTGAAGAGACCGAAACAGGTGGAAATCTGAAGGTGCAAGGTCAGGACTATACGGCGGATGTATGACGGATGGATGTATGATGACACCTCTCCGCCAAACTCTCTTAATTTTTGCTACGTGCCTGACCTGCCTTTAACCACGACCTTTTTCGCACGTTCTTGTCGTACGTGATCCACTTTTCATCACCAGTTATAAGCTTCTTCAAAAATGGTTCGGTTTCATTACGTCGTAATAAAGAATCAAAAAATGAGTACACGGTTCATTAGATTTATTTCAGTGAGCTCGTGAGGTACCCAAATATCGAGCTTTTTCCTGTACCCAGTTTTTTTTAAATGCGCCAAAACTCTTTTGTGGTCAATTCCCAGTTCTTCAGCTACGTCGTAACTACTGATATGCCGATCTTGCTCCACTTTTTCATAAATGGCATCCATTTTATCCGTAATAGGCTTAGATTAAAACAAAAAGGGAAGATACGGCATTAGCGTCTCGTGAGTGAGCCGCCAAAATTAGGCCTAAAGGCACAATTTTACTTCAGTCACAATTTGCCGAGCGAACAGGCTACATCGCACTATTGCGGATATTCTACTGTGTGAAAAAGAGAAAGACGCTACTCCGCAGTGGCGTCGGAATCGGTCGTACGTACTCGTCTGTTGCGAAGCGACCGAGACGTCAACGCGCTACTCGCTGACTCCCTCGCGCTGACGTTGAAACTTACCGCTTTGTCTCGCTCGCTCGATTTACACTATATAGGTGTTCGTGTGTGTGTTTGCTTGAGTAGGACTATATTTTGAATGGCTACAAGTAGGAGCATGCCGTATCTTCCCTTTTTGTTTTAATCTAAGGTAATAGGGCGACTAGAGCGACTTGCATCTTTGACATCAAAATTTCCGGATTGAAAACGCTTAAACCAAATTTGTGCTACTCTCACAGACACTGCACTAGGTCCATAAACATCGCAAATATTTTTCGCGGCTTGCGTTGCAGTTTTACATTTTTTGTAGTAAAATTTTAAAATGTATCGAATTTCTTCAAAGTCAAAGTAAAAATATATTTATTCAATAAACTGAATTAATAAGTACTTTGAATCGTCCAAATCTTTTTAACCTACCTCCCATTCAGGACGTCATTTTTTAACTGTGGCAAAGAACGGGCGCAAGAAACCACAGCGCACAGAAGCAACGACATTTACAAAAAAAAGAATATGTCGTTACCAGGTCATAAAATACAAAATATGAATTAAAAAAATAATAAATTATGCAATACAATACTACAATACAATGTAAGTATCAATTAATTATAGACAATCAAAAATAGCTGTTGGAGTAATTGGAGCATTTCAGATCCAAGCTGTTTTGTCTTCTGTGTAATCTGACACTTTATAATAAGCTTTTTTATAAAGCTTTTGTTTGATTTTGATTTAAAATTCATCATTCATTCTTTAGATTCTTTACATTCTTCATTAGATTCACTCATCTTGGCAGTAAGAAAAACGAATGAAATCACACATTATCCTAATTTGAATTTGGAATTATCTTCTTTAAAATTTATACTTTTAAAGATACCAAAACCAGCCAGATACAAATAGTATAGCCAAAGAGATTTTATTACAAGTTCATACATACTAAACTTATGCGAAAACACTTTTTCCCCAACCTAATATTTCTTTTATGAACGAACTTATCTAAATTCTTAAAAGGTCAGACGAACGCCGATTATAATAGAATAAAATAAAATTAGATATATTGTATAACAAACTGTGAAGGGATTACAAATTATGCATATCAAATACTTAGTCCTTTTTACTTAACCTATAATGTTCCACTGGTGCTGGACTGCTGGAACAAGGGCAAAAGTCTTCCACATTTCCTTCCAGTTCTCGCTAAGTAAAGATTAGCCAGCTCTAACCAATTTCCACCGCCACCGCTTCCGAGGAAGGCCTCGGACGCCGAGACGTCTCGGCCTGGCGTCGTCGTCGGTTTCTTGGGTATTGGGTACCCAATGCGTGCTGATGTTGGCCCACCTCTCTAGTGTTATTCTGACCCGAGTAGTTTTTAAAGCATTTAAAAACATGTCTCATCGCATCCCAGTCTCCACAAACTTTTTGTTTTTTGAACATACAAATATCTTTTCTTTTCTTTGCATCACTAAGATAATGAAAAAAATTAATAATGTGAAGCAAGCAAGCAAGAATAGCAAACAGTGAAACAATTTTCTGTTCAACATTTGTGGCATGACGTCATTTAATAGCCATTAATCGATATGATTAAATGACTGTATACATATAGTAGGTACAAGTTTATAAGAAGCGTAGGTTCAATTAGAGCGGCAAATATAATTGGACAATAATTAGGCCCGCCAAACACAAAAGTACCAGTCAGTTGAAATGTGAGTCCGTCGGTTCAGTCATCGACGTGGGTGTTGACTTGAGTGATTCTGTTAGATTATTTTAATTAATACTCATTAATTAGTACGAAGTTGCCGACCAGGCCTATGTTATTAAAACAGATATAAAATGCCTTTAGTTTTAAGGGTATTGTATCTTTAAACACCTGACTCACATAACCCTATAAACTTTTTATAAATATATTGACGACGCTATATTTACTTTTGTCTAAGAACATTTCCTTAAAAATGGATAATTTTAGATTAACAGCTTTTTAAGATTTCAAAAGAAATGACGCTGTGGTAGCCCTGGCGGTCAGCTGCTTTGAGAGAGAGACAGATTTGAGTTCATTGCCGGGGTTTCTTGCGTTAGCCCCGCCCCTATTCAGGGTTGCACATTTTTTAAATTACGTAACCAAAAGTTTATTTTGTATGGAACTAAATATGAACGTTTTTCGCAAAGCTTATATTTGCAATATAACAGTTGATAGTAGCACTTTCAGTTGTCCGTGGCTTAGTGCCCCCTTTCCGACTGACGTTGTATATTATATCGAAAAAAAAACACTTAAAGAATACGATCCCAAATCAGGATAAAGCTGATAACATCAAATTAGTAATTTCGCATTCCATTTTGATAAAACATTTAAAGAGGCTTCGGTTTACTAAAAAACGTATGGCTGAGATTCCTAAACTGCGTTGTATACACGGACGAGTAAAAAAAGAAGGACTCCTTGACGCCTTGACCTTACTTTTTAATTGACGCGCTGGTTTGGTACACCAAGCCAGTATTATTATGTAAATACGGCACACCCTTACACAAAGGTAAGCCATTATCGGCCGTCATTGTGATGTCAACCGTCCCCGTGACAGCACACACACCATAAAGGTTGCTTCACTTGTTAGTATCGCGGCACGGAGTCCTTCTTCTTTTACTCGTCCGGGGTTGTCCTTATAGTGAGTGGCCCGGCCCACCCGGGTCTTCTTCCTTGCTTTCTTCTTCCGCATGAATATTAATATATACCGTGCTGATATTACCAACTCCAAATCCTTCGCAAGTGTGCGCACGACAACTCACCAAAAATCGCAATCGGAGAGCATGGTGGATACCACAGAACTAAAGAGAGAATTGTCGGTGGATACAGATAGGAAGGCATACGATACGGGACTGATAAACGAAATAAATAAAGAAACAAAATATATATTTTTTTATATAATATGTAGATTGATGATAATAATATTAAGTCAATGAACGTGGAACTTTAACTTTACATTGAACGTGGGAGCGATCCAAATGTCATTTGATATTATTATTTTAAGTACCTACCTAGTGTGTATGATGATGATGATGAGATTGATGAGAAAGAGCCACGTCTCCTGGTACAAGTAAAATATGCTCAAAAGGAGTTCTCGGTATAATAATTTTTGTTTAAACTAACTAAACTAACCGAATTGATGAAAACAATGTTTGTAAACAAATAACTGTCATTTCTTCGTGCTAATATCTAGTTTCACTCGGATTTTTACTGTTTTTTGGAAGAAAGGCACCATTGTTAGCTGTATTCTTGTGAATCTCTCTCAAGAAAAAGTTAAAATCCAAGTGACACTAGATATTTGCATAAAGAAATGTCAATAAGTAATTTATTTAAAGAATTTGGCCGTAGATATAGATACGGAATATATTTTTTTATACTTATTTACTTACCTATAATAATATGGCTAATTGAGAGGACTTGGGTATTATTTTTGGTTTGGGGATGAGTTTTTGCAATCTTTCCACAACCTTGGCTTTGTCATACGTACTTTTCTCAAATATGTCCACCCAGTACAAATATTTGAAGATTTAAAATCATATATTATGTTGTGCACACATAAATTGCTTGCTGGAGTATGGCAGTTCTATATGGTGTCCAAGTGAAGTGTCCATATTATTACGAAATTGACATTGACCGAATTGAGCGCATACAAATGAAATGGATATTGACTGATGACGATCAGCATACGAGTACTTGATGACTGTCGCTAATATACCTTACTTTGCTATACTTTTTGTTGATAATTTTTATTATAATAAAATTCAAAGTATTGCAGAAGGCAGATAATAGAAAGTAATCCCAAATAAATATAGCGAAGCGAATGCCTTCTGCAATATGGGATACGAAAATATAACAATTTAAATTAGCTGATTAAACTTGAGCGATCGTTAAATATTTGTAAATTAAATCTTTGTTTTGGATTAAGCACCTTCCTTGGAGTTTTCAACATATTTTATTTTTGAGACCTTTATAATTCCGGTAGTACGATTCATAATATTTGAAAGGCCCTATTCTAATATCTATAATGATATGTTGATATACCACTGTATATTAACTATTAAAGGGTGGGTTTATTTTATTACATATTTTCTCTTTTATAATTTATACTAACAGACCGCCCGCGACTTCGTCCGGGCGAACATCCGTATGTGTCCCGTAATGGTTTCGCTTATATACAGTATAATATTTAGCCTATGTTCTCCTTGAAGGTACATTGTATAAATTAAGTTTTTTGTAAATCTGCTGAGTGGTTTCCGAAATTACCTTCTACATCTTAACTTACAAACTTTTCCCATTAAGTAAATTATATTAGTACTTAGAGATAAAAATTGATGTAGATTTTCTTGAAAGTGTATACAGCTGAGACGTTTTATAACCAAATTATGATGCTAATGATATTAGGTAATAAAAACAACTGAGGTTTGCTTCGACGACCTCATAATTTTACCATCTTTGGTTTTGCACAGCGTCAGTGTCCAATATAAATGTGACGTCAAACACATGCCTACTTTCGGATTTCTTGTATTTTTAGGGTTTCTACATTTACGGTTTTGTCGAATTAAATTATCGAACTAAGCTTAGGGTTCAACAGGAGCTTTAATTAATTCTTAAAGGTTGAGCGAGTAATATGAGCTCAGCTGGTATAGTACCAGAAATAATAGAAATTCAGTTGTTGACAACCTCCATGAGTCTTCATAACAGACAAGAGAAGGAACAAAAACCGTTGTAAAAATCGTATCCTAAGCTCACCGTTACCCAGCCAGCCCCTTGCGTTTAGTTGTGCGAATTGGGCGACAACAATATAGATCGACAACACAATTCTGTGCCTCCTGTGAACAGTAGTATAACTTTTCAGTGCAGCGGATATTAGTTTTATAAAAAATATAAAAATAGGAAAATCTATTATTTTTATAGTTTCATGCAGATTTAATTAGTGTAGGTAGTATTATTTTATAGTTTAAATAAAATACCTCTTTTATATTTTTTTGAACACTGCAAACCTTACATTAAAAAGTAATCATTTTGAGATGAGGCGCAGAATTGTTCCGTGCAGTGTCAGGCTAAAGCCCCAGCACTACTCGATAGCTCGACACGCTCGTCACTTACCGTGCGCTCGTTCAGCCAGTGGGAGGCAGCGGGTGATGTAAGATCGGCTGGCTGTGGCGGTGATGTCAGCGCGCCTACACGTCCCCCGCCCCGCCCCCCGCACGCGAGCCTTCCGCGAGCCTGCCCGATCTCGTGTGTCGAACTGCTCCAAATTGGATCGGTGACATGGCATCGCATTATGTTACCCTAAATCATACTTATTGTATTTCTAAATTACAACTGCTTTATTTGGTAAAGAGAAATAAAAAAGCTTTTTTAACTTAGGAAATCCGTTCAATATGTAGAAATAAAACGCAACTTTTGTTACTGCTATCAATTGCCCGTTAATGTCCTATTAATGGATACCATAGATAATTACATCAAAGACTGACAGATAGATTAAAAAACCAAGGCTCCATGATAACGAAGGTGTTAAGTGTAGGTTAAAAATGAGCAATGCTTTATTTGAACATGTAGCAACGCCATCTGGCCCCGTGTACCCTACCTACACAAAAGCTTCAGCGACATTCAATAGACTATATCTTGACAATTATATCGCGACTAATACCTTTTCTGTGATCAGAACCAATTAATATTATTATCCTTTACTTATAATAACTGCCACACTTAATTAATCTATCCTCGAACTAGTCTATTATCGTGTAATGATCTTTACCTTTTAAGATATTGACCGTCGACCGCGATCGGGTGAATTAGACAGGATGACGTAGGCCACAGTGACTTAGCTGTTTATTAATTAAATGGATATTGGAACTCGTTACTGCAGTAGGTACAACAATTTTAAAATAAGTAACTTAACTAGGTTTTAGGTATATTAGTACAAAATTAATGGATCGAAAAGTTCTGTAACCTTCACACTGATTTGTTTGCAAAATGAATAACTCAAGGATCGGAAGTCGGAAGAAATGTTTTGTTCACCTGTACTAAGCGTTAAATTCGGATGTTTCTGTTTTATAGTTCGGAAATGAACAACATACACAGTAGTTACTGTTGCGCTACGGACATTGTTGTTATAGTGGATAATGTAATAAACGAAGTGCATTCGGCCTTCGAAGAAGAACATAAGGATCCCAAAGCCCTTGTACACATCACCAAATGATCGGCGAATTTTAGTTTTGCGCTGGAATCTAAACATGTGTATCTGATACCGTTGATTCGGAATCAATAGTGAACGAAGAGCATTATCATGGAATCGAATATACACTGAGTGAAGTGACATTCGTCGGTGACCATGGAAGGTGCTATACTCAGCACGGCGAGCAACAACCGATTACGGACCCACTTGAAGAATGCTGCCAGCGCCCTTTGCGCTAGGACGCTGCCGAAGCAGCGGCGGGCGGAGCTGGTGTCGACCAGCACGCGCCACCACCACACTTACCCTCGAGCGACACCGCACAAGCGTGCTGCAATCGTCTGCCGAGTGGAACCACTCGTCTGTGACACAGTGCAGCAAGCCGCGCCGATTGATCAACCATTGGAAACTGATGTCCAACCGCCGAATAGGCCGAATGGTACGGTCAAATTAAAAGGACATCTTGCGAGGTAAGGTCTCATACAATTATTGTTTTTTAAAAAAATATCTATCTGCCGTTCGTTGGAACTGTTTGCTACAAAGATATTTTTTACAAAATATGGATTATTTTTGTTGAATTTGTTTTCTAAGTTATTCGTTTCGTTTGTTCATCGAAAGTTATGATTTTTTTTGAAGCACTATTATACCTTTACAGCGTACGTAACATTTATGACAATGGGGTTATGTAGTAAAACCTTGTACCATAGAATAGAATGGACCGACAGAAGTGTGACTTTATGCAAATTATGCTTAAAATCATCTTCAAACTTTAAATATTTCGCAAGATTCGCTTGGCGAAACATGCTTGAAAATAGCAGCAGTCATGTATCTGCTGGGTCAACAACACCAGCATGACATCATGTCGACTTGTTTACCCAGGTCCCCGGTGATGCCGCTAATTACGTCGCTCTATCAATTGTTTATTTTAATGCGCATTATTTTATTACGCTCTTCGGTGATAGACGTTTGAAAATGCTCTTACTATGTCTGATTTTAGTCGTTGATTTCTTTACCGCTTACTGGTTTATACGACTTACCACCCCTGACTGCGTCCCTTTGAACATCCTATTACGTGATCCCGGGAGAATTCTAAAAAACATTTCTTAGCGGATGTTAACGCCTTCTAAGGGACCTGCTCTTCAAGTTTGTAGGCTTTATAGCTCCTGTGATTACGTTATTAGACAGTCGTTTAGTATTCCCGCGTATTTTGCTTAAGTTATAAAAAACCAGTGTCTTCCTAGATGATTAGGTCATTCTTAAGAAAGAAGGGCATGAGGTCATTGTCGGTGACCATTAGTTAAATTCTACTAATTTTTATGACTAAACAAGCTGCGGTACCCGAAACCTCTTTAAAATGGTGTTGGTGAATAAATACACAGGTGATACAAGTATTTGATGACTGTCTCACAGTCACAGGCCAATATACGGGTCAACAACTTTGGATGACGTCACGTCCCAAAGCTCTCACCATTGCCGAGGGGATTCTCAACTGTATTATAAGTTTACTGTAAATAGGTAATGAAACATACTGAATCACTGTAATAGTTTTTTTAATTTGTTAGTTGAGGAGTATTATTTGAAAGGGGCTCAATTACAATGTAATTTACATCTGTTAGGTACTTAATTTAAGATAGAATTATGGTGTCCCATTATATCGACACACACGGTTAATAAAGATTTTAAAATACTGTGTTCCTTCAAGCTACTTTGTTAGTTTTTTTTAAAATATAATTTGCCCAATGGCCTTAACAATGTAATTAGAAGCGATTCATCGACCCATTTCGATCTTATGTAAAGTAATTAATACACTATTCTTTTATTGCCCTGCAACCTTTAGCTTTACCTTTAGCTTCGTATTCTTTTTGGTAGTAAAACACTAGTAGAAAGCTCACTCTTTTTTTGGCTATTGAATGACAATAACAAAGGTGTTGCATGAACTCTATTTTTCACATGCCGCATAAATAAAACAACTAGTTGAGAGAAGTATTCTAAGGTGCAGAATGTTTTTTGTGGCGAATTAGATGTCTAGGAAGTTTCCTAAAGTATTCGTTTTTATTTATTTAGATTTCTTGTAGCTCACAGATATCATACATAATATACAGTACATATGAATGCTTTGAATCATGGTTTTTATTTTATTCTCTGTTATGGCTTTCCTCGATCATTAAAGGTTCTGTTGTTGATTCTTGATAAAATTGTCTTAAGGGTTCAGGAACACTAATTGTAGTTTCTGAAATTTCGCCCTGCTTTCTTATTGTCATATTAATTGTGTCCTGGGAGTCATATTATCAGCCTTACCTTGCAGTACGTTCCAATTCCAAGGCCGTTTAAGGCCTGGAATGCCTCTAATTATAATAGTTGTATGAGTGACACGCTGCATCTATTGATTGTATGTTTTGTATACATTAGGATCGCATACGTTTCTGCCTGAACAGTTGCGATATTTTCCCATGCTTTGACCGAGTTTTTAGTCTTTTGTATAGATAGCAACATCTGTGTTGTGTGCTTGTGTCTGACTCTATCTTAGATCTTTTTGTGATCGGAAAAGTATGAGAGACATATATGCACCTTATTAATTTTAAAACAATTGTTTCATATTAAAATACATCAATTATTATGATGTGGATATTCTACCATTGTAAAGGTTTATGCACAATAATGTTATTGTCCAGTTATGTTTTGGTTTGTCAATGTATTTGAGGGTACTGCCTCCCATAATTCAGATATATATTAGTAGCTAAATATCTATCTACTAGTAGAAACTGCTGAGTGGATAAACTTTATGTCTTCTTCGCAGAGCTCCGCTTATTCTGAAACTATTTGTTATGTTGTTGACTGTACTTATTTATTTATTTAAAATATGTACATGAAACGTACATTGATGTGCAAGTTAACACTATTCCAAGCTTTACTAGGAGCTTTATGGACACTTTAATCGATTTAAAGTCGATTTTAACTTTTCATTTCAAGGTTTGTAACAATGTTTGTATTATGCGGTCCGAATAATTGACCATTTGTGTTCAAAATGACAATTATTTTTTGTACAAGCAAGATAATAATAGCAATGATGTAGTCAGTCCAATAGCAAACATAGTAAGTATAATTATGTTAAGTATAAGTAGCATGGAGCTGTTTTGAACTGTATTTACAGCAGACAGCAGTCTCTTTTTATTACATCCCCCTGATACCTTTTCAAACTTTGCTTTAATCAGCATAGTTATTGACGGTCTAAAATTGTAAACAAAAGTTGGTACTTAACTATAAGTAGTTCAAGTCAGCTGGTTGTTTATTTTTTAACTAAATGTCATATAAATCATCGTTCTATTAAAGGAATTAACATGTACCTTTATCATGATATACATAGTAGTACATACATTACGTAGGTACTAATAACACCCGACTGAAGTAAATGCACTTTATACTTTTATATCGAAACGCGAGCGAGACGGTTGCGATGCGTGCGTGCGTCTCGCTCGCACACCATGATGTCATGGTGTATTTTCGCAGACGCTCGCTAGCCGGGCTTGCACGCGTTCGTAATTTTACTATTGGTATTTGTTTTACGACTCCAATGTTGTCTCTTTTACTACTTGCTGTACTAGCCACGTTGGGAACTATGTGGTATTACGGCATCTTTTAATGTACCTACATATTTTTTTTGTCAAATATTTGTTGCTTCGTGTCACATTTGTTTACCTCGCTTCCATGGTACCTATAGTGATAAGACCACCAAATATATAAAATATACCTACATACAGTTAAAGGATATCGTTTATCGGTGAAACATCTCGTTCTTAGTCCGCTTGGCTAGCTACCCTACCATCATTTCATCTAAAGCGTCGACTTATCAACAATGTTTAAGTACAGCTTACTGTTGTATTGTCAGTTTTCTAGCTTCCATCTTCAGCCATATCGTCATTTACCATCAGGTGAGGTGAAGGCCAACCCACATTGAGCCAATGTGGTGAGTTATGTTATAGCCTAATATCCCCATGTACGTTTGTCCACATGAGAAGGCCAATGCTTTCCTGTCGTTTAATAAAAATAACTTCGTCTTCTTGTGAGTTATTTAAAACAGAATTACAATTAAATTATTCTACATTAAGTACGGATACTATAGCTTTTGTATCTATGGGATGAATAGTGTTACCACTACTTTCAAATAAGAAATGTACAAAAAACTATAAATGATTACGTGGAAGATGTGTTTTTACGGTTTGTTCGCAAACGCATTATTCAGTTGCAGCGAATTTTAGAATCGCAATTTTTAGCAAAAGCTTTATTTAAGTTCCTATAATTTATTATCAGATGAATTTCGCGATCTCCTTTTTTAGTAGCAGTAAATTTCAGAGTAGCATTTTTTAGCGAAAGCTTTATTTATGTTCCCATAATTTATTAATAGATGAATTTTGCGATCTCCTTTTTTAGTTGAGCTTTTGTATCTATGGGATGAATAGTGTCACCACTACTTTCAAATAAGGAATGTACAAAAAACTATAAATGATTACGTGGAAGATGTGTTTTTACGGTTTGTTCGCAAACGCATTATTCAGTTGCAGCGAATTTTAGAATCGCAATTTTTAGCGAAAGCTTTACTTAAGTTCCTATAATTTATTAATAGATGGATTTTGCGATCTCCTTTTTTAGTTGCAGTAAATTTCAGAGTAGGTAGCATTTTTATGATAAAATAATAATAAGATCAATTCTGCTTTGAAGTTTCAGACCTAGTAATTTAATTAGAGCAATGTTTTTATATTGCGAAATGTACAAAACCATCACGCTTGGTTTAAAAATTAAAAACTTTTTTAAGATGGGGGTGACCTGCGAAATATCAACACAAATATTTTCATGTAAGAATTATTGTTTCATGCGTAAAATTAAGAAAGTTTTCGAATAAAATATGTTTTAAATGAAAAATGAAAGAACATGTTTTAAATTTCAACAAGGCCATGACCTTTTGCAATGATCACGTTAACTTACATAAGTTCTTTTAATGTATTTAACTTATTCAGCGCCTATGCGTAGAATAAGTTACAAGTACGAGTGACTTAAAGATACGTACATTTTTACAATTTTGTGCAGGATCCCCTTAAAAGATGCGATACTGAAATCCGCTGCAACTAAATAAGGCGTTCGCAAAATATATCCAACATGAAATATTGATTCGCTAAAAAATGCGATACTGAAATCCGCTGCAACCAAAGTAATAGTTTAATGTCTTTGGCTGCAAATAAATAAGGCGTTCGCAAAATATATACAACATGAAATATTGATTCGCTAAAAAATGCGATTTTAAAATTCGCTGCAACTGAATAATGCGTTCGCGAAATTGTCCTAACAAATCGTTTTTACTGTTGAGACGAGAAAACAGTGGGACTTCTCTTATCTGGATTGTGGAAGTCAAGGATACGTCCTTTCTCAGCCGTCACAGCACAGCCTTATGTAACTATTTGTCTGTTCATAATAAGTTGATGTTTTTTTTTGCATAAACTACTAACTTTATTGTTTATTCCCACTATAAATATTGGTGCCTTTTTTCAAGTCTACAATTACAAGTTGTTAAATATTTAATATTATTTATTACAAAAACATGGGAAAGCCAAAAAAGTTGCGATTCTTCGACAAGAAAAATTATAATTGCACTTTATGAACGTAATTGGTCTTACAAAAAGATTGCTGATCATATAAAATGTTCAAAAACGTTTTAAACGCGGTCAATCCCTTTGAGAAATTTCACACTATCAATAACGTATCTCGAACACCTAAATCTCGGAAAACGACATCTCGAGAGGATTCTATGATTGTTCGGGCAACAAAGGCTGATCCCTTTAGGGGTTCAGCAACGATAAGAAGGGAAGTTTTTGGCAGCAGGCAAAGAGTATCCGCACGTACAATTCGTAAACGATTAAGTGATGCAAAATTATTTAGAAGAATCGCACGGAAAGTACCGCTCGTCAACAGGCAGTACCGATGAGCGAGACTGGATTTCGCTCGAAAGTATGGCAGCTGGACGGAAAATCAATGGAAAAATGTATTATTTTCTGATGAGTCAAAGATAAATAGACTGAGTTCTGATGGTAAACTGTAAGTGCGACGTCTTGAAAAGCAAGCGTTGAATATAATAAATACACCACAAAACAAGTAAAGCATGAAGGAGGAAACATTAAAGTTTGGGGATGTTTCTCTGGATATTGTGTGGGCCCCGTGAAAAAAATTCTAGATCAATTTAAATACAAGAACATTTTGGAAGAAACAATGCTTCCTTACGCTGAGGAAACGTTACCAGTGTGCTGGATATTTCAATATGATAATGAAATCACACTGCCCATTCTGTTAAAAATTTTCTATCCCATTGAAATTTTGTGGCGTGAAGTGAAGTAGAGCGAATCCGCTAAATCTAAACGAGTTTTACGATGCGTTTGTGGAATCGTGGAACCTTTCTATTGAATTTGAAATTTTCTATTGAAAATATTTCTATTGAAACTTGTCAAACTCTATAGCCTCGATGCCTCGTCAATGCAGTGCGGTAATTGCAAACAATGGTTATAGTACTACTTCTTACTTACTACTTACTTAAAAATTTATTTTTATAAACTACAGTTATACCTCCTACATTTACGGTAACTAACTTGTTGCTAAGACTTAACAACTAATCTAACGAGCTATAGTCTGTGCCAGACAAACGCGCATCGCTATACCCCCAGTATGCACGCCGAAACAGCGAACCGAAATATAAGCCGTGGACCCGTGGTGATAGAATTCTGTGTAAACAAACGTGTCCAGAATAGCGTGCAAGTGTCTCTTCCCTAGCGACACAAACGGCTAAAACTTAGGTAATTTATCGTTTTTTGGGATGAAAGGTGAAGAATGATAAATCATAATGAATTTTTACTTAAGTTATCACTTTAAGGAATAAAATTAAATGTGATTAAGTGTGTTATTCAATTCATTTAATTTTATTGTTATTTAATTTAATAATATTAGTTTCAGTTTGTGTTTTTAATTATTTAATCTATATTCTATACATACTATACAACCTTAATTTTTCTTAATACAAAAACAATTAAGGGTGGGTTCCACCCATGAAACTGAACAACTTTCCCCATGAAACCTATGTGCAAAAATGACAGAAAAAAAGGGATCTCCCATACTATTGTCGTCAGCTGATCGGACAGTTTTGTATGGGAGGTCGAATTTTTTTTGTCATTTTTGCACATAGGTTTCTTAGCGAAAGTTGTGCAGTTTCATGGGTGGAACCCACCCTTAATTGTTTTTGTATTAAGAAAAATTAAGGTTGTATAGTATGTATAGAATATAGATTAAATAATTAAAAACACAAACTGAAACTAATATTATTAAATTAAATAACAATAAAATTAAATGAATTGAATAACACACTTAATCACATTTAATTTAAAGCTGAAGAGTTTGTTTATTTGTTTGTTTGCTTGAACGCGCTAATCTCAGGAACTAATGGTCCGATTTAAAAAATTCTTGCAGTGTCAGATAGCCCATTTATCGAAGAAGGTTATAGGCAATAATTTGTTTAGGTACGGGTACGGGTAGTAACCCGTGCGAAGCCGAGGCGGGTCGCTAGTAAATAAAAAAAATAGGTTATTAAATTTTTAAATAAATAGGTTTCATACATTGTTTTCGGTACGAGCCGTTCCTAATTCTATGACCACAACTGTATAATATACAAATCGATCCTTTTATGGTACTTATCTGGTATTGAATATAATGTGATAATAATATTATTTTATAAAGAGGTTGATGTCACGGATTTTTTTAAAACAATGCCTCTGTAGCATTGTTTTTCCGTTTCCAAATAAGGAAATGGCCGCATACATGTCGTAAGGGTAAAAATAACTGTTCGTAACCGTATGACTGTTCTATGGGCAATGGCGGACGACTTCCGGTTGCCATTTAAAATTATCATTTTCAGAATAATGAACATGAAATCTTTGAATCACACACTACTGTAACATCTTTAGTAGTCAATTTTGAGATGTATTCTCCCTTTTTACAGATCTATATCGTAGTGAAATGAAAAATTATGTTCTTGGAATGTTACAAATAAACATTAATGCTTGTGTAATGTTAGTTAGTCATTGACGGGTTCGTGTAGTGTAGGGCCAACAAGTGACTAACAATTTGTTGGAATCTTGCTATAAGACATTTCCGATTTAAAACATGAAGTACTATCGTTTCCATTATTTAATGAGATAAGTCAACATTGATCCGTTTCGAACTACAGGTTCTAAGTTATTCGTTGCTTATAGTGCAAGGTTTTTTCATTATTCGATCCAATTATAGTATACTACAATTTGAATGAGATTGAAGCAGCATCACCTAGTAACAAACTTGTTTAAGTTGTGTTGTGATGAATAGTTTCAATTATCTCGCAGTAGTAGGCGATTTTACTTCTTTTCATCCTACTCGCACTAAAAAGCAATTCAGATGATCAGAGGAGAAGTTTAAACCATAAAATTACCCTCCTTTATTAGAAAGGTTTTCTTGACGAGACAGATACACAACACACTAGACCGTCTTAAAAGTTACGGAGATATTTAATTATAATTTTGTTTTATGTAAAGGTTAATAATTTAACAAGCATAAAGTTCAATATAAAGCTGCTTTACGTAGATACCAACCACAGATTAATTGTTGTGCTCTTCAACAAATGTTAACTATAATAGGTTTCACGTTCTAGTCATTACCTTTCAAGATTTACTGTTTTTTATTAATTAGCCACTCATAGGTAAAAAATACCTCTTAAAAACTGTACCCGTAATCAGTTACTAGAACAAAAAATCGAATAAAAAACTGTGAACTGTCATGAGCTGATTCATTATTAGATTTTTGAGGTTCGACCTAAATGACCTAAGTTACTTCGCACTTCGAACGAAGTGGTTAGAATAGAAATATACCAACAGTATTTTTTGTCGCAATGATTGTACAGTCATAGCATAGCTTTACGTCCGTTTTTGAATCACTTGATAGAACTACCCAAGCAGCACACAAGCGTTTACAACATTAATTTACCAGCTCATTTAGAACTTAAGGTCCTTTAAAAGACGTACAAGAGTGTCAAAAGATACTTTTATATTTATAAGAGGGATATTTGAGTTATTATACAGCTCAAGCTGTATAAAATTAGTTTTAAGGGATCTGCGGAATCTTAAGGTTTTAAAACAGATTATTAAAACTCTGCTATAGAACTTTAAGAGTTTAGTGACACTTTAAGCTAGCTTTATCGTTAAAGCTGTATAGAGGCTGGTTTTTGTATGTGATCACTTACTTACTACGGAACTAAGCGTTATTATAGTATCACTCGATACTTGTTTCTGTACAATGGTGTATGCAACCTCCATTATAAAACTTAATCTTATAGCGTAATTAGGCACTCTTGTAAATACAGTGGTTTTAAAACAACTGTCTACAAGAGTGCTTTAAAACTAAAAAAATAAACTACATCAATAGTACAGCTTTAGCCCACTTTACTGACAGAGTCGTCACGATTGCATCATAGTGTTTCTGAAGCTCGCATTTATAATGTGGAAAAAAAGAAAAAGATGGACGACAGACGACTTGAGAACCTCCTCCTTTTTCTACGTCGGTTAATAACGAAATATAAATAAATCAAATGACAGTAATTATTTATAATATTTTAAATTTGACAACCTACAGTTAAGCGCCAATTCCATCGACGTCCAACGAAGGTTCTGTAGGAAAAACAATAATTGGTGTCGAATGTTTGAATTTAGTTAAAACTTTGGAACCTGATTAACAACGTAATAATAATGATGACGAATTTTCAAAAAATATGTAGTTTCGCCAGTGAATAAAAGAATGGGCTACAGAAAAAAATATATATTTATTTAACCGCCTTTGTGGTCTAGTGGCTAAGCCACCGGTTTTAGTCCAAGAGGTCCCGGGTTCGATTCCCAGCGGGGTGTACATCTTTGTGGTAGGGCTGTTAAGTCCGCCTGGCTAGCTACCACCATCTTATCTAAGTCTGTCGCCATAACAACGATGTTTATAGCATTGTTGTGTTCCGACAGTTTGAGATAAGATAGCCAGTTCCTCTGTGGTTGAGGATTCCGGGTGAAGCGCGCTTCCACCTTCGGCCTTATCGTCACTTACTATCAGGTAAGATAAAGGCCAAGCGCTAACCCGTTGTGGATTAAAAAAAAACTCAAATAGCTCTAAACGATTTAGCGCCACATGACGCTAGAACTATTTTAGGTACTATCAAACAAATACATATCAAAACGATTGAACAAGGTTGAACAATGTTTTAACTAAAATTACTTTAAATTTCAATTTTGTTGGTCTCCCAATATTTAGAAGCTCAAATAAAGAGTTTTGGCCAACTTTGTCAACTATATTTAAAAGACCAGATATTAAGCCGTTTGTAATTGGAATTTATTTTGGTGTTGGAAAACCAAACAAATTGACCAATATTTAGATGATTTTGTGTACGAAATGGAACACTTAATTAAAAACGGGATATATATAGAAAATGTGAAAAAGAAAGTATCTGTTGCAATAACATGTTTTATTTGATTAAATGTTATTTTGATTGTCTGCAAGAACATTTATTGTTTGTCTAATATATTATTTAGATTATCTAAAATTTATTTTAGATAATTTTCAATCTGATTTACTTCGTGATCTTCTGGGTTTGAAAAGAGGTTTGAGATTCAAACTCATTACGATGGGGGTCGACAGAAATTGTTGCCAGCTCGCACTCGTCTATATATTGAATAACATATTTTTCAGCAGTTGTCACTTCTGGAAGTATCTGTGTGAATATTGTTGCAGTAGGTGAAGTTAATGATTTCTCTTGTTGATTAACAATCTGGAACCAATCGTAGAATAAATTAAATATTATATTTTAATTTTTAATTACCACTTGAAATTAAATTACATTTCATTGTTCAATTTTTAAAATATAACTCAGGGATAATCAATTCTTACACGGATCTCTAAACAGAATTATAATTTCTCTACCCAGATCTCATATACAGCCTAAATAATAAAAAAAACACTAATAAAGCTGGTTAAAAACTAAGAGATGTATTATGCAATCCATATCCGCCGTAGTACAGCTAGTAAGACTTTAATACCCTCCTAATATTATCTAAGCTGTATAACAAAATGTCGCCATTTTAGAACGAATGAATAAAGATATTCAAATATAATTAAACCAATGTTTGTTAATAGTTTGAACCGTTTCATGATTATCAGCTACAAAATTTTGTCGCTGTGTCCTACAATCTATTATTTTAAATATAATTTATATTATAACCTTAAAAACAAACACTTACTTACCCGTGTTTAATAATCTTCCTTATGTTTTTTTTAGGTTTTACTGGCGCGTTAAAATATTGCCAATAACCAACCACACATTGACAATAAAATTGGATTTGCACTTTGTTTTACCAATTAACACCATTAGATTCCTAAGATTTATCAATACTTGGGATTGCACTTTGAAATATGAACATCATACGTCAAAATTATTGTATTATTCTTGTACGACATGTTTCTCTTTTATTTTCATAATTTTCTAATTCACTTATAACTCATATTTTAAACTTTTATCTTTATAAAATATTATTTGGAGTGTAGTTGCTTTTCCTTACACCGATTAACATCTCTTAAACAGCTACTAAACAGCTTCTGCTTTGCTTCTACAGCTACTATACAGCTATACTAACGCGAAAAGATTTGTAATATGGGCCCTTTTTGAGCTAATAAGGTCTGTATAATCGCTTATACAGCCTATTTACAGCCTCAATATGCAGCTGTAAGTATAAAAATAAGTTCAAATACAGCTTTTATACAGCTTGATATGCTACTTGGGTATGCATGTGTCTATACTACCGAAAGAAATTAAATACTTAGATCCCTTTTTTTTGTCTATATCCGTTAACAGGTGGTAAGTAATACACAAACTGCATGTTCAATAATATTTTAAGACTTTAAGAAAAGTCTGTCTCAGTGGCCAGTGTATACGCACGATACACCTAAAAATAAACCCGGTTAGAAGAATAGGTTAAAAAATCAAACGCAAAAATTTATGCAAAAAAAAAAACGATTTTTACAACATATAGCTTAGTGGTGCCTTGGTGCTGAACGTTTTAAACTTTCGATCATAGATAATTGAAATTTTAAACAGCAAAATATAAACAGGCAAGAATGAAATCGGAAAAATAAAGTAAGCAAAATTAAAAGTGCAGTACCATCCAACCAGATTTGAGTCAGAAAAGGGTTTATGCCCCGTTCTCCCCATGTGCTATTGTTCATGTGGGAAGGACTGAGCTGTAGTACGTTTATAGACAGATGATGATGATAAAAATTTGCGTGAGTGAATTAGTAATTAGACAGAAAAAATAATTGGGCGGTAACCAACGCATGAGCAAGTACTCAATCGAAACGAAGTAGGTTCTTTGCAAACAGTGTAGTAGTAAGATAAACAGGTCTATTAATAGTGATATGAAACTTATCTCCTTTGTATACCTACCTACATATAAACATCTTGTAAAAGAATTAAAATATTTATTAAATATACCCTGGGGATCTAAATATCCTACCAAAGCAAAGTAGCATAAGCCACGATTACATTATTTGGTGCTTGTGTTATTTACGTAGGTACTACTAAAACCGCCCAAGAGATAGTATTTGCTTAGATTGTCTGTCCACAATATAACAATACAAAATTGTGATTGAATAAATATAGACATCAGACAGGTAAAGGTTAATTTAAAATTAAAATTACCACTTAAGACCATAGTGAAAAACTAACTACGTGAGCCCAATGTATCTATTATTGACTCATTAATTTTAGACACATCACAATTTAGTGCGGAAGGCGAACCTATACAAATGGCCTCGACAAAGCAACATGTTGCGCCACAGATATTTTCAACTAATATCCCAACCTACATTAACATTTTCAACGAGAGTATGAAGGCGTACATTATATTGAATAATAATAAACTAGTCTCAGTAGTTTAGGCATCGTGTCAGGCAGTCAGTCAGTCAGTCAGTAAGACAATCAGGATTTCGCGGAGTATGACACATTTTTTTGTTATTCGCTGTTATGAATTTTTGGAGCTTAATTTCTATCTTCCTATTTTCCTCTTGTCGATTGTTTTTTTGATGTTTGTTTGATTGTTTTGTTTCGTGGGTTCATCCACGGAGCAATGTTTAATTATTGTATAATTTTGTACTGGAAAGTTTCTGAACGGATTTTTAAAATATTTTAACAAATTTATTTTTTCAAAAATAGTGTGTTCGTTCACAATAGTATGAAAATGACAAGAGAGAAATGTACGAACGTTCTTTTCCATTCTCCTTTATAAGCCCATGACTATAAAAACTGCCGGAAAATCACCGCGTTGAAGCACGTGACTTATTTTTTAGCAATTTTTTACCAGCTTTTTCAATGTTATTGTTTTCCAACTTGTACTGTGCCGTTTGTTATACATATATTGTTTGAACAATATAAATTGATTCTATTCTAAAGTTGTCTTCGGCGAATAAAACAGCAACTTATTGGCGCCTCTTTAGGTTATCAATCGGGTCGCGACTCGGAACGCCCTGTCTCTTGCTTGGTATTCGATTCGCGTCATACCTCGCGTAATTTTACCTACACAGACTATTTGTATATGGTGTGGTGTGCTCGACCGCAGTACATTTCAGCCTGTTCACAAGGAACCACTGTTCGTAAATGACTAATATATTAAAAGTGATGAAAATAACGAACTTATGGATCATTTTTGTTGTTGTGATGTGCCGCTATTGTGACTTGAAATTTGCTGTGAGAGCGTCTGTGATACGAGAGTGTGAATGTTTGAGTATAAGCTCTACTGAAATTACGAATAGATGTAGGTTAGTATATTTTCGTTATATAAATGAGAGGTTCCTTGATGGTTTTTTAAAATGTGCAATAACGGTTTCTGTATCTACAAGACGTGTAATGGTCCACAAATCTTCAACTGTAAACTGACACATCAACTGTCATTATTGTAGTTTTTTCTGTTGACTTAGTAACTGCACTGTTTAACCGCATGCAGGACTTTAAGCGTTTACAACTGTAATTGCAAAAGTGAATCATTGCAACACCCATTTGTCACATTCCTATTATTTACTATTTATGTTTCCTACAACTAGGTATATATGGTACAAGTGTAACACTGTAATTGCTTACATCATGCGCTTTTAGAAAAATAAAGGAATTAATACTACAAACTTAACTATTACTTCATAATAAACTTTATTATCTCTGAAATTAAATGGCTTGTTCTACTACGACATGGTTAATCAAAGCCGGTTTTAGCTTTTTAGAGGCTCCCTCGGGTGCTCTGTTCTCTATACTGAGCTCCTAGGTAAATCATTCCAAGAGAATTCAGAAAAATTTGGCCACATACAAAAAAAAATACTTTGTGATAATAATTGCCGTAGTACGTAACGTATTATTAATTCTTAAATTAGTACCAACTACTAAACTGATATAGCTTTAAGTATTGGTAAACAGAACAATTATTCCATTGAATCCGACGATAACGAAGGAGTGGCAAACGTTTTTATTTATTTACAGAACTGCATATTAAAATTTTGTTATCAACACGAACTTGATATCTTATGTTGGGCATTCTATGTAGTTAGATAAGTGAAACCGTCATTCACGTGAGAACTGCCCCATTCACAGACACTCATGTCCCTTACCACGAACATGCGTTCTTGTTAATTTTGTGAATACGATATCGATATGAGTAACGATGTTAAAACTGTCTACACGTCGTTATAAGTAATGCTATTTCACCGGTGCCTTGAAATTACTCTGGTTATATTTATCGAGAGAGCGCCGTCAACTCAACGTTAGTACAGACTACAGATACAGAATTTCGCTTCCTATCCGCACATGCTTTGAATGAAGCAAGTAGCGTTAGTAATCCTGGTGAATTCTTTGTCTGTGACGCCGAGCCGGTGAGAACAATGAAATATTTCAACACTCTGCAGTTCAGTTTAAATCTAGCGTTGAAATTTCTAACAAACTCAATTTTCACAATAATGTTGTTGTTGTTTTTGTTGCTACACATGTCAGTTACGTAACTTCATACCAATTGGAAGAGTATTCCGGATATCGAGTCTAATTACAAGAGCTATTGTTCCACATAGTGGCATGTAATAAATATCTTGAAAAATTGTTTGATAAACTATGTACGTAAACTTAACTGAAACACTATCTATATCTATGAACTCAAATTTAATAATCTCAGTATATCCCAAAACTTGTCAAATGAATATTTTTTTGAAGAGCGCCACGATAATGAATGTTTACGTTTAGTAGTTACGACTACTTACGACAGTGTCAACAATGAAGATGTTATATTTTATAACAGTAGTCGTGCTTAGTAGGGGTTTCATTAATGCTCAGTAATGCGACACGCATCTACCGGTAGGTTTATTTAGTCTAGCCATGTCCGGAAATACGCGTCTGCAAATTCCTCAGGACTTACCAAGTGTACGGTGGCAATGTCATTGGGAGACATGCGTGCATGCATTTCAATAATGTATAATGATAATCGATGCGCCATTTAGATAAATAAGTAGAGTTATGATAAACTAGCGGCCCGCCTGCGACTTCGTTCGCGTGAACACCCAGAACTCCGTGACGAATTCCCAAGAAAAAAAACTTTGATACAAACCTTGTTTTTTTTTATAATAGAAGGAGGCAAAGAAGCAGGCGGGTCACCTGATGGAGAGTAATCCCCGCCGCCCATGGACACCCCCGCAACACCAGAGGAATCGCAGATGCGTTGCCGGCCTTTAAGCAAGGAATAGGAATTGTGAGGGGGGGGGGGGGGGAGGGTCTCCGGAACCCTCACTGGCCGGACGAAACACAACAGCACCAAGTGCTATTATTTCACGCCGGATATTCGTGAGAGGGTGGTATTACCCCGAGCGAGCCGGCCCAATGCGTGCTGCAACGCAGCGTGGCACTACCACTCAGTCAAAATTGTCCTGACAATAAGAAATACCACGAAAAAGGATTAACCAAATAGGTGCAGCCGTTCCGAAGTGATGCGCGAAAATACATTCGTGGCAAATTTTTTTTTATATGTATAGATTCAAGTGTCTTAAAGTTTTCCATCAGAACCTTCCAAGTAATTATGTAACTTTTTCATAATAATTACCACACTCTATCTAAAATTCCAAACTTTGTAAGAAAGGTGTTTACCCACAGAAATATATCAACATATATTTCTGTGTGTTTACCTAATCTAAATAGGAAGCATTTACAGCCGAAATGATTGATGTAATGCATTTGTGTGAATCGTCCGCTAATGCTAAGTTTTGTGTGAATTGTTCCTTATTTTATAATGGTCAGCAACTCAGCAGAAGTCATCGCTCTATATTTTTAAGCGTCTCCTTAAGCTACACTTTAGTAAGCTGGAATTATTTTTGCGCTTTATATTTTAACTTCGGCTTATGTGTGTCGCATTTTTCACTTAGAAAAAAACCTGTTTATTAAAAGCAACTTTTCCTAATCGCTCGATAGATACTGCAACCGTTATACAAATATGAATTTATTTGCATTCAATTGTGCAATTATTTAAGATATATTTGACAATGATTTCTTCTAATGCGTTCACAAGGTTTGATGATGCGTCATCCTCGCAATGGTACCCGATTAGATGTATCACCTAATATCTGTTACATTTAAAAGGCCTACTCACTATCTTTCAACTTCAGTTGTTACTGGACTATGTCGAGCGCTACATTTTATCTTGACAGTGATTTCTATGATATCTTTTTTGTTTGTCTGTCATGTCTTTTCATGTAATCAAGTAAGTTTGTTTTTTTTAAAGATATTTTTTGTTATTGTATTGTCGCGTAAACAGGAAGGCGTGGTTGTTTTCCTTGTTATTTTTTTATGGTTAAACGATAATAGATTTACAATGACGGCAAACATTGTTATTTAAAAATGTACTATTAAGATCATCTAACGTACTGTACATAACAAGGACGATAGTTATACATACGTACCAACACTACCACAGATTTAATACACTACCAACTAACTTCAAACCTCTGTAAAAATTCTTTGATTAAGATTTTTTACACAGTCGTATAGCGACTCGCTATAATAGTTCCGAGTTAGGTACTTTAACCCTTTCGAAGGCAATGGATTAGTTAATTTGTGGTAATGGCAGCTATATTGCCACAAATATAAAACCTTATACTCTTGGAATAAAATTGAAATGCAATTAAAACTTTAACTGTACTGCCTGTAACAGGGTTAAAAGAAAACGGGACGAGAGAAGAACAATACAAGTTTAAAGCAAAAAAAAATATAAAGTCTCTTGAATTACCTTACTATTGTTGGTAAACAATGGACACTTAGTTCATAATTATTGTCTAAAAATGGATTAATCCTCAGACAAAAACACCAATTATATAGGCATCGTTTTCAGGGAAAAAACACACACACACACCCACACCTTCCTTTTTCCTTGTTATAATAAAATTATGATTCAATCCTCTATAATCTATGAATAAAAGAGAATTTACAATTTTTTTATCCCGTGTTTGTTCAATACAACATTTTTTTAAGAATAAAGAATAACATAATTTTATTCGCCTATGCAATATTGAGTTTTAGTTTAATGACATTTTTCAACTGTGTCGTTTCGAAAACATGGAACCAATCTCGTCTCCTTATTCTAACTTCTTAAGTTATAAGTAATTATAAAGTGTCTATATCGTGTACAATTAAGCAAACTATTCTATTCTATCACAGCTGATATCTATTATTGAATACTTATGTGTTGTCCCCAGGGAGGTGGCGAGTGCTTGGGGCTGCCGCGTGGGCCCGCCCGACCAGCCGGCGCCGGCCAAATGCGTGCAGAGCCTCTTCAACGACATAGAGTTATACCCCACTAAGACCCAGGGTAAGACAACCTTAACGTAGTAAACATGAGTTATAATTTAACCTATTGTCTGTCACGAAGACTCTAGAGTTTGTGTCTGGTATGTATAACCACAGTCTACCGCCTAAGGTAAACACAGAATAAAAACGCGTTGAACAGGTGAGGGGCGTGGGCCAATTAATAGCTAGCAAGTGTTTTATTGTAAGGTCAAATACAAACATTTGTTGCGGCCCAGTCTTTCTTATTGGGTCTGCACCGCGCCTTCACTGCACGAACGAGTGGTAGCGTCCGCGCTTTCATGCTGAAGAACAGTTTGTAAAAAATATATTTTTGAATAGTATGAATGAAGATAGCTGCCACTAAAATTTAATCCACTGTGGCGGTGGACAGAAAAAAGTGGAAAGAAGGAGGGGAGGCCTTTGCCCTGCAGTGGGACAGAATAGGCTGACAATAACAATAATAATAACAACAATTTTGGCTAGGCACACATTTAAGTACGTTCTTCTTGCCATACAAAAAGAAAGTAAAGTTAGTTCGAGAAATCAAGGAAACATTATCGCCACAGTGATTTATTAAGATAGCCAAATTGTTTTTCTTAATAACCGTCCCTACATCTTTTCCATGTTTTATTAGCTGTCACAAGCACGCCTCTGGAACAGTCATTGATATAACATAAGCCCTACGATAAAAAAAGTACCAAAATGAGCATATTATACATAAAGGATATAATAAGGGTCTTAAGTACAGAACGGATTGGTAGGTACCTATTCAAAGTTAGCTAAAACTTCTAAAATTCCTAAACTATTGGTAAAATCTAAAAAGTGCAAGCACAGAATAACTAAGTGCAAGCAACTTTTTTAGACATTGTCTTTCAGCATAGTTTTGTGGTACAGCAGAATATTGTAAATAAAAATAATCTCAGTAATTTACATTCATATCTCAAATTACGAATTTTATCTGGACCAGATTATGTTTTTTTTTTTGTAATGTACCTGCTAGGTAATAATACGCAGCTTTTAGTAGAAGGTACGCCTATCTAGGACGTAGGTATAATTTGTTCTGTTATCAAAGTTGGTAATGACTAAAAATAAGTAGCCTTATTTACCTATACATATCGAACCATGATGTAAGCTCGAGATAACGAGTGTTATTGTGCGTGTGGCACTGTGGACCAGCATAATGTATGAATAATTTAACTCGTGGTAGGTAACATGATTTCATTGACAAGGAATTTTGGGCAGCTGGAACTGGAAGCGTATGTGATGTGACTACAAAATAAATGAAATTCATACATCTATTGTGCACGATAAAGTAGAAAAAGAGTCAAACTGAAGTTCATGATGTTGTCTCTTTTCATTATGTACTTGATAGGTTGAATTGCCACAAATCGATGCTTTCGAGAACTAAACTGGGTTTAAAATATAAGTTTTGTCGAATTAAAATTAGTTAGACTAACTCTGGCGTTGTACGTAAGAAATATAAAAAAAATCTAGCTAAAATTGGTTTGTCAAAGACATTACAATAACCTAATTGAAAGAAGCTTTCTGTATGTAAATCAGAAGAATTGTAAAACATAACACAATTTATGAACCAATTAACAAGTAAAATTATTAGAAAAAGAACAATTACTTCGGAAACAAATGACGATGAAAGTCATCGCCCCAAACTGTTCCATAAAAACGTAAGTTTTTAGCGAGTTTTTAAATTTTAGACTTTCAAGATACTTACGTTATTTTAAATGCATATAATGCACAATAATCTGTAAGCCAGTGAGTAATTGAATGCTGCTAACAAGTGATTGTGTGCCGTCCAGGAAGTCTGCGTCGAGATAAATATTTAATATTTTGTCTATAAGACTGTGCAACCGTTGAGTTCACTCATTATAACCTCTGATGAATGTTTCATCCGATGAATGAACTATATAACACGACGACGTCATCGCCCTGTACGCATAGTTGAGTAAATGTCAATATTATATACCAATGAAAATGACGCGAGTTACGGTTCCGCGTGTAGCCATCAATTAATGCTCCGGCAAATGGATGTGATGTGATGCATTGCACCCGTGCATTTCATAGATAAAAATTTATTGCATTTAGTTAGCTATCAGCGATCTGTTAATTAACGGCGAACTGCCCGTAATAACATAGTAGTGCGTTTGATTGAAGATGCTGATTATTATTTGTTATCGTTCCAACGAATGGGGGAATTTCTCATATTTTAAACCTTACGTAATAATTTGTTTTATATATTGCGTCAAAACAGGTAGTAGTTAGATACTAGAAAGAGATTAGTTGTTATTGATTTGATACTGACAGTTCTTAACAACGGCCCACCGATGAACCGACTGACACATGTTGGTTGGTGCTAGGCTATTATATTACGGCTCAAGAAGCTTTCGAACAAGAGCTAGAGCTCGGTAATTTTCTTAACCCTTCCGAAAAGCTAAGCAGTATGTATGAGATCACGAAGCTATGTTGATTGATCCACGTTTTCTTAGTTTCAATCCAAGCATCTATCCTTTCTAGCATCAGTAGACTGATGCTTCTTCTGAAAAATATTTCCATACTTACCTACTCTACTGAAGCGTTGGTTGAATGCTCTAAGACTGAAGCAGCTAATATCTGCCTAAGTAAAACCTCCATGGTTGATCGTTTATGAAGACTTGTTTAAGATTCTATTTTATCCATTAGCGGCTGGCGGCTAAGTCCTCTTATAAAAACTATGATTTATAATAATTAAGAACACATCTGTTTTACGTATCACCGTTTAAGACACAAGCATACCTCAACCAGTCGGCAATCGGTATCTCCAAAGCTCAATCTCTAGAATATGTCACACTATAATTATATCATACTACGCTATATTATGTCGTATAACAATTTACGGGCCTGTGAAGTGCAGTTGGCTACGCCTCTTTGTTCTATTAATTACTACTGCCATAAATCGTCACTAAAGTCAACCTACGAAACCTTTTGTTAATAGCTAACAACACTTTGAATAGTATTTTATGGTGTTTTAGTTGCTTTTCAAAAATACAGCATTTAAATGCACGTGTACGAAGTATTGCAACATTTACAGCATTTGTAGCGGTATAAATTGTTGTGATATTGCTTTAGAGATTAAAAATAAGTTGGTAATGTGTGGACATAATGTTTCGGTTACATTGCGGTTCATAGTAAACTTTCATTAAACTTCAAATGTTAAAGTAATACGTTACTTTTGAAAACCATATTTAAAATGTCGCGTAATATTCGAAAAGTGCGCAGTAAAATTATGTGACACACGACATAGATCAAAACATTTGTAGATATTTTGTGTAAACATGCGATACTCGTATGATATATTTTGTATTGCACGTCGGTATGCTTACTATTATCTTACATAGGTAAGTACGTTACTTCCATTCTGTTATACGTAAAGGCAAACTCTATCCTATGAAAAAAAAACGTCATATTATAAATTCAAGAAATAATCCTGCATTTTTGCAATATACTCGTAGCACTAATGACTTTAAATGACTAATAACGTCAACATCGCTAATAACTTCGGAAATAGGTAAATATCAAAGGGGAGTAGGTACTGACTGTTTCATATGTTTTATGTCATCACCGCCAGACACAAAGACGCCGATGCTTAAGTCTGTCTGTATGAAGTCATTTTTGATAGGTAGTGATTCCTCTACTATAAAATCCTTTGTTACACCGACTCCATTAGTCGAGTCATTCATATTAATTGCGCTCGAGACGATTCTGGCTTACATGTAGGTATATGTCGTCGCAGGCAAATTGTATTATTCGGCATTTTACAAACGGCGCCGTCCGTTTGCAAACGCTCGCTGTTTTGTAAAATGCCGAAGGCAAATTGATGATCGTATTCATATGGCCAATAGTCATAATAATATATTAGGGTAAGTAACCATGGTTTAAGATACAATAGGCTGAGCGAAGTGTGCCGCGGTAGCGACCGGTGAAGCACCGGAAATTAGTAGTTTTTTTAAGATCCTTATTCCGTCACTCCGATTGTCTTCCCTTATTTTTTTTCTTCTATATTGTACATAATTAGGTACCGTTCTTTTTACAATCAAATAATCTATTCCAGCAATATTATTTTGCATACCAATAATACTTATTCCGCAGCGGAGTCCGATGAACGCCAGTTTTCATGGACACTTTGGTATTTTTTACGTGACGAGGCATTTTACAATTTGCCTTCGGATTTTACAATTTACCTTCGGCATTTTACAAACTAGCGAGCGTTTGCAAACCGTCTGTTTGCAAACGCTCGCTAGTTTGTAAAATTTTGTAAAATGCCAAATTATGCAATCTGTCTGCGACATTTAAAATACAGCTCATTATTATTGTTATTTCACTAATCTACGTTTACATCCTCGTCCGCAGTCCACTGGTTAGACCCGAAGGTTCAGCATTTGTTTCCCAAATATTGTATTCGGTTGGTAGGTAGGGTCCATTGTCCTTCTCCAATAATATTACATTTTCAAATTACATTCGCAAAATATTACATTCGCAAGATATTATTTTCGCAAAATATTGCAAGTACAAGTGAACAAAAAATAATTTTATTTTCTAAGTGAACTTAAAAAAATATTTTTCAACAAAAAATATGTCTAAAACTGTTAGCTTTGTTAATGTTTAATGAACAAACATTATGTAACGAAGACAATAGCTTTAAACATTATTTTAACGTTATTTTGTTTGTGTTACAGTCTTTCATTATTTTTGATATTTTTCTATCTTTCTCAATATATTTGGCAGATCGTTTTTTGTCTACGCAGTTTTGCTCTAACTCTAACTGGATAGCAGTCCGGCGTGCTACCCATATCCACCATCTTATTTGACTCTGCTGCAATAATAACAACGACGGTAGCCAGTTCCTCAGTGGTTGAGGATTTTAGCCCTCCGGGTAAAGTTATGTGGAAATCCAAGCATTTCCCCGCTATGGAATAAATAAAATAAAGGTACCTATTTCATATCTCTAAGATCGAACCGGACTGCTTAAAAAAAATTACATTTCCGTGTAATAGGAACTTTGCACGTACGATTACAATCATCTAATCGCGACCGCGCGCATACGGACATTGGCATTGTGTGATCATTGTACCGCTAATCGGCTACAGGTGCGCACTCTAACACTCGACCCATGATCTCACCCATTGCTCACTAATGATGACCAATGCTGACTTCACCACCAACGCAGAAACGGACATTACCCCCCGCTAAAGAGCACAATCGACGCTATTTGTATTCGCTTTATGTATTCTGTATAGAAACCGGTGGGCGGTGATTGTTCTAATGGGAAAATGATAATGGTGAAAACTTGACGTGAATATTGAAGGCGTCCTACATTTTTTTCGTATACAGCTACCGTCTCGTTTAAGTTGCACAAATTCGGCGGCATTGTTAAAAATCAGGTTTAGCTTCGACTTTTTAAAATATGCGAATGACAATCTGAGCTTTGTATGAACTGCTTTCAACAGATCTGCGCCTTTTTGCTTTTTAATATTATTCCAGTTTTTTCTTTCTGTCTCTCTGTAGAAACAATGGGAAGTGTAATGAATGATACTCAAAATTGAGAAAATAGTAAAGTTGAGTCTTTTTCAGGAGTGTGTATCTCTGTAATTGAAAAATAAAACGATTTTATATCTTTGTGTCTCATCAAATATTGCTTTGTTTCTAAAAGTCATATCATTATCATAAATAAAGTATCTAATCCTATATTATCCTTCGTATTATTTATTTAGTTGGTCTAAGTTCATACAAAAAAGTTGGGTTATTGTTTGTTTACTGCTAAACGCTAAGGCTCTTCAGGCTTTCCAGTCTGAACTCTCACGTTCGGGTAACGGGTTGGTGACCCTAGTCAAACCGGCTTGGGGCATTGAAGTAGCAAGTGTATTCGATGCTTGTATGCAATGTATGTACGCAATTATGGCAGAGAATATATATTATGACGAACTTGAAAGTTTGTAGTGGAAAATAAAGAGTTGTAAGATAAGACATAAATTACAAGAGCAGCAGGCTTTTATTTCGTTCGTGATTATAATACAAAACAAACAGAAATTGAGTTTACAGTTTAAGAATGAGCTAAGAACTACTGATCCATTAAAAATAACACTCGTTGATCGTAAAAAATATTTTTTTTATCTGAAGGAGAATCTTAATTCAATAATATATACTTTTATACATAAGAAATAAAGAGACAAAAGTAAATAAACTTCGCTTTCGCTGTTTTTTCGATTGCTGAATCGTCCCAAGAATGTGGAGATTTTTACTATAGTTTGATACATTCTCGACAATCAATGACGACGCGAGATGCTTAATGCTTATTGATTTATTATGGAATTGCGAAAATGGGTTTTCTTAACTGCAGAACCATGAAATCGTGGCGTTACAGCGCCTGGCTAAATTTACCAGAATGTTCTTATTTAAAATCAGAAACGGTGGACAGTGTCCACCTCTAACATTTTTAAAGAAATTAGCATTTTTATGTATCAGTGATTGCAGCAGTTATAATCTCCCACTGTTCCAACTTGTGTTGTGTGCAAGTACATATACTTAGGGAAGTAGTTTGTATCTGCGCGTAAACTTATTGTCCTGTTTACAAATATCTCCGCCTCCGCAAATAAATCTTCATAGCGTATTGTCGTTTATTACTTCGTTACGCTATCTACGCCTTATCTTATTGTTCATCTATTTTTATTTCGCTATGAACCGGTTGATTAATGCGTACGACTTGTAAAGCGGTTCCCTAATTGTCTTTGTTCGCGTGCCCACGGGCCTTTGTGCGCGTGCTCCGTTTAGAGTTCCGTCATCAAATGCTACAACAATTAATGCTTCTAAAGTTGGCATAGCTTGTACTAAACCTTTGACTGATTGTGAGTTACTGTTTTATAATATGTAAGCTTTGCATTGATATTGAGAAAAGGTTACATGTTAAGTGTTTTCAAATAATTTAACTGAAACTTCAGATCTTTCGTCTAAAACGGAATGCATCGTTTATAAGTAATTTGACAATTAAAATCAATCTTGAGACGAGCCCTGTCAAGGGTTTGAAAGATAAAGCTACATTTATCGAGAAGTGTTCGTGTTTACGTAGGAAGACAATATTTTTCACATTTTCACATTCTCGCAATTCAATACTTGCAATTTTAAAGCATTTGTTGCGATATAACCCCCCCAAAAATTCTGGAAAACGTGTCTAAGTGTAATACTTACTTAATTTGTAACTGTTTTTTTCTATCCTTTTGTATAATATATATTGTATAATAGTATATATTGCCTCAATATTACTGATTTATTCCTACTTTATTAGTGTTTCGGAATTTGTGGAACGAAATATGAATAATACAACTGACCACCTGCTGTGTAGGTCAGTGTTAACGTTAACTAACTTTAAATGTCTAACACAGTTATTTGTAGTGGTAAAACAATCTCAGCATATTGCGTTTTTTCACAATGATCACAGTAATTTCATACAGCCGAGACAGTAAATTGACCAATTGCGATTGTACTCGTACACCGCTAGAGATAATTTGAAGTTGGTTTTGTTTGCGTAACCAATTCGATTAGCGGCGATGATGAATGATGAATTTATGATTCATGTTCAATTCAATGCGAAAAATGTGAAATTATTTACCACTTGTTTGGTGTAGTAGGTACGTACTTTACTAAAGATTATTTCTATAAAATTCCAATGAATGAAAAGGGGTCTCCTCTTACAATGATTCTCTAGCAGTAACTTGATAATATAGGTTTAGTTAATAATAATGGAAGTAATGTTAAGATGCATGCATGCATACCACAGACTATTGCAATTCGCAATACGGATACCATGAGTACTGCGTAATAACTAATAGACTATTTCCTATTTTGTGGTATTGGTAATAGTAATTATCTAATAAAGTATAAAAAACTGTTCTTTTTTAATATTCATTACTTAGTTGAAAAATGACTCCGCTTCTTATGATGTAAGCGGAAGTCCAGATGCAAAGAGTCCAGATACGAATAGTCCAGATGCAATTAATCCAGATGCAAAGACAGATTTGTGCCAAAGTCTTGACCTTGCTAAAGCTGCTTTTTCACAACTCGTTTAAATAAAATACCTCATGTTGCATGAAGAAGGTAACTGGGACTGAATTTAGTTTTTTGGTTTGTAAATTACGACAAAGAAATGATGCACATTTCTTAGTTAGTAGGTACTAAGTACTTTGTCGATATTATCATAAATAATAACTTTTTATTTGTTTGCAGTATTTGAAATGCTGGTGTGTGCCCGGCAGTGCGCGCGTCGCAAGTCGTTCACACTCACGTTCGGCGAATTCTGCGTGTTCGCCGCAGAGCTGCGCCGCTGCTCGAGGCAAGCCAGGCAGTGAGTAGACACCTTTACAATACAAGTTTAAGTACTTATATACATACTACATATACTCGCGACTATTATTCTGAAAGAGTAAGTCAGAGACTAGGCAATGAGGACAGCAAAAGCAGTGAAAGTCCCAATGTGTAAACTCCACGACCCTCTTCACTGTACATAGAGGCGTGCTGAAGGTTTCAGAGTAAGGCAACATTATTTTCTTGTAATTTTCAACAGTTAATTACGTATTTTTTATTCGGGGGGGGGGGGGGTTGATCACAGCCATGCGCGCAGCGTCTACGTGTCGCTTAGAGAATCGCGTAGCTGCAGCACATGTGCTCGACGTGGTCGTCAGCCCATCGCCGCTTTATGCTGTTGGATGTACCTAGGTGCATTAGTGCGTTTGTCGACACAAGAAAAGAGACTCGTTGATAGTATACTTTTACGAGCCGCCACCACATAGCTTTAAAAATAAAACAAAAAATAACTATTAAACCTCGCCGCCTGTATGTCTGTGATCACCTCTTTGCATGACACTTTTTTCTTAAATTAACCTCCCCCGCTCATCTAACCTAATACGGAACCTATAGGATGTGTATTAAGTGTTGCCAGGCAGACATTTTCATTTGCTTTTGAAGTTAAAAGTTTGGAAGTAACTGTACAAGGTTGGTACGATCAATACCGTGTTCTAAGTTGGTTATTGTATCACTTCGGAGTTATTGATTTGTCAATAGGGTTACAACACAGGAACGTCGCTATTAACTGTCTCGTAATTTTACCCTGAGACCAATTACTATGAGGTAGTCGTCAGAAAATAATACATTGCCGTTACCTTACCTGACTTTAATGGATGATTATGTTTTAGTCTACTTTCTCCATTTGTAATGTAGTAGGCACACAATATATATTTGGTAATAAAAATTCTAAAGATACTATTATATTGATAACAACATCTGCAATGCGCGAGCTGTTTGCAAAATAAAGTTCCATTAACGTCATATTTGACGATAATGAAATCTAATCTATAAAAGTGGGTGTAAAGAAAGTGCCAAGTCGATTAGAGATTATTGATGCTATGTCTGTTACTGATAAGAAAAACATTATTAAAATAATTGGTAGTCCCGTTTTATTTGCTCCATCATAAAGCTGCTTTGTTAATGAGAAATTATGCACTACTTCATCACTTTCACAAATTCCGCATAGATTACTCATCTCGACAGATACAATTTCTAATGTGTTACGTAATACAATAGACAATCGTATCAATGAAGTAGGTATCACGGTCACCGAAGTATTTGAAATGGCTAACGATATACAAAAAAATATGTTTAATTTAATGGATGAGATCATTCATTACCTCTGAGACACGACCAGTTGGCTTGTTGCGAGTTATTGGCCATCCGACATATCGATCGGGCACATTCAATTATTCTTAACCCATTATTACAATTAATATCTTGCTTCTAACCTCACCATGCACGATGTACATGCCGAGAACGTGCCCTGAATATCATGGCTTCGTGACGTCGATTACGTCAGCCCGGCCTAACAATCCGGAAAGCAACCCGCTTTGTTGTGTAGTTACGTCGGCCGATTAATAATCTCAAACGTCTCTCTTACATCTCTCTAAGCATCGTAAGTTGGCAAACTCCAGTTTTTCCGTGGATGCAAATGCACAATCACGCCGCCTGACATGTTGTCTCAGCGGATACATAAATAGCCCCAACCGGACGGACTTGACTTTAAGATGACATATCACTCCTACATGTATTCGTATGAATTATAACACTGCATTGTGAGGTGTTGTGAACGTAAACGCCCTTCGCGTTGGACCATATAGTGGTATGTATACGTTCACGCCATGAATCAGTTTAATTTCGCCGATGACGTCGTGCGTTTACCCGGTCTTGAACCCAGGACTGCTGCAACGGCCGTTACCGCTACCGCTGACGCGAGCGTTGACCCTTGAATGCCACACACCAAGATACTTGTCACGATACACTGAATCATAATAAGAGTGCATGCTGCGTTGTTACAATGCATTTGTCTTGTCATTGATCCTACTCACAAAAGCATATTTTTATAGAAGCAAATTTTCATATCGATTTTTTTTATAATAGTATTTTTTTTTATTCGCGAATTTTAATGTAGTAATTATTCATATCGCATTTTTTTATAATCGTATTTTTTTTTATTCGCGAAATTTAATGTAGCGATTTTTCATAAAGCAATATTTCATGATCGCGTTTATTTTAATCGCTTAAATTACCAGTAGCTTTTTTTATTATCTGCAAATATTTTCAGCAGCATTTTTTCTCAATCTTGTTTTTTTACGTTGATTCTTTTATTAGAAAGTATAAAATCTAATTGTAATTAAGATTAAATGCAAGTTTAAATAATATTCCCCATTTTTTGATTGTATAAAAGTTTTCTAATAAAAGAATCAACGTAAAAAAACAAGATTGAGAAAAAATGCTACTGAAAATATTTGCAGATAATTAAAAAAGCTACTGGTAATTTAAGCGATTAAAATAAACGCGACCATAAAATATTGCTTTATGAAAAATCGCTACAATAAATTTGGCGAATAAAAAAAATACGATTATGAAAAAATGCGATATGAATAATTGCAACATTAAAATTCGCGAGTGAAAAAAAATACGAATATAAAAAAAATCGATATGAAAATTTGCTTCTATAAAGATATGCTTTTGTGAAAATGATCTAACAAATCGATCCTACGTCATTCAGAGTCATTTTCAAAACGATTGTGTTTTATTTCTAATTTCAGTTTTCATTCGCAGGACTTCGAACAAACCGGAATCTCCGCATTCGGCTGCAGATAAAGAGCTACGCGAAAAAGACGCCTGCAAATCGGTGAACGGTAAGAACGTTTACTCTTCCCCCTGTGACAAGCTTACGTTACGAGACTTTCGCGAACATGGCCTCTAGATCGTTCACATTCGGTTATAAACATTTTTATGGCCTCTAAACGTATGAGACATTCCGTGTTTTGTCGTCGTTTACTTCCGTGTCAGTATATTCATGCGTTTCTCCGTTGTGTTAGGGAGGACGCAAAGTTTCCAATTATTTCGCAGTATAGAAGGTCGATCGGAGACGGCGGCTCGTCCCGTAATCAAACAAATCGTGACTAAATTTTCCGCACGGTACCAATCCAGAAATACACGGCAGTCCCAGCGGCTGCGATGCGCTGTATAGCTTCACCTTAGGCCTTGTTCACATAAACACGTGCGCTTATGTCATCAATAGATTACAGAGCAACAGTATATAATTAAACATTGCATCGTAGACGAAATCTGGCGCTAATAAATTGTTGTTGGTCATCACTTCTTCAGACTTTATTGTCTTCTGTATCACATTTCTCCACTAATCGGTCGTTTTAAAGGTCGTTAATTAAATGTTTTATATGACGTCGCCTTACCCCTACGATAAAATTAGTCGTTTTAAATTCTTTAAGTAATATTCAGTTCTTCCTTAGTTTAATGGCAATGGCAATTCTATTCATCTGCAATCTTTTCCATGGGTTTTTATGACAATATTCCATTTTGTGAAGCGAACTCACAATCTGGATCCTGCAGCTACTATTTGAGTGTTTGACATCCGCCTAGTGCTTTGAACAAACATGTTTCGTACATACATCTGAGGCTTACAGTCAAGATCATTCGTCATTATGGCATTTAGTCAATCGGCTGCTCCTATTATCATTATACTCGTTGCTATAACAGCACCGTAACAAGCATAAAATGTCAATCGAAAACTATTAGGTACCACTTATGTAACAGCACATGCTATAAATTTGTTAACGCCTTATTTTCATCGCTCAACAATAACACTGATCTAATTGATCTATTATTCAAAAGCTTATTTACTGTCGTGATGAATACGTTTGCAGTCACGTTGGCTGCTATGTGATTTATGCTCACGAACGTAGTACATTCGCGGTGTATATGGTCATCGGTCGTTTTTAATCGTTCCTTTGGCTCGATACTATAGTATCATGGATTTTGCACTAGCTATGCTTGCCGAGATGGATTTGCGTTAATATCCCGGCGCATCTGACTAACACATTTGTATAAAAATAAAAACAACAAACATACTTAAATAAATCTGTCTGAAACATCGATTAATATGTAACTTATATGTATAGAAGGACTACCTAATGATAATAATTTTAAAAAAATCCTTGTATTTGTTAGGTAGGTATATCCGTTGTTCCTTAAAGGTATAAATAAACAAATGTTAATGCAAATAAATAATTTATAATATCCTTCCCTTGTTTCTTCCGCAAAAACTATAAAAGGTATACGGATATACCCGCAGCGTTGTGCGTCAGTATTTTGCTAACCAAATCGATCGTGGCTAAACGGTCAGACGGCTCATCTCTTCAAGCAGAAAAACTACAAATTGTTAAAGCAGCGAACACGTGCTCTTCAACTTCCTTATCTCCCGGAAGACTAATTCCGTATAACGCCAACAACATCACAATGCTTTGTTTGTAATGTCGAGCCGGTTTGGATTAAACGACTAACCGAACAGGTTATTTTGATCGGTGTGTGCTTTTTGTGTTCTAAGTCTTTGTTAATTTCTTATTATACCTACTATTCCTATAGTTGTTAATGATAGATTGTTGTCAGGATTACAATCATCGTGTTTAGATTTACACCGTTTTAACATTATGAATGTAGGTTAATGTTACGCTGAGTCAATCGAAAGAATCAATAAATTATACTTAGATTAATGTCCCCGTACTGTGCACCTTTGACAATAAATTCTCCATCACTCTTATCATCGACAGTCTTTAATACATTAAATTGTTCAGTTAACCGCTTGTCTGTCACGAAGACTCATATCATAATAGGTTAATAACAATTCAATTCCTATTGTCTGGTTTTGCGGCCGCTGAGCTCAAATACTATCAATTTAAGTTATGTAGGTCTTCGGTCGGTAATAGTTGAAAGTTGGTTGAGAGCATGTTAATCATCATAATCCTTAATCATGGCTATTGGATGGAGTGCTATAGAAATAACTTGAATATATTTAAAATGCGGAATTGGCTAGTATTTGGATGCGGTGGTGAGCGTCGCGGTCGCCATCGCCAGTTGCCCGTCGACCGTCCGCCAGTGACAGCGTGCGGAGCCGCGCTCGCGGGCTGCACGCGTATACGGAACAATGCCGCCCACTACCATGATAGTGCCCTGTACGTTACAAACGACGCTTGTGACAGCCCTAACGGTGCCACACTCTCGTAAATATCACACAATTTATACACCGAAAAGTTTGCGTGTTGGTCTCTGTAACACTAGTGTTGTTTTAGTGTCGAAGCACCCATTCGAAATGTTCAAAGTGAGAAATGTGTGAGAAATGATGCTTTGATTATTATGTTTATGTTTTTTTTTGGCAATCGTCCCTTGTGTCGTAAAGTTTACACGGATTTAGTTGATCCGTGCACGATTTGTTTGGTTGGTGACCAAGTGTGCGGGCGGCGGACGGAAGGGATCTTGAGTGCGTTTGTTGACCAGTGCTGTTTACGTTTTCGATTTGGCATTGAATGAGGATACCGAATTGGATTGTTGTATTGGCTACGTGATAGCAGTATGAATGAGAGCTGCAGCGCTATAATGGTGTTTTCGATTTGTTTTGTATTTTATTTAACCTTTATCGTTGGCTGTTTCTTACTTTTTGTTGTTGTACCATACATATCGATAAGTGGGTGTCGTAAGTAGTACAAAGCTCCAAGTATATCTATAGCTGTAATATTTGCAGCCCACGCCGTCGATAGACATCAATCATTGGCGATGAGTAGTGCTGGTTGAACGAACTGAACACCGTATTCGGCATACTGCGATGCTTTCTAATCCAAGGTGTTTCATTAGTCACTACTATTAATAGAAGTTTTACTAGTCCACTTGTTCGCCTACAAAAAGTATCTGCATATTAATTGGATTTACCTTTTTCGAACATGCCATATTACCATATACGAGGTAAGCGCCAGTCTATAGATTTCCATTCCAGCGTGCGTTACGACTTCGTCATAGTAAACAAATGAACCGCGTTTGTTGTCAAACCACTGTAGTTCAATCTCACGAACTGTTGCGTGCTCGACCGCACTACAATTGTTGGCAATTAAATACTCTTCTTTCGCGTGCCTCGCTTCCATCTTAGAAATAGGGTCAACTACTAAGAACGTACTGAGAGATTAAAAATGCGGAGTGCTTGCGATCTCTCGTAGTTCATAGTTGCGCGTAAAAGTTGTAATTTATGGCTTTTGAATAGGTAATATACGACCGAGTTAAGAGGGCATTACGTTTCACGGTTTTTATACAAACTATAAAGTTCAATATTTACCCAATTATAACCAAAGCTGAGAAGTTATTCACAGTTGCCGTATGGGCGAAATTCTACTCGAAGGACCACTTGTAACACTAGCCATTGACAAGGATCACGTAGAATGTTATGTGCTATAAGGATAATACGACAGGGTTATTTTTACGAACATAATGATTAGTTTGTATACAGCTAGTAGATAGCAGCATACTGCTCGTTTGAACTCCTACTCCTTCACTTAATAAAATCCGTGTAAATGTTTTGCATGTGGCAAGAGATCTTTACTAGTAATAAGCGTTAGACCATTATATTGACGAATGACTGTTTAAATTAACATAATGCGGCTATTAAAGTCAGATTAGGGCTTCGTTGGTGTATTCGATTAATTTTGTTATACGTATTGTAGGTAGGTACCTATATTGTTGTTGAATAATGTTTGTTTTTCTTATTGGCTTAGCTCCAAAATGACATACTTACCTACTATAGAAAATAACTAGTCTTCAAATCACAAAACAGCATTGGGTCATAATGGTGGGGTTATATCCCGACCTTACCATGTGCTGTTCATGTGGCAAGGTTTCTGGTTTAACACGTCCAGTACCAGTAGTCTGACGAGGTTGATATCCCGTAATTTGGTCAAATCGGCATACACATTAAACCGTTGTTGGTGGTGCGATGTCTGCGAATGCTATAGGTGGCATAAGCATTGTTGATTTTTCGATACTAAGCCACATTGTACCCGCAACCTTACCTTCATTCGATAGATCGTATTTATCGACATTCTAGAGAATGTGTACACGTATTCTGAATCACATTAATTGATTTACGACTTTTGGAAATAACAAAAAAAAACATATTTGCATAACTAATAGGTAGGTACAGCTATAGAATGCTAACAGTTGCTCAACTTTTGTATAAAAGATATCATTTATTTTTTGTTTCCAAAAGACTTAAATTAGAAATTGTTTAGAATCGTTTTTAGAAAACGAAACGTGGAGTACAGGAGTACGATACGTGGTACAGGAGTAGGTACCTACTATTAGTTATTCTGTGGTACAGGTTAATGTTTTACAGATAACCCTGTATATGGTCCGAGAGATGACATTAGATGATTTTTTTTTTTTTTTTTATAAAAGAGGGAGGCAAACGAGCAGGCGGGTCACCTGATGGAGAGTAATCACCGCCGCCCATGGACACCCGCAAAACCAGAGGAATCGCAGACGCGTTGCCGGCCTTTAAGGGAGGAATAGGTTTAAGGAAGGAATAGGAATTGGGAGGAGGGGGGGGGGGGGGGAAAGGGCCTCCGGAACCCTCACTGGTCGGACGAAACACAACAGCACCAAGTGCTATTATTTCACGCCGAATTTTAGTGAGAGGGTGGTATTACGCCGGGCGAGCCGGCCCAATGTGTGCTGCAACGCAGCGTGGCTCTACCACTCAAAAAGATTGATGATTAAGAGCGGTTTCAGACTAGCGTGTTTTCTGCGTTTTTGGGCGTTTTTTAGGAGTGCTCAATGAAAGCTCCTAAAGGAGCGCCTACACGGGCAATTTTTTTTATCAATTATTGCTTGGCGTATTGATCAATCTGGAGCAATTAGTTGAGCAATGTGTAGAAATTTCAAAATATTGCGGCAATTGTTTCGGCAATATTGCTTATAATTGCTTCATATAAGTATTCCAATTGCGCAATGCTGTCGACACGAATTGCCGAATATCCAGTGAGTACTGGAAATTTAAAGCAATTTTGTTTTCTGTCTCGCTTGCACTTATTGATTTTGCGGTGCGACGACGTCTCGCTTCCGCGGGGACAGCGAGCGGGTGGGCGAAGGTATGAATAGTGTGATACATACAAATATCAGAAATTCTGAACAGATACGTTAAACTTTTGTATGTATCCCCAGTAGCCAGAAATCGAAGGGTTAGGGCAAGTTTCGTCGATTATGCAGAAATTGGTTTTCACATATTAGTCTTCTGTTTCGTAATTTATGGGCCAAATTTATTTAAAAAAAATTCAAAATAACATCGGGATATTCGAGTAAAGTTTTTGAACAAAATATCATCTAATTCACAACACAATGATGATTGATTCCGTATTGCTAAAAACGTTAGCACTTACCCAAATAATTCTGTTCCTTTTCTTTTTCATTTGCTTGTGATTCGTAATAAAATAATAAAAGCACTGCAAGCTGCCGCTGCAAGAAAATCGTCCTCCTTGGCCTCATATTGCTCAATATTGTTGTTGCAAAACATTTTGCCAGATTGATTCTTTTTGCTGTTGCCGTAAATTGCTCGATATTTTGTCACGTCACAATCAACCAGTATTGCTCATAATTGATCGATTTTCATTGCCCGTGTAAGCGTACCTAACCGATACGGGCGTAAAAAAGACGGTCCGAAATAACTCTATTGACCAACCGTATTTTAAGCCCATCACACACAATGAATGAAGATACTATAAAATACATATTATCTTCGACATATCGCTCACCATACGTTTCATATCTTAAGATACACTAATGTAAAATATATATTATATTAAATTGTGTGTGGTGGTCCATTGAATCGTATGGTGAGCGATATGTCGAAGGTAATATATATTTTACAGTATCTTCATTGTGTGTGATGGACTTTAGGCGGAGATTAACGCTAACTACTTATTAAAAGCATCCTACGCATACCTTTTGACAGCAGTGGTTTATTTTATAACCGACGACGCCGACGACGTTTCGACCGAGTTGCACCGGTCGCGGTTGTGCTCACGGGCTGACTCTGTCCACTGCTGTCAAAAGATAATGTGTAGGAAGCCTTTAATCAAATGGTATGTAACTATGTGTAGGTACCTTTATGAAGCATATAATCAAATAATACGTAACTATGTGTAGGTACCTTTAATAAGTAGTTAGCGTTAATCCCCGTCGTCGTATATTGGACGGCGAAGGATTAAATTAAAAGTGCACGTATTTCGTTTTGTCGCGCGTCATGTTGTCATGTTGTTGAATTGTTGCGTTGCGCAGGCAGCGAGGCGTCCCCGCCGCCGTGCGAGGTGTTCCTGGGCGGGTCGTGCAACCCGACCACCTGGAGGTCCGACATAGCGATCCCTATGCTGAAGAAGATGGGCATCACATACTTCAACCCGGTAAGTCACTGTTATATGTTTGCTGCTCGTATTAACAGCAGGTCAACCTTACTAAAGCTGTCCAAAAAATCATTTAACTACTAACCCCTACTTCCTTGGGTGTCGTAAAAGGTGACTAACGGACTAAAAACTGCACATACATCCAACAGCATAGAGCTGCGATGGGCTCACCACCTGTCACGCTGAGCACATGTTGTAATTTGGTGTAACGTGGACTATGGCAGTGGACTGCTTCAGCGCTCCTCAATGCCTAGTCTCTGCAAGACTAACCCAGGAACTGAAAGCGGTTACGGTATAAGGTTACGTTACCTACTCCCCACGATACGGTAAACCCGAGCCGAGGTACCGTGCCTCTTAGAGGCGCCCTCGGGTTTAGCCGCTCCCTACTGGCTCGAACCCCCAGAGGCTCGGGGGGGGGGGGGGGGATCGGAGACTCGCTTGCGGCGAGATGCCATCCCCCACCGGAATCCCTCTGGGGATTTTCGACCAATCACGGCTTGAGGAACCTTCAAGTTTTTCGCCACCCCCCAAACAAGCCCGGTAACGCTGTAAAGGTCATCTGCGACCGACAGCACTCACACTCAAAAAATAAGTTACGTTACCGTCATGAAATAAGTTTACCTTTAAAATAGAGGTAAGGCTATACCGTTATTTAAACTTTATGCGATATCGGTATCGGTACCGAAAAACGTTGCATTGACAGTTGCGGGGCGCGGGGTGAGGGGTTTTGATATGGAGAACAAAGCAAACTAATGCAAATTGATGAGAAAAACCATGATATTAGTCGTTTATGCTTGAAATGGTTGTTAGCCGTCTCTTTCATACCGAAATATATCTTTATTATTTATAAACACAAAATTACGGTACCGAAATAAATTGGGATATCGGAATATTCCGGTAACCGTTATTTTTCGGTATGACGTTCAATATAAAGATACCATATTTTTAGGGTTATTCAGTCTCTGGACTAACCCTTTTGGAATAATAGTCGTGAGTATATGTATGCATGCACAGTCACGAGCACCAATATGTATACACTTTGACTCTTATTCCATTGTATTAAGAGTTACAATTGTTTACATATTTTTGCTCGTGACTGTACTTGTGTAAAAATATTATGATTCCCTCCGTATCTGCGTCTTAGGGCAACAAGATTGATGCGCGTACACGTCATCATCATAGTCATCACCGAGCATTTATAGGCTATTTGTACGCAAATATGTTTGTTATTATGAAATGTATGTGTACCTACTTACTGATGTACCGTCCTACAAATGCCTACAATTCATTTCCTGTTCTACGGGATGAGCAGTTAATTGATACATTTATACTTATATGTGTTTTTTCGTCTACAATAAGTAGATGATTTCCATAGAATTATGTGAAGAATAAAATAAGGCATGTTACTGCTGCTTTTTCTATAAGTAATTAATAACAGTATAGACGGTACCTAATAGGGGCACAGAACACGACACTCGCTTATATATACACAAAACCTACTCTAATCACATCACAGTTAAGGTTCGATTTCCTTAAATTCCAAGATATTTATTAAACTTACGTTGCATTGATAATTTGATTCTTGCTGTAGGTACGTTCATACGCTGATGATGATACAAAACAGCAACAGAAAATATTACGAGTTACCCAGCACGAGTTATTAAATCTAAGGGAGGCTGATCACTACTGATCACTTGATTAGTGTTTGCGTGCAGCTAGTACGCAACTAGGGTTGCCACCCGTACTCTAAAATAGAGTATTGACCTCTTTTTCATGTAGGCGTACTTTATAATCTACGACACCAATAAATAAAACTATTTATGTAAAAGACAAATATTTGTTGATTGTCGCAAAGAGCAACAAAAAATACGTTTTTAAAGACAAATAAAAAATACTCTTTATGCTACGTACTTTATTTTTGTTTTAACAAAATGAAAAAATACTTTATTCATACTAATAAAAGGTGGCAACCCTATACGCAACATCCTCGCGTAGGCCTCGCGATCGCCTAACTGTCAGCCATTATCGTACATCATAACGGCGTATTGTTTGCCGTAATCGCGTAGTAGTTAGAACTAGTGGCTGACAATACGCCAGTTGTACTGGCGCGTAATGTAATCAGTGCGGATAAAGTACCGAGCGGGACGAGATCGCAAAAACAGACATAGTCTCCTAATGAACTTCAAAGCAAAATCAATCATATTGATATTTATAATTAGAACAATTCTGCTTTGAAGTCTCAGAACTAGTAATTTAATTAGAGCAATGTTTTTATTCTGCGAAATGTGCAAACCATCACGCGCTTACGTTAAAATTAACTTTTTAAAGTAGGAAGTGCCCTGCGGAATATTAATACAAATATTTTCATGTAAGAATTATTATTGTTTCTTTTTTTTTTCTTCTTTTATTCAGCAACTGGTAAGCGCTTGGCTTTCATCTCACCTGATGGTAAGTGACGATAAGGCCGAAGGTGGAAGCGCGCTTCACCCGGAGTCCTCAACCACTGAGGAACTGGCTATCTTATCTCTAACTGACGGAACACAACTATGCTTTAAACATCGTTGTTATGGCGACAGACTTAGATAAGATGGTGGTAGCTAGCCAGGTGGACTTAACAGCCCTACCACCAACCAAACCGAGCACACAAAGATGTACCCCCCGCTGGGAATCGAACCCGGGACCTCTGGGTCTGAAACCGGTGGCTTAGCCACTAGACCATGGAGGCGGTTAAAAATTAAGAAAGATGTCGAAAAAATAAGTTTTTAGGAATCATTACATTTATGTATTGTTTGTTATTGTTTAAAGAATTTGTTTCAAATTTCAACAGGGCCCTTGACCTTGTGCAATGATCAGACTAACTTACATAAGTTCTTCTAATGTATATAACTAATTCAGCGCATAGAACAAGTGACTAGAAAGAACGTAAATTTTCACAATTTCGTGCAGGCCGTTTTGATGTACAGCAGATGAACGTACCACAAAATGACATTTGGTAATACATTTTGAACTTTATGCTTTAGGGTGTAAGGATCAATATCGATCAGAGAAATTGGACAGTTTTGGGTAGGTTGACCCGCTGGCGTGTGAACAATTGGTTGCCTGAATAAATTACCATTTATATGCTTTACGGATCTCTTGTTATTTATTATAACTTAATTATAGGCTTCGCGTTTAGCATTAAGCCAATTTCAAGTGGTATATATTTTTTTAATTTTAAAGTACATTTAGATTGTACGGTAGATTGAATTAAAATGGAGTCTCACAACACGTGTTGTTGCTAAAAGAACACGGGAGTGCTCGATCTCTTGTTTAGCTGGCCTAATCGAAATGTAAAACTAGGTTCGCAATGCCGGTTAGGGTTCTGTAGCCAAGTGGCAAAAACGGAATCCTTATTGGATTCGTCATGTCTGTCTGTCTGTCCGTCCGTATGTCACACAGCCACTTTTTTCCGAAACTATAAGAACTATAGGTACTGTTGAAACTTGGTAAGTAGATGTATTCTGTGAACTTCACACAAAAATAGAAAAAAAAAACAATACATTTTTGTGGTTCCCCATACTTAGAACTGAAACTCAAATTTTTTTTATCTAGACCATCCGTGTGGGGTATCTATGGATAGGTCTTGAAAAATGATATTGAGGTTTCTAAAATCATTTTTTCTAAACTGAATAGTTTGCGCGAGAGACACTTCCAAAGTGGTAAAATGTGTGTGTGTCCCCTGTAACTTCTAAAATAAGAGAATGATAAAACTAAAAAATATGTATATGATGTGCATTGCCATGCAAACTTCCACCGAAAATTGGTTTGAACGAGATCTAGTAAGTAGTTTTTTTTATTACGTCATAAATTAATTAATTTTAAAAAATACACTATTATTCAAACATCGATCAAAGTTACAACAAACTAAAAGAAATGATGTCACTTGCTGCTACGGAACCCTTCATGGGCGAGTCCGACTCGCACTTGACCGGTTTTATAGTAAGTTGTAGTGATTATATAGCTTATACTTTCCGACTGCTGGACAAAGGCCGCTCATGTCATTGCATTCAATTAATGTAGCGATAATATTCACTATTTTAAAATTTAAAATAATTATTAATTATTTAATAATTGTTATTGTATTATAAAAGTTTGCTATGTTTATTTTTATGTTATTTGTATACTTATGGTAAAAAATGAGATACTTACAATTAAAACGATAGATACTTTTACTTTTTAATACAATTGCAACTTAATTTAAAAAAATAAAATAAATAAGATTTGTATTTTTCGACGAATTACTATTTTTTGGCAACGCAAATTAAAACTAACAGTATCGATGATGGTATAAGTATGGGTGCACAGTGTGTACATATCATAATTAATAAATGTAGGAGACACTCTGAATATTAAGCGCCGACGCGTAGGCGGATTCATAAGCAACTGATTATAATAACAACATTCCTTAACGAGTTTTAGGAGGCAACTTGGAAATTGATATTGTCCTATATGCTGACGTCATAAATATAAAAAAACGCTAGTATTAAAATTTTATACCATCTATTTCAGTATCCATAGTTTCGGGAAACGATAACAATACATAATAATTGTATTGATGTAATATTTTTGGAATCAAACGTGTTTTAATTACTTTATTAGGTACCGTGTTTAGATATAACACGTTTCTTGGGATATTTTTTTTGATAAAAATGTATACTCTTATCATTTTGAGATAAAACATTTCATTGCAAGATGGATTTACATATAAGTGCAATTGTTTTCAGAAAAGGTCTTTATTTTTTTATCAATGAGATAACAATACTTATCTATTACCCTCATACCTATTAGGCCCGTTAGTTATATTTGATTGATAAACAATGACTTTCTTTGGCTTATTTTATTCATGAAGCTACATAAAGTGTTGCTTTCATTAACTATTTCTCCTCCTCCTGATAATTGGACATATGGCAAATCTGCATTGAAACCTGCAGTTTATATTACAATACAATCAAGGTTCCAAAATGCTATCACTACACAATGACTTTTAACATTTATACATAATATAATTGTCTACTGTCATTTTAATTGGTTTTATATTAAACGAATTATTCTTTCAAACCTTAGATTAAAACAATTTAATCTAAGTTTCAAACATATTGGTATCGAGAGACAGTATAGGTGTATCAGCACAGATATTAGTTTGATCTACCGAATCATGCACCCTGCCTTTTGTATGCAACAACATGTAATACATTTAAAAGAGCGCCTAAACCAAATTTGACATCAACCTTTTTCATAGCAAGTGGAAGACTGGTCGACGGAGCTGATGGAGGTGGAGCATCGAGCGAAGGCCGCGGCGCGTGCGCTTTTCTTCGTGCTCGACAGCGAGACGCGAGCGGTCGCGGCGAGCGTGGAGGCCGCGCTCCTGGCGGCTGAACCACGTGACTTGCTGCTGGTGCTCAAACCTTACACGCGGCACCAGACCATATCCCAGGAAAAGATCTCGGAGCAGTGAGTGTTTTTTGTTTACTTTTATATGACGGCGTTAGTGGGCGTCAGGGTCAGCGTTAGGGTGCGCTCCTGTCGGCCGAGCCACGAAACCTGCTAGAGCTCAAGTCTTACACGCGGCACCAGACCATAGGCTAGAAGATCTCGGAACAGTGAGTGTTTTGTTTACTTTTATGTGACGGCGCTAGTGGTCGCCTCGTCAGGGTGCGCTCCTGGCGGTCGAGCCACGGAACCTGCTGCTAGAGCTCAAGTCTTACACGCGACACCAGACCATATGCCAGGAGAAGATCGAGATCTCCGAGGAGCAGTGAGTGTTGTTTACTTTTATATGTCTGCGCTAGTGGTCGCCTCGTCAAGGTGCGCTCCTGGCAACCGAGCTACTGAACCTGCTGCTAGAGCTCAAGTCTTACATGCGGCACCAGACCATATGCCAGGAGATCTCGGAGCAGTGAGTGTTTTGTTTACTTTAATATGGCGCAGCGGTTACACTATAAAGCGCTAGCGGTCTCCACGTACGTTGAAAGCGCGCTGTTTTTTATCGAGTAAGCGCCATCAATCAGATGAGATAAAGGCCTACTTTATCTCACCGGTTGATAGTGACTTAGCCACTAGACCACATAGGGGCTTAAAAGTCAAGCCACGCGTCTTGTTGCTTGTCCTCAAGCCTTACTCGCAATCGCAACCCTAGAACCCCCACCAGGAAAAAGAAGGTCTCGTAGTTGAGATTAGGTATTTTTTAACTTTAATATGACGAGACTGTTTGACTTTTGACTATACCTATACCGCGAGCGGTCGCGGCAAGTTTTGAGCAGAATTTGATATTGCCACACAATAATTCAATAAAGTCAATAATATAAAAATAAAATTAATCTTCTAAAGTGGATTTATGATATCAGCTGGACATTATAAAATAATACATGTTGGTAAACAATTTAATGGAAAATGTTGTCAAACATTGGTATAATTTACTTACATAATAAGTAATTATAAATTTCGCGAAAATTGTGAAATGTCAGGTACTTATATATTTAAATTAATCGGCATCATAAGATTATCACTCTTATCTCTATATCAGTAAAGTACCTAACATTCTAGGACACAGCACCCAATAAATAATAAGTATGATTTGACCTTTCAGAAGTTAATCAGATGGCTTGAAATTTCCGAATGACATTTATTGATGTCTCTATCCGCAATAATTATCATGTGATATGATAGGTATATAAATATGATATCATGGGTACTTCTAGTCTTGTTTATATTATACAAACAATACAATTATAACGCGTAATTCTGTTAATGTTATCAATTCAATGCATAAATTTTAATATATTATAGTTGATTCGCGTTTTTTTAAAGCACGACAAGGATGCGCTTGGCCTTCATCTCACCTGATGGTACCTAAGTGATGATAATGCCGAATATAGAAACTCCTTTAAAACTGAATGCTCAAAAACTGAGGAAGCCGGAACAAAGCCGAAGCGGTATCCGTAACGAATTTCTTGCATACATACGTACATTTAATTACTACTATTATCCCTGAAGGGTTAGTCATAGACTATATAGGCAATGAGGACCGCAAAAGCAGTCCTCTGCCATAGTCCACTTTTCACCAAACAGCGAATGAACATGTGCTAACCGTGACAGGTAGGAGCCTATCGTCGCTCTATGGTGTTGGATGTATGTGCAGTCTTTAGTTCGTTAGTAGCCTTTTGCGACACCCAAGGGAAGAGAGGGGGTGTAGCATTCTTCGACCGCTACGCCACACAGTTACGGTACAGTAACGAATTTCACCGGGCAAAAAAAAGAAAGAAAGTCTAACCATCAACCAAACCTAGTGCCTACCACTGGGTATTGAGCTCTGGGTTTTAACCCTCAAACCACAGGGGATGTTAAATGATTGATTCATTAAGAATGGAAATGTTCGTAGTGTTTTATAAGCAGTTATCGCGACGCCAACATCGATGTTGCATGACCATTCGAGTGCCACACGGGTTTGTATTAACTGGTGACATCATACTTGCTTTTAAACATGAAATTTGAATCATACGTTTGAAACGAAAGTGATAATGTACCTCGGTTATTGTTTATGCAATGACGTAGCTGACACACTTCTTTTGACTGGTTATTTTAGTTATTTAGTAGCTCATTTTCGTAAATAAAAGGAGACGAACAGTTTGTGACTTGAGTACAATATTATTAAATCTACAATATAGAGGAACGCCTTTGATCTTGATGCTGACGAACGCGTAGATAAAGAATGACGCTGTCATGTTCGCTAAGACTAGGGTTGCTACAGAATTGAAATGAGATATATTGTATTAGATGAGAGTAAGTTACATTTTTTATTTAATAAACCAACAGGATATGCGCGACTTCCTTGGAGAAGTGCAATTAACTTAATATAATTTTTTTATTACCACTGGCATAAAATTTTAATGCAATATTATCACTGTAACTGTTTTTAGTATATTAACAGTTGTTTTATATTGCATCTTGTTAGTCTTTTTTCTTATAAAAGAAGGTCACCTGATGGAGAGTTATCACCGCCGCCCATGGACACCCGCAAAACCAGAGGAATTGCAGGCGCGTTGCCGGCCTTTAAGGAAGGAATAGGAATTGTGAGAGGGGAAGGGGGGGGGGGGGGCTCCGGAACCCTCACTGGCCGGACGAAACACAACAGAATCAAGTGCCATTATTTCACGCCGAATATTCGTGAGGGGGTGGTATTACTCCGGGCGAGCCGGCCCTATGCGTGCTGCAACGCAGCGTGGCTCTACCACTCAGATGTCTGCTACACTTATATGGAAACTGTATTGGCGTATCGAAGCACTGTTACTTACCTTGTCATAATATGTCTAAGAAGCTGTATATTTCCTTTAAGAAATAAATAATTAAATAAACATCTTTAAATACCAAGTCTTATGCAAATAAACATGTATTATTTTATTTATTTCAGTATTTAAAAAAAAATATTTATTTCAGTATTTATAGATTCATGTGTCATTGTAGCTACCTATATTAATAAATCATACTTAACCATAACCAATCTATTTTGTTGTCTAGGGAATACGTGGAGTTATCAAGAGCGCGCGCGACATTACAAGAGGTGGTGGAACGACGCGGCCTCCCAGCATTCACGGACATTCCGAACGCGCTCCGTTGCGCTCGCATGGTGTTACGGGGCGCGCGCACCCACCCGCAACACATTCTGGGTTACACCATACGGCGGTTGAAACGCGCTTACGACGCCGCCGGCGGGCGCACCAACCAACTACCCCGCACTAAGGCGGTCGATGCGCTCAGAGACGTAACCAAGTGCTCCAGAGACGCGGCCGATGGATGTCTACAGCCCACGGAGTACGTCGACTTTGAAACGTTCTGCGCGGCTGTGGCGGAGCTAGTGACCGATCCTGGTGAGTCAGCTGTTTGTTTACACCCGTTTTTTCATGCCTTTAAGTAAGTAATAAGTAGTTAGTAGCGTTAATCCGCGTCTAAATGTGTGTTTATAATGGAACGCGAAAGTTTAAAAGTGTATACCGTTTTTTTTTTATTATTTGGAAAACATACAGTATGAGTATAACTAAGAGCATATCTGACATAATAAAAATATACACAATTGATTTGTTTTCGCATATAGACACTTGTGTGCTTATTTGTAATCCTATGATCTTAACTTACAACTTAGGTTTAAGCTTAACTAAGCTAACTAAGCAAACAGTTATGTTATGTTACAAATGACTCTAATGGTCCGCCTGATAGAAAACTTATAGACGCGCGTGACATCGAAAGCATCACGTGCGCTATGCTGACCCTGGAAGCTTAAGGTCTTTGCCCTGTAATTTCAATGCATCTACCTTAGTAACCTTACCCTAATAGCATTTTTTGTTGGCATTAAGTTGGGCCACGTACCTTTGGTTTGTTGGCCAACTAGTATAATTGGCGCGCAGTTTACGCGTTGGGCCCGTAACTGATGGCCAAAGTAAGATTACCTACAAAGGCCCAACTATGAGTAGGGCCAACTATAGACTTGCCTATTTAGGCCAACTTATTAGATAACAGGTGCACCTTACCTAACGAGTAGTATGACCCATCCATCTCTACTCTATTAGGTACTGTCCCACCCAACGAACGGCCACTTCCTAGAAAGGAAAGAGTGAAGGACGATGGCGACGGATGCACGCAGTCCTCAAAAAGAGAGAGCGTAAATTAAAAGTAGGAATAGGAATGTAGTCCCGCTCCCGCCCGACAATCCCCGAATTCCAATTGACGCGACACCCAGATGCAACAGTCCCCAGAGTCCAGCGAGACTTGATAATTTGAATGTTACCATGTTTATATACTTAAGGCCACAAAAATCTCGTCACCGCGATTTAGAAATGGTATGAAACAGTACAGCGCCATCTATGAAAAAATATCGGAACTACATAATTAAGAAACTTAGTATCTAGCTTTTAAAATTTTTTCCCCTGCACCCGGCCCCTCTCCCCTCTCCTCCCCTCTCCCCGCAATCCCACCCCTCGGGGTATCAGCACCGCATTCGCAAAATCCCATCATTATTTTGCTGAAATGCCTACAGTAATTACCCGACAGTAGGAATAACATGGTAGTAATAGTTAAAGTTTTTTTTTGTTGGCGCTATGGTGTTACCTTATCTTTTATCCCCACAAAAATTGCCCAACTATAATAAAATAACACCAGGCCCGTGGTAGGCAATCCGTTGGTTAAATTGCGCAAGTTAGAACCATTGAGCCTATTTTGAATTTAAGTTGGCAAGTAAACTAACCACCTGCCAACAGTTGGCGAATGGAAGCCAACGGCAAATGCTATTAGGGATAGTAGCCTTAAAACTGGAACGTAACAATATGAAGTAAATTAAGGCCAGTTGCCCAGGCTAAGTCGGTCGACGTGCTTAAAGACGTTTTTTGGGTATATTTGTTCGTAGTGTCGAATATGATATAGCGTCCATATAATTTACTAATATTTTATTGAAAGGTTCGCTTTGGTAAAGTGTTTGTAAACAATACTATATTACAACAACAATAGGCTGTTACGCATTGTATTTCCACATACATTGTAGGAGAACGTGAGAAAATCCTTATCGGTCAAACGCTAAATCTTGGTGCAAGAAGAATTGTCAGATATTATGGTATGTGATAAAGATATCGGTTGTGTAATTTGTTATCACACTTGTTGTGAGAAAATAAACAATGAATTTAGTGAATGACAAGTTTATAAAAGTAGAAACGCTACTTCGTAATTTTCTTTCTTATCGTTTGTGCGTGTGATGATATATCGATATAACGAGAATAATAGATACAATCGATCACTCATAAAATATATTGATAACGATCCACATTATATTATGTATGGGACAAGGGCCGCCTCAATGTCAAACTGCTACGCTTGATTTGCGGTCGACCATACTGAAAAGCTCTGATTATGATTGAATGTTATTTTTAAAACAATCCATTTTACATGTCAATCAAATAAACTTTCTTTTTATAATCATTATGATACCAACATGATAATCAATCAATTAGTAAGATTGTATACAATCTCACCTACCTACCCACGTGTAATAAACATGTTATATGACGTCGTTTGTACTTACATTGTTATTAGCTAATCTGGTGTAAGTAACGAAACTCACGTAGGCACATGCATGCGGGCGGGGTTTTGTGTAAAATAAGAAAGAAAGCTTTGTAGAAAACCATCACATTCCATACATATTTAAATATAGTATGTCAGGTACAGTCGAGGAAACCAGTTCCGATTATGCTTCGTTCGTCCCGAAGTTTTGTCCCACATTCCAAAAAATTCTGAGTTTGGCCCATATATCACTATTGAAGTTGTGCTTCGTCCCAAATTACAAGTAGATAGTTAAAAGTAAAGTAAATAAAAATTGCTGATTGTGGGTACATACAATAAGATTAAAGTAAACGGGCACAGCAATCACAGCATGTTTAAATTTTTTATTGGTTTTCGACCTTATCTCAATTGTATAAAGTTCAAAAAATGGTGGTAATATATTATATACCATTGTCCTAAAAATTAGGCTGTTAAATAAATATAAAATAGGACAAAACGAGAATAAAATAATTAATATAATATTTTGGGACGAAAGAAGCATATTGTTTGGGACGAACCAGGATTTTGTTATGTGGGACGAACGAAGCATAAAGGTTCGTTCGGCCACACCTGCGCGACCAAAGCGACTGCGAAGCGGGATCGTCTGCCGCGCGGCGGACGCTACCCATACTTCATCTATGGCACTTTGCACACCTACGCGACCACAAAGCGAGATAGCCGCGTCGGCAGAGCGGGACGCACGCGTTTAATGATCATACGTGTGTATGTGCGAGAAAGCTACCTACCTTCCTTATTATTAATTATTTCGTTCCATTATGACTACAACAGACTCTTTCATTTTCTTAAACTTGATACTTTCCTAACTTGTCTTATTTTTAACTCTTCTCTTTCTTAGTTGGTCTCTTTTGTAAAGTTGACACTTTCCCAACTCGTCTCACCTCCGGACGACTTCGTCATTTTCTTAAACTTTACACTTTCCTAACTGAGGGCCTAGTCAACTGGCAAACGCTCGACCGGTGACAGCTTCAAAATCGCTCATCAAATTCGCTAGGCTACATCGATATCGATAAGCTAAGGGATATAGAACATACAGGCTTGTCTTAGTATTTTTTTGTTTGATGATAATGTAACGCTTATGTAAGATTAATAAATAGGTAGTAACCACACCGATCCTTTTGAGTTTTAGTGAATTGAATGTCACTTTACTAAGAAATTCGGGTAGACTCCTTGAGACAATTTGAAAAATGAATCAATCGCTTTTTTCGCCGGAAGTTTGCCAGGCAAGCACGTTTGTAAATAAGTACTTATAATGATGACGAGTGACTTACCCACCATAATATGATATTGATATGAGACCAAACCCATTTTTCAGCTTATAATATAAATAAATTAAGACTGAAGACCACAAGCAAACGCTTGCTGCCAAGAATTTCTCAAATATTAACAACTTGACGTCCGTCTGTAATGAAATAAGTGATAACACTAAATGTTACAAACCGCGCGAACATTTAAACAGTTTGATCTTAGATGCGAGTACCCACCAGGTAGTGATTAAAACGTTTGCATCTTGTATGAGTACATCGCCTAAAGTAACTCTATGGCGTAGCGGCTAAGGCTTTCGGGTTTAGTTGTCTAACTACAACACCTATCACATTACTTTTCTAATTGATTATTGTCCTAAATAAAATAAAATAAAAAACATTCCAAGTACATGGTTTTGCTAGTTAAATTAAAACTAATTTGCGAAGCAATGTACTTACTGTTACTTGAAAGGTAATGCTAGAGGTTTAACTAATGCAAAAAGTCCCCGCCCGCGCCGCACCGGTTTGTGATCTTGCCAGTTAGTTACGCAACTTTCACATTACCGAGCTAAAGGATGGGTAACCAAATAAAAAGCGTCTCGAGCTCCTCCGTGCTTCGGAAGGCACGTAAAGCACACTGCGGTTGTATTGGCTCAGGGCTTAAGCCTGTTATAGCCCAGTCTGCCTTAGTGCTGTCGTTCATGTGGGAACGTTCAGGACGTTCATAGGATGACGATGAAGACAACATCGCCTTAATATAGGATTGTTTCATTGTTACTTATTTATAGCGGTAGGTACCGAAAATAATTGAAATTAAAAGTCAAATCATTTATTAAATATACGCCTTCACAGACACAATGACATGATCGTGGTCTCTACGCGACAAGTTAAAAAATTTATTTATTTTACATTATTTATTTCACTGCCATTCATTATGAGTTGGTTGATAATGTTTCGAAATAAAACATAGGATTATTTATATGTTTACCAAAAATAATTTTAAAACAATTAATTTTATATAATTACCCTAGTATGTTGATAATGAATCAAGTACAACTTTAAGCCATGTTTAATGCAGTTTCATTGTTGGATACGACATGTGGTACACATCCCTTCTTTATTGTGAGCCTGATGCAGCATTAAATATTGGTGTTATTATGATTAACCATGCTTTTTGAAGGTATCCAGAATCTCCTAAGAAATTGGAACAATATACTTACTTATAGAAAATTGTCATACTTACATAAAAAGTTAGTAGGTAGGTAGTATATATTTACCAAAAATAATTTAAAAACAATTAATTTTATTTATTTATTTTATATTCACAAGTGAATCGACAGTTCTATAAAAAGTATAACACTGAAAATGTGAAACAGCAAACCATTTACAGATTCACACAAATAAAAATGTGATAGTAACATTACAAACTCAAGCAACAATTACAATCGATTACTTCACAATCGCCAAATTGATAATAACTAAACTATTACAGAGTATGCTAGATATGGAACTTAATTTGTATTATATGTATAACAAGCCACCTTATGTTAAGCCACCTATTTAAAGAAAAAACAATATTATAACAAACACAATAGAACCCACCAGATTTAATAATCGGATAATAATAATGCAAGTTTATACATATAATTACCTTTGTATGTTGATAATGAATCAAGTACAACTTCAATAGCTTAATGTTATGACTAGTAGAAATTGATATAAGTAGGTACTTAAACATTTTCTATAGGTACCTACTGCAAGTAAAATTAAATATCAAGTAAAAAATAACATTAATGTTGTATTTCTTAATATATTCTTATTTCCTTACCTAACTCTCTCAAAGTCAAAGTTTATTAAATATGAGGCTTCACTTTCTCTTATTGACATTAAAACTATAAGTGTATAAAAATAAATGCCAATTGTGTGTTTATGAAGGTACTGTTTTTTAGTAGTACCTACCTAAGTAAATCTTTTTAATAAAGTACAATAAACTTAGAACTAAATTAACTTTATACTTAATTTTTCCCCATCATATAAACCAAATCACTATTTTATGGGTTAAATATATTTATGGCACACTGTTCCTTTTCTTAAAATAAAAATGTTGTCAACGAAGGTACTGTTTTTTTGTACATAAGTAAATCTTTTTAAATAAAGCACAATAAACTTAGAACTAAATTAACTATATTTATGGCACAGACTGCTCCTTTTCGTAGAATAAAAACGTTGACAACATTAGAGCTCCACAAAAAAATCATATAAATAACTAAATTCAACGATGCCAAAGCCATGTTCAATGCAGTTTCATTGTTGGATATGACATGTGGTACACACCCCTCCTTTCTTGTGAGTCTGATGCAGCATTAGTTGTTATTATCATTAACCATGCTTTTTGAAGGTATCCAGAATCTCCTAAGAAATTAGAACAATATACTTACTTATAGAAAATTGTCATAGATAAAAAGTTAGTAGGTAAGTACCTATGTATTATACAAAATTGCTTGATATTGTTTTTTACCAAATAACCATGTTTGTTTACCATTCTGAGGAAGTCCATCCTCCAAATTATGAGGTAACATTTAAGATTTTTGAATCGTCGTCTCAAATCTACAAAACCACATAAAATAGTTTTATCTTTATGTCAATACTCTTTATTCTAGCAATTTTAACAAAACTGACATTTCCTGGTAAATCCCAATATAATAATAGGCATAATACTTACCTTTATTATGTAAGTAATAATTTATTTATTAAAACTTACCGTTTGAACGTAAGGACTGATATCTTTTCCTATTAAGAAAGATGCTTGTCTGTATAAGATTTATAGGGTATAGTCAATAGGTACACCTTACTACACTTAGAGCCTTGGTTTAATACTCTAAGCTACCTGGCAAATTAAATCTTCATTGGAACCTGTAAAAAAAATAGGCAATCTAAGTTATAAATTGATAAATGGACATTATGGATAGGTTACATTAAATATTTATACAAAAAGTCCCTTACTGTTGTCTTAATCTTGACCTTTCTTGTCATGATTAAAGGTACTTAGGTGGATTTATTTGGCCCAAATGTTTGTATGGTTTGAGAGCCCCTACAAATTGTTATGCAGCGACTTGCTCTTCATTGCGGAAAATGTTGCATGACACACATTTATTTGGTCACTCACATCGCAACAACTATATCAGCACGCAATTCCCGGCAGACCTTAGCTAAATATTTGAAAGTTCGTAAACGAGAACTCTGAGAACTATTCACAAGTACAACAAACTCGATTTCGTTACTTTGCTCCAAGTAACGTAGGGAAACATTTCTTCCTTAGCGCCTGAGCACTTGATTATCGCAGTCCACAATAGCCCTAAAAAGAGCATTTTAAACAAAACTTTCAACACAACACAACTATTCCTTCATCAGCTGATCAAACAATCGCCATTTTGTGTGAATTTTTATCTTCAATGTTTGAGTGATCGCTAGATTAGCGATTCTTGGCTTGTCAAACTGTCAATTAGGTCTATTTTAGCGTAAATTTTACGTCGTAGGTAACTTTTGCTTATGTCAATCCCATACATTCGGTTTATCGTAGCGAAGATTTCGTAGCGTTTCATTTGTTTGCCAATTGACTAGGCCCTCTGGTCTCATTTTTAACTAGGCTTTTTCTTAGTTGGTCTCTTTCTAAACTTGACACTTTCCTGAATCGTAATTTTTTCATAAACTCTAAGAAAGTGGTTACAGGACACCTGTTAATATAGAGGTGTTTGTCGAAACAGTGAGAGGATATCCCATTACATATGATTTGAAAACAAAGACTATAAGAATTTACGACAAAAAATGATAAAATATGGGATTCGATATGTCCGGAATTTCAGATGGATGGTAAGTAAATAATAGTAAGTAAGAAAAGGTCCTCAGAGTCAGATTCCGATGTTAAGTACGAGGATGTCATCACCACAACAATTAAGTAGTTAGTAATAAGTACCAGATAAAGACGCGCAGCTTTAGTGACTGCTCATTAGCAAGTGAAGTTCGCGGTTCGCGCCGGAGTCGCGCAGGTTAAGTTTCGCGTTGCAGACGCTCCCGCATCGCGTCCCGCTTCCCGCGTTACTGACACGCAGGTTTGGCCGAACCTTTAACCGAAGTTGCCGGTCCACCACTTTTCGGCGATATTCGCTTGCACACTATCTACGCGCACGCTACGGTTCATAGGCGCGGTTAGATTGGAGCGCACGCGAATATCGCCCGAAGAGTGGTCTACCGCGAACTCCCTCAACTGTACATACTATGATTTTTACTAATATTGTAGCATATGTATCGTAACTCAAAACTGGAAAAAGAAGTACCCATTGCCAAATTTCTTTGGGTACAAGGTCTCCACCAATAGGGTTTACGAAGTCACTACAATTTGAAAGCTACCACGAGAAGTTTAAAATCGGTCTTCAAAGCGATAGTTTAAATATAATTATAACATATATAAACATATTTTAAGTAGATATTGAAGAAAAAACTAATATTAGAGCAAAAGAAATTTTATTTTTCATCTGTCTGTATGTTTGTTACGGCATCATGCAAAAACTACTGAATGGACTTTGATGTGATGTACATTAGTGTGATTGCTAGCATTAGGTCTAACTTAAAATCTAAGCCATGTTTCATCTCAATCCGTTCGGTAGAACCAAAGTTATGGGAATAGTAATGATTACACGCGAAATCAATAGTCCATATTAAAAAATTACAACAAACAAATAGTGAAAGCGGATGGTAACAGGAATTATTGTAGTGCCAAAATCTTCACCATTAAGGCTAGGTGTTAGTGAAAAATTAAAATAACACGTTCTTAGAATTAATTTTTAAAGCAGTAAACAGTAAAGTTAAAATCTGCAAAATTATGAAATATTGTTGAGGCTTTATTCTGTGGAATATACGCGATGGAAACACGATTAGATAAAGTTGGCACGATAGAATAAATTCACAAAGTTACATATTTTTGTGTAATTATATCTTCATTTCTAGGTTTTATTCTTAAAATAAGTGATTTGATATTATGAGTCATTTACCAAAGAGAAGTTCATAGATAACTTGAGGGATTATAACCGATCGTTTTTTTTATTACATCTATCCATTTTTTTAAATACAAAACGCGATTATTCGCGCCGCTTCGCTGTTATACCCGTCCCTTACCGTCGTATCTTCGAGAGAGCGAGAGAGAAGCGCTCGGAATACCTCCCCTTAAACAGGAATCATATACATATTATATTGTACGTCTATACTACAAAATTATGGCTTACGGTGTTGGTATTTGTGGTAAGGGTGGTGTGTTTTCAAGGGCGAGACGCGGGCGGCGCGTCCGGCGGCGGCGGACTGGCTGCCACCGTACGCCGCGTGTTCCGCTCTCTGCGAGACCGTCTCGCGCACACCCCCGGTGCGTGCTTGCGTTGCGTTGCGTGCGTGCGTGTGTTAAGTGCGAGTTTTTTACTTCAGACTATACGAACGAGTCGAGTTAACTTCAATTTGTTTGGGATCGAAGCTTGTAAAAATGATAACTAAAGGCCTAGTGCGAGTTTAACAATTTAATACACAACCACGTTAGTAAAACTGAGGCGCTGCTTCAGTACCATACAAATTCTTGTTGACGTTAACGTGATCGAATAACGTATATCGCTTTAAGCTCTGCTTCGATGCCAAACACACTTTAGTTAAGACTAACTTGGTCGAATGGTGAGTAAAACTAGCTCTAGGCACTCTGCGCACTATTTGGACGCTTGCCTTACTAAACAGTTCATTCATGTACCTATTTTTCCATTCTCATAATGCTAGCGTCATTCATTATCGAGTGAGACTGATTGTTGAATTGGATGATTATATAGGCTATTGGTTTACGTTTTTGTTACTTTGCGTATAAACACATAGCTATACGAATTTGTCACTGTTTATATTAACGCATTTTTTTTTGTGTACGCTTCGATTGGCCGTGAGATTCGCGAGCGTGACTGCAATAAAACACTTTTGTCAAAATTGGTTTGCTTACCCATTGTCTTATCTATATGTCCCTCAATGTCCTATCTATATTAAGATTTCCTTATTGACATGCTTAACACTTCCACCGACTTCCTAAATATGAAAAAAACAATAATGTTTTTTCACTTTTAAATAGTCTTGACTCACTGACTGGTGACAGACCTAGCCCACAAACATTTGGACCTAAAAAACAGAAATTTTGCAATGACCGGATTTTTCATTAGGGATCACGGGATACGTTTGTTCATGCAGACGAAGCCGCTATAGCTATTAATAAAGTTGGATGTTTTCAATTTTTAGTTTTTCTCGCTATATCCGTTTCAACTATCCTTCATTCGCGTGTATCGTGTTTGGATCTAATCATTATTTTGTCGTTGCCCGCTTGCCTTATTAAGATGCGTAATTCCATTCGTCACGTCAATTGTAAATAGTAGTGTTGCAACAGAACTCTGTTTCCGTTTCCGCAACTGCGGAAGTTCCGCATGATTTTTCACTTCCGTTTCTGCTTCTGGTTCCGCAAACTTTATAACAGAACTCAGAACGGAAGCGGGGAGAGAGCGATGACGAGCGGTGCAGCAGGACGCGACGGCGGCACGGCGCGCGGGGGCGGTTGCGGGGTCACGCGTGGACGAAATACGAATGTACACGATCGTCCAGGCGCGCATGCTGCCGATAATTGCCGAATCCCTTCCGGGGAGGGGCGCGCGCGGTAAACAAACGACAAACATGTCACAACGAGTTCGTTTACTTTGTTATTGTTTTTATTTCACTATGCGCATCTCCGCGCCCCGTGACTTTGAGTAGTGACATTTTCAGTTGTTTTTTCTTCTGTTATTGTTTGCATGATACCTAGTTGTATTTAGTGCAATAAGAGTGCAATCATGAAACCAAAATCAAGTCCCATTTGGAACTATTTTGATGAAATCGACGCCTCGAGTGCCAAATGCAAACTTTGTGAAAAAGTGTATTCGCGAAAAGGCCGCACAACTACAGCTTTGAAGAGTCACCTACAAGCAATTCATGCCGAATGGTTTGCAGAGTTTGAGAAGTTAAATGATGCTGCCAAGCTTTCATCGGAAACGAAAAAACAAATGGTCAGTTATTTTTTATTTATTAGGTACTTAGTTAGTACTTACTTTACTAACTTTGAGTAAGTGAGGTCGTGCCCTAGTGGTCGAATGTGATTGATGCTTGATTGAATTGAACGAGCAATAGGTACTTTTTTTATTTGTTTGATTTATTTTATATGCGTGTTTTATTAACTTCCTTATAAGGAAGTTTTTGGAATCACCCCGAAAATCAAAATCGGGAAGGGGTGGAAATTTTCATCTTTTGACATCACCAAAATCTTTTTCATAACATTTGCAACAAATGTCTGTATGTGTGTGTGTGTGTGTGTGTGTGTATGTACGTACGTACGTACGTATGTCTGTATGTGTCAAATTTTTGGCTGACGATTACTCGTCGAGTAATACAGCTATCGATCTGAAATTTTGACAGTAGGTTCAGCTAGTGGTGGAATCGCGACCATTAGTTTGTGTGCCAAATCCGCCATCTTGAAGTCATTAAAAAAAAATAAAAAAGCTTTATTTTCAATTTAACCAGGGAAATATTGGTCTAGAGAAAAAAGTTATTAAGATTTTTTTTATAGGAAATTTAATTTTCTACAAAATTGGTTATATGCATTTTTTTTGTATTCCTCATAGTTTGTGAGTTATTGACAATTTATCGAAAAAAATGTATAATTTTCGATACATATCGAAAATCAACAATCGGACGAAAAAATTGAATGAGCTCTTTTTCATAGGAAATCCGATTTTCTATAAACTCAAAAAATAAAAAAAAATTCTATCTATTCAAAATTATACTTTTAATCAATTTTAACAAATAAATAAATAAAATAAAACGAGTGAATACAATGATCTTATACGGAAGTTCTTGGCGCGACTTTCCAGAGTCACGCCCATTGCAACTAACGTAACATTGCAGAGTCGCACCCATTCCACGGCTTGTTTCGTGAAGTAATCGTAACCAATTTATGTTGTTGTTGTAGGTTACGTTAACTCCAGCCGAAAACGCTAAAAGACAATTAACATTACAACAAAGTCTACAAGTAAAGGATTATTGGGACTCATCGCATCACAAATCACAAGAAGTTGATCGTACTATTGCTGAAATGATTGCCATCCAGAACTTACCCTTTCATTTTGTCGAAGGTATAGGATTTCGTAGAGTAATGCAAGCTGCTCTTCCAAAGTACAAGTTAAGAGGCCGTGATTTTTTTTCTTCCTATGTATGCGACAATTTGTACAATAAGTTAGCGAAGAAAACCAAAGATTTACTTGAAGAATTTGACAAGTTATCTTTTACAAGCGACATATGGTCGGAACTTCATTCTGCTGTTTCTTTGCTCAGTTTAACTGCACATGGGATCTCAAAGGATTTTCGCAAAAAGACTATAATTTTGAAATGTGAAGTCATGGATGAACGTCATACGGGCACCGTAATATCAACAAAGTTTCAAACGATTCTTGAAGAATGGGGCATTGATCGCCAAAAAGTTCACTGCATGGTTCGTGATCGTGGATCCAACATGGTGAGAGCAATGCAGTTGTCAGGCTTTGAGGATGTCAGTTGCGCAATACACCAGATTCAGCTGTGCATACGAGCAGGTGTTGAATCTCAAGAGTGGCTCCTACAACTTACTGCTAAATTGAAAAAAATTGCCACCCATTTCAATCATTCCTTGGTCGCACAGGCAGAGCTCACAAAAATTCAAAAGGAACGCCTTAATCAGTCTCCTCTTTCTGTCATTCAGGATTGTCCGACAAGGTAAATATAAGTTTTTTTACTGTACAGAAGATAGCATGTCAAGCTTTACATTTCCACCGTAAGCGGGTCTCGTACACGCAGCGGCCCTTTACAAAAACTACATGGCCAAGCTCAGCTTATACTGGTAAAGCTTGACTTGCTGTTTTCTGTACCTATAAATAAATTTATTTTTAAGATTAGGTCGGTAATTGAATTTGTATTTCTATTTTGAAAAGAACTAATAATTTTGTACACATTTTGTATAAATTATTAATTATAATATTTTTTTTACAATTTTGTATAAATTTTTGCAAGCCATCACTAGGTGAAATGTGTAACATTTTATTTTCTGTGACCATCTGTGACCATCTATTTACTGACCATATTTCTAGCAAATAAAATTGATTTGATTTGATTTAATTTCAGATGGAACAGCACATTTTACATGATGGAAAGGTTTTCAAAACTCAAAGATTCGCTTGTCTTGTACTTAAGCGCAAATCCAATCGCGATGATATCCCCCGAAGACTGGATGAATATTCAAAAATTTGTGCAATTGATGCAGCCATTTGAAGAAATAACAAGAAATCTAAGTAGTTCTCAAATCAGTATTTCATCAGTCATACCTTTAATTCAAGTTCTTAAGACCACGTTACAACAAGAAGAGTCAAAACCTAATACATCAGAACATTTCATAAATTTTATAACAAAATTACGCGATGAAATTAATTCAAGTGTAAGATTTGGAAACCTGGTCGAAGACGACAAGTACACTATTGCGACGTATTTGGATCCGCGATACAAATCGCATTTTTTGGTGACAATTTACATTCAAAAATACAGTCACACCTTGGGGAATACAAAAAAGAAAAAAGACTGCCTCTTCATGAGGATCCCCTTAATTGGTGGAGTGGTAATGCGCACAAATACCCCCTCATTTTACCAATTGTACGCCAATATTTATCAGCTCCACCCAGCAGTGTAGCCAGCGAACAATTATTCAGCGGAGCTGGTTTAATTTATGACGAACATAGAAATAGGCTTAAAGGCGAAAAAGCGGCCAAGTTACTGTTCATAAAATATAACTTGCCGCTTTTTAATTTTGAATATTAAACTAAGTATTAAAGTACAAATTTAATAAAAAAAATTAAAATGCAAAATTGTGATTTTTTTTCATAGTGTTAACGCTTCCGTTTCCGTTTCCGCTTCCGCTTCCGCTTCTGTTAAGATTTACTTTTGACATCTGTTTCCGTTTCTGCTTCCGTTATGCCAGTTCCGTTGCAACACTAGTAAATAGGTACCATTATCTTATCATCTGTCTCATTCGTTCTATGAAACCCACACTCAGAGTTGATTCCGTGAATGGTATTTTTTAGTGAGGGCCTCGCATTTATTTATTTGTTTTACTCATGCTGTGATCATAACCTCGTTCATGTTTTATGCTGCGTGGTTTATTTTGCGAAGGTTGTTTCGTGTTTACGTTCTGAAAAACTGAATCACTCTGTTTTTTTAAAGTATTGTTTTGGAACTATGATGTTGTTGTGTATAACATTATCTTTCATGGAGATATGAACCCATTTGAAATTTTATTAAACGGTTTTCAATGTATTAAAATATAATCTTAATGTATGTTGTACAAGTATTTACTGTTGGTTACTGATAAATATATTCTATTTAATAACTGTTATCCTGTTTTTTAAAACAGGAGCCAAAACAAGTTTCTATAATTAAAATCGTCATTATGCTGTTTTTATACTTAATTTATTAAACTACTATTTAAAGTTTAAATAATTATATTTACATGTCATTTTTTATCAATGATAAAATTAGTGACTTTACTATTAAATACTTGTCTTCAGATGTCCAGGAGAGCAACGGTCCGGACAGCGGCGCCGGTTCGGACACCACCGGCGTCCGGAATGTGTCCGAACGCGTGACGGACACGGCGCGAGAGACCAATGGTCTTCACGTGTGCAACGCGCGCCTGAAGGCCTACGGGAGGAAGCTTGGATTATTCATTCCAAAGGTATGTTGTACTAGTTTTTGTTTTTTATTTACTTCTAGCGGCCCGCTCGCGACTTCTTCCACGTGGACCCCGTACCCCCGTGACGAATTTACAAGAATTTTCTTTTATACAAACGTCGATTTTAATTACCTACGAGCACAATAAAAAAAAGAATCATTCAAATCGGTTTAGCCGTTTTAAAGTGATGCGCGTACAAACATTTCGGAAATTGATTTCTTTGTATTTTTTATTTACTTATTTTATTTTTGTGTATAATTTATGTACTTATGTAAATTTATGGTTTATAAATTAATATATATTTTTAATTTAATCAAGTAAGTAGTCTCTAGATGTCACCGCCTATATATAAAAAAATCTCTACATCTTATCTGGTTGACTGGTAGAGAATGCCTTATGGCATTAAGTCCGCCATTTGCTGTACTGTAGGCAATAAAGTCTACATAAATAAATATTTTTTTATTACTTAATATAAATGGGTAAGCACTTGGCGAAGGCCTTCTCACCTGATGGTAAGAGACAATAAGCGCGCTTCACCCGGAATCCTCAACCATTGAGGATCAGATAATACTATTAACATTGTTATTACGGCGCCAGACCTAAATAATTACACTTGAGAGCAAAACTATCGCACACCCCTGATTGATGGTTTTGTGCGCGCTGTCTCTATCGTACACCAATAACATATTTTTAATGTCTTAAACAAAAAATAAATATATAAAAATACTTCATCGATTTTGTCAGTTTAAAAGCTGTTTTTACTCCTGCCTAAAGCCTGTCTAATAAAGATTATTTTGACTAATAAACTTTAACCAGACTAATTGAATAAAATGTAAGATTAATTCCTTTAATGACGTCGAACAATAATAGCGGTGATATTATTAATAAAGTTAAATATATCTACAAGGTGTCCATTTAAAATTAATCTTGTGACACGCCCTTGGTGACTGTTTGGAATGGCACTCTATCAAGCCGGTACCGGAAAATATTGAACATCAACAAGGCTATAAACAATGATTTGTAATCATAACGGCTTGTGGCGTGGCGTATTGCTTATTATTTAGGGAACTTTATAGATAACTAGCGGCCGCTCGCGGTTTCACCCGCGTGGTTCCCGTTCCCGTGGGAATATCGGGATAAAAAGTATTCTATGTGTTAATCCAGGTTATAAACTATCTGTATGCCGAATGTCATCCAAATCCATTCAGTAGTTTTTAAGTGAAAGAGTAACAAACATCTATCCATACGTTCCCGTGGGAATATCGGGATAAAAAGTAGCCTATGTGTTAATCCAGGTTATAAACTATCTGTATGCCGGATTTTATCCTAATCCATTCAGGGTGGATTCGACCAAACTGGAATAAGACTTACTCCGAGATTAGTCTATATAAATTCGGCGTTTAATCTAGGTATAAGACCTTATTCCAGTTTGGTCGAATCCACTCTCAGTAGTTTTTACGTGAAAGAGTAACAAATATCCATACATACAAACATTCGCGTTTATAATATTAGTAGGATGTGTCATACAAACTAGCGAAGTTCTACAATAAACCACACCTAGGCTATGACTATGCCACTCAGGACTATTTTGAGGTGATCGTTATAGTTAACGAGTCTACTGACTGCAGCCACAGTTCCTGGTTACCTAGGCTACAGTTCCGCAACTTCAAAAGGAATTCCGTAGTTTGTGGCAATTTTAATATGTTTAATAAGGTTCGATGGTTGCAACCTCTTCGACAAGTGGCAACCGCTCCTTCTATTGCATTAATGCAGTGGTTAGCGATGTCAATAATAAATCGGTAGACAAGTTTACAAATACTTTGCAAATGCTCACTATTTTCTATCGCTACCACCCACAGAATATATAACCACGACTATTATCCCCGAAGGGTTAGTCAGAGACCAGGCAATGAGGACCGCAAAAGCAGTCCTCTACCATAGTCCACTTTTCACCAAATAGCGATTGCACATGTGCTCACATAAGCGCCACAGAATATATAATTGTATAAATAATAAATAAATAAACAATGTTGTTTATAAATTAGCTCTTTAAAGTATTAAAAATGCCAGTTCAAAGTTCGCTAAATGACAAGTCAATTCCATACATTCACCATTTTATAAAACGTTTATGCCACTTGTCTAAGCCCTCTTAACTTAATGATATTGATATTTTTTTAACGCAAACGACCTACATAGAGTCGGTCGGAAAGTATGACAGACTTTCACCGACCCGCCCGCGGGGCAATTAACGGAATACATCGCGCGGCGTCTGCTTCGCTCAACATCGATCTTGGTAATGCCGTTTACTATGTACAACTTAAACGATCCAAGTGTCGTAATATTTGATAATTTGCGTTAAAAAATGCTCAAATAAACTCAACGATAACGAAACGAAAGAAAACGAAACAAAAACAAAACTTTTTTTCTCAACGTTTCGTTATCTTTGATATTAGACACTTGGTCTAAATAAAATATACTTTACTGAGCTATATGATTAGAGTATGATATTAAATAACGTTGTAAACTCTTTTTTTACTGTGAAAAGTAAACTAAAATTATGCAATTAAAAATTTATTTTACTTTTTAAGTAAGTAGGTACTGTGGAACTCGTAAAGGTTGGGGGGCGTTTGTTTTAATAACAACAACCTTTATTTAGTATACGAGTTCATTTATTGTATACTTTTATATACATTTACAATTACATATTTACAATATAAAAATAACATGGTCAAGTCTACCCATGTTGGCACTTCCGATCGTTCTCCTCAATTCCGGTTTTGACATCTTGTCAATTCAAATTACGTTTTTTATACATTACTATTAAAGTAAAACCAGCCAGCGCCCTAACATGGTATAAACTCTACAGTACTTAGTAAATGAAAAATATTTTTATTTGTTTTACAAAAATTTTTTAATATATTGTGCTCATTTTCGTGTAAGTTAGTTTTCGCAAACGCCCTGTAATCGCAGATCCGACTTTTGTATCTATCCGGAAAACAGATACTGGCGCGATGGTAGTACGGCCACACCGTAAATAAAATGTAAAGATGTTGACGATTTTTTTTATTTATTAATATTACATTTATTACACACACACTCTTAAGGCGGGTCTCCTGAGATACTTTTTTGTGTTTTCTAACACCTAACATCAAACATCTAACAAAATATGTCAAAATATGTACGTAGGCCACGCCCATATTTGTTAGATGTTTGATGTTAGGTGTTAGAAAACACAAAACAGTGTCGCAGGAGACCCGCCTCTACACGCCTGTGCGCTTACACTCACATATTTTTTTTAAAGTTGATAATGTCATTTTTGTTGTTTATTTATACTAGTTGCGTTTTATAAAAACCGATTCCTTTAATGGTATGCGGCGTATCGTTTATATTATAATTCTATTTGCATTAATCTCTTCGCCAACAGAACGGCGGCAGTCGACCGACTTTAGATACTGAGAGCGGCGGTGCGCCCGCGTCAGACAGCAGCGCGGATTCCGTGTTCACGCCGGGCACGGAGCGGCGGCTGGAGCGGCTGCCCGCTATGCTGGGTGCGCCCACGCATGACGTGTATCTGGGCGGCTCTTTCCCTGTGAGTATCCATATACATACATCCTCTACGTACATCGTTATCATTACATAATTATAAAGTAAAGTTGCCGTTTTCCTGTGTCTGTGGCATCGCACTATTCTTCTAAACCACGCAATGGATTTGTATGCGGTTTACACTAAAAGAAAGGTGTGTTAACTGAGGATGGTTTTTGTTTATATTTTGTACAAAATGGCTGAAGTATGACGGTGTAATGTAAGTAGCTGTTTTCTCGTGTCTGTGGCACCGCACTATTCTTCTAAACCATGCAATGGATTTTTATGCGGTTTACACTAAAAGATAGTGCGTTAACTGAGGATGGTTTTTGTTTATAATTTGTAGATATTTTGTACAAAATGGCTGAAGTATGACGGTGTTTATAAGTTAGCGTGGACGAAGGAGCGGGCGGGCCGCTAGTATTATTATATAAACAGGATTTAGCGCAAGGCTACAAAGTGAGACATCCAACGCTTTTATGTTGTGTGTGACGGTAGTTGTATAAATAATGTGACGGTGGACGAAGAATCCGCGACACCAATTCTCTCTCTCTCGGCTCTTTTCTTGTAAGTATTTGTCCAGTTATTGACTTTGGAGACCAAGAGTCAGACAGTAGCGGCGACTCTGTGTTTTAGGGTGTGTGAATGCATACATATTAAGTTGTGTGTGACGGTAGTTGGATAAATAATGTGACGGTGGACGAGGAATCCGCGTCGCAAACTCTCTCTCGTAAGTATCCCTCCAGCCATTGACTTTAGAGACCAAGAGTCAGACAGCACAAGGACTCGGTGTTCACGCCGGGCACGCAGCGGCTGGAGCGACTGCCCGCTATGCTGGGAGCGCCCAAACGTGACGTGTATCTAGGCGGCCATTTTCCTGTATTTTATATTTTATTGACTACGGGTAATTTCTTGGCCTTCATCTCACCTGATGGTAAGTGACGATAAGGCCGGAGGTGGAAGTGCGCTTCACTCGGAATTCTCAACCTATGCGGGACGGGCTGTTTTATCTTTTGAACTTTCGGAATACAACAATGCTATTAACATTGTTGTAATGGCGCCAGACATTAGATAAGATGGCGGTAGCTAGTCAGGCGGACTTAACACAAGCTTTACGTCCTACCACCAACCACACCACGTCCCCAATGATCGCTTTATGCTATTGTAATTATGTGCAGTCTTTAGTCCGCTAGTCGCTTTTAACGACACCCAAGAGAAGAGATGGCTTGGTAGTATTCTTTTAATAATAACACACCTGTTAGACAGTCCAACCTTATAAAATTTACACACACCAATTATCTAGCCCTAGAGAAACTTCGTTATGAAACTCGTTAAATGGTTACTAGACAACGGATAAACATACTTAAATACATACTTATTATACATTAAAAACACCCAGACCCCGAAGACAATTTAGAAAAACAATAACCGACCCGACCGGGGATCGAACCCATGACCTCAGAGATAGCGACACCATGAAAACCGGTGTACAAACCACTCGACCAAGGAGGTCGTACTTATTCCACAATCTCTCCACAGTCGACCGGCCCACGGCCTGAAGAGATCCTCCGCCGCGAGAACATCACGTACGTGATACCGCGCCCCAACGATTACACGCGTATGTTCTCCGCGCCCGCCCGGCGCTCCGCCCCCGCGCACCCCGAGTCGCCGCGCCACGACAAGAAGCCCCGCCCTTCGCCCCTACACTCGCCCACGGAAGAGGTCCAGTTGAGGGACAAACCGGCGGATGTTGATGTGGACCCGGCGGAGAGGTTGAGCGCGTCCGACTTTTATACGGTCACTGAGGACTCGACGCCGCAGCCGTTCAAAGGTAAATATAATATTGACAAGAATAAAAATGTGAAATGAAATGAAATGAAATGAAAACTAGTTTATTTAGCTACAACACACGAGACAGTTACAACGATCACAGTTTATCAAAATATAGATTTAAAAAGAACAGATTAATATGAGAACACTTATTAAAAATAATAGCAATGTCTCACGGCCGCAGCTAAAAAGGTAGCCAATTCAGCAATTTGTCAGGTCCGATGGAGCCTGACGCTGGTTTTCAATGGGCTCCTTCAATAATTTTTTGACATATGGATGTCAATACTTTACAATGTACATACAGTAGGTAGGTTCTCAATTAAAAACTAAAAACTTAAGTAATATAAAACAGACTTACAATGTAGTACCTACTTTCACAATTAAAAACTAAAAACTTAAGTAATACCTATTTGTCAGATAAATAGGGAACAATACAGTTTTCACTTTATTGCACGCCAACCGGGGCGGCGGCATGGCAGTGCGCGACTCGCGGGCGACGGGGGCGGACGGTGGATCGCCGTTCGCCACCGATTCGCCCGACGACAGTCAAACAAAGCAGACAAACAGCGCGCAAAGACGCACAAAAGTTGTTATTAACTGCAATGATGTTACAATTAAATATCATTGATTAACTGAGTTACCATTGTGCCAGAATAACAAATACAAATAGATAAGGAAAAAGTGGAAAACACATTATGGTGAAATAAATAAGCTGTGGGTATAGAAAATAATACAAAACTGCAGACACAGTGCCAACAGACATGACGCTTCACCTTTCCGCCAAGAAGTCCCCTTTACAAACTTTTTAAAAGCTAAAGTTAGTCTATAATTTATGTTTTGTCGAATATTAATGTGAAATAATGATGGATTATTTACTGTTAAGTGTTCGTGAACGTGCATGAGTGTTGGCAAATGTAACAAAACAGTGCAACATCACTTTTTAAATTCTCTCAAGAAGTCCGTGTGAGACCTCAGTAAAGTCCCACATCTTTACTGAGGGCTCAAGGGGTTTCGGGAACATCATTTATCATCTTAATCACCACTCATTATCATCAAGGGGGACACAAAGAAATAAAATACTAATGACTAGGCAGTATGGTCTCTGATCTTAGCCTGTTCCTACACGGAACAAATATTAAAAAAAAAAAAAAGCTAAAGGAGCTTTTTTTAAATTGTATACTAACAAGAGTCCCGTTCCCAGGCATGCACGACGAGGACTTAGTGCTGGGTTCCCGCGCGCTAGTATTCAGCATGAGCGCCGAGGCGCCGTGCTTCGCGGCGATGGTGCTGGCGGCGCACTACATGGGGCTGCGGCCGCGGAGCACCGCGCTGATCGTGCAGCCCATGGCGCCGAGGCCGGGGCACGTGGTTAGTATAGTAACAATAATGAAAAACAGTTTTTCGCTAACATAATAAATGTCTCGAAAGCCTCGATACGAAAAAAACAAATGAGGAATCATGCTCTTTTTTAAAAGCCGTTTCTGTTATATTCCAATGTTTTATACCTATTCCATGGTAAGGGCTCTAGCTCGCTCGATCACGTTTTACATTTGAGCACACTTATTGCATTCCATTAGACAGGATTGAGGTCAGACACAACCTAATAATAATCCCGTGGTACTGTAGTTTAACGTTTACATGAACAGCACACAAACAGCTGATGCGAGTTAAGAATAAATTAATGGTTTTAAGTACAAAAAAATACAAAATATGAAGTTTGTGAAATGTCACGTTGTCATCGCTAAGAGGCGTAACATATTTTATTTCTTCCACACAAATTACATATTAAAATTTGTGGCAAGTTAAAATGCTGACGTCTGTGCAATGCGCGTGCGCTACTATTGTTTCACTAGCACACACACACACACACACACACACACACACAGCAATAACACGCGTCAGCTGAACAACCGATCAAAATTGTCAAATTTCTCCAATCGATATTGATCTTTATAACAAAAGTGTAAGGTTCAAATTGTATTGCAACAGCTAACAATTATATGAACCGTTGTGTATGTACAAAACAAACATTTTCGCTTCCATTGTTACAGTACAGCGAAACGGCCATCAAAGATTATAACCGCGGCCGCCACTACCTCGTGGACCTAGCTCGCCGCGCCGGCGTGCCCGTGTTCGATAACGTCGACTCCGCCATGGCGTACGTCGCCAGCCGACTCAGAACCCTATAGCGCACCACACAAGGCTCAGCTTCCAGTGACTAGGCACAATGCAACTACCGCCTTTACAAACTTTAGTTTTTTTTTTAAGCGTTGCTTGTTACCTTTTATACGTTCAACTAAACGTTATAGCGAATTACGTAGTTTATTTGTGTATTAATTTACGTGTAACAAATTGTGGTTACGTGTCTTATGTTACAAATTTTAAAGAAACAATACAGCTAATATATATACACACACACACACATACATACATACATACTTACAAGTAAACTTTTAAAATAGCGTTTAATAACGTTTAATAATATTGTTAGCATTATTGTCGAAAAAAGTGACAGAATAAGTTATGTTAATAAAACGTTTATGGTATTGTTCCGGCAATGCTACGTAAAACAGAAAATCTGTTCCAAACTACTACATATTACGCTGTAACGTTAAGTTCTGTCTATATAAGTATTTAGCACCGCCTTTAGAGCTTGAAATGATACAAAATCTTTTTCAAGCTAACTGACCAACTGGTCGCTTCGCTTTGGCGAGTTCAGGTATCCGCACAAGTCAAAATACAACTGAATCTCACCTGTTATACTTATTGTTAGCCAAACAAACGACGATACGCAGCGCCGTTGTGGTGATGCAGAAGCGACCTTATCACAAACGGAATAAAGACATCACAAACGGTAGGAGGACTTCGGCGGCGAAGAGTCTCATAACGCGTGTACTTATTGTAGTTTCAAGACGTTTAGTTTAGTACAAAGAATGTCTCTCTTTTATTCATCACTCTCTATTGTAATATATCTAACGTAATGTAGGTACTAAATTTTAATAAAACTAAGGATGTGCGCGCGAGATTGGATTTGATCGGCGAATGGCCGTGACTTGGATACAACAAATCTCTGTGATGAATTTGTTTAGGAAATTATTAATATTTGTGAATTTTCAATGCATAGTTTTTAGTTTATTATATAATAATAAGTTTGAAAGTGTACGACGACCTTATGAAAACAGCCGGCGGCGTTTTTGTGAAAACAACTGAAAAATCTATTCGATCATTCTGGCGGTCGTCAGATATATTTGTATGTCAGAAATGTGTAATCGATTGTTTTATTGATATTATTTGGTAGATCTTTACAGGTGACTTAATTGTTGTTGTTTCTGGCGAATTTGTGGACATTACAGGATACGACGATTATAGTTTTTTTTTATTAGGTTACGGTTAAAGGATTGATTTTAGTGGATGTATTTATGATAAATAATAGTTAAAATACTTTCATAAGGTTGTGGTACACATTTAGTATTGTTACGCAGGCAGGTCCGGGTAGCAGTGTTAGTTTAATTGAAATCTTTACATGACAATTTCACATGTCATCAATGATCAGTTCAAATGCTCAGCGGGTAATGTAAGTACTGTGATGAGGAATGTTATAATAGCGTTTGCGTATTTGGAAACAGATGTTATCCGATATTGACACATTCGCGCTATTATAGTAATTTTAAAGTCTATGGCAGTTGTCCCACCGCCGACGATGAACGAGAAGCGAGTCGAGTTTGAACTAGAAACGAGTTGGCGAGCAGCGGAAAGCGGAAAGAGAGTGTGTAGTTCCGATAGTTTTGTGGCTGGGCTATAAGCGAGTGTACGAGTGAGACGGGCGAATACTCGCGCCAAACGCTCGCGGCGGCCGAGACGAGCGTACAGTCCTATTGGCGGGAAAGGACCGCTGCCGCTGGTTGGTTTCTCGGCGTGAATTCATCGCTGAGCGAGTATCGCTAAAGGGGCTACCACACTGTTGTAAACCGACGTTTACAACAGCCGTTTACAACAGTGTGGTAGGTTGTTTTCAACGACATTTCGGTCAACCTTTCCACGACCTTTGTTTGCGGGCGCGCGTTGAAAACCGCTGTGTTGCCACTGCCTTAAACACCATTACACACAAACCGCTATCTTCAACCTACAACCTACATACAACGTGGTTACTGGAAAAAGCCAAGTTCGTATATATTAATGTACGTACAGCGCGGTATTTTTGACATCTTTAAAAGCAAATATTAAGCTAATAATTATATAAATTTAATCGCGTTTTTCTTCAGTAAAATAATCATTTTTTTGACGTGACAACGTCTTATAAATTGGTTTGCCGGGTGACACTTCAAGAAACTGCGTTACGCTCCGCTCACGTTATGCGCTCACAATGAGAGCGAGTGAGAGGCACGCGTCCCTTCCACTCGGGCATGGTTAGCCCGCCTAAGAGCGAGAGAGACAGACATAAAAAGTGAAAGGCACGCGTCCCTTTCCTATTTCATCCTTCTTCCTACTATACGAATGAATATTCACATTAAAATTATTTTACCACTCAAAGTCGTTGTCACGTAAAACTTTCGCCCGTATACCGACTTTACAGGCAACCAATTTTTTTTTAAATTGCCTCACTACTTAGGTATATCAAGGAAGGGATGCCAATAGCGCTATTTAAATTCGCAAATAAAACAAAATATGTCAAATATGCTAAATTTTACGATAAAGCTTAACATCCTGCTGTAGCCTAAATTTTACTCTTAAATATACTAATAAAGCAGGATCCTGCTAAAAATGGCAACACTGTGGACTGTGGCAAACCAAGTGGAAGCTCGTTCACAACAAGTTGTAAACGAGCCTCCCGCCAAGGTGACCTGGTGGGAAGGGCTTGTTTACAACAGTGTGGTAGCCCCTTAAGAGAGAATTATCTTTGATAGCTCTTGTCGCTCAGCAACGAACTAGTAGAGCGAGTCCTCGCCGGCAGTGTGAACAGTCAGCGATCAACTATTTATATATGCATCTCTTTTGTTTACACGGAATGTATATATCTATTATACGTTTCTTGAGCGAGAAAATAGCCGATAGTAAGTCGTTTACTCGCCGTTGGTGGGACAACTGCCTATGGAATGTAAAAAAGAGAAGTTATGTAGTGTTGCATACATTTGCGCTATTATTGTCTATGGAATGTAAATTATTTACTGACGTTAATCAAATCACGAAATATGCGCACGGCAGTTTCCTAAAGGGCTTTTCAAGTCTATTTATAAAGGGTAACAAATACACAAACGCTATAATCATGTTTATTGTTACAAAGCTTTTGGATTTTGTCACTTCTAGGTAATGGACACACATTCTATATCCAGTCCGTCACTTATCGGGAATGAAACTGACTATTAGTCCTTCAGAATGCTTACTAGTGAAAGTTTTTTCACTACTTGCATTTTGTATTGGATCGAAGCACTGCTTAAACCTAGTTTGCACAAGTATTTTGGTTTACGAGAGAGTACATTGCTTCGTTACTTTGCTTAATTAAAACTAATTTTAAAATAGTCAACCTAAAGAAGCAATGCACACGCTACACTACGGAAATACTTCGCCTTGTGCGAGCGAAGCTTTCGTGACAAACTTGTGCCACCGACTTTTCAATAGATGGCGCTGTTTCGGTCCTATACGTAACGAGATGAAACTTGTTCGAATAGTGAAAAAACCTTTTCACCAGACACGCTGAACTGATCCACGAATAGAAGTAAACGTAAATGTTGTCCCTTGCGGCACAGTGGGCCTACTCGCTAAGCGTATCCGAGATTTTGCTGCTGTTTTTTCACTAGTGATTGGCAAAGTACACACACAGCAATGTACACACTCCAGCAGATCAACCTATGCAAAACTATTTCTCCAATAAATACTGATCCTTATTCCCAAACTATAAGGTTCAAAATATATTGTAGAAATTCAAAATTATGTGGTAGGTTGATCTGCTGACGTCTCTAGAACGAATTACAGACCAACGAGTTCTCGGATTCGCTAGAGAGGTAGGCCTACAGAGGACATACTCTTTTTCTCCGAAACGAAATTTCGGCCGATTTTAGCTTGCTTTACGCTTTCCATTATTTTTGAAATTTCAGACAATTTGCTAATCATGCCAAACCTATTTTGTATGAACGAAAGGAGATCATTCGGGCTCCATACATTTTTGGGCCTTTTCTGAAAGTGCCGGCCAACAAAAAATAAATAGTACGTATTGTTAGAACTAGCCATTTGGAGTAATAGTTAATACTCCACAAAAGTTGTAGGATTGCTCTGAGCCAAGTTATACAAGTTCGATGATTCATCATTTTCATACATTTTTTGATTAGTCAATAGTCAATAGTCAAAATATATTTATTCAATAAACTCAATTAATAAGTACTTTGAAACGTCCAAATATTTTTTAACCTACCACCCATTCAGGACATCATTTTTTAACTGTGGCAAAGAACGGGCGCAAGAAACCACAGCGCACAGGAGCAACGACATTTACAAAATATATATATATATATTATATGTCGTTACCAGATCACAAAATACAAAATATGAATTTGAATGTAAATAGTTTAATTAAATATGGTGCTCTATATAAATTAATTATAGGCAATTAGAAATAGCTGTTGGAGTAGGTACTTGGAGCATGTCAGACCCAAGCTGTTTTGTCTTCTGTATAATCCGACACTTTATAATAAGCTTTTTTATAAAGCTTTTCTTTGATTTTGATTTTAAATTTATCAAGATCTAAATTCTGAATATCATTTGGTACTTTGTTGTATAATCGTACACACAGACCCTTAAAAGAATTATTTATTTTATGGAGCCTAGTATAAGGCACTGCTAATTTGTTCTTACTTCTAGTATTTAATTTGTGAATATCACTGTTTTTTGAAAACATTTCAATATTTTTATGAACATACACAAGATTTTCATAAATATATTGTGATGCAACTGTCATTATACTTATATCCTTAAATCTCTCTCTGAGAGAGTCACCAGCCTGTAGGTTATATATTGCTCGAATAGCCCTCTTCTGCAGCACAAAGATAGTTTGAATGTCGGCAGCATTTCCCCACAGTAAAATGGCGTACGACATTACACTATGAAAGTAACTGAAATAAACTAATCTCGCTGTATCAACGTCAGTTAACTGACGGATCTTCATTACTGCATAAGCCGCAGAGCTAAGTCTATTCGACAATTTAGCTATATGTGGGCCCCACTGAAGCTTGGCATCCAACGTGATGCCTAGAAACACAGTGGTGTCCACAGGATTCACATTCTTATCTTTAATTTGTACACTAGTTATTACCTGCTTAACATTAGGCAATACAAATCTTACACATTTGGTTTTTCCCTCGTTTAATAGCAAGTTATTAACACTAAACCAGTGAACAATCTTTGAGACCGCATTATTCACATCGTCATAATTTGGGTGTCGTCGTTTCACTTTGAATAAAAGTGAAGTATCATCAGCAAACAATACTATCTCATGACTGTCTTTTACAAAATAAGGTAAGTCATTAATATAAACCAAAAACAAGAATGGACCAAGTATTGAACCCTGCGGAACTCCCATTTTAACCACTGATCCCGGAGATCTTTTACCGTTAATGTCGACCTTTTGAATCCTGTTACTCAAGTATGAGATTAGAAGGCTCAAAGAAGCATCCCTAATTCCATAGTGGTTAAGCTTCCTGACCAAAGTTTCATGTAAAACACAATCAAAAGCCTTGGATAAATCACAAAATACCCCTAGGGCATCCTGTGATTCCTCCCAGGTATCAAATATTTGGATTAAAAGCTCAACACCGGCGTCAGTTGTAGAGCGACCCCTAGTAAAACCATATTGTTTACAATGTAAAAGTTTATTTTTATAAAAATGAATTTGCATTTGATCTAGTATTAACTTTTCAAAAATTTTACTAAATGTGGGTAGCACAGAAATAGGTCTAAAGTTAGAGGGGTCAGAAGTGCTACCCGATTTAAATAATGGAATTATTTTACTATATTTCATGAGGTCAGGAAAAACACCACAGTCAATGCATTCATTAAATATGCAAGCTAAAACTGGAGCTATTGTCATAATTACAGATTTAGCGACGTCCACGGAATTACCCCACAGATCAGCAGTTTTCTTTTTATTGAGAGTGTTAAATGTTTTTATTATATCTATAACACAAATTTTTTGAAAACTGAAATTATTTTCACAATCTTTAACATTCTCCTTCAAAACAGATTCAGCTACAGTGGGGGAGGAAATCAAGGCGTTTGTAGTTGAAACTGGAATGTCAGTAAAAAACCTCTCAAATGCTGCTCAAATGATTTTTGAAAGTGCTGGGACTAGGAAACATAAAATAATGATAAATATTACTAGAACTAATGATCTGAAGCAATTGTCATTGCAGCGCAAAAGCTGTGTCTTGCTGTGGCTTAGTTTTATAAAAAATTAGTGGGGTCATCATCTGTTCTGTTCATACAAAAAAATTTAGGAATCAATAAATGTATGAAAATGATGAATGTTCAAACTTGTACAACATGGCTCGGAGCTTTAATCAACAATACCAACTAGATAACGCGTCGCGTACAAAATCAAAGCTAAATTCTGTCCACGTGAATTTATACTAAAGACGTCAATAACATTAGTGGTGAAATCAACCTTAAGGGGCAACAAATAAAGTACTTTTTCGTGTTTTTGCCTTGCGAGAAAATAAGAGCTCACTTCTCAAGTGGGCTGTTATTTAACGAGACATATTTTTAGCGCCGACCTGACATTTAGTTGTATTGTTGATCGAAGGCTCGGAGCAATCATACAACTTTTGTGCCATAACTATTTCTCCAAATGGCTAGTTCTAACAATACGTACCATTTTTTTTTGTTGGCCGGCACTTCTAGAAAAGGCTCTTAAAAATGAGGGATGGAAACTGCTGTAAATAGCAAACGAAAATCGGCCGAAATGTCGTTTCGGAGAAAGAGGCCCTCAGATGCGCGGGTGACGATTCACTGACGACGATATTCGTACATTTAACAGTTTGTAATTTGGATCTACCATACAGTGGGTCACGGGGTTCTCTCAAGTAGGAACTAATCTGTATTGCGTGGCAGTGCTATGTAAGAATTGACAGCACTTGCTAATCAGACGAGAATAAAGTACAAATGTATTGCTCATGTAGCAAATTTAAGTGTGCGTCGTGTTTTTTTATTGTTATGCAAATTTATAATCATAACATGTTATACTCATTTCATAGTTATATTCAAGTTTTAAGAATTCTAATGGGATAAGCCATTTTATGCAAAGAACATTTTTAATGCTTGCAAGATTGTAACGTAATCTAAATTATCAGGCGTACAAGCCTCGATTCCATACCTAAAGTAGGTATATTATAGATAATATTAGATAATTTTAGTTTAATCAAATATTTGACCCACTGTCGCTAAAATTTATTACATTTTCATTTAATCAGCAAATATGATTTGCTAGTCACATTACGCATTAACATGTTTAAGTACTTTGTAATATTGTTTGATAGTACAAATATCTAATTTATAGAAAAAAATATTTCATATGTATATCAATTGTAATTTTATGCCATGAACGCTTATTTTTAACTAAAAACATCACATATGTAAATAGAGAAATTTGTAATTACTACCGTCTTTTATTATCTTTACCTGTGTTCCAATTTTACCATCTTTTATTTTATTGGTTACGACCTTATGTTCAGCGAATAAAGTTTAAAATACGATATATTGAAATATACTTCACCGTGCCAAAAAAGGGTTAAAATGTTATTTAGCAAATCAACTAAGTATACCGTTCGTTTACATTCATACAGCATCATGGTATCGTAAGGTGGGGGCGTAAAAGCAAACTGTTTATAATAAATCATAATTTATTTCTGGTAATACGACCATTTTGCTACACAAGTAGTATTAGAAAACAGTCATTTTCTGCTTATCCTTTCGATGGCTTTGTTCTCTAATGATCTGTTTCTCTTTACTTCTAAGCATGTTTAGCTCTTTATTCCTTTCTATAATCTGCATGGTTATACTTCTATGGCCGTTGGAACCATTCGGATACTTTGTTAAAGAGCTATTTAGTTTCACGACTTCTTTTTCTAACCGCTTTAAGTCTTCTGTGATTTTGAATTGTTCTATATTGAGGTCCTTACTGGACGTTTGTTTGATATCAGCTGAGGACGAAGCCTCTTGGTCATCCGGCCCATCTCCCAGCGTTCTGTTTAAAAAGTTGAAAACGTTCCTCCTTTCTTTCTCTTTCTCTCTTTCGTACGCTCTCTTGTTTCTGTCTTCTTCTCGCTTTTGTAACCGCTTGAGTTTTTGCTCGACCTGAAAACGACAAAAATATTTAAGAGGCCTATTTATTACATCTCGAATGTGATTTTTGCGTAAAATGCCCATTTTCGCATTTTGTAGTAATTTTGCAGTTGTGTTTATCGTTTTTATCGAAATAGGATAATAAATTTGTGCATAATATTACAAATCTCCATTCTGTGAGCATACGTTGAATTCGGACGGCCGGCGCATCCCATTTTGTAGTAATTTTGCAGTTGTATTTTTTAGGTTTTATCGAAATAGGATAATAAATTCATTATAAAATCTTTATTCCTCATGAAGTAACAATTGCTCTGTCATAAATTTTGCTCAATAATATTATCGTAGATAGGGGAAATTCACAGTTAACTTATAGCAATTTTCGACGTTTTTTGGTTTAGAATAAGATTTTTTTCCTATATAAAATCAATGATATCTAAAAATTCCGAGGCCGCTACGCACTATTCGACTATATAAGAGATAACATTATTATATTTTTATTTTACTTGTCTAAAACAGTAGTTCAATCGATGAGCTCAAAAAAGTGCCTTCGCGCACTTCATGAAAATCTTTCTCTGCAATTTTGGGTTTAATTAAAAAGTTAAGCAAAATTTACAAAAAGCGAGGCTGCTACGCACTATTCCAATAGCTATTCTACACTATTCAATAACTCATAATTGTTAATGTATTTTTGTTACTGAGATCCATAACGCCAAAATTGGCCATTTTACGCAAAAATCACAGTCGAGATGTAATAGGCCTCCTCTTAAGGCTCAGTAAAGTTGACATTTAAAAATAGTTTTTTTTAAATTCGTCTTTTTCCTAATTGACATTTAATTCTGCTATTTTACTTACAAGCCAGGGTGGCGCAAATGCCTCACTTCACTTAATTAAATACATTAAATACATAAACGCAAAGACAACGAAAAATTTTTAATTAAAATAAATTTTTACTTTGAGTTAAAAAAAAATTTTTTTCAACTGAGTTTATTTACTTACTTTGAGTTTATTTGAGCGTTTTTCAACGCAAATAATCAAATATAACGAATACGTAAACGCAGTTTTGTTTGCCACTATGCACAGTATACCTACCTATTTCTCTACCTCCGACTTTTGCGTTTATGTCGTCTGTTCTTACTTTATTTTATGTTCTCATGGTGAGTTATTTTTTGTTATTTCTTAATGAGAATAAAGTTCATAAACCTTAAACATTAAAAGCAAATAAAAGAATTTATGAACCATAAACATACAAAAAAAAAATATAAATATAATACAGACATAACTCAAAAATCATGGGTATAAATAGACCACCTTGAGCGTATCCTAGGCGGCGTGCGACTCCGATAACTGCGACTGGAACGGCGCCCAGACCGCTTACTACTATCTCTTTTACTTGACACTGGCTAAATGTGCTAAGAACCAAGCACCAAACCACTATTTAAGAGACAAAAAATCTATGATGTAATAATGACTCGCCTTGAGTGGATCCTTCGCGGCGTGCCTCTCGGATATCTCCATGCAGTGGTCGAGACTCTTGCCGATCGGCAGCGCACGCGCCTGCACCGGCTGCACTCGCCCTGCGCCTGCCGCGCCCAAACCGCCGCCCGGCACGTAACCCATCGCTAGTAGGAGCTTGGACCCGATGCCCTGGAGAAAGGACCGGTGGATTTGTGAAGTTAGGTACGGTTTTGTAAGTTATTTTGTGATAGAAAGTATCCTTCTACTACTGCTGTAAGTGTAAACTGCCTACTCTGTTCTGAGAGGGCATTTTACAAAGATGTACCTACAGAGTCTGTAGATGAGTGTATGTTATGTATGTCTGTAGTACAGACATACAGACACTACAGTACTACAGACATACATAACATACACTCACTGACTATTTTCCCCGAAGGGTAAGTCAGAGACAGGCAATGAGGGCATGTCCGTGACCCCAGCGGGATAACCCCTTCAGATCGGCTTCAAATTACGCACCGATTTAGTTGATAACATGTTTAAATTTGTTAGCAAATACCAAAATTTGTTGTTCAATAGTTATCAAGATATCCCATGTTAAACGGTATCCCGCTGGGGTCACGCTCGTCAAAGTTATTTGACCTAAAACGAGCAGGAACGAGACACGCTACTGATATAGTTATTGTGCTAAGTTTTTGTTAATTCAATTACGAATTCATCAGTGAAAATTCCAGGATTCTACCTTCTGTAGTTACCGAGTAACCAAATACCTACTTTTCGTCAAAATTCCTCCGAAAAGTAAGTTCTAGTTAAGGTATAAGAAAAATGTCTACATTCATTAAAATTTATGGAAGATTTTGTTGAGTCTGAGATAAAGTAAAAATAATAATAATTTATTTTAATATATACTTGAATATATTCATGAGTGGAAACCCTGCGCTCCTGACGTTAAACCGATATCGAATCAGCGTTGCTTAACGGAATATGAACGCTCGGGTCACACGATTAGTTTCAATAAAGTCGTAAGAGTAGGCAATTTTTTATACCTAAACTTGACTTTAGTTAGAGAGTGAATCTTCTGTACGGTAGTACTATTAGTTATTCTGTGGTTTAGATTCAGAGTTCCAAGTTACTCATTAATCTACAACTTTGTCTTTTAGTTTTTTTGTCTTGTCATCTCCCTAATGTTGTCCATGTGGAGAGTCCTGTGTTCAGGAGTAAGACGTTTATAGGCTAATATCATAATGGTTATACATCCTTGTACTTTTTATGTAAACTCACATTTATATTCACAACTATTAACCCCGAAGGGTTATGCAGAGAAAGGGCAATGAGGACCGCAAAAGCAATCCGCTGCTAACTGCACATGTGCTAAGCGTGACAGATGGTGAGCCTATGCTGTTAGACGCATGTGTAGTCTTTGGTCTGTTAGTCGCCTTTAAGGTTGCTTCACACATCAGTAAAGTCATAGTTCCGACCACAGAAATATATCAAGATAGAAGAAAAGAGTCAGAAATTTGTAGGGAGACCGAGCGTGTAACATTTTGCGTAGGTACTTTGACCTTGACCTTGAACGTGACTCGACAGTTTGAATAGCATATTTTTATATCGCTGGTTTTGAACGCACGCCAAGTCTGGCTTGTCAAATTAAAGCCGCAATGGAAAACTAGCGTTGGACAAAATCGCTCGCTACTGTTTTGATGAAAATATTAAAATAAATAGTATTTTAATTAATAACAGATATTTTAGGACAAATAGTACTTACCGATGAAAGGAAATACCTTCATTAACAGCTCCAACTTTATTGGTAGTGTTTGAATTATTGAACAACGTGTCATTTTGTTTTTAAAACCTGACGTCGCACGCAGATCGTGTTCGGGAGCAGACTGAAGCTCGCGACGAGCAATGGAGCCGTCGAGGCGTCTTTTCGCCACGCGAGGTACATACACTCTTTTCTTCTATCTTGATATATTTCTGTGGTTCCGACACAGTACCGGCACAGTGAAAAATATTCTTTCATACATTCTCTATGAACTTAGTCAAAACGAATACGACCGTGATTTGTCGGTGGCGGCACTGACATTGAGAGCATTATCACTGACAAGTGGGGATGCGTTCATAGAGAATTTATGAAAAACACTGTGCCGGTACTGTGGCTTCACTGATATGTGTGAAGCAACCTTTAACGACACCAGAGGGAAGAGTTAGGTCGGTAGTATTCGTATAAGAGCCGCCCCACACACAGCTGTGTTGTGTGTTGCCTGTAAGTAAAATAAAAGCATGTAAAAAGAATGCCGTAATACATACTCACTCTAGTGTGCCGTTCCCACTCGCCCAACGCCGGGCCGCTGTGCTGCAGACTCGTCTCCGCTATCAGTGCGGGCGCTTCGGCTTCAGAGATGGGACGCATACACTTGCTTTCCGGGTACTCTGTGTCGCTTATGCTGTCTTCCGAATCGCTGGAATCGTCGCTATCGGCTGAAATAATATTACTGGTATGATCTTCCTTGCCAACAGCCGAAATAAATAATCAATCTTTTGTTTTGCCTATAGACTAGAGTTGGTGACATCAAGTCTAGGGACTCACTCAAAGAAGTGTTTTAAAAAATCGTTTTTTTTTTAATTTATTCAGGAAACAACAGCATATAACATACAAACTTAATAGTAAAATTTATGTTAGCACATTAGCCTAACAGTTTCCACTATTAGTTAACTCAGATACAAAATTAACTTTTGTATCACAATTTATTTTTGAAAACCTTATGTATGTCAAGAAGTATGAAAAGACATTTGTTAAAAATTGTGATCTTCATAATTTAAACACTCGTAGGAAAAATAAGCTGGCCGTCCCTAGTTTTAGACTTCATAAAACAGGTGGCTCTTTCTTGGGTAAAAGTGTAACGTTTTATAACAAACTTCTACTAAATGTTACTAAAATCCCTTCACATACATTTAAAGCCCATGTTAAAAAAACCCTCATGAGTAAAGGTTATTATAAAGTGGAAGATTATGTACCTAAATAACAAATATGTAACTATGGACATAGTGTATGTACGAGCATAACATATTAGAATGGGTTTTGCCCATCCATCCAAATAAATTTAGACGATTCAAAATGCTTATTTTAAGGTTATTGAATAAAGAAATTTTGAGTTTGAGTTTTTTTTTTGAGTTTGACATAAGCTTAATACAAAATAATATGTTTTTTTCATTTAAAACTTCACATCTTTAGGCAGTTGTCCCACCGCCGACGATGAACGAGAGGCGAGTCGAGCTAGAACTAGAAACGAGTTGGCGAGCAGCGGAAAGCGAGTGTGTAGTTCCGATAGTTTTGTCGCTGGGCTCTAAGCGAGTGTACTTGTGTGAGACGGGCGATTACTCGCGCCACTCGCTCGCGGCGGCCGAGCCGAGCGTACAGCAGTGCGATTCTCTAAGTTAAAGCCTTGGTGCCGCAGCGCTGAGAATTGACTCTGTCTCTTTCATATTCATAGAATTGGAAAGAGACAACAGATCACAGCCATGCGCGCAGCGTCTGTGTGTCGCTTAGAGAATCGCATCTTGGCGGGAAACAACCGCTGCCGCTAGTTGGTCCCTCGGCGTGAGTTCATCGCTGAGCGAGTATCGCTAAGCGAGAATTATCTTTGATAGCTCTTGTCGCTCAGCGACGAACTAGTGGAGCGAGTCCTCGCCGGCAGTGTGAACAGTCAGTGATCAACTATTTATATATGCATCTCTTTTGTTTACACGGAATGTATATATCTAATATACGTTTCTTGAGCGAGAAAATAGCCGATAGTTAGTCGTTTACTCGCCGTTGGTGGGACAACTGCCATAAAAATGACTTACCATTGAGTGGGAATATCTCTTCAAACTTAACTAATACTTCATCGGAGCCCGACTTTCTTTTCTCCCCTGTATGCACGCCATGCTCCAATTTGGCTAAACAGGTTTTGTTTTCCAAATCTATGCACTTCACTATAGCTCTATGCCACAAATGATATTTCTCAGATGATTTCTTGGTTAAACTTGTGTCCTGGAATTATGATACTTGGCTTTAGATGATAAGGTTTTGAGTACACAAAGTCAAATAATACCCATGTGCGGAAAAAAAATACTGACACCTATTCAGTATCAACATATTATTTTAACATTACCTCATCTTCTGTTGGTTTCAATTTCAACAGTACCATACTTCCAATTTTGACGGATTCAAAATTTGGTTCAATAGCATCTTTCAAATCAGACAGAGCTACAACGTTTCCGTGCGAAAATCTACAAAATACAAAATAATGAAATGGATTGGACAGTTTGTATAAAAATATATTTAACATCGATAATTAATTTTGTCCTGTAATGCAAGCAATGGAAAGTTGGCTCTGGCTACCCCTCCGGGAAAAACGGCGTGATGTATAGATTTTATAAACATTTTCAGAATCTAGCACATTCGGGTTGGAAGCAAAGCAACTTTTATATTGTAGGATATGTGACCAATTTATAAGGGTGCGTTTCCACTGACGCGGAGCTAAGTGGAACGTGGAAAGTGAATCGACCAATCACGATGCTTGGAAATCTTGTGGAGTGGAGATTTCAATCATCATGATTGGTCAATTCAGCTCCGCGTCAGTGGAAACGCAGCCTTATGGCTTTACCTTCTCTGTGCTTCTGAAGGCACGTAAAGACGTTGGTTCCGGTTGTTGTCGTAATATGACAGCCGTAAACAACTGGGTTACCTTTTGTTTTCCGTACAACACATTTATTTGTCACACACAATAGAATTTTTATTGAGTCTGGTATTATGAAAAACGAAGCGTTTAAAACAACCCAAACCTAACCCAGGGTTATGTTATGACCCTAGCCGGATGACCCTATGTACATACAGAAACGCGTCGGCCTAGCCGTAGGACGTTTAATAGGCTAATGATAATATTCTTCTTTCAGACATGTTTGAAAAAACTTATTCTAAAGTTGGAACTCACCTACATTTTTCATCCTCAAATCTGCATTCTCCATCAAAATAGAAAGGGCATGGCAACATTTCAGCATGCGTAGGATGTGTAAATAGCACTCGCACCTGTAACCATAATATCAAAATAAACATGTAACAACAAAATATTAATGCTCATATTTGGTAAAATAATCATACACACACACACAGTTAGTTGTGAGTAATACACTAGCATGCTCATTCAATTGCAGACACGTGCTCAACGCTCAGCTGCACATGCAAGCACGAACGCATGCACGCATGCACGTACGCACGAACACACGTATGCAATCACGCAAGCAAGCATGCACTTCAGTTCAATCAGTTAGTATGTAAAAGTTAATAGAAAAATATACCTGCAGATCCTTGAACTGATCATCATCTTGGTGAGGTATCACCTCGCTCACCATAGCATTGTGTAGGCTCGGCTGCCCGCCCCATTTGTGAGTGTGATATACTGCACATTTCATGCCCTGTAGTGTAGCTAACTCGTCCTGTAAAATATCACATTAAATTAGGAGTGAATTAATTTTTTTACAACAGAATTTCATAGGAATAAAGATCATTTAACATGTTGCCATACTAAATATGTTTCCCTGACTCCTAAAACAATAATGTGACAAAAAAAAACTTACCTCAATGTCACTGTCCCCATCATTTTCATCTTTAGTTAAGTCTTTTGAACATTCAGGTTTATTTTCCTCGTATGCACCGCTTTTAGCCATTTCTTGCTAAATAAACAAAGTAATAAAATAAAACAAATAAAGTTTGTTTACGCTCACACCAATTATCTAGCCCAAGATAAGCTTCAATTGAAACTCGTTAATATCCCCTCGTCTGTGGCAAGGACTCCTAGAGCTTGATAACAATAGAAATTCTATTGTGTCTGGTATTTCGACCTAATATGGTTAAACTAGATAACGGATAAATAAACTTATGTTTATACATAGAAAAACACCCAGACCCGAAATTAATTCAGAAAAACAGTTTTCTCTACCCGACCGGGAATTGAACCCGGGACCTCAGAGATGGCGCGCTAACCCCTCGACCATAGAGGTCGTCAAAATTAAAATGATTTATTTATACCTATATAATATTAAAATGAAATCCATAGTACTTTGTTACGATGATTGAAATGTGACATATTATTGATTTTCACAGACCACAGCAAGTAAAGTCTACTATAGAAAGTATAGAATCGCAATAACTCAGGTGTATACACTTTTTTTATGTTTTCTACACAGTATTAAGATCTCAGTACTTTACTTTAGCATGCAAAGTTTTGTTTGTAAAATTTTGAACTTGGAAGTTTATATGGTAAACCTAAATGCCTCTAGTTCAAAATCAATATTGTTTATGTAGGTACTACAAAAATTCAGCACTTATGAAAAGTCACAAAAAACTAAACTAACAAACACTTTTTATTCTTGTGAATTATGCGATCAGTTAGGATAGGTTAGAACAGTGACTAAACAACAAGTGAGCCGAAAGTTGCTGCGCGCCATTTGTGCCTCACCAAACGTTCCACTGCTAGGCACAGCGCTTCCTGCATGGACAACAGCATATAGGATAAGGAGATTGGGCTATAATCCACCACGCTCGCCTAATTGGTGGGTAAAGCAAACATCATACACAATATAAAGTGATCTTACCATGAATAAGGCATATTCATCATCCAATTCACTTTTTTCATTACTCTCAGAGTCATTTTGAGGCAGAGTACTATTGTCAGCTACTTCTTCTTTAGCCAACACCGCATTTAAACTTTCTTGTGTTAGTTGAATAAGCTCTTGCAGTTCGGATTGCAGAGCTAATAGTGATTCGCGTTCGTTGTTGTCCTGTACCGCTGATAGGGCTTCATTTACCATTGAGAGCTAAGGATATTACAAATTAATATAATTCTCTACATTATTATTTTTATAAAGACATTAACGTTGTATAAAATATCAAAACACGTAGATACTTGGTCATTGTATTGGTTAATTGATGACTGAAGTTCCTCCATATCTGTAATTGTTTTAAACTAATTATTAGTTTAAATTAACATTTAAACTATAGAGTGCTACTTTGGCTTGTTTTTTGTATACATTAAATTATTAAAGTGCCAATAAGTACTTTGTCTTGCAGCGATTGTGTTGTGAACACAGAAAACAATTGTTGTGAATGTGATATTCAAAATGTCAATGTTATTGTCAAATTACTATTTAAACGACGGCTAAATGAACTCGCACACGACAGACTTTTTGTAGATGTTTGTGGGTGTCCTACTTTCTAACAGAAACAAGGACTGATTCTGACTCAGCAAACACAGTCCGTTGAATGTGATATTATATTTCTCCATACAATCGGATCTAACAAGAGTCACTGACACAGTTTTTTTGTAGGCGTTGGTAAATGATTGTCTGTCGTGTGCAAGTCAACTAAAGCCAAGTTCGCAGCTAAGCTAGTGTTTAGTCCAGCCAGCAGAAACACAGACGTATAATAGTATATCTATTATACGTCTGTGAGCAGAAATATCAGAAACATAACATTGTAGTTGTTATTTAGTCGATTAGCGAGTACATTACTTCGTAATAACGAATTAAGTTTCAATCAAGCAAAGTAGCGAAGCTATGCAACGCTAATGCCTAGTGCGAACAAGGCTTTAGTGACTAACTTGTGTCACAATGCCGATAGGTGGCGATACTTCGATTCCATACAAAATCTAGTAAACTATAACTTGTGCGAATAACACTAATAAACCTCGCATTGAAGTAAATAAAACTGACCTCTGTGTAGACTTGTATAAGCTAGACAGTCAGTAATTCTATTTAAAGCGTTCGGTATCAATGTAGGTAGGTATATGAACGAAACCAAACGCGGTGGCCGCGACGAACCATCAGGCAGGCCGTATGGTCTACAGCCGTCTAGGCTAGGAACTTAACCCTAGGGTATATGGATCAATATCGATTGGAGAAAATGGTCAGATTTGGATAGGTTGATCTGCAGGTGCTTGTACCATGAAAAAGAAATGGACTTAAAATACTCAAGTTGGCAAATATACAGGTAAAAAGACTTTAATAATTGATTATAAATTAGATTAGAATAATATAACGTTATTTCTATATAATTAAAATTAAACCAACAAGTTATTACAAATTATATCAGATGCAAAATATTATACAGAGTTAGCTAATAGCATGATTTTAAGGGTCATTCTCAAAAAGACAGATTCTCAAAAGGACAGGAGTACCTACACATAAGCACATATAGAGAAAAATTATTATTATTACTATTTGCAGAGAAAAAATGAAGTACTTATATATTATTTAAAAAAATCAACATACTTAAATAAAACTCTATTTAAAAATAATATTTAATAATGAAATAAAATATTTTCTTAATTAAATTAATTTTATTTACCTATTTTAATTTTTTTTTGTTAAACCTATTGATGTATTTTATCAGTTTTCTATAGTACAAGCTGGTAGGTTAGTTTAGGAAAAATATTAATTTATAATGTGGAAACAGTGTGCGAGATATTTCCTTCTGTTAATTTTTGTGCACCTGTACCATTTTCGGTTTTTTGAGACAGTGTGTCCTTTTGAGAATCTGTCCTTATGAGAATGACCCTGAGTATAATGTTCATAAAATGGCGTTCAAATATTAAACAATAAAAGATATTAATTCAACTTTAAACCTAAATACAGCTTAATGTTTCTATGGTTACTTTTTTGATGACTGCTGCTGTTACACTTTTTATCCTTTCACCAGAATAACTTTCAGTATTCTCAAAGTTTGCTGATATAGCACGAAATGTGTCATTCATAATATCTTTTATTTTATTTCCCATATTATTTTCATCTTCAACTTTCGTACATTGATTTTCATACATATTGATCTTATTGGTATATTCATAATTTTTAACTTCAATTTCCTGACTTAATCTTTGAATTTCATTTACTAAGTTTTCATTAATTTTTGCTTTTTCGTTATTACTCTGTTCACTATTAGCTTTAAAAAGCTTAATCTCAATTTCCAAACTGTTAATTTTATCATCTTTTTCTTTACATAACTGTTCCAAATTATTGATTTTATCATTCAAAACAATTGATTCTTTTATTTGTTCTGATTGTTTTTGTACTGAATTCCCTAAAAGATGTGTAATATTTAAAGTTTTACCGGAGCTACTACTACTACCTTTTATGATTTCTTCATACAGTCTAATTTTATTCTCATACTCTGTAAGTAGTTTTTGTAATATCTCTACTTGAAAGTTGCTAGAACTAGTATTACCATCTCCACTGTTTCTACAAGTTACTTTATCTAGAACTTGATCTACTTTATCAGAAATTCTGTTTATGTTAATTCTCAGTTCACTATTATTCACTCTTTGTTCAGAAATAAAAAAACTCATATCACTTCCACCATTGCTATTGGAGCTTGTAATTATGCTGGAGTTGGTTACTGGCAAAAGTTGACCATTTACATAAGTGAATATTGGCATACTCTCAGTTGTTGTTTCATTACTAGGGATTACTATTTTCTGTGTTTCAACCAAAGCTTGGCAATCCACACTTTTTTCTGTACTGTTTCGCTTTACAATACTTTTGATGGGTTTATGTCTAACAGTCTTGTAATGACTTGAATCATTGGTGTCAGATGAATCACTTGACTTTGCTGCAGATAGTGCACGAGGGGGTAAAACTGATTGTCCCATGTTCGCCATTCTGTTCAATAAAGACATTTTTGTTTTTCTGTATAAGGAGGAGTCAGTATCACTTTCTTTCTCTGTATTATCCATGCGTTCTTTGGTAACACTAGTTGAGTCAGGTGTTGTTATATCTGCAAGGCTTTTCTCCCCTTCAGTTGAATGTTTTATAATAACATTGAAACTTTTTAAAAGTCCAATAACTTTCTTTAGTTCTTCTTCTGATGCATATAAACTCCAATATTTCTGTAAGTTGTCTAGATATGAAAAATATACACTTTCTTTTACTGTTACCTCAAAACTTGTTGATATGGTTGCACTTGATAATATCACCTTCTTAGAATCATATAATATTATATTATGAACACCAGTCTTTATTACATTTAACATGGCAAAAGCAAGCTTTCCTCTGTTAACGTAAGCACCGTTATACCTGAAAAATAAATTTTTAGTCATCTAAAAACAATGTTTCTTTCAGAAATAGATTGTCACTTAGCCTATTCGATTACCAACTTTACGAACCATTCATATCCTAATAAAGTACAAGCAAAAACACATTTTGTGGCTTTGTTTTCTTCTGGTTTCGGAGTCAAATGGGCAGGTTTTGGAGGTGTGTACTTCAAAGATTCATTTTCAATAGCATCATCGTTTTGAGAATTCCCAAAAATATGTGCAAGCGAAGTGCTGAAAGTAAAACAAAGTGGATAATTCAAATATCGGTAAATTGTTAAGGAAAATACAACAATTTAGCAATTTGCTTCAGTTACTTAGACGCTGGTGTAAAATAGTCGTCGTCGATGTCTTCTGTTTGTAACATTATTATTTGTCTTGTTCGTAAACACACTGGAATAGTAAATAAAGTGGGGCGTACGTACGAACGTAATTCAATTCAGTACACACATAGTAAATAATTTTTCCAAAGAATCATTATTTCAGAATGGGAACGGAATGAAACTGAAACAAACCAACTTTTTTTAATTTAAAGTTCCGTGAAGGAACAGGCTAAGGTCAGAGACCATACTGCCTAATCATTAGTTTTTTTATTTCTTTTTTCCCCTAGATGATAATAAGTGGTGATTAAGATGACGAATGATAAATGATGTTCCCCCAATACCCTTGAGTCCTCAGTAAAGATGTAGGACTTTACTAAGATCTCACGCGGACTTCTTGAGACAATTTGAAAAGTGATTTTGCACTGTTTTGTTTCATTTGCCAACACTCATGCACGTTCACAAACACATAACGGTTAATAAGTCCCTACCTCCCTATTAGTAATTAGAAAGACCCAACAAAACAACCAACACCACGAAAATAAATTAAATATATCTTAAAAACACAAAACAAACAACTTGTATGTTGTACTTATTATTCCTCTTAGAGTATTTGTAAATTAATAAAGTTCTTAATTGGAATTAGACTCTTTATTATTTGGCTCAGTTGAATTAACATGTGGTTATATAGTAGTCGTGATAGATTGCTGGAATAGCATTGCTTTTGCACAAGCTCATTAAATCTTTATATTTTGCTATAGTTAAAGGCAAAAGGCTATTATATGCCTTCAAAATGTTGCTAGGTAACTCTTTTTCATAGGGTTCCTTGGCGGCACGACGAGTAACAGATCGAAGTGAAACTGCTTTATGTTGAGCTATATTTATAGCCATTTCATTGTCACTTAAAGAATCATATTGAAATTTAATCATATTCGGTAAATCGCTTCTAAAATGGATGTGCATATTTTTGCTCCACGAGACTTTCACATTTTAACATCGTATTCCCAATTATTGTAACACGACAAAAGCTGTTTAAAATCTAATATCGCGTCTTGATTTACTTTTTTCACTACTTAAGGCTCACCAGTAGATTTTGCACATCTAATCAAAGCAACCCATTGCCGAGGAACGTAGATAATTTTAAACTTTTTCTCCGCTCATTAGGCGCATGCATTTCATCGCCCACTAACTGTGAATGTCCCACTTCGAAGAAGTGATGATTTATGCTTATAATAAACACTGTGCTAGCTTAAGCATACATTGAAAATACTTACTGCTTTATTTTTATTCTGACCGCCGCAGCTATCAGAATAAAAATTAAACTCCTTCTATCCTTCTTGAATCTTAGTTTTAATGAAGTCGAATACAAAACTGCTTTTTTCGTTTAATCCTATGCGACTTATCGTCTCGTCTCCTAAGTAGCAATACCCTATAGTTTACCCATCCCCATGTCATACAATGTGAAGTTATAACAAGCCAGTTTTCTTTTGTAATAAAATACAGACACTTCTGACTGGAGTGTTCAAAATTTTCTGTAAATCTTATCATACTTAATCAGAATTCTCGGCTTGGCATTTGTCAATATCTTTTAAAGTCCTTATCACATTTTTATTGGCAGTACTCATACTCTAGTATGGTTTTGTCGGTGTCAGTCGCATTTTTATATAAGTCACACCGTGGCCATTGGCCTTTTTAAGGTTTATTAACCCCTGGATGAGATAATATGAAAATGACAATGGATTCCGGGCAAATTATGATCCCAAATTTTGGCAATAAAAATATAAAAAAATTAAGGGATGAGGGGTTTTTTTTTGGTGGTAAATAATTTACCATTGTCCATTTAGAACTACAACATTTGAGATGTACCGTCAAACGGGGTAACTTAAGACGGGGGTCTATCTTGAGACGATTAGTACGAAAATTTTATGTTGATAATATGGCAACACTATTATGATTTAGTCAGTAGCAATGGGCGATTTTCTGACAGCCCAAATTAAAAAGTAAAAATTAGTTCAAAAACACTCGATAGATGTCGTTTTATGAAAGCTGGGCTACTTATGGGCTGTAATAAATTCTACACTTTTACTTGTCTACCAAAAGAATAAAAAAATAGTATTTACTTACCTATTTATATTCAGGACATCCAGAACCTATTTCTATTTTGGAATAGAATAAATATTACGCAGCCATACACGTGCTCTTCATGAACCCGCCTTTTACTAAGCGCCATACTAATCTATGCTAAGCGCCATCTATGAAGTCATTTACGAACCAATTTCTTTTTTTTTTTTGATCTCGGAAAATCGCCCATTGCTGTCAAAAGTTTGTAAACGGATTGCGCAATACGCTCTGCATTTAAGCGGAAGTCGTAACTTGCCTCAGTTTTAGGTAGTTTTTCTAATATTGTAGAAAAATATTGCTCAGAACATACGCCGGATAACTTTTCTGCTACTGGTAAGAGTTTTTTTTGTATTCCTTTGAGATTTAAACTACAATAACCTCATAATGTCTTCGACTTCCTGTTTTGTATTAATAGACAGTACTACCAACACACAAATAATAAAAAAAAGAAATGTTGAATGAGGAGTGTTGCCGGGTAAAATGAGACGCGTTTCGTCTCTGTCTCAAGTTGTCCCACTATGTCTCAAATTAGCCATGATATTTTAATTGTACGCTGTGATTGTGTTGTTGTTTTTAAATTTGTAAGTTTTATTTATTTACTTATTACTTTTTAGGACAAACATGCCACGAAAAAAAAAGTGAAGCTGCTTGGAGGTCGGCCGTATGTGACTTACACAACTGAACAGTTACACAAAGCTGTAGATGCGGTTAAGAAAGGCTTAATTAACAGACACGTAAGACGCAAAAACACTGGGAAATATGGGCGACCACAAGTTTTTTCAGAAGAGGACGAAAAAACTATTGTCGAATGTATTTGCTTGGCAGGAGAATGGGGTTTCCCTTTTACGAAGTACGACATTCGATTGATTGTTAAATCATTCTTGGATCGGAATGGATTGACTGAAAGCAGGTTTTGTAACAATTTACCAGGACCAGATTGGGTGAGCTCATTCCTTTTCAGGAATAAAGCCGAACTAACAACTAGACTGAGTCAAAATATAAAGAGATCCCGTGCAGCTGTTGACGACAAAATTATAAACGAATATTTTGACGAACTTGCTGAAACTTTGAAAGATGTTGAGCCAAGTTTAATTGTGAACTATGACGAAACGAACCTAACTGATGACCCTAAACGGACAAGGGTCATTGTGAGACGAGGTTGCCGTCACCCTGAAAAAATAAAAGACTGCAGCAAAGCAAGCACATCAGTCATGTTTGCTGCAGCAGGTGATGGTCATCTACTTCCACCGTACGTAGTATACCGAGCAGAGAATCTTTACGATACTTGGATACGTGGTGGGCCATCTGGTACTGACCAAATACTACAAAAAATTATTCCTATAAAGATTTCTAGGGGGAGACATACTTTTCCTAAATTAGTTCGTAAGTTTAATTGTTCCGAACTGTCTTTCCATTTTTTTGCTGCAACAATTGCACAAAAAATGTTTTTGAATATTTTTTTTATGTATTTTGTGTTTTTATTAGCTTTCTTGTTAAAACAGTGTCTCAAGTAAGCACTACTTCATTTGATACCTATATTGGTGAAATTTTGTAGGGTAACTTGAGACACCAAAGGAGGTCACTAAAATCTGGCCAGTTAATGTACCCAGGTTCACTTTATGGAAAAAATTACTCTATGAAACGCTGAGTATTATAGCAGGCCCACATTGTTTGTTAGTTAATTGGAAAGACAAAAAAATAATCATTTCGGTTTGAAAAAATACGCCATTTTAGACCCTGTCTATGTTAAATAATCTGTGATAGAATTATGAATATAATCTGTTTTCGGGATCAGAGTGTCAACAGGAATCAAATCACGTGGAAAAACGAAATACCACAGGGAATAGCCAAGTTATTAAATAAAAATACGAATCGCGAACGAAACGAAAACTACGAAGCAACCCGAATCGCCGAAACGAAACGAACGGAATGACATTTAAAACATTTTGACATTTTGTAGCGTTTTGTTACTAGCAGAGAGACTATAGCTGATTTTAATAATATATTTTCTATTTTTTATTGTTTTACGTCCATTAAATTATCTGTTGATAAAAATGGACGACAAGTAGATGCATTAGATATAATAACAGCAAATAAAATATTTTATTAACACTACAGGTTTTGGACACAGACATATTATATGTCTGTGGTTTTGGAGAAGTCTGATACTAAACGCAATGGGCGATTTTCCGAGATCAAAAAAAAAAAGAAATTGGTTCGTAAATGACTTCATAGATGGCGCTTAGCATAGATTAGTATGGCGCTTAGTAAAAGGCGGGTTCATGAGGAGCACGTGTATGGCTGCGTAATATTTATTCTATTCCAAAATAGAAATAGGTTCTGGATGTCCTGAATATAAATAGGTAAGTAAATACTATTTTTTTATTCTTTTGGTAGACAAGTAAAAGTGTAGAATTTATTGCAGCCCATAAGTAGCCCAGCTTTTATAAAACGACATCTATCGAGTGTTTTTGAACTAATTTTTACTTTTTAATTTGGGCTGTCAGAAAATCGCCCATTGAACATCGAATGTTACCACATGATAAAAATGTGTTACAAGTAATTCACAACTTTATTAATTTATTATCTAGTTGTATCTAAATATAAAAGCAAAATGATACGTTATTCGGAATCCTCGAATTTTTCTCCACATTTTGATATCTATGTACCTCAAGGTACAAACATGGCCAAAGTTGTATTTTTTTTTATACTAAGCCCGGCAAATGACCCCACTCCTCCTGATGTTAAGTGGAAATGAGGTCCAGGCGCGAGGACAACTGGTGCAGCGTAAGAGACGTAGCATCAGTCATCCTCACTCTGCCGGCCTACAAAGTGCTTCTTCACGCCTCGTTTGAAGGACCCTATGTCATAGGTAGGAGGGAATACGTGTGCTGGTAGACTATTCCATCTTTTGGAAGTGCGGCAAAGAAACGAGTCACCAAATTTCTTTGTGCGTGATGGAATGTTAGAGACTGTAAATTGGTGACTCCGGAGAGCAGCACGCGTACTCCTATGGAGGAAGGGAGAAGGAGGGATGAGGTCAAAGAGTTAGTCAAAAGTCAATAGTCAATAGTCAAAATATATTTATTCAATAAACTCAATTAATAAGTACTTTGAAACGTCCAAATATTTTTTAACCTACCACCCATTCAGGACATCATTTTTTTACTGTGGCAAAGAACGGGCGCAAGAAACCACAGCGCACAGAAGCAACGACATTTACAAAAAATATATATATTGTATGTCGTTACCAGGTCACAAAATACAAAATATGAATTTGAATGTAAATACTTTAATTAAATATGGTGCTCTATATATATTAATTATAGGCAATTAGAAATAGCTGTTGGAGTAGGTACTTGGAGCATTTCAGACCCAAGCTGTTTTGTCTTCTGTATAATCCGACACTTTATAATAAGCTTTTTTATAAAGCTTTTCTTTGATTTTGATTTTAAATTTATCAAGATCTAATTTCTGAATATCATTTGGTACTTTGTTGTATAATCGTACACACAGACCCTTAAAAGAATTATTTATTTTATGGAGCCTAGTATAAGGCACTGCTAATTTGTTCTTACTTCTAGTATTTAATTTGTGAATATCACTGTTTTTTGAAATCATTTCAATATTTTTATGAACATACACAAGATTTTCATAAATATATTGTGATGCAACTGTCATTATACTTATATCCTTAAATCTCTCCCTTAGAGAGTCACCAGCCTGTAGGTTATATATTGCTCGAATAGCCCTCTTCTGCAGCACAAAGATAGTTTGAATGTCGGCAGCATTTCCCCACAGTAAAATGGCGTACGACATTACACTATGAAAGTAACTGAAGTAAACTAATCTAGCTGTATCAACGTCAGTTAACTGACGAATCTTCATTACTGCATAAGCCGCAGAGCTAAGTCTATTCAACAATTTAGCTATAGGCCCCACTGAAGCTTGGCATCCAATGTGATGCCTAGAAACACAGTGGTGTCTACAGGATTCACATTCTTATCTTTAATTTGTACACTAGTTATTACCTGCTTAACATTAGGCAATACAAATCTTACACATTTGGTTTTTCCCTAGTTTAATAGCAAGTTATTACCACTAAACCAGTGAACAATCTTTGAAACCGCATTATTCACATCGTCATAATTTGGGTGTCGTCGTTTCACTTTGAATAAAAGTGAAGTATCATCAGCAAACAATACTATCTCATGAGTCATGACTGTCTTTTACAAAATAAGGTAAGTCATTAATATAAACCAAAAACAAGAATGGACCAAGTATTGAACCCTGCGGAACTCCCATTTTAACCACTGATCCCGGAGATCTTTTACCTTTAATGTCGACCTTTTGAATCCTGTTACTCAAGTATGAGATTAGAAGGCTCAAAGAAGCATCCCTAATTCCATAGTGGTTAAGCTTCCTGACCAAAGTTTCATGTAAAACACAATCAAAAGCCTTGGATAAATCACAAAATACCCCTAGGGCATCCTGTGATTAAAAGCTCAACACCGGCGTCAGTTGTAGAGCGACCCCTAGTAAAACCATATTGTTTACAATGTAAAAGTTTATTTTTATAAAAATGAATTTGCATTTGGTCTAGCATTAACTTTTCAAAAGTTTTACTAAATGTGGGTAGCACAGAAATAGGTCTAAAATTAGAGGGGTCAGAAGTGCTACCTGATTTAAATAATGGAATTATTTTACTATATTTCATGAGGTCAGGAAAAACACCACAGTCAATGCATTCATTAAATATGCAAGCTAAAACTGGAGCTATTGTCATAATTACAGATTTAGCGACGTCCACGGAATTACCCCACAGATCAACAGTTTTCTTTTTATTGAGAGTGTTAAATGTTTTTATTATATCTATAACACAATTTTTTTGAAAACTGAAATTACTTTCACAATCTTTAACATTCTCCTTCAAAACAGATTCAGCTACAGTGGGGGAGGAAATCAAGGCTTTTGTAGTTGAAACTGGAATGTCAGTAAAAAACCTCTCAAATGCTGCAGCAATATCAGCATCAGAAGTCAAGGTTTTAATAGCACAATTTAAATTGTACTCATTATTACGACTTTTGACCTTTCCTGTTTCACTATTTATAATATTCCATGTCATTTTTATTTTGTCATTACTATTCTTAATCTTAGAACTCAAATAGTTTGCCTTGGCTAATCGACATACTCTTTTGAATAACTTTGAATAATTTTTAACATATAATTTGAAGTCATCGCTGGTGTTATAGTTGCGTTCACCATAAAGTTCATAAAGGCGTTTCCTACTTCTGTGAATACCAATTGTAGCCCATTCATTAAAAGTTACAGTACCACTAACTGAGATCTTTTTGGAATAAAAGTTTTATTAAATTCTGAACAATAAATGTTAAACAAATTATTATAAAAGACATTAGGGTTGTCATTGTATTCTAAATAATTTAATTTTGTATCTAGATTGCTTTTAAAGCGTTCCAGCCGACCTGCAGTTTTTGGTACAACAGTGATATTCTTTTTCGTCACTTGTTTACGCTGGTGTGGAAAGCTGACCACTTGGCCACAATGATCAGAGTCCAGATTATTAATAATTGGCTTAGCCAGTGGTTTTACATTTTTATATATGTTATCAATGCAGGTGGCCGAAGTGGCAGTTATTCTTGTCGGCTCCAAAAATAAATAATTTAAGTTATATGATAGAAATAGGTTTTTAATTTTAGTTGACATTGTGGAATTTTCTAACAAATTAATATTAAAATCCCCGCAAACAATTATGGTTTTACCCACATTACGGACTTTATGTAATGCCTCATCCATAACTGATGAAGGAGGTCTGTACACACTTAATACAACAAACTGCTCCAACTCCACACAAGCTATTTCTATTGTTCGCTCAACCGAGAGGCTCACTATGTCTTTGCGTTCCTTTAATTTAAACTTTTTACTAACAATAATTAAGGAGCCACCATGTATTGCATTTCCTCGACTGAACGAACTTCCTACCAAATGATTCTTAAAATTGAACATGAACTGATGGTCTTTAAGCCAGTGTTCTGTTATGCAAAGAATATCAATTTTATTACAGTTCATGAACAATTCAATCTCCAAATCTTTGCCCATCATTCCTTGGATGTTCTGGTGGACAATGTTTAAAGATTGTACATTTTTTAAATTTAATGAATTACATGGGCTTTTGCTAAAGCTATTTTTACATTCATTTAATTTCATTTTATTAACAAACATTTCGCAAGAGTTTTCCTCTTTTGTCATATAATTTAATTTAAATAATTAATTGGAATGTCAGTAGAAACTACTGACGTCTATGTCAAATATACATTGCTCAATAGAAGCAACTTGTTTAGCCAAGTTTTTGGCTGGCGTTTGAATACAATAGGATAGCGATAAAGCTATTTGTCGCTTAAAATAATTTGGCAGATAATAACTATCTCTTGTCAAATAAAAATTACTAACATAATTGTTAGTGTCAAATTAAATGCAATAAGTCATTTTTGCAAGATAAATGTAATGTCAGGTTAAGCTTATGACTTATGACCATGGCGAGTGTTCTTCAGAGCACTCGCCATGGTATAAACGGTAAAAGACGCTGAGTGACGCAATATCTCTACGCAATTGCAAAGGCTCGAGAGTTTTAGTGACCTCTGCATTGCCGATAATGCGCACAGCGCGGCGCTGCAATCTGTCCAAGGCATCGAGAAGGTACTTTGAGGAGCCGTCCCAAAGGTGAGAGCAATACTCCACGCAAGACCGCACCTGTGTCTTGTATAATAGACACAACTGATCAGGCGTAAAGAATCGCCGCACCTTGTTCAGGACACCGAGTTTACGTGAGGCATTTTTGATCACGGTTTCGATGTAGTCCTTTTGGTTCAGATCGCAGCGGATATCCATACCGAGCATGTTAATACTGCTCTGCAGGCCTAGAGATGTACCCTGAAGAGAGGGAAGGGGAAGGAATGGCGACTTTTTGGCTGTGAACGCGTACACCTGTGTTTTCTTGGCATTGAACTCCACCAGATTATCGGAGCCCCATTTAGAAATGAGGTCCAACACCCGATCGAGCTCAATGACAAGATTTGCTCGCTTGATTTCGGTGTCTACCCGCCCAGCCGTTGGGTGCCCGTTATATCCCCCATGCACTGTGCTATCATCTGCATAGCAATGAATGTTTCCAAGAGGAAGCATGTCATTGATATGCAGAAGGAACAGCGTGGGGGATAGAACGGAGCCTTGAGGAACACCAGCGTTCACTGACATGAACCGCGAAGCGCATCCATCCGAAAGGACACGAATTCTACGCTCATGCAGGAAGCTGGCAATCCAGGTACAGAACTGAGCGGGCAAACCGTATGCCGGGAGCTTGGAGAGAAGAGCTTTGTGCCAGACCCGATCAAAAGCCTTGGCTATGTCAAGGCTAACTGCCAGTGACTCACCACGCTTGTCAATAGCCTCACCCCAGAGATGTGTGACGTACGCTAGAAGATCACCCGTTGACCGTTTTGGCCGAAATCCATATTGACGATCGTGAATTAGGGAGTGATCTTCTAGGTATCGAATAAGCTGTTTGTTCAATATTCGTTCTAGGATCTTACACAACACTGAAGTTACGGCTATAGGGCGGTAATTAGTCGGATCTGACCGATCTCCTTTTTTAGGGATCGGTTGCACATTAGCTTCTCTCCAAGATTCCGGCACACAAACCGAAGAGAGCGAGAGACGGTACAGACGCGTTAACACAGGGGACAACTCCGCTGCACACATTTTCAGGACTATTGCTGGGATGCCATCAGGACCGTTAGCTTTCCGGACATCGATTGACTGCATTTCCGCACGGACATCACACTGCCTGATTTTAATATCAGACATTGTGTGGCCACAGTGAGGAATTGAGGGTGGCTGTGCATCACAGTCATCGATCCGGGAGTTAGCCGCAAAGAGTTTGGCCAGGAGATCGACCTTTTCCTGCGGCTTGTGAGCTAAAGTTCCGTCAAGACATCTCAGTGGTGGCAGCGAGGGTTGGCAGAAGTTGGATTGCACGGCTTTGGCCAGACGCCAGTAGCTACGGCTGCCCGTAGGATGCGTCAGGAGTTCTTGGCCTACTCGTGCAACGCGCTGGGCATCCGCTCTAATGTAGGCCCTCTTACACGACTTGGTGGCATTATTATAGGCTGCTTTTAGTGAGCGAGTTTCGGGAGCCCCATGAGCTTTACCTCTGATCCGAACGCGGTATGCCGTCTGTTTGCTCTCAACAGCGCTGGCACACTCGCGATTGAACCAGCGGTTGCGTCTGCCTTTGCTGATGACATAGGAGTGTGGAATATAGTATTCCATTCCTAATACTATCTCATCAGCAACGCCAGTTGCGCTAGCGGTCGGGTCCTTCCCACTAAAGCAGCGCTGCCTCCAAGGGACGGATGCAAAATACTCCCGCATCCCGTCCCAGTCTGCCGACGCGTAGTGCCAAATCTGGCGTTTCGAAACCGCTGTTGGCGGGCGCGATGCCAAGGACACTGTGCTGGATATCAAGCAGTGATCCGAGGAACGTAAAGGATCTCGAATCTTCACCCGGTATCCAGCTGGGCGACTCGTCAGCAGAAGGTCGAGTAAGGAGGGCGCATGGCCAACTATGTCTGGGATCCTGGTGGGCTGGTTCACCGTCAGGTCATGCGTGAGAGCGAATGCGTGAGCAGTTCCACCAGCATGGTCTGTTTTGGAGGAACCTAACCACAACTCATGGTGGGCGTTGAAGTCCCCCAAAAACACCAGTTCCGCCGATGGAAACCGCTCCTGCGCATCATCTGCTACCCGACTAAGATGTTCAATTAGTCGAGTTGTCTCCATGTCGCCGTTATGGGATCGGTAGACGCAGACGTAGACACGGCAATGAGAGCCTAAGTCGACGTGTACCACTAGGAGGGAGAAGGAAGGGTCCTCCAGACAGCGCAGACGGCGACAGCAAACATCCGCCCAGACGAATAAGCAGACTGCGGCTTTGGCTTTGAAGGATTCTTCAAGCACAAAGCCGGGATAGTTCAGGTAGGTGGTGTCAGCTGGGCGGATAATTTGCGTCTCCGTCAGAAGCAACATTGCTGGCCGTGCCGTCTCAAGATGGTGGTGGACGGCATTGAGGTTTGCATGGAGTCCGCGGATGTTAGCGAACTCCACCTCAAACGGTAAGGTTTTGGTGGGGGTGTACACCGCTGTAGTACCAGTTTTGTTGTTAGGCGCTGTCATTTTAGGAGTGGAAAGAGAGAGGCGTGAATCGAGAAAATGATGCCGCGATGCGAATGGTCAAAGTGTGGTGGCCTGTTTCCCCAGGAATTTGCCCACAGACGAGTATTATTAACCTGCCTAACGGAAGAGCCCCCGAACCCCCCCGGGAATGGCCGCCGGGACCCCACCTTCCGGTCACCAACCGGCACGACGGACCACCCCGAGATTATGCGTGGCATGGTGGGGCAGCCTCACGAGCTGGTTAGGCTCGCTTGGGCCCCTGTACTGTGCCACGGGCGGCCAGCGGGACAACCGTTTCTACGGGTCTCCCTGGTCGGCAGGTTAACTAAGTCCTCCTGGCACAGGTTTGACGGAAGCCTCCACAGACCAAATATATCGCAGCATTATCCTCTCGAGCTCTGGTTATACGCTGGCTGATCCCGAAACGCGATCGACAAGCAGTCACTTGGAGGGTTTTACACCATGCGTACGGTGGTCACCAACCAGACGGGTCAAGCCCTACCACCAGTGGAGCAGATCATCGCTCGAAAGAGTCCGTTAGTCGCTTCTTACGACACCCACCGGACGGAGAGAGGGGCGGCGATTGGTATTCTTTCTCCGTCACCGCACGGATAAAACTATGGACTATTAGTGACCTCCTTTGGCAAAATCCTCCAAGGTAGACGATGTATTTATGTTTCCTATGTTTGAAGATGTCCAACCAGTAAAATAGGACCAATACTGCATGATATTATGCCTAAAAAGTTCTTTAATATCATTTCGTTAATTCAATGGTTCATAATTTACTATTTTGTTTCTAACTTTTTTCTATTTCAATTTATTACTGAAGTGTCAAAACTAATTGGTTGTCAATGGTATTAAAAACAAAATTCAATGTCTCAAGTTACTCATATCCCTGTCTTACTCGAGATATCACATAAAAAGTAACACGTCTCATGATATCCCACTTGTTAAGGTAACTTGAGACAGTAACAATTTTTTTAATATATTTTTTTGGAACGCCCCAGGTTTGTAAATGCATCGGGAATCTGTAAATGAAAAATAGACTAATAATTTGGGTAAATGTAGCATTTTATTTTATTGACAATAAGCTTTTGGTAGGAGAACATAGTTCAAATTGGTCTCAAGTTACCCCGTTTGACGGCAGTGGCGTGCCTAGTGCTTCAGATTGGGGCAAGCCACGAAACCTGAAGTTCCTAATCTTGCTACCTAGGTACAATGTTGGTGCCCATTTGTGACACTAGCCACATTTTTTACTCAAATCGTCATAGGCCGTGGCATTCCAAACGTTCTTGTCGTTGGTAAAAAAAAACAGGCTATTACCTTCTATTACATCTTGAATGTGATTTTTGAGAATTTTATTTTGGCCAATTTAGGCGTTCTTTATCTCAGAAACAAAAATACATTAACAGTATTTACTTATTAAATAGTGTAGAATAACTATTGGCATAGTACGTAGCGGCCTCGCTTTTTGTTTTAATCCATAAAATAGTGATTTGGTTTATGTGATGGGGAAAAATTAAGTATAAAGTTAATTTAGTTCTAAGTTTATTGTACTTTATTAAAAAGATTTACTTAGGTAGGTACTAAAAAAACAGTACCTTCTTATACACACAATTGGCATTTATTTTTATAGTTACATATAGTTTTAATGTCAATAAGAGAAAGTGAAGCCTCATATTTAAGAAACTTTGACTTTGAGAGAGTTAGGTAAGGAAATAAGAATATATTAAGAAATACAATATTAATGTTATTTTTTACTTGATATTTAATTTTACTTGCAGTAGGTACCTATAGAAAATGTTTAAGTACCTACTTATATCAATTTCTACTAGTCATAACATTAAGCTATTGAAGTTGTACTTGATTCATTATCAACATACAAAGGTAATTATTTGAAACCTACCGCTTTGTCTCGCTCGCTCGATTTACACTTTATAGGTGTGCGTGTGTGAGTGTTTGCTTAAGTAGTTGAGTAGGACTATATTTTGAATGACTAAAAGTACTAGCATGCCGTATCTTCCCTTTTTGTTTTAATCTAAGAATAATAGGCATAATACTAACCTTTATTATGTAAGTAATAATTTATTTATTATAACTTACCGTTTGAACATAAGGACTGATATCTTTTCCTATTATGAAAGATGCTTGTCTGTATAAGATTTATAGGGTATAGTCAATAGGTACACCTTACTACACTTATGGTTTAATACTCTAAGCTACCTGGCAAATTAAATCTTCATTGGAACCTGTAAAACAAATAGGCAATCTAAGTTATAAATTGATAAATGGACATTATGGATAGGTTACATTTAATATTTATACAGAAAGTCCCTTACTGTTGTCTTATTCTTGACCTTTCTTGTCATGATTAAAGGTACTTAGGTGGATTTATTTGGCCAAAATGTTTGTATAGTTTGAGAGCCCCTACAAATTGTTATGCAGCGACTTGCTCTTCGTTGCGGAAAATGTTGCATGACACACATTTGGTCACTCACATCACAACAACTATATCAGCACGCAATTCCCGGAGACCTTAGTTAGATATTTGAAAGTTCGTAAACGAGAACTCCGAGAACTATTCACAAGTACAACAAACTCGGGATTTCTTTAATTTGCTCCAAGCAACGTAGGGAAACATTTCTTCCTTAGCGCCTGAGCACTTGATTACTGCAGTCCACAATAGCCCTAAGAAGAGCATTTTAAACAAAACTTTCAACACAACACAACTCTTCCTTCATCAGCTGATCAAACAATCGCCATTTTGTGTGAATTTTTATCTTCAATGTTTAAGTGATCGCTAGATTAGCGATTCTTGGCTTGTCAAACTTTCAATTAGGTCTATTTTAGCGTAAATTTTACGTCGTAGGTAACTTTTGCTTATGTCAATCCCATACATTCGGTTTATCGAAGCGATGATTTCGTAGCGTTTAATTTGTTTGCCAATTGACTAGGCCCTCTGGAGATCCTGAATAAAAATTTGTAAGTACTATTTTTTTTTTTTTGATAGACAAGTAAAAGTGTAGAATTTATTACAGCCCTTATGTAGGAACGGGTCGGCTTTCATAAAACGCCATCTATCGAGTATTTTTGAACTAATTTTTATTTTTTAATTTGGGCTGTCAGAAAATCGCCCATTCACAAAGTACGCTATAATGCCGTCTTATTCCGCTCATTCACGGCGTGTGAAAGTAAATATTTGTATATTTTTGAATCTTATAAAAAAGTGGTAAATAATTTACCCTTGGCTGTTTCAAATTCGTAAAAAATAATTATATACATAAAAATGTAGGACATATTCTGTTATAAACAACTATTTTTAAAAACAAGGAATATATACCTAGATAGTTTTAGTGATATATTTTTTGTAGATTCATCATGGCCGGGAGAAAAAAGTTAACAACTGAAAAACTTCAAGATTTGGTGGACAATCTTGATGGAATTTCTAATATAATATTTGATTTTTAATAAATAGGTGTGATTTTGAGTACCGACTTACTTAAATAAAAACATCAAATAAAAAAAAAATATTTTGTAAAAAAAATAACAAGCTAAACAAGGTGAAACAATTAGTGTAGAAATTAAAAGAAACTTTAAGGGACAAGGGTAATAATTTTACCACTTACCGTCAAACGGGGTAACTTGAGACCAATTTGAACTATGTTCTCCTACCAAAAGCTTATTGTCAATAAAATAAAATGCTACATTTACCCAAATTATTAGTCTATTTTTCATTTACAGATTCCCGATGCATTTACAAACCTGGGGCGTTCCAAAAAAATATATTTAAAAAATTGTTACTGTCTCAAGTTACCTTATCAAGTGGGATATCATGAGACATGTTACTTTTTATGTGATATCTCGAGTAAGACAGGGATATGAGTAACTTGAGACATTGAATTTTGTTTTTAATACCATTGACAACCAATTAGTTTTGACACTTCAGTAATAAATTGAAATAGAAAAAAGTTAGAAACAAAATAGTAAATTATGAACCATTGAATTAACGAAATGATATTAAAGAACTTTTTAGGCATAATATCATGCAGTATTGGTCCTATTTTACTGGTTGGACATCTTCAAACATAGAAAACATAAATACATCGTCTACCTTGGAGGATTTTGCCAGAGGAGGTCACTAATAGTCCATAGTTTTATCCGTGCGGTGACGGAGAAAGAATACCAATCGCCGCCCCTCTCTCCGTCCGGTGGGTGTCGTAAGAAGCGACTAACGGACTCTTTCGAGCGATGATCTGCTCCACTGGTGGTAGGGCTTGACCCGTCTGGTTGGTGACCACCGTACGCATGGTGTAAAACCCTCCAAGTGACTGCTTGTCGGTCGCGTTTCGGGATCAGCCAGCGTATAACCAGAGCTCGAGAGGATAATGCTGCGATATATTTGGTCTGTGGAGGCTTCCGTCAAACCTGTGCCAGGAGGACTTAGTTAACCTGCCGACCAGGGAGACCCGTAGAAACGGTTGTCCCGCTGGCCGCCCGTGGCACAGTACAGGGGCCCAAGCGAGCCTAACCAGCTCGTGAGGCTGCCCCACCATGCCACGCATAATCTCGGGGTGGTCCGTCGTGCCGGTTGGTGACCGGAAGGTGGGGTCCCGGCGGCCATTCCCGGGGGGGTTCGGGGGCTCTTCCGTTAGGCAGGTTAATAATACTCGTCTGTGGGCAAATTCCTGGGGAAACAGGCCACCACACTTTGACCATTCGCATCGCGGCATCATTTTCTCGATTCACGCCTCTCTCTTTCCACTCCTAAAATGACAGCGCCTAACAACAAAACTGGTACTACAGCGGTGCACACCCCCACCAAAACTTCGCTAACATCCGCGGACTCCATGCAAACCTCAATGCCGTCCACCACCATCTTGAGACGGCACGGCCAGCAATGTTGTTCCTGACGGAGACGCAAATAATCCGCCCAGCTGACACCACCTACCTGAACTATCCCGGCTTTGTTCTTGAAGAATCCTTCAAAGCCAAAGCCGGAGGATCTCCTAAGAAATTAGAACAATATACTTACTTATACAAAATTGTCATAGATAAAAAGTTAGTAGGTAAGTACCTACGTATCATACGAGTTAGGTAAGGAAATAAGAATATATTAAGAAATACAATATTAATGTTATTTTTTACTTGATATTTAATTTTACTTGCAGTAGGTACCTATAGAAAATGTTTAAGTACCTACTTATATCAATTTCTACTAGTCATAACATTAAGCTATTGAAGTTGTACTTGATTCATTATCAACATACAAAGGTAATTATATGTATAAACTTGCATTATTACTATCCGATTATTAAATCTGGTGGGTTCTATTGTGTTTGTTATAATATTGTTTTTTCTTTAAATAGGTGGCTTAACATAAGGTGGCTTGTTATATATATAATACAAATTAAGTTCCATATCTAGCATACTCTGTAATAGTTTAGTTATTATCAATTTGGCGATTGTGAAGTAATCGATTGTAATTGTTGCTTGAGTTTGTAATGTTACTATCACATTTTTATTTGTGTGAATCTGTAAATGGTTTGCTGTTTCACATTTTCAGTGTTATACTTTTTATAGAACTGTCGATTCACCTGTGAATATAAAATAAATAAATAAAATTAATTGTTTTTAAATTATTTTTGGTAAATATATAACTACCTACTAACTTTTTATCTATGACAATTTTCTATAAGTAAGTATATTGTTCTAATTTCTTAGGAGATTCTGGATACCTTCAAAAAGCATGGTTAATCATAATAACACCAATATTTAATGCTGCATCAGGCTCACAATACAGAAGGGATGTGTACCACATGTCGTATCCAACAATGAAACTGCATTAAACATGGCTTAAAGTTGTACTTGATTCATTATCAACATACTAGGGTAATTATATAAAATTAATTGTTTTAAAATTATTTTTGATAAACATATAAATAATCCTATGTTTTATTTTGAAACATTATCAACCAACTCATAATTAATGGCAGTGAAATAAATAAATATTTTAACTTGTCGCGTAGAGACCACGATCATGTCATTGTGTCTGTGAAGGCGTATATTTAATAAATGATTTGACTTTTATTTTCAATTATTTTCGGTACCTACCGCTATAAATAAGTAACAATGAAGCAATCCTATATTAAGGCGATGTTGTCATCATCGTCTTCCTATGAACGTCCTGAACGTTCCCACATGAACGACAGCACTAAGGCAGACTGCTGGGCTATAACAGGCTAAGCCCTGAGCCAATACAACCGCAGTGTGCTTTACGTGCATTCCGAAGCACGGAGGAGCTCGAGACGCTTTTTATTTGGTTACACATTCTTTAACACGGTAATGTGAAAGTTGCGTAACTAACTGGCAAGATCACAAACCGGGGCGGCGCGGGCGGGGACTTTTTGCATTAGTTGAACCTCTAGCATTACCTTTCAAGTAACAGTAAGTACATTGCTTCGCTAGTTTGCATATTTTAAAATTAGTTTTAAGTTAACTAGCAAAACAATGTACTTGGAATGTTTTTAATTTTGTTTTATTTAGGACGATAATCAATTAGAAAAGTAATGTGATAGGTGTTGTAGTTAGACAATTAAACCCGAAAGCCTTAGCCGCTACGCCATAGAGTTACTTTAGGCGATGTACTCATACAAGATGCAAACGTTTTAATCACTACCTAGTGGGTACTCGCATCTAAGATCAAACTGTTTAAATGTTCGCGCAGTTTGTAACATTTAAGTGTTATCACTTATTTCATTACAGACGGACGTCAAGTTGTTAATATTTGAGAAATTCTTGGCAGCAAGCGTTTGCTTGTGGTCTTCAGTCTTAATTTATTTATATTAGAAGCTGAAAAATGGGTTTGGTCTCATATCAATGTCATATTATGGTAGGTAAGTCACTCATCATAAGTCATCATAAGTACTTATTTACAAACGTGCTTGCCTGGCGAACTTCCGGCGAAAAAAAGCGATTGATACATTTTTCAAATTGTCTCAAGGAATCTACCCGAATTTCTTAGTAAAGTCACATTGAATTCACTAAAACTCAAAAGGATCGGTGTAGTTACTACCTATTTATTAATCTTACTTAAGCGTTAGATTATCATCAAACAAAAAAATACTAAGACAAGCCTGTATGTTCTATATCCCTTAGCTTATCGATATCGATGTAGCCTAGCGAATTTGATGAGCGATTTTGACGCTGTCACCGGTCAAGCGTTTGTCAGTTGACTAGGCCCTCAGGACCTATTTCTTTTTTGGAATGGAATAAATATTACGTAGCCATACACGTGTTCTTCATGGACTCGCCTTTTACTAAGCGCCATACTAATCTATGCTAAGCGCCATCTATGAAGTCATTTACGAACCAATTTCTTTTTTTTTTGTGATCTCGGAAAATCGCCCATTAAAATCGCAAAATAACTTAATAGATTTTTTGTTGAAGAAACTTCAAAAAACTACTGAGCACCATAAAATATTCGAATTTTTTCACCCTAATAGCGGTTCGTCAGTTTTGACGTAACAATACATTGACAGTTGACATTCAATGTTGTGTGTTGCCATGAACAAGATAAAGTAACTATTAATAGAATTATAATATGGTAAAAGTAGGTAGTTCTTTTAGGATTATACTACGATAAATATAATAGTTTCTTTAGAAAAACTCTTAAGTGGTAAAATAGTTACCTTTATTTTATTAAGGGTTAAAATCTATATTGAATTCTTGTACTGTCTCATTATTGTACTGTCTTGAGGTAAGCTACCGAATCAGAATATTTTTTTCACTCTTGCTCAAAAAGACCGTCATTGTAGCGTTCTAGAGCGAGTCTAAAATAGCTTTTCTTGCCCTAGGAGAAAAAGTATTTTTTTTTTAAATTTTTGTCTGTCACATGACAATGAGCCTACAAAAACGAAAAAGTATTAAGTCTTACGTAGAATAATCATGATTAAAAAACTCGACTTAATACTGTTTACTTAGATCAACGACTTTTTTGAGATAGTTATTATTAATGTTAATGGTAAATTTAGTAATCATTTGAATTTATGGACAACACAGACCACGCCCACAAAGCGCTTCAGCTAGAAACAACTGCACAGTCTGTACATGTGCTTAGGTGGTGAGCCTTTAGCCCGTTAGTCGCTTTTACGACACCGAAGGGAAGAGCGGGGTAGGTAGTATTATTTTGATGAGCCCATCGCCGCTCTATGCTGTTGGATGTATGTGCAGTCTTTAGTGTAGTGTGTGTACGCCAAAGACATTAAACTATTACTAAATCTCTTTGGTGTACGCCATATAGTTACACACATGCATCTCCACCCAGTATATAAGCAATAACTTGCATTATTAAAGGTGCATTATATCTGGAATCATCTTTTATTCTTTGTGTTTTACAATGAAATATAGTTGAATTAATAAAATTGATTAGAAAAGGTTTTAAATTAATGTTCTAAAAATAGATTTCTATATTAGGTCGCGTTTTACAGAAGACCACACAAGAGCTCTTGGTCACTTTGTTTTGCTTTACGTTGTGTCAGCGTAAAGCGATGCGCTCGTCGCTCGCGCACTTCAGGCACAGTATAATATTTATACTGTGCTTCAGGTGCTTATAAGGTATTTATGTAGAAAGATAGCTTGCTTGGTAACAATAATATGAATCAGGATCGAATTAAATTGTTGTTGGAATTAACTTATGTTGTCACTACTTACAAGTAGCTATTATTCTTTTATTACTAGGTAGAAGTGTGTGCCTACTTTTAAATATTCTATTTAATTTTTTTAATTTTTTATAAGTCCATATATTTTTTTCTTAGGGTTAAATGTTATGTTAAAAGCTACAAGCAATTAATGAATTTTATTGGGTTTAAGTAGTGAAGATAATTAAATAATATCGGATACTACAAATATGAATATGTAAAATGTTTCTCTGATTTGACTAACTTCAAAATAATTATGACAAAATATTAAAAGTTAAGTTAAAGATAAGTGTATGTTGTTTTGTAACAGCAAGTTGGAATTTATGATGGATTGTGTAATTAAACATGAGAGTTAGAATTGATAAGTGTTTTAGATTGATTATGATTAGTTTAGTAATGTTTAATAAATGTAGAAAATGATGATTAATCGGATTCTCACTTTGAACTGATCATCCAAAATCTGAGTTTTTGTGTAATTGATTTAAGGAATGTCTGCATGGTTTTGTTTTGATTTGGATCGATGAAGGATAAGTAAAATAATAAATAAAAGAGTAATAAAAATATTTTATGTAACGAATGGTACAATGTAAGGAGACGTATCCTTCATTCGATCATGGTAGGGACGAGCTTCCTCCGTGAGAATAGTTGGAGGCAGCTCATGACGAAGGTGCGCGAGTACGCAGCGTCAGGGTAGGTCCTTAAAATTAATGTCCCTTAGAATTAAATAAATAAATAAAAGTTAAAGTGTATAGGTACACGTGTATTAAAGAAAGTACCAGTAATAAACAAATGATATTAATAAAATGATGAATATAAAGAGTCGACTATAAACAATGATATCTATAAATAAATAATTGTTATAATATGAAAGGAATGTAATAAAATTGGATAAATAGACGTCTTAGGTTATGAGAATTTACCTGCTATGTTGTATGTACATACTATGAATCGACAAAGTCTACAGGCCAATCCACTAATCCCCAAATATAATAAATAAACAGGTAAATACCTATATTAATAATTACATAATGTGAAAAATAACTTAAGTAGTTAGTACTAGGATGTGACAGATTTGTTATGTTAGAGATTTTTTTTATTTTCTTGTTTTTCATTTTTATATTTTTTATTCTCGTTATACCTTACTCGTATTTTACTAGTATTTTATCTTTGTTGTTTGATCGACTTGTATTTTTTGGTAATTTCTGTTTTGCTAAAGTTAGGGAACCTAACTTTTTTTTAATTATCGTTATTATTTTATAGATTTTGTAATAATGTACTACATAATGTAGTAGGTATGTAGCATTTATTCGTATTTTACAAAAACAAAAATGTATAACTTATTTTGTTTTTTTTATTATTATTTACGGGGGAGGTGTAGTGTGTGTACGCCATATAGTTACACACATGCATCACCACCCAGTATTTATGCAATAACTTGCATTAATAAAGGTGCATTATATCTGGAATCATTTTTATTCGTTGCGCAAACCTCCCGCCTTTCCGTTAGTCGCCTTTTACGACATCCAAGGGAAGAAAGGGGTTGGTAGTATTATTTTGATGAGCCCATCGCCGCTCTATGCTGTAGGATGTATGTGCATTTTTTAGTCCGTTAGTCGCTTTTTACGACACCAAAGAGAAGAGAGGGGTTGGTAGTACTATTTTGATGAGCCCATCGCCACTCTATGCTGTTGAATGTATGTGTAGTCTTTAGTCTATTAGTCGCCTTTTACGACACCGAAGGGAAGAGAGGGGTTGGTAGTATTATTTTGATGAGCCCATCGCCGCTCTATGCTGCTGGATGAATGTGCAGTCTTTAGTCCGTTTAGTCCGTTAGTCGCTTTTTACGACACCAAAGAGAAGAGAGGGGTTGGTAGTACTATTTTGATGAGCCCATCGCCACTCTATGCTGTTGAATGTATGTGCAGTCTTTAGTCTATTAGTCGCCTTTTACGACACCGAAGGGAAGAGAGGGGTTGGTAGTATTATTTTGATGAGCCCATCGCCGCTCTATGCTTTTGGATAGTATGTGCAGTCTTTCCATATCTTCCCTTGGGTGTCGTAAAAGGCAACTAACGAACAAAAGACTGCAGTCTTTTGTCCGTTAGTTCCGTTGGCTCATCAAAATAATACTACCAACCCCTCTCTTCCCTTGGGTGTCGTAAAAGCAACTAACGGGTTAATTTTTATTGAAATAAACCAATTTATATTGTATTGGATTGTTTTATTTTCTCACATTCGTAGGGAAAAGCAGAGTGTAACACACGCCGTTAAAAAGCCATTAAAACTCGGTTTCTATTTACTCCCTCACTAAAGCTCGGGAGTAAAACTACCTCGTATATAACGGGTCATTTTAGCCCCTTGTATAACAATCTACTATTGTGCCATTCTAAATAAAGCTTGTAAAGTAATGGAAAGTTATTATTATTAAGTATTCATCTAAATATTTTTAGATGACCTGTTTCTTACATAGTGTGAGTCTATTGATGACATTTGTAAAATATGATCTCGAACTTTGTCTCGAACGGATTGTTTAACTTGATCCAGAACAGCATTTTTGCGCGTACTGTCACGACCTCTTTCATCAATAGAAATAGTACCTGTAGTGACTTGTCTATTTTTCTGAATAGATTCTGCAACCACATACCACATAAAGAGAGGGTGTATAAGAAAATTCTTTTACAAGTTCGTATTTCTTGATTTTTTTTCAAACAAATAAGTAATGCTCAAGAGTCTACTGTCGGGGACTTATTGAGCCTACAATCTCTTGTTTTTTTGTAACTCTTTTAAAAAATCGGCTAATTTACTCCATTTGTTTATTATGATCTCCTAATTTCCAAAATCAAACGACATTGAACGAAACAACCGCTAAATGAACCGCAAAACACGTCGTAGGTTGCTCACAACACAGCGCGCGGGACTAATGTAAACAATGCCTGTCATCGTAAGTCATTGACTTCATGTAAGTACATGGGTATGATAACTATCGACATTCAAAATATTGCGTAGAAAATAGTTGTAACTTCTGTTACAATCTTAGGACTGAAAGCGCATTTAATGTAATTTAATTAATGAGAAAGTTTATTTCCAAAAATAAAATTGTATCTTGATATACAATTTAATATTTATAATGGCGCCCTTAAATAATAATGATGATAGTGTGTAACTAAAGAACTTGAGTGAGTGCAAAATTGTTTAATTTTTTGGATAGCAAGATTAAGACTGTAACTAAAAACAGCCAAAATTGAGTTACAATGTTGTTCCTTGCAGGTGTCGATATTACTTCCATGGACCGCCCGCCATAGCGATGACGTCATTGATGGATGACATCAATATTCGTCGTCGTACGTCTATAGTCTATGATATAGCCTGTTCCATTGTATAGCTTTTGCTGGGCTCTCGGACCAAATACTTGAGGCTGGGCTATTGCTTTAGTTCTTTTAGACAGCTTTCGTACCACAGACGTATAATAGAAGGTCTGTGTTTCGTACGACTTTTTTACTTTCGTACCGTTTTCGTTCTCGTAGATGCCTTCTCTTTCCATCTCATTAGTAAGAATTTGGTCATCTTTTTCTAACCTTATCGTTATCAGTGAACAGGCGCAATACCATCCTACAAAACCTGTGCTCAATCAAAACTAGTTATTTATTTTCCTCTGTTCTATTAGATTCCTAAATAGTTAGTTTAGCTGCTACAAACGAAATTCAACTCCAGTAAATACTATAGTTTCCCTGTGTTCATTAGTCTGTGATATTACATTGTTTCGCTGTGAATTCTGACAATGCCCGATACGTTCACGTGTATTACCTGCCAGGTAATATTCAAAACGCCTGAACTGCAGCGCGAGCACTACAAATTAGATTGGCACAGGTACAACTTGAAGAGGAAAGTAGCAAACATACCGCCAGTGTCTTTAGAAGAGTTCGACAAAAGGGCAAAGGAGCACAAAGAGCAGACTGACAATGTTAACCAAGGCGAATCGGAGTACTGCAAGTATTGCTCGAAATATTTTAATACCAAGAACTCTTATAACAACCACCTGAACAGCAAGAAGCACAAGTTGGCCCAAGAACAATATGTCGAGGAGGAACATAGCAATCATTCAGATACGGACAGCTTTGTCAAGGTGGAAGCCAGTAATCCTGTGCAGCCTGGACCTGGTCCTGGCAAGTTTGTGGTTGTGAATCCTAATGATTCTGGTGATGAAGACGTTGAGACTGATTCTGAGATTGAAGAGGTGAGTTGTATCAGGGAAAATTCCGTTAAATCAATACATTGCACAATATTTGTGAAATAAGTCAAGTCAAGTCAAGTCAAAATATATTTATTCAATAAACTCAATTAATAAGTACTTTGAATCGTCCAAATCTTTTTTAACCTACCGGACATAATTTTTTAACTGTGGCAAAGAATGGGCGCAAGAAACCACAGCGCACAAAAGCAACAAATACTTATTCGTCTAGAGAATAACCACATTTTACTCAATAAAAATATATTAATCTTTTATTTCTCTACTTACATTCCTGTTTTCACCAATTATTCGTTGTAAGTTTAAGGCAATTTTGTATGTTATTTTAAGTAACAGTTACCAAAGTTACAGTTACCACCCATTAGAGATGTGCCGAGTCAGATTGACTCTAGTACTGACTCGAATACCTAGCAGGTACTCACATACTCGAATATATAAAGTACTGTATTCAGATCCACAATATTCGAATACAGGTTTTGAGTACTTACGGTATTCGAATCCTAAGTCGTGTACTTTCATAGTAACCTTCTACCTTCAAGCGTACAGTCGAATTTTGAATGTCCACTCCAATGTAACACAACTTCAGATTAGGTACCAAAGTAGTTGTTAGTGGTTCCTTTTTTTGTTAAGTTTAAGGATTTTTATTTGTAACTAATGGTACAGAATTAGTACTCCGTACATTACATTTTCTTTAATTAAGTATTAAGAATTTTATTGAAGATGTTTACGTTTTGAACATAATTTTTCTGTTTTATTTCTTAAGAGTAGGTACATTCACTACTTTTAATTTCAAAGTTCTTTAGTTTAGTGAGATTATTAAAGCGAGTAAATCATGCTTCTAGAACCATAGAACTTCTATGTACCTATACATAATAAGAAAGTTAAAAATTCCAATTGATAATAAAAATTTTTAGTTGCTAGCTTTAATATGCCATAATTGCCAAAGGATAATTATATGATTTAATGACTGATTATACAATAATCTGTTATTATTTACATATGCTTTCCTGTTCATTCATGATTTATGATGAAATGTTAGGATTTGTCGTTAAAAGCCAACTACAAAGTTCGATTAAAAAAGTACTTGTGTCCACTGAAGTATTTGAATACTTGTGCCAGTATTCGAATAATTGTCCAAGTCTTCCGACTCGAGTTCTAATTTGAATGTTTTTTTTAAGAAAACCATAATATTTGAATACCAAAAATAGCCGACTCAACACATCACTACCACCCATCAAGGGCGTCGCCAAGGGGGGGGGGGGGGGGGCAAGGGGAGCAGCCCCCCTCCCCTCTCCCAAGAGATTAAAAAATAATAGTTAATTTTTTTTTCGTACGTAATTAACTGGTGAAAATTACAAGAAAATAATGTTGCCCTACTCTGAAACCTTAAGCACATCTATGTGTACAGTGAAGAGGCTGTGGAGTTTACACATTGTGACTTTGTACCGTTCTTATTACAATCGCCTCCTTTATTTATATCTGCTTGTCCCCCCCTGGGCCATCAGCTGGGGACGCACTTGCCGCCCATAACATTCTTAAATTTAGGGGTAGGATCTTATTTCCTTACTGCAGTGTTAATAAGCACTCATATTTTATTTTACATCAGCCTGCAATCACCCACTGCTTTGTTTAATATTAATTGCCCGCTTTATATCTAATGAAGCGGGCAATATGAGTTTGAGTTAATGAGTGCTTAATTTGATTCTTTAAAATTCATGTGTCGTTTTATTCATACACTAAACAATATTTTATTTTCAGCTTGATTCCGATGAGTGGGATAATTGCCGTATTAAGGGTAGTGACTCACTTATCAAGCCAAGAGACTGCCTATTCTGCACCCATCATAGCAAGAACATGGTGAAGAATCTCAAACACATGTCAGAGACACACTCATTCTTCATACCTGACGTTGAATATTGTGCTAATGTGAAAGGCCTGCTTCTCTATTTAGGAGAGAAGGTGATACTTAACTCCATAATAAATTAATAAAATAATATTGTTTAGAAAACTTTGAGGAAAGAACCAGAACACAAACATCCTCTTAAAAATATATAATAATAAGAATAGTTATAATTCATAAATTACATTCACCTATCCTATAATAAAATTGCATATTATTATAATATATTTTTTGTATTAACTTTTAAGATTTGGTTTTTTTATAACAGTCTTATCATGTAACAATGCCATAAATTTAAATGTATATGCTTGCTTTTTAAAATGATCGGTTCTTCAAAGCAATTAACGTTTAGGTATTTAGTTGGTACAAAAATAAATAAATATATTTGTTCTAGATTTCACAAGGTTACATGTGCTTGTGGTGTAATGACACTGGTCGTACATTTTACTCGATGGAGGCAGCTCGCGGGCACATGGTGGATAAGGGCCATTGTAAAATGCTGCATGAAGGTTTAGCGCTCGCTGAATACGCAGATTTCTATGATTACAGGTATTGTATTGTTTATTGCTCAATAGCAATTTGCTCTATGCTTTTTCTTTTTAATATCGAATGGTTAGGAAGTATTGTGTAAGGGATATGAATATAATTAAAAAAGATATGAATGAAAAGGGAGAGACTGCTAAGGTGGTTGTTGATAGAGGAGAGTGCAACCAAGATAAGAAGAAGAGGCCAGGTGTTAATACTTTGTGGTCCTGAGCTCCCCCCAAAATATTTTTGGGATAGTAAAGTACTTTTTCATCCCCCCATCTTGGAAAGAGTATTTTTACTCTTCGATATCTGAGTGCAAAAGCCGTTTTTACCCGCTAGAGGACAAGGTAAATTGAATTTATAACATTGTGTGCACTTAGTATGTGTATTCAAAACATCATTAAACCTATTTTCTTATTCCTCCATGGTGCCGATTTATCATACGACCTTTTTAAATTGTTAAAAACTCAGACTCGGAACCTTTTTGGTGTACCTACTTTTTTAATTTGGTTGGTAATTTCCTCGTTGAGGTGGGATGAAAAGTTACGTGTTGCACTCGAGTGCAAAGATTTTTCACCTCGTGCTCTTTTGATCCCCTCGGTAACGCTCAGGATTCTAATTTTTTAATCACTCGCTGCGCTCGTGTTTCAATTTTAGAATCCTTTGCTTGCTCGGTAATCAAAATTGAGCACGCGGTTAAAAAGCAAGTTTGCACTCTTGTATAACAAATAACTATTTTGACCAATAATAATAATTTTCTTCTAGAAAGACCTTCTAGAAAGACAATTTGCAGTGACTACGTATATTATTATAGTCCTCTGTAGTCACTGACTCATAGAACATTTTGTCTCATTAAGTTCATTATTTGTAAATTATTATATTTTTTTTGTGTTTTGGGACAAATAAACCAATTTATTGAACTGAATGTGTATTTTATTTATTTATTTATTTATTTATTACCTTTGGTTGCTTTCAGCTTGTCCTATCCTGACTGCAAAGACGGAGTTGGAGACATGGACGTTGATGAAGAGGTGGATGGGCCATCGGCTTTGGATGGTGAAGACTTCCAATTGGTGCTACCTTCAGGGATCGTGGTGGGCCATCGATCCCTTATGAAGTAAGTTGTTTAAGTTGTATTTATTTAGATTATATTTGGTAATTAGGCATTGTTTAGACCAAACGTATTGTCTGCCGCTGACTGTGAGCGCGCGTTACGCAGTTTATCGTTTTTCCATATAGGTATATCTAACTTCTCTTTCACACCGAGCATACTATACGTACAAATAATTTTATTTGCTCTAAATAGGGTTACAGTAAAGGTGTTATTACAATATTATGTATATTGTGAAAACAAAATAGAGCTTAACCTATTTAGCCATTTTACACAGCATGCAAATATACAAATAATGATATACTTATAACAATTATTTAAATTTATCACCCAAGAATTCTTTTACACACACACTTTTATACAACATCCTATCAGAAAGCCAAATAAAGTAGTGCGTTGTCGTCGACTCTCGGTGACCGATTTTTGAACTACGCATCTATGCACGGCGGACGCGGATTGGCTACGTAGCCGAACGTAACTTATTAGATTGGAGCGCCGCGGGCACAATTCATTCGAGAAACTTCAATGAGTACCTACAGACGTGTATCTCGCAATGTTCGACACCAAAGTAGCGAATTGTACGCTGTAGCCATCGATCAACAATACAACTAGATGTCAGGTCGGCGCTAAAAATGTGTCTCGGTAAATAAGAGCGCACTTGAGAAGTGAGCTCTTATTTTATCGCTGGTTCCACCCCCCCTGGTACACTGGGTCGCAACGTTAGCGATATGATATGTTTATACACATATATCATTTAGCTCTCGGCACGTGCTCACCTTGGCATCTAATCAAAGACAGAATCCACATTCGTAACAAACGGAACGAACGAACGAACTTATTTACCCGAGTTCCTATGGTCATCTTCCAGCTCCATCGTCATCTAGCACCAACGTACTCGACAAGACGAATCATACGAGCCCAGACTCGATACGGTTGTGTTGTTTTATTACCGAATTACTATGACCATCTTCCAGTTTAAACAATACAATATGAAATAGTTTATTCTATAAAAAAATAACCCGTTAGTTGCCTTTACGACACTCAGGGAAGAAAGGGGTTGGTAGTGTTATTTTGATGAGCCCATCGCCGCTCTATGCTGTTGGATGTATGGGCAGTCTTTCCATCTCTTCCCTTGGGTGTCGTAAAAGGCGACTAATGGACTATACGGGTCAATGTACTAAAAAGGTACGTTTTGCGAAAGGTGCATTTTGCGAAAGGTGCATTTTGCGAAAGGTACATTTTGCGAAAGGTACATATTGCGAAAGGTACATTTTGCGAAAGGGACCTTTTGCGCATGGGGTGCATTATACGAAAGGTACATTCTGCGACTGAACCACTATATTGAGTCATATTTAAATGAAACAATTTTTACGGATGTAACTCGTGTTTATTTAGAAATTAGACCCCAGGATGGTCACAAAGAGACTCCGTGTGACCACTCACACGGAGTCTCTCTGTGACCACGGACCCTATAAAGGGTTCGAAACGTCAGGAGTAAAACAAATCCCTAAAATGTACTAAACATAAACGCTGGTTACATCTGTGAAAAGTGTTTCATTACAATGTGTAGTGTTCGCGTAAACCTTATGCCGCGTCCGCACATTTGCCACTTGCCGCAAACTCCAAACCTCTACAAACGTTTGGATTTGTGATTTGTTCGACAGATCGGCTATAAGCGCTTGCAAACACAAGCCAAACGCTCTATACACACGTTTGAATTTGTGACGGCTTGTTGAGTTGATTGCCAAACGTGTGGTCGCGGCATCAAAATCATATTTAACTAAAATTCAAATGGCGTATCGTATCGGAATTGCGTGTCGGAAACAGAATTAATTATAAATGCATGTGATGGTCATTGCAAAATGCAATATCGTAATTATCAAGATGGTTGCTCTATCGTTAATTAAACCGTACTTATGTAGTACCTAATGATGTAAATATAATTATGGTTTTATTAGATTTGCGTTTGGTACTCTTGTTTGAACCATGTTAGGTAGCGGTGAAAAAAAACTATCACCCCCTCTCTTCCCTTGGGTGTCGTAAAAGGTACTGACGTACTAACGGACTAAAGACTGGACATGCATCCAACATAGAGCGATGGGCTCACCACCTGTCACGCTTAGCACATGTGCAGTCGCTATTTGGTGAAAAGTGGACTATGGCAGAGGACTGCTTTTGCTGTCCTCATAGCCTAGTCTCTGACTAACCCTTCGGGGATAATAGTCGTGATTATATGTATGTACTCTTGATTGACTTGACTTGAGCAACCCGCATTGGGCCAGCGTGGTAGGTTATGGCCCAATATCCCCACGTGTTGTTGTCTATGTGGGAGGCCTATGCCCAGCAGTGGGACGTTTATAGGCTGATGGTGATGATGATGGTACATTTGATGCGCTATTCTTCTGAAATGCGCCATTGTCAAAGATTTTTATTTGTTTGCAAAACTGAATTGTGATAGCAAACATGCTGTAGAAAGATATACAATAAATAAAGCGTTGGTTCCATGGAATTCATGTATTCTATTGTCATACGTACATATAACATATATAATCACGACTATTATCCCCGAAGGACTAACCCTTCGGGGATAATAGTCGTGATTATATGTATGTACTCTTGATTGACTTGACTTGAGCAACCCGCATTGGGCCAGCGTGGTAGGTTATGGCCCAATATCCCCACGTGTTGTTGTCTATGTGGGAGGCCTGTGCCCAGCAGTGGGACGTTTATAGGCTGATGGTGATGATGATGGTACATTTGATGCGCTATTCTTCTGAAATGCGCCATTGTCAAAGATTTTTATTTGTTTGCAAAACTGAATTGTGATAGCAAACATGCTGTAGAAAGATATACAATAAAGCGTTGGTTCCATGGAATTCATGTATTCTATTGTCATACGTACATATAACATATATAATCACGACTATTATCCCCGAAGGGTTAGTCAGAGACTAGGCAATGAGGACCGCAAAAGCAGTCCTCTGCCATAGTCCACTTTTAATCAAATAGCGACTGCAAATGTGCTCAGCGTGACAGGTGGTGAGTCCATCGCCGCTCTATGCTGTTGGAAGTATGTACAGCCATTAGTCCGTTAGTCTCCATTTACGACAACCAAAGGGAATAGGGTGGGTGGTAGTATTCATTCACCGCTACGCGCCACGGTTATTCTATTCTCTCAGACAATAAAACTGACAGAACGTTTAGCGCGTGCTCATTAATAGTGTTGTACTCTTGTTTGCAGGTACTACAAACAGAATGTGAGCCACAACAGTCAGGCGATCGTGAAGAAGTCAGACCGAAAGTTGCATAGGCTGTTGGGTGTGTACCGCGCACTCGGATGGGCCCCCAAGGAGCAGGCGTTAGCGGCTAAGTAAGCTATCCAACAATATTATTTTAACTTTCAATCATATAAACACTACATACGAAATCCCTTATAAAACGTTGGAAAAAGTGTCTCCAATTATATTCTATACAATTTTGTTTTCCAATCATCACAACTAATTTTGATACTCGGCCCTATTATCACTACACAAGGTATTAAATTCGGACGGCAATGTCAAATGACAACTGACAGCAATCCAATGCTACCTTTTGGTTGGAGCCTCAGAATAATAACTAAAGCATAGAAGGAGTCCAAATGAGACTCGTATATGTAGTTGTCCTATTTTTTCAAATGGGCCGTAAACATTGAAAGGAAAGAGACAAAATAAGTTGCTAAAAAGCCAAATGTAAGGTGAAAAAAAATATTTGGATACCTGGTCACACACCGAATTCAAAAGCGATCTACAAAATGTAATTCGAAGAGTATTATTTGACTTTATATAAGATGACTGCAAGAACCCGCAAGAAACTTCAAGGGCTGGTCAGGTCAAGTGTTTTAAACGTGACAAAAATGACAAAAAAGGTTTTTTTTTAATATTTTTAATGTAATAATTCGTTTTGTGAATTTTAATTGGATAGTCTTTGAGTATCTAATTTATTTAAAAGCAATAACATAAGAAAAATAAACTAAAAGCAATTAAAAATAACGATTATTTACAACGCGCGGGCAACGGCCGGCCGGCTGTTGACCCGTCAACGTAGATACTAACGCGGATGGGTCAACAGACGGCCGGCCATTGACCCGTCAACGTAGGTATTGACGCGTACGGGTCAACCCCTTGCCCGCGCGTTGTAAATAATCGTTATTTTTAATTGTTTTCATTTTATTTTTCATATGATATTGCTATTGAATATGATATGATATTGAAAAAAAACAAGAATTCCTTTTTGACATTTTTGTCATGTTTTAAACACTTGACCTGACCAGCCCTTGAAGTTTCTTGCGGTTTCTAGCATTCACGTTATATACCTCAATGCACATTGGCAAGGGCCAACTCGCCCGTGTAATGTTTGACAACAAGCGGAGTGCCCACTCAATGTTATAGCATTCCTTTTATGCTTTAGTTATTATTAGCGGCCGCTCGCGGTTTCACCCGCGTGGTTCCCGTTCCCGTAGGAATATCGGGATGAAAAGTATCCTATGTATTAATCCAGGTTGTAAACTATCTGTATGCCGAATTTCATTCAAATCTATTCAGTAGTTTTTACGTGAAAGAGTAACAAACATACACACTCACAAACTTTCGCCTTTATAATATTAGTGTGATTATATGGTTGGAGCATTACTTTGAGGTGACACTTTGAGAGCGCTAATTGTGTATTTAGTGTTTAGATGATTGAAGATTTTAACTGTCTCTATGTGTGTAGCCAAAGACCGCGCGGTCGCTCACCAACTGGATGGACCTATCAAGTAAATGACTCGTCGTCCTCCAAGCTCTGCACGGTCGTGAGAATCGGTGGAGGCAGCATCCGCTCTAGATGCAACCCTGTTGCTGACCACGGTCCTCAGACATGAGGGACCGACCCCATAGAGAGAGATGTGTGTGGGCAGGCCTCCAACAAGGTGGTCTGATGATCTGGTGAAGGCTTAGAGATGCTCTAAGGGTGAAGGTCGCGGGTAGCCGCTGGATGCGATGGTGTAGATTCTTGGGGGAGGTCTTTCTCTAGCATTAGACGTCCTTTGGCTTATGATGAAGATGAACCGTCTCTATAGATTAGATTTTAAGACTAAGGTTTCTTTTTCTCCTAGATTTTAAGGCTAAGGTTTAAACTCTGTTACTCCAATGCGCGGACTAAAGTAAAACCTGGTTTTGAGCTAACTATGCTATCTCTATCTGCCTTTATAAATAAAAATGACACAGCATCTGATTTAGAAACCACGTTTTGGAATAACAGGAAAAAACTTTATTGTAGCTTAATTAAGACACTTTGTCTCTTTCTAGAGAGTAGACTTGGTTTTTTTTTGCAATTTGCCAAGAATCTTTTGTAGACAATATCCAGCTCCACTAAGACTAAGAATCATGATTTTATGTAATTATTTTTAATCAATTTCTTTTTAGGAAAGCCCGAGACATCCACTTCATGAAACGGGTGCAAGCAAAATGGCAGATGAAACTCTCAGTGAGGGCCAACAAGTTCCAGAAGCATTACCGGCCCCAAGTCAATTTCTAAAAGTATTTATTCATACATTTGTCTCCAATGCTAAATTACTGTGCTTTCAATGCATACTGGTAAACACATTGATGTATTATAACTAGAGATGACACAGCGAAGCAATGTTTTGCACTTTGATCTGCAGTTGCAAGGTTAACAATCACACAATCACTGAGTCGTTTGTGGCCCATAGGTAGCAACTCACGCAAAAACTTGCTTCGCGGTGTCGTCTCTGGTTATTATACTACAAGTGGTAAACACGAGACACCTTTTTTGCAGTGTATCCCAGTAGTCCCCTCTGGCGTTTGTCCCCTTGGGGGACAACTGTGATTTTTTTTATAAAAATCTCCCATTTGTCCCCCGTGTCACCGATGGAGGGGACAATTGGGACTTACATTTCTAAATATCGCAGTCTCCCCCACTTAAAAAATTAGGCTGTGGATAGAGTGCCACAAGCGGCATTCTAGTACGATCGGTTACGATGCCGTAATTTGACGGCATCCTAGTACGAAGCGTATAGAGTGCCACAAGCGGCATTGTATCTCAATCGGCTCAGGAACCGTAACATATTTTTTATTTGTCATAATGTTCAGATGTAATGTTCATGTCATAATGTTTAAGACAATCGCTACGCTGCGCTTCGCGATTGTCTTAAATTTCTAACCTATCACGTGACCTACAGGAGTAGGGCAGCTAGTATTTCTGTTGTCTAACAAAAACTTTACGGCAGCTTAGGCGGCGTCACTATTATACCGCAAAACTTACGGTTCCCTAACCGATGGAGATACAGTGCTTGTGGCACTCTATACACTTCCAAAAAATTATACGGCAACATCTCTAGTAGGGGAAACTGGGACATCTAAAAATTAAAGTCCCAGTTGTCACCCGTGTCGTTGGTAGAGGGGACAAGTGTCCCCAAGTGGGAAAGGCTAAAGGGGACTACTGGGATACACTGCTTTTTTGAATTCTGTAGATTGTGTGACTAGGTCCAAACTTGATGTTGTGTTGTCGTGTCGTGTGTCTATGGGATAAATGAATAGATTCTAGTGATAATGTCAGAGTAACTTCTGAAAATTAAATTTTCTTCATTACTTTATGGCTACATATAAGCTTTTATGAGTGCGTTCAGTTTCACGCACAAAACTATAAAAATAAAAAATATGTAAAATATAGTAAAAGTAATTTCAACATTTAGTAACTGTTATAAAGCATATTAATATGTTTTTTTTCCGTTACGTTTCAGTTATCTTTATTTATAAGTAAAATGGATTTAGGAGTTAAATGGACAAGTAGTTTTTTTTGTCTTGCTTTCGAATCAGTTTGAATGGAAATGTACGTTTGAATTGTGGATTGGCTTGCTTGGCTTGTGAGGTTCAAGTTTGGACATCATCCTCGTTTTTCAATGAAGTCATTCAAAAACATATTGTAATTTTTTATATAGTAAAATCAGACGATTTTAGTTTTTAGTTTAGAACGCAGGTTGTTCTGTATCTGCACAATCATCAAAAAGATTTTAATGCGACTTTTAAAGTCAGTGACTTGCCTATGACCTTCTTTATAGTTTTCAACTTTAATATAGTTCCATAGAGAATACCTCCCATCTTGCTACAAGATAAAATGGCGCTATTTATTAATAATATTAATTGTACATGATGTCATGTAAAATGCAGGTTAGTGATTTTCGATTCTTTCATGAAACCTATATTTTTATTATGTTTCTGTATGTTTTTGCCACAGCTGTGTATATTATTTTGATTCATCACTAAAATTATTCTAAATCGTAAATTAAATCAGTATTTTGCTGTTAACCTAGGAATATGATGTCTGATTGTAGTATACGTGTTCGGGAATATATTCTAATAGGTACCTATTAGGTGATTTCAAATATGTTATGTATGAAACAATATAATACGTAAAAAGTATACCTACATAAAGGTGTGTGTGTGTATATAAAGGAATCACTAGTTAACTTAAATTAACACTTACAGATTTAAATAACCAGTGTTGTAGTGGCAGGTATGATACAGCAACATAATCGATGAACACTTTAGTACTTTGTCAAAGCAACTAAAGAATTTACCATGCGCTTGTCAACTTTTAGTAAAGTTATTCTGACATGGTAGTAAAGTGTTAATAAGTGCGAGTTTTATTCAACATTCGCCTGAGTTGGCGTGAACTAGAATTTGTATAGCATCGCATCGGCTGTAAGTTGGTTACAAAAGCTCATACTAGATGGCGCTGCTTCGATCCAATACAAATGATAGTTAACTTCACTCGAATAGAAAAAAAACTTTTACGTTATCTCACGTTGCTAAACGTTCGATAATACAGCAAAATATACCTTAATGACAAAAAGCAATTTTATATCAAGGCCTCGACACTGCTGTTTAAAATACGACGACTATTGTATAATCAGTGGCCTTGTTCTGTCTATAGACGTAATGTTTGCACAATTATCGTCAAACTAGTAATGTACAACACAAAAATAGGGGAAAAAAAACTTGTAAAAAGAATTGAATAAAAACATGAACAACGCTACGCACTCTTTTATTTATTTAAGAAATTTTTTCTAGGTTTTTTTTTACTCTCACGGCACTGTATCTTTTTTTACTTTTTGTTATGGAGCTTTTTTGTTGTTGCTCTCCCCTCAGAGTCCAGGGTATCTTGACAGGGTTCCTATCAATTTTGACGCTTACTTTAAAGAGGGGGAACGCCTGTATTTTGTTATCGTAATGCATAGATAACATTCTAGAGAGAGGCTCGCTTATGACATACTTTGGCTCGATATCTGGTACCTTGTTCATGTATTTGGCGAAGATTTCTTTGATTTCTTCATCGCTCTCCTGTTTATTCTGGTCCAATCCTTGTGCTAACGCCAGTAAAGTGAATATCTGCCGAGTATATAAATATTTTTTAAAATAACTAATTTTTTTAAAATTTGTATATTATTATGTCTAGCACTTGGCAGTGCGGCAGAGAACTGAGGCTATTAGTGCAAAAGTGGTGTAGCCCACAATTTTGGTGTAAAATACATTCGTTACCCACATTATGATTTTTCAATACAAAGTGACGTAAGCCACCTTTTAGTATCCATCAATAGATGGCGTTAAAAAAATCTATTTTTCACAGACGTATAATCCCCCTTGAGCACCCTAAAACCAGATACAATTGAAAATCAAATGTTTCGCGACCGCCCCGGTGCGGCGGTCTCAAGGTACCGATAGACATGCTCATTACTAGCACGAAAGCATGCCAATATTGAGCAATTGCTAATTGTAGTATGTGTGGCAAAGCGTTGCTAGTAATTAGCATGCTTATTACGTATACGCATGTAATAAGCATGCTTATTTAGTAGCATGTCTATCAGTACCTTTATGATACTTGACCTATTTATTACGTATACGTCTGTGTTATTTTTACACAGGGCATATTAAAGCAAAACAATAAAGCAAGAGTGGTTTAAGCAAATTTTAATTCGTCATTATCTTCTTAACGAAGTAGTTTGTGGTTACACCACTTTTGCGCTGATAGCCTCCTAAATTAATTAAAAAGTAAAGTAAGTATAGCAAAAACATAATATTGTTTGCTGATGCGTATATAATCTAAAGGGTCGTAAAAGACCGAGGTTGTGGAAAAGAACCCTTAATATTGATGATGACAAATTTTACTGAAAGGAAACATTCCTCGGTCTTACTTTAATTTGAGATACTAGGTATGTTGTTTATAAGAAATTCATCATCATAAAATACAGGATATTTTTTTTTCACTTTTCACTGGTTCGTTTCCCTGCTTAAGGCAGGTGTATTTAAAAAAATCTTTAAATGCTGTTTCAATTAGTTTTTAAAATAAAGGAATGTTTCCTTTCAGTAAAATTTGCCATCATCAATATTAAGGGTACTTTTCCTCCAACCACTGCCTTTTTTCCACCCTATATACTGCCCCAATGCTGGGCAAAGGCCTTCATTATTGAAATCAAGTTTAAAGGCTAAATCATTTCCTTAGCCAAATGCGGATTACAACATTGCCTAGTACACTTTCAAACATTCGCGTTCCATTATGCACAATATAAACGGGATTTAACGCAAAACTACTTAGTAGTGTTGTTGCGATAGCGATAGTCTATCGATAGTATCGTGACCTCGAAAATCAGTCATACTACCGATAGTCCTATCGAAACTATCGACCCTTGACGATGCTATTGATACTATCGATAGTATCAATTGATAAAAATAAGTAATACTATTGCTAAATATCAGTAATATAGCTGGTAATTACATAGGTCAACTATCACATCATATCATTAGATTTACAATACTCACTCAATAGTATCAACAATTCGTCGATAGTTACTGAAGCAAAACTATCGATATTATCGAAACGCGTCGATAGTTTATAGATAGTATCGATACTATCGACTATTTTAACGCGATACTATCGATATTATCAATAGTATCGTATCTCGATAGTATCGATAGTATCGACCAAGTTCAATAGTATTACCTAATTTTCACTATCGATACTATCGATAGTATCGCAGCATTTCGATATTTTCGATAGGACTATTCGCGCTATCGTCTATTTTTCAAGGTCAACTATCGATAGTGAGACTATCGCTATTGCAACAACACTACTACTTAGTAAAAGGCATCCTACGCATACCTTTTATACCCGACGACGTTTCGACCGAATTGCACCGGCCGTGGTCACGGGCCGACTGCTATCGCGGTGTTTCGCCTCCGTTGGTGCTTAGGAGTCTTCATCCACCGTCACATTATTTAACCAACTACCGTCACACACAACACTAACGGTGTCCCTATTCCGTATACAAGCCTTAGGCAGTTGTCCCACCAACGGCGAGTAAACGATTAACTATCGGCTATTGTTTCGCTCAAGAAACGTACAATAGATATACCTACATTCCGTGTAAACAAAAGAGATGCATAGGTATATAAATTCTTAATCGCTGACTGTTCACACTCGCTCCACTAGTTAGTCGCTGAGCGTTAAGAGCTATCAAAGATAATGCTCGCTTAGCGATCCCGCTCAGAGATCAGAAATTCAGAACTCACGCCGAGAGACCAACCAGCGGCAGCGGTCATTTCCTGCCAAGAGGACTGTACACTCGGCTCTGCCGCCGCGAGCGAGTGGCGCGCGCGAGTAATCGCCCGACTCACTCGTACACTCGCATATAGCCCAGCGACAAAACTATCGAACTACACACTCGCTTGCCGCTGCTCACCAACTCGTTTCTAGTTCTAGCTCGACTCGCTTCTCGTTCATCGTCGGCGGTGGGACAACTGCCTTAGAGCGTACAGTCCTCTTGGCGGGGAAATGACCGATTCCGCTAGTTGATCTCTCGGCGTGAGTTACTCGCTAAGCGAGAATTATCTATGATAGCTCTTGTCGCTCAGCGATGAACTAGTGGAGCGAGTCCTCTTGCCGGCAGTGTGAACAGTCAGCGATCAACTTATGCATCTCTTTTGTTTACAGGGAATGTATATCTATTGTACGTTTCTTGAGCGAGAAATTAGCGGATAATTAGTCGGGACAACTGCCTTATTCTGGTAGTAAGATGATTGCGAGCTGAAACGAAGTTGCGTTTTTGCAAACACTGGATTCCACGTCGAAACGTCGGGTATAAAAGGTATGCGTATGATGCATTTACTACGTAAGTAGTTTTGCGTTAAATACCGTTTATATACCTAATACTAGCTAGCGGCCCGCCCGCGCCTTCATCCACGCTAACTTAGAAAAACCGTGACACTTCAGCCATTTAAAAAAATATATCTACAAAATTTAAACAAAATCAAGTGAAAACCGCATAAAAATCTATTGCGTGGTTTAGGAGAATAGTGCGGTGCCACAGAGAGAGGAAAACGGCGACTTTACTTTATAGGTAATACTAGCGGCCGCTCGCGGTTTCACCCGCGTGGTTCCCGTTCCCGTGGGAATATCGGGATAAAAAGTATCCTATGTGTTAATTCAGGTTATAAACTATCTGTATGCCGAATTTCATCCGAATCCATTCAATAGTTTCTACGTGAAAGAGTAACAAACATCCATCCATACTTGCAAACTTTCGCGTTTGTAATATTAGTAGGATGTAATGATGATGATGATGTGTATACGCTATATATATATTGCCATTAACCGTGTCGCGTAGCGGTGAAAGAATACTACCACCCTCTTCCCTTGGGTGTCGTAAAAGGCGACTAACGGACTAAAGACTGCACTTACATATAACAACATAGAGCGGCGATGGGCCCACCTGTCACTCTGAGCATATGTGTAGTCGCTATTTGGTGAAAAGTGGACTATGGTAGAGGCTCAAAGGGTGGAGGACTGCTTTTGCGGTCCTCATTGCCTTAGTCTCTGACTAACCCTTCGGGGATAATAGGTAGTCATGATATAATATGTATGTATGTATGTATGTATGTACGACATTGCGTGTATTATGTATTGTTGGTATCTAAAAACTACTCACCGTAAAAACAATCATTTTGTTTCCATTATGCGAGTCTCCCATAGAAAAGCCTATTTGCCTCGTGTTCTATTCAATCTAAGATAATGATACCGTTACGCTTATTAACAAATGTAAAATAAAAGCAATTTCAATGTTACAAATTAAAATTTGATTTCTTTGTTGCCAAACAAAGAGATTTAATAATAGTTTATTGTCTTTGTTGCCAAAAGATCGTTATGGATTTCTTGGCGTTTCAACACTTAGACACAACTCATGTAAAACTATAGCGGCCTGCCTGCGGCTTCGTTCGCGTGAATTTCCCGTATCCCGTGACGAATTACCAAAAATTTTCTTTAATGCAAACCTAACACAACCTATGTAGAAAATTTTGGTTGAGTTGGGCTGTTGGAATAAGCCAAATGGCAGCCGTAGCCGTTCTGATGAAGTGATGCGCGAACAAACATTAGTTACAATTGATTTTATTCTTAATGATAATAATTACAAAATATTATTTTTTGCATTAGACAAAATGCAAAAAAACAGTTAAGTAAGTACATATTGTTTTCTGAGGTTTAAGCGAGCACTACACATTGAAATGAAACACTTTTTACGGATTAACTCGCGTTTAATTTACTATTTACATAGTTTTTATATTATCCTGACGTTTCGAACCCTTTACAGGGTCCGTGGTCACAGGGAGACTGAGGTGTTGGTCGTCTCATTGTCAGAAGTTATTTGCCTACCGTCAATAATTTTTATATTTTACCGGGTGCGTTCAAGTTTACACAATACGAGCTAACAATATTTTTAGGTCTGGCAATGTGTTGCTGTTGGGGCTGGTTTACTACTTGCAAATAGAGGGTGTTGCTATGGGGTCCCCTGTATCACCCATTGTCGCCGATATTTTCATGGAAGACTTCGAGGAGCGGGCCCTAAGCACATCACCCGTAACCCCAAGGTTCTATAAGCGGTACGTAGATGACACTTTCACTATCTTACCAACTGATAAAGTATCTGCTTTTCTAAGTCATCTTAACTCCATACACCCTAAAATACAGTTCACAATGGAGTTAGAGGCAGACAACAAGTTAGCTTTCTTGGACACTTTAATCATCAGGAATCCTGACCATAGTTTGAGCCACACTGTGTTTCGTAAAGTAACCCATACAGATAGGTACTTCAATGGTGATTCTCACCACCATCCTAGACAGTTGGCTACTGTAGGGAAATCTTTGTTTCAGAGAGCACGCGGCATCTGTGACACCCAACACCTGGCTGCTGAACTTCAGCATGTCAAGCATGTACTACAGGATAACAAACTGCAAGTACCGCGGCTTCGTCACAAAAAACGCAAAAAACCAACCACAGTCGAGCGCCAACCTGCAGTACTTCCATATATGAAAGGCGTCACTGACAAGATTGGTCACATCTTGAAGCGAGCTTCAATCAATACTTACTTTAAGCCGCCAAAGAAGATCAACCAGTTCTTACGACCTGTCAAGTGCAATATACCCCTTCAAGATGCAGGCGTGTACAAACTGGACTGCGACTGTGGGCTCTCGTACATCGGGCAAACAAAGAGAAGTGTAGGAACCCGCGTAAAAGAACATATAGCCGACGTCAAGCATAGGCGCGAAAATAAGTCTGCAGTGTGTGAACATGCTCTCGAGGGACCCAACCATTACATCAGATTTGACAAACCTCAAATACTCGCCAAGGAACATCCCTAGGATGATACGCGAGGCTATTGAAATTAAAAAACATCGTAATTTCAATAGAGAGGATGGTTGGAATTTACCACCTGCCTGGGACCCCATCATACAGGTCATCAAATCCCAGCCCCAACAGCAACACATTGCCAGACCTAAAAATATTGTTAGCTCGTATTGTGTAAACTTGAACGCACCCGGTAAAATATAAAAATTATTGACGGTAGGCAAATAACTTCTGACAATGAGACGACCAACACCTCAGTCTCCCTGTGACCACGGACCCTGTAAAGGGTTCGAAACGTCAGGATAATATAAAAACTATGTAAATAGTAAATTAAACGCGAGTTAATCCGTAAAAAGTGTTTCATTTCAATAAGTAAGTACATATAATATAAATAAGGAAGGTTCGTTTTTTGTTGTACCTAATTTGTTTTATTGCTGTTATTTTTATTATAAGTATACCTACTTATTTGCAAAAATATATTAGGTATAAATTTAAAGGGGTCTGAAACTATGATGAGATCACGGACGAGTAAAAAAAGAAGGACTCCGCGCCACGATACTTACCTACAAGTGAAGCAACCTTTACCACAGAATAAATAATAGTACCTACTACCCTTTACCTACGATGGTTTGTGTGTGTCACGGGCTCAGAACAAGAAGTTATTGTTCTGAGGTCACGGGGACGGTTGACATCACAATGACTGTTGAATGTTTTAAGGATCAATATTCATTGGAGAAATTTGACAGTTTAGGGTAGTTTGATCTGACGCCGTGTGTACGTGACGCGGAGTCCTTTTTTTACTCGTCCGTGGATGGGATGAGTGAAATAAATACAACAATGTTTTAGATAATTTATATTTTTTGAACGTTAAATCTGCTCTTGAGTATGCAACTAGATACCTGGAAGAAGTCGGCTGGCATCGGTAATTATACCAATGCCAGCTTGATAAATAGTTGTTCGTCAGAAACAAGTAAGTACTTATTAAAAATTAAAAAGCCATACATAATTCCGTTTGTTTTGTTCGGTAACTACCAGAGTCATTAACATTTTGCATTGCATCCTATTCCAATAAGTACTCGATAATCAATTGTAACCTTGCTATAGTTTCTTAGCCGGGCAGTCGTGGTCGTGATGAGCTTGGACAGGTAAATCAAGGACGCCTCTCGGCGCGGTGCCTCTCCTCGAGAAGCCAAGGCCAGCCTTCAGCACGCTGAGGCCGGCTTCCAAAGTCCTCCGGCGGTCGCAGTTGTTGCCTAACGCTGGGTTGATTTCCACCAAGTCGATGGCTCGCAGCCGGCCGGTGGCGTGTATGGTCTCCATCAGGGAGATTGCCTCGCGGAGAGTGAGACCTCCACGGACTGTGGACAGGACATAAATAGTTATTATGTTTAACGCTAAAAGCAGTTCGGAAACAACGCAGGGACACGGCACACTGCCAGGCAGGTGGTATTTTCAAACCGAGCCCGCGTTACATCTGCTTTCAGTGTGACGAGTCAATATGTCGGCCATAGGAAACCCTTTGTTTATATTTAATTATTATACTATTGAACTCGGTAAATGCACGTAGGACGCCCTGCGCCGCAGTGGTGGAGAGATGATATAAAAGTGGCATGGTTAGCTGGCATCAGATGGAAGAAAAGAGCCGAAGAGAACTATCTAGTTAGTGCTCCGTAGCATGCATTAAGATCCCAACTAGCAAAATTTCCTCTTACACATATCCCAAGAGTATAATTTTACCAGTCTTATGGTACTCCGATAGACTGCTATAAGTGTGGATTTGGGCGCACTTAATAAGTCTATTTACCCTTAAATATATCTTAAAATGGTTTTGAGAAGTGTATTTCCAATCTTACAAAATTCTTGTTGATGCTTTAATAATACCAAACAGACTTACAAATGATTTACCAAGGCATTGTTTATGGGCATTTACCCTTATAATGCACTTACTAATGCTGTTCTAAGTGTGATATTACTTGTAGTGATCTTTGCGAGCTTTTAGTAATACATGTAATCAGATCTAATCACAGTCCGCCGAAAGGATTGCCAAGTGCTCGTGAAACTTATCTGAATAATAAGAAGAGTATTAAAAACGTAAGTATTATGTACTGTCCTGTTTATTTTACTTTCCTACAAAATGTGTAAGTATAATTCCATGTTTATTACGCATTACTAACTGTTATTTAATTGCGAAGTCGATTTTATCGAATATTTTGAAATAACAATCACAATTTTTTTACGGGCCATTTCAACAATGTATCTTTAGCAATAAAAAATATTAAGCATATTAAAAATGAAAAATATGGAAATTTCGCCATTATCACCAATCATGCCTTATAGTGGCTTTAGGTGCATTATCCTTGTTTAAGGTTTACACCGCACTTCTAAAATCAAATTCAACCACATTTTTTAATTCACGCGGCCATTGCTAATAACCTTTAGGGTTCCTTATTAAAGTAAAAGTAGGCTAAAAGACAAACAGGGAAGTTCCTGGTCGACCACCTTTTGACTTTATTGCAATGCATTAGAATTCTATTACTGTGTCGGTGATACAGTATTGAATTATTTCTGTGCATGAGTATTATATATATTATTTCTTATTAAGTATATATTATGGATTTATCTTTTCATTCTTGCAACTCCGGAATATCTTATGATTCTGATGATGACTCTTTCCACGATTCCCTTTCTCTTTCTAGCATGATTGAACGTGACTTGATTGCATTTAAGAAGTTCCTTAATGTCTGCCATATTAATGCTCAAAGCATCCCGTCACATCATAGTGAACTCATGGCAACATTTTCAGGTGACTGCGTGCATGCCATTCTAGTGTCTGAAAGTTGGTCTAAACCTGATTTAGTCTCTGCTGTCTATCCCTTGCCTGGTTTTGTACTTATACGTAACGACCGACTGGGGAAGGGCGGGGGCGGTGTCGCCATCTACCTACGTAGCAATATCCCTTATAAGGTTCTTGATATGTCCCCTTCCCTTTACTCGGCCACAGCAGAGTACATTTTTCTTGAGATCATCATTAGGGGTGAGAAGGCGGTTCTCGGTGTAGTCTACTGCCCTCCCGGTGTTGACTATCATGCCGGCTTGGAAACTGCACTCGAGCCTCTCAGTACTAGCTACTCACACCACATTATCATGGGAGACCTAAACACTGATCTTCTTAATAACTCCAATTCCTCGCATAAACTCCTGAACATGATTTCCTCCCTTAATTTTTCTGTCCTTCCACTTAGTCGCACTCATCACAATTTACATTCTCCTGACACTTGGCTTGATCTAATTATTACCTCTTGTACTGACAATGTCCTGACCCATGCACAGCATCCTGCTCCTGGGTTCTCACGTCACGACCTTTTACTTGCCAGTTTTTAACTCCATACAACTAAGCAGAAACCAGTCGTGGTACCTATGCGTAATTTTTCCCGCATCGATCATGACGCTCTTAGGCATGGGGCTAGTGTTATTAACTGGTGCCCCTTGTTTGAGGCTGCCAGTGTTGATGTCAAGCTTGACTACTTGAATAGGGCTATCGTGGCGTTGTTTGATGTACATGCACCGTTAAGACAGGTCAAGCTGAAACGGCCCCCTGCACCCTGGTTTACCAAAGTTGTGTAAATGGCTATGACCAGACGCGATCGTGCTTTCCGAAAGTTCAAACGCGAGCGCTCTGACGGCAACTGGCAGTCATACAAGATTGCCAGAAACCGTTTCAATCACATAGTGAGGGTCGCCAAATGCAGACACATACACAACAACGTTACAAATTGCTCTCCATCTGATATCTGGAAATTTTTAAAAAGTCTTGGTATTGGTAAGGCCTCAACCGATCCTCTGCCCCTACTCTCTCTCTCGATGATCTTAACACACATTTCTCGTCTGCTACGACTCTCGACCATGCCACCAGATCAAGGACCCTCAGTCACATAGCTTCCTTGCCCTCATCCATATTAGAATATTTTGTCTTCTCTTCAGTGTCCTCAGATGAACTTTGTAAGCTCATCCACTCAATCAAGTCGAACGCAACTGGCGTTGATGACATCAGCCGTACCATGATTATTACCATCCTGGATGAGATTACCCCTGCTGGAAAAATTTACTAGGTGTAAAAACACCTAGTAAATTTTTCCTTAAGTACTGGAACTTTTCCTGCTATCTGGCGTAAAGCTTATGTCTTACCCTTACTAAAAACGTCAAACCCCAGTACTTTAAACAACTTTAGGCCTATCTCCATATTACCATTTTTCTCGAAAGTCCTTGAAGCTGTAGTAAGTAAGCAAATATCCCAGCACGTGCAAAAGAACTCGCTTATAACTTATTTTCAATCCGGTTTTAGACCTGCTTACAGTACATGCACTGCTCTGCTTAAAGTGACTGAGGATGTGAGGGAGGGCATGGAGCACGGTGGGGTTACTGTGTTGGTCCTTATCGACTTTTCCAACGCCTTCAACACTGTTGACCATGACCTGCTGCTAGCCATTCTATCACATTTAAAAGTCTCTTCAATAGCGTTGGAGTGGTTCTCGTCCTATCTTCGCAACCGCGAACAAGCTGTCAGAGCTGACCTGAAATTATCGAAATGGTGTAAGCTCCACACTGGTGTTCCACAAGGAGGTATCCTATCTCCCCTTCTTTTTTCCCTGTTTATCGACACTCTGATCCCCCACATTCGCTGTTCCCACCATTTGTACGCTGACGATCTGCAATTGTATCGGCAATGTCATGTTGAGGATATTGACGAGACGATAGCTGCCCTCACTGGCGACCTTCGTAATGTAAATGATTGGTCCAAACAGTACGGAGTGTCTGTTAATCCCATCAAGTGCCAAGCTATTGTTATTGGTAGTCCACGACAACTCCGCAAACTTGACCTCTCTGTTGTCTCGCCAGTCTCTTTTAATGGTGTCAACATCCCCTTTAGCTCCTGTGTGAAAGACCTTGGTCTGCAGATCGACAGCACACTCAGTTGGTGTCTTCAGGTCACTGAGGTTAGCCGGAAAGTGACTGCTGCGTTACGTTCTCTCTATGGGCTCAAGAACTTTCTGCCCCTAAAAACCAAGGTCTCTCTTGTACAAACCCTTATTCTCCCGATTATTGATTACGCTGATATTTGCTATCCCGATTTAAATAAAGATCTTCAGAACAAATTGGATCGCCTTCTCAATAATTCAATTCGTTTCATCTTTGGCTTACGTAAATACGATCACATATCATCTTATCGCCTCCAGCTGAAATGGCTGACCATCCCGCAACGTCGTAAGTCCAGGATTCTCTCAACTTTATTCTCAATTTTAAACGATCCTCACTCTCCCTTGTTTTGTAAAACTTGTTTCCCTCTTCTCAGCTCCTCTCATGCCCGGCACCTTCGCTCATCAAACAATCTTCTTCTTGCCACTCCCCTTCACCACTCAGGTTTCGTGGGCAATTCCTTTACGGTACAGGCCATCCGTTTATGGAACGCTCTCCCTGAAGAAGTTAGACGGGCCCCGAGCAAAATTATATTTAAGAAAAGGATCTGCGATATGCTTCTCCAAGAGTTCATCATCCTCGTAAGAGTTTTCTATCACCGTATCTTTATTAAATCTAAGTAAGTTCATGTAGTTTATATTAAAATTGTGTAATGTTATTTATTGTATAATTATTTACCTATGTAAGTTGATTTGTGTAGTTTATTTGATAATTCACAAGATTTTGAATTGCACCGCCTACAACTCTTTCTGCCTAGCCCTAAGGTTGACTGGTAGAGAATGCCACTTGGCATTAAGTCCGCCTTTTGTACATTTTGTTTTCTTTGTGCAATAAAGATTAAAATAAATAAATAATAATTGCAATTATCTAGTTTCTAAGACATTTGACGTGCTAGTACTCTTTACTATCTTTTACAATAGTCACTTCTAAGATCGAGTGATCTTACAAAATGCATTCATAAGAGTTTATTAAGAATCAAGGGTAATTAGGCTTATAAAGTGTGCATATAATACTACTGTTCTTACATTTTATAAAGTAAGCTTATATACATCTTTAAGAATAAGTTATAAGTAACAGACGATATCTAACAAAACACTTAGTAAAGTCACTTCTAAGATTGAGTGGTCTTACAAAGTGCATGTATAAGTGTTAATTAAGACTCAAGGGCAATTAGGCTTATAAAGTGCGTGTACAATACTATTGCTCTAATAAACATTATATAAAGTTTGCTTATATACGTCTGTAAGAATAAGTTATAAGTGTAACAGCCGATATCTAATAAAATACTTTGATAAGTCACTTTTCAGATTAAGTGGACTTACATAGTACATGTATAAGTGTTAATTAAGAATTAGGCTTACAGAGTGCGTTTATATTACACTACTGGTCTTATTGATGTCATTTCTTGTTTTCTTATATACTTCTAAAAGTATTTTTTACAAGTATATATGCTCTTATAGCTTAAATAGACTTATGGTATGCCATTATTAGAGTCTCTATATTAATCAGAACGTATATAAAATTTATTTAAGGACATAGCTCTTAAAAGCTTTCGTTTCTAAGGGTATTTTGCTAGCTGGGATAGTTCTCTATGGTCAGCTGAGTAGTGGACTGATACGGCTTTAATAACCGTGTTAAATCCGGTCGGATTAATGGTGTGGTGTTACTACTTATAATAAAGTAAAGTGAAGTACAGCCTTATACTTGCCATTTCCAAAATGTGCTAGCGGCCGTCTAAACGACATTTCGCCTGTGTGTGCGTGCGTGCGTCGATTCCAGTATGTATCCCAGTAGTCCCCTCTAGCCTTTCCCCCTTGGGGGACAATTGAGATTATTTTATAAAAACTTCCCAGTTGTCCCTCTACCAACGACACGGGTGACAACTGGGACTTTAATTTTTAGATGTCCCAGTCTCCCCCACTTGAGATGTTGCTGTAAGTGGGGGAGACTGGGATATTTAAAAATGTAAGTCCCAATTGTCCCCTCCACCGGTGACACGGGGGACAACCGGGAGATTTTTATAAAAAAATCCCAGGGGGACAAACGCCAGAGGGGACTACTGGGATACACTGGTCGATTCGGGCGCTTAGTATGATGTCGAACTACTGTATATTAATGTGTAGATATTGTGCTAATACTGTCCCACGGTAAGAGGCAAGGGCTCCATTATTAAAATCAAGTCATCGTTACAATTGATGGGTCGGTTAATCACAAAACTTGCTAAATGTGGGTTGATCATATTCATAATCATTTATTCGCATAAAATCTTACTACAAGGTGTCATGCAAATTTAGTTTCTTACTGTTAATTGTATTCAAAAAATTTATTATAAAATTCTGTCAATATTATTAGCGATAAATCATAATCAATAAAATAAAAGAATTATTGTCAAGAAATGAAAATAAAGAAAAAATCTTTATTAAACCGTAAATAAGTAATAATATGTACAAGTAAGTACCCTTGACAATCCAATCCATGCATATAAATAATAGGTAATGAAACTGTTATTTCCCATACTTCAAAAATTCCTCAATAATATCAAATGTATTGTCACATTGCCATTTTCTAAGTGTTATTTTGAACTTAGTAAAAGGGAGTTTTTTATATCATGAGGTATAAGTACTTATTATTACAAATTTTGATTACCATTCCTGGAGCATTGGATTGGAAACGCTTAGTTTTTGGTACTATGCCCATTATTAATTTTTCAGGATAGGTAGGTACGTAAGGCTTCTATTACCTACATTTACGTCCTTTGCTTTCTTGAACTTGTGGTAATGTTTTTTGATGATCACAAACCCGGGTTAAATGCATCGAAAAATTAGAAAACACACATTGCCCGACCTGGGGATTGAACCCGTGACCTCCGAATATCGAGACGAGCGCTTAACCACTCGCAACTGAGGCGCTGCGACCAACATTTATTTTTTTGGGGCAATCAGTCAGCATGACTTTATGCTAAAGTTGAAGATAAAGCGACCAACTTAAAATAAATAAATCAATACCTGGGGTACCAGTGCTCGGTGCTTCGAGTGAGTCGAGCGAGTCGATGTCGAAGCTGACGTGGATCGGTCGGTTCATGCACGGGTCTAGCACGTGGAGTATGTGGTTGATGGAGTTCTGGATGCCGTGTCTGCAATGTGAGGAGCTCTTTACATTTTCGTACTAATAGCATAGACAAATAAGATAATAGGCATGCTGTCTTAAATAATGTAAGTAGGTACTTATTAAGTATTATTAGTAATGTATGTCTTTAGGGCCCTATTCCTAAAGACATACATTTAATTTTATAATATTATAGATTTAGATTATTAAACATCCTGTAAAGGTTTTCTATAATCTAAGGGTTCCTGCACAGTCGGTTTACATCCTAAATGATAATATACCTACTTAGGCCCGATTTTTCAATTGCCAGATTACAAGTATTACACAACCATCTAAAGAGGTATAGTCTCATGCTTTTTGTTTCTTTAAAGACTTAGAGCATTAAATGCTCTAAGTTTAAAGGTGACGTTTTAAGTAGATCGCATTATACTTTATCAGACGGATAAGTTTTATCCGAGGATGGAAAAATCAGCCCTAAGTCGGGTAAGTGTGCATGTATATATAATTATTATTATTATTCAGCCTGACTGGTCCCATGTCATATATGTACCTATTGAATGTTTAATATCTTTGCAAATGAGAAATGTTTGATGGAAAAATATGATAAGTACTGGATATCTTTGCTTTCGTCTCAAAATGGAGGGCCCAATAAATAAATAGCCAGTGAATTATTTTAAGGAAATAGCATTGCGTCCCTTTCCTCGTTCATGGGGGATGGACGCGAATTAATGGTTAGTCTTTCTTTTCACTTCCAACGCTAAAAGCATCTCGAAACGCTTCTTAATAATTCAAAATAAAATGACGATGTTACTAGGTGTTACGGTTATGTACGGGCCAACGAAGGAAATTGCATTAAGAGGCCTATTACATCTCGACTGTGATTTTTGCGTAAAATGGCCAATTTTGGCGTTATGGATCTCAGAAACAAAAATACATTAACAATTATGACTTATTAAATAGTGTAGAATATCTATTGGAATAGTGCGTAGCGGCCTCTCTTTTTGTAAATTTTGCTTAACTTTTTAATTACACCTAAAATTGCAGAGAAAGATTTTTATAAAGTGCGCGAAGGCACTTTTTTGAGCTCATCGATTGAACGACTGTTCTAAACAAGTGAAATAAAAAAATTATAATGTTATCTCTTATATAGTCGAATAGTGCGTAGCGGCTTTGGAATTTTTAGATATCATTGATTTTATATAGGAAAAAAATCTTATTCTAAACCAAAAAACTTCGAAAATCGCAATATGTTAACTGTGAATTTCTCCTATCTACGATAATATTATTGAGCAAAATTTATACCAGAGTAATTGTTACTTCATGAGAAATAAAGATTTTATAATGAATTTATTATCCTATTTCGATAGAAACGATAAATACAACTGCAAAATTACTACAAAATGCGATGCGCCGGCCGTCCAAATTCAAGTTATGCTCACAGAATAGAGATTTGTAATATTATACACAAATTTATTATCGTATTTAGATAAAAACGATAAATACAATTGCAAAATTACTACAAAAATGCGAAAATGGGCATTTTACGCAAAAATCACATTCAAGATGTAATAGGCCTCTTAAGGATATTACATCAATCATAGAAATTACAAAAAAACACAAGAGTTTGTTTTTTACTGAAATTCAACAGAGCTTTTTCAAACATGCCTGGAAATCGCATAATTATTATGACAACCTTCTTCGAGATAAATCGAGTAAGCATATCTACGATGCGAGCGCGACCGACAGTAAGTTAGTACATCATTCTTACATAAGTTTAAAAATACACAGATCACTAAAATACAATCAACGCCTGGTAGGTACCTAACCTACTGAGTTGGCTAGGACTAAGCCACAGGACTAAGTCAACTCAGAGGGTAGGTAGGTATAAAAATTAACATTATTATTACATTAAACATTAAAAAACTCACAAAATTAAAATATGGTGTTATCGCTTCAAAGCGACTTATTTCAGGCAACCTGTTTGTTTTGTGTTTTACCATTGAAAATAGTTATCAGATGCAAATCGCCTGAGACGTATTTTTGGCCATAGCTCCGAGGATTTTGGGAGGATCGAGATGGGAATAATACCAAGAGTTGAGGAATTTATCGAGACACGTGTGAACGTTTGAATGTTGAAAATCGACTAGTACCTTATTTTGAAATTTTTAAAAATGTAAAAAAAAACGGGTTTTTTGGGGAGTGTTTGTTTACTCAATTGTAAATATTTCAGAAAAAAACAGACTTAAGAAAAAAATTAAAAATAGGGTCCTATGGGTATTAGTTTAACTATAAAATGGCAAAAAAAATAATTGAAAAACGGTTAATAATTTGTGACCTGTGGTCCCTTTAGATTTGGAATTGTAGAAAAACGGGTATTTCCGTAGCTATAAAAGTGATGTACCTAGCTTCTATGATTATTGACCGATCGTCATGGTAATGGTGTTAAAAGATGCGGATGACGGCGAGAAGGGCATTCGAGTTGAAATTTCGAAAATTTCGAGAATTTTCATAGAAGAACTTTCATAAAAAATAGATAGAATGAACTACGATGAAATTAACGACGATGAATTTAATTTTCGAAATGTGTTCTCTGTGTTGTGCGTGTTATACTTACATTCGTATGCTATAATTTGACTTGTAAGTAATGTAGTTTGGTACTTTTAGGGAAGTATAATATCTCAATAAAAAAATCTTATTATTTAACTTGTGATTGTTATTCAAAACAAAATAATTTTTTTGGTAAATTTTTGTAAGTAATCATTTTTAATGCGCCGATTATTGCGGGGACTGCGAAACCTGTAATTTTTTTAACCGGTTTGATTAAAAAAAGCTGAATTTTAATATGTGTGTTCTTTTTTAGTGCATATTTGCATGCATATTAAAATCCTACGTCTCTTTATTACTTACTCGCAGATGTCTTCCATAGCAAATGCTGGAACTTTATATTTCTCTATAGCCAGCCTCTCGTAAGTATCAACTGACCGCAGCCCCAAATACCCAAGACTTTTTATTGAGAATCTGTAAACAAAATTAAACAATAAAAAAAACTGAACAAATAGTAGGTGTGCCTATATCATTGAGGTACTATTATAACTAAGAAGACACTGCAAAGCAAGTTGTTCCGCGCTGAGTTGCGGCACAAAATAAAGAGTCGCCACTCAGTGCCCAAAATATTTCAGCAAATTAAATCAAATCATAATCTCTTTATTTAAGTAAACTCATTATATACCTAAGCATTTTTGAATCGTCTAAAACAAATATTGGTCAAAATTTAAATATTAGGTACCAGAAAAACAAAATACAACGAATTCCTTCCATGATCCACTAATGATTCCGTAACAAATCCCACTAAAACACGTTTAAACTCAAGTAATTTTTTTAAATTTTAGCGTTAATAAAACGCTAAAATATATAAAAAACATTAACGTTGAAAACTCCATTAGGAAAAGTGACATTTGTATCAACCCACTAAAACAACAGTACCTATGTCACTATTGCAATAGTGACATAGGCACTGTTGTTTTAGTGGGTTTGGGCGTTATTCTTGTCGTCGTGAACGATGCTTTAAGCGATTTCGTATTAAAATTTAAACATGAATTACCTTCGTTTGTGAAAAAGTACATTTAGGGGGTTTCAAAAGTAGACCCCTCAATCTACTGTCAGTTATTCTGTGCCTCAATTCAGGACGTGAACGACGCCCGTGGTTTGTGATCGGATCACTTAACGCATTCGGTTCACTTATTAGTATGTATGTATTGCTTATTATTACGTACTTCGGCACTTGCCAGTCCATAGTCGGCAGGTACGGCCAGTAGTCAGACAGCTCCTTGACCAGCAGCGCCACCGGCATACCATGCACCGAACCCGAGTCTGAGGTCTTGTTGGTGTTAATGTCCGCGTGGGCGTCCACCCAGATCAGGATCATGTCCTCGTTCACGTTGTAGTGGCCGTCGACGGTGCCTGAAAGATTAAAGGCTAATTGACTACCAGTCTAGAGTCCTTAGTGGTAATAGGACCTGAGAGGTCTTCCTAGAGGTCATATCATAGTATCCGAGTAGGGACTACTCTCAAGTATCTAGATACTAGGTCCTAGACCTAGGTCTAGGCTAAGATTATCGGCATCTCCATTGTGATTAATGTTACGGCATCGTTGTCTCCGCCACGGCCCAGTAGTTGGAAAGATCCTTGATCAGAAGGGCTATTACTAGTTCTAGACTTAGATGGAGGTTTGGTGGAGAGTGGGTTTCTTTGAGTCCACCTGGCTATTTATCACCATCTGATTTCTCTGTCGCCATAACACAAATTTCGGTAGACTTGTTGCGTTAGTTACAACCTCGGTAGTAGGTAGGTATATTACCGTCACTACCATCTGTTAAGATATAGGACAAGCACCACCCCGTTGTAGAGTAAATAAAACCTTAAAAGGTTGCCATGCAGCTGCTTTCCCCAAAGACAGACTACTTTGCGCTCCTACGAACTGTATCGTCACGATCTTACCTACTCCGATAGAGTGGTCTCCTCCAATGGTGACAGCGACGCGATCATCCTTCAGGACCTGAGACACCTTCTCCGAGAGCTTCCGGTTGCAGGCCGACACCATGGGCAGGTGCGCCATGTTGTCTACCTCCACGATGTCATTGCAGATGGTCTCGATGTCGCCGTAATCTTTCACGTCTAGACTGGCTGTTGGTAGGAAAATATTTTTTAAATAATAATAACAAAACAATTAATTTGCACAAAATGAAAAAACAATTACAAAAACAGGACAAATTATAAATGATTAGTTCAAAAAACACTAGAAAAACACGCTTTTATAAATGCACGTAAAACAAAAAATAAATTATGGATCGTTCAAGTTGTCTCTATTTCTGAGCTGAAGTGTAAACATGTGCTTTTAATAATAATATTTGATTGTAAAAGCGTGGAGCGCTGGAACAGAAAAGACTTTCTTGTTAACAAATACTAATACTAACTTCCTGGCGGAAGCTGCATGAGGTCGCACAAGAGTATAACGTTTATGCCGCCAAAGGGTTACCAAAGGGAACCAAAGATATCTCGTCCACGAACAAGAACTCTACATTTTGCCACTGTTGACGCATTACCCTAATGTACTTAATTTCCTGAAAGAAAAGGCGTTAAAAATGTCGTTGAATGTCGCCTCTCCTCGTTGCTGGCGCATGTTTTCTCTGAGTTCGACAAACTGTTACTTTGAACAGACTGTTTAATGCAGAGCCACCTACTAGTCGTGCTGCAACTCAAGTTAGATGCTGCTGCAACGCCAATCTGTGTAACTGTAACCTGCTTCCCGTAACATCGCTTAACTTGATTTCTCAGCAAGTTATACAAAAGTCTTTCCTTTTCCAGCACCCGACGCTTTTACAATCAAATATTATAATTAAAAGCAAATAGTTTTAGCAAAAGCAAAAGCAAATTACTTTAGCCCAGAAATAAAGACAACTTGAACGATCCATAATTATTTTTTTTTTACGTGCATTTATAAAAACGTGTTTTTCTAGTGTTTTTTTAAACTATTCATTTATCTTATACTTTTGGTCTTTGATAATAAAACATTTTTAACATTTATAAATTTATAAGTAGGCGATTGAGCCCGCATCCTCTCCATCTCCGCCAGTGCGTCTGTGTTGCATGGTGTTTTATCTGTCAGCTTAGAACATATAATAGGTTTGTTATAACCTTGAAACCTGATCGTGTTCAAAGTCCATTACGTGGTCTTTCTCACAAGTGCAAACACAACTATGATACGATACTCTATCATGGAATGCCAGTGCCTATCTTCCGGCTTCAATCATCAGACCTTGAAACCTAATCGTGGTCAAAGTTCATTACATGACTTTTCTAAGAAATCTAAAACAGCTATGATACGATTTTCCATCATGAAGTTCCAGTTCAAATCTTCCGGCTCCATCATCAGATTAGTTCGACAGTACCATATTATTGTATTGTCATCAGAACTACATACAGCTGCCATTTTTCATTACGCTACGACCCTTGGAAGATGGATTAGAAGATTAGAAGATAAATTAGTTACCTTAGATTGATTGATACAGGTCGACCTAATAAAAGCGTGAGAGAGTACAATCTATACAATTGTAGCCTTAATAGCAATCTCTTCCAGGCAACCTTGGGTGAAGAGATAGAATATTAAAGAATAATATTGGGAGTGGGTGCACATAAAGACAGAAAGGATTGAAAAATAAATAAATATCTTATATACGGAATACGGAAAAATAGAAGTAAGTAACTTAAGTCATTTGAGCAGCATTGTTTTAGATTGCTGCGTTCCATTTTAAAGGCAGCTTCGATCATTTAAACACCATGATCGAAGGGTACCAGTGAAATTACATTGCATAGATCATAAGAACTGGCTCTTAGGGCCGGCAGCGCACGCGTAATACCTACATTTACGGTGTCGTGATCGTCCATGGGCTGTGGTATCCGCTTTCCAGAGGCCGTATGCTCGTTAACTGGCTTAGTAAAATAACATAAAAAAACACTCATAGTTACAACAAAAACATTTCATGTAGATTGATTGATTGATTAATTTTCAGCCGTAGTCGTACTGCTGCAGGGCAAAGGCCTATCCCTTCCCTCTTTTCACTCTTTGCGATTTAGGGCTTTTAATGTCCAGTAGCAGTCAAGCTCATCCCACTATCTCCTTCTGGGCCTGCCGCGACGTCTCTTGGCATTGCGTGATGCTGATTATAAAAAAAATCTAAATGACTAATTATAGTTGCTGGACGACTAACAGTGTCAAGTAGAGTGTTGCTATGTCACATTAGTCGAATCTTGCCTCAGTATAACTTTGAAATCAAGTGTTTTCTTTTTTCTGATTTCTAAAGGATGAGTCACCACGATTCGCAACGATTAGCAGGGTTGCAAAATGCCGCTGGATGCTTTGATCCGACTTTACCAAGACGTCGGTACACGTAGGTACCTCTACTTGTTAATACTCGGCATAAGTACTCAATGTTGTTCTGTGACTGAGGTGACGTGCAGTACTTTATGGCGAGAAGAGAAATGGAGTTAATATAATGGCTATCCGCGATTGTATATTACTTGAAAGTGGCTTAAACTTTAGCGATATCACTAAAATCTCCACCTCTTGCAAATTTATTCTCAGGCCCCCGTTGATGATATTGAGAGGTTGATCGCCAGCCTTAACGCTGACCTTGCGACTATTCTTGAATGGAGTCGAACCCATGGCTTAACGGTCAATCCTAATAAATCGCAAGCTATCATCATCGGGGGCTCAAAACAAACAGCCAAGTTAAACAATTTATCTGTCCCTTCGCTCTTCTTTGACGGTATCTCAATAAACTACTGCGATGTTGTAAAGAATCTAGGGGTCCTTTTCGACTGTACCCTCTGCTGGGCTCCACAAGTAGCAGAGATGAGTCGTAAGGTGTTTTCTGCCTCTGGTTCGCTTAGGAAGTGGAGGAACTTGCTTCCTGTGAAGACCAAGGTCGAGCTTGCGCAATCTCTCCTTCTACCGATCTTAGACTACGCCGATGTCTGCCTTGTTGATCTTAATGAGGACTTGCTTAATAAGCTACAACGCCTTCAAAATCTCTGCGTCAGGTTTATCTTCGGTTTGCGTAAGTTCGACCATGTGTCTGAATACAGGCATAGGCTTGAATGGCTACCTATTAGGTTGCGCCGTGAGGAGCATATCCTCACTCTCGCTTTTAACATACTGTATGATCCTCGTACTCCTTCCTACCTTAAAGGATGTTTCCGGTTTCTAGGGGAGGATCACAACCGTGGTCTCAGGTCAAAATCGGATAATGTACTAAAGGCTCCCTTTACCCGGTCAGGTTATTTTAAGGATTCGTTCACAGTCCAGTCTACTTTTCTTTGGAATAACTTACCCTACGAAATCCGACACTCCAAGACACTTTCTATCTTCAAATCTATGCTACACAAGCATCTATTAGCTAAGTCATCTGCTAGTAACATGTAATAGTTTATTTAATATATATGTATGTATGTGAGTATGTATGATACTTATATCGTTGCATATATATATGTACGTCTAATTTTAAATATATTTATAAGTATATAATTATAATACCTGTTTTTATTAATTAACTATCGTGTAATTCTGTTTAATTGTACTTGCGCACTTCCTCTTTCTCTTTCTTGGGTCCTAAAACCAAAGGTTGTCTGGAAGAGATCGCTTTCAGCGATAAGACCGCCTTTGCTCATACTAGATTTAAGTTTTATAATGTAAAATTGTTCTACATGTATGTGCAATAAAGAATTTATCTATCTATCTATCTATCTATCTATCTCTTTTTGTTTGTTTATGGCAAAGCTTTGGTATAATGTTTGGTTGGGGGGAATTTATCTTGGGGCTGTCACACCCCTTTCGCAGCGTCCGTGGCCATAAATACTTAGAGGCAGAAATATATTGCGAGTGTGTTTTGTTTCTGCAACAACTTCTGCCGGCGCATTTAATTAAAGATTCCGAGCTCGTAGTGGATACACATGACAGCACGATATAGCATAGGAACTTTAAACATAGAATTATATAATTAGTCGATGCATAAGTGTCTAGATTCTGTTAATATATCAATTTGGAAGGTCTAATAAAAGTAAACAAAGATCCACCAAAATGTAACCCCGCTCTTTTTGACGGTGTTTCATGGATGGGGGTGACGTGTATGATAATAGCAATAGATCTTTAAGTATCTTTTAGGTGTCCATAGCATTCTGGTTGCCAGCAGTGGACCTCTAGAATCGTACTGTAGTAGGTAAAAATTAATCTCTGTGTATGGTATCTACTGAAGGCTCACCAAACGTTTACATTGTCAGAAAAGTTGAAGAGCTCTCTTTTCTATTCATTTTAAAAGTATCTTATTATTTAATTAGCATTTGAGTAATGCTACTGTAGGTATCATATAGCTCTACATAATTACTTAGTAAGGGTCAGCATCAATTTGAAAAACCAAACAAAAAGTAGACATTGAGTAGGTATTCATATCTACAAAGTCCAATGACGCAAATGTTACAAAATGTTACTAAACATAGAATCGTGAAATGTTGCCAAATTCTATTAACAACTCCATTTGTTTCTAAAAGAAAAAAGATTATATTCTAACAGCCCACGAATGTTTTGTTTTTAATTAAAAACTTTGGACAGTTTATACACCTCTAAAATGTATTGAAATAAAACAATATCCACTAGAGTACCGACCTATATCTCTCAGTTCTTGGATGAGGCCGGCTGCCCTCATAGCGGCGGGGGCCACGCTGACTCCATACTTCTTCTGGCCTTTCTCGAAAGGCACACCGACCACGCCCACTTTGTTCAATGGCTTCCACTTCTTCACATTACTCATGGTTCTCGCAAACACTCTGATGGAATTCATTGTTATAGTTAAAAACTCCTTAAAAATCTAAGTATTCTTAATTTTACAACCTTTTTGGAAGCGTCTATTTTGTTATATTTTTAAATCATAGTCTAACACTAATTTTGTCGTAATCACACGACAACTGTGAGTAAAGATCACTACCATTAAGAATCGTTATCTACTTACCCCACTATGGGGTGAGAGGTTAAGATCGTTACGTTATTTTTAAATGACGACATCCATTGAAGATAAAAAATCATGTATAAATAACATTATGTGACTTGTTTGTGCACATTTGCTAATTTATTGCTGGTCTTTCATTTGTTAATCATTGTTTAATGTATAACGCTCACTGATATAAGTACGAATGAAATTGGCATTTATTTTTAAACTGCTTAAAGATGTGAAATGAATATAATAATAATAATAATAAAATCATTTATTTCTCATCACACAATAGGTTTCTTAACTGTAGAACATAATTTGGTTAAAACAAAGTACAACCTGAAGTGTGAGAAGCTGGTGCCCGCAATGGGTTTTAAAAGAAAACCGGTTACACAGGTCACCAGGCCGCCCCCTCAAAAGGATAGATACAATTGTGTTCTTAACTAAAAACGTATTTGTAGACTTAGGTGAAGCGCTAGCAAAGGTGATGGTTTTAATTATTACATTAAAACATACAAAAAAAAAAAAAACAACTTATACAACTGCTAAACATATTATTAAATAACAGAATATCGTGGTTGTGTATGTGTGCTTGTGTGAGTGAGTGTGTGTAATTAGTGTATATGAGCCAGTTATATTATATTTGCCGATATAACTCGAGTCGAAAGGAGAAACCTATGTTATTCAGTAAGTATCTATTTATTTTTTATTTATTATTAATTTTAATTAATTTCTTTTTTTTATTTATAAGAGGTATTTTTTGTTTGTGTGTAGGGAATGTAGATTTTTATTTTATAGGAATAAGTAAATTTTCAGTGTTTTGGTAGTCCTGTTCCTTTAGGTAGTTTGTGATCGTTATTTTACACCTGGCTCTGGGGAGAGGATAGATATTAAGAATCCCATTTAACTTATTATAAAGGTAGTTACCCATATAAACAATAAAATTATGCGAGGTAGCTGTCCTAAGAGAAGGTGTTCGACAACCGGTGCCTCTTCTACGCTTGTCCTTTAACAAATCAGGATCATATTTTAATTCCGTATGTTTTTTTAAGATGGTGTTCAGGACGTAGTGCTGTCTGACTGTAAGTACTTTCCATTCTCTGTAGAGGTCTACTGTAGGGTGCCGGAAAGGAAGACCAGCGGCCACCTTGAGGATAGCACGTTGTGCCCTCTCCACCTCGAGGAGATCGGTTTTTGCGACACCACCCCATACCACTATACAGTACTCCAATAATGATTGGCACAGCGCATAATATATCGACTTGATGACTTTGCGGTCGGCTACGTGCCTAAGGGTTTTAAAAATATAGATTAGTTTCCGTAATCTGGGTACGAGGGAGTGTATATGCTGCCTGAAGGTAAGTGTTTGGTCAATAATGACACCCAAATGTTTCACGCTACTGGTCCTTTCTAGTGTCGGACATAAGCACAGCGCATGATCATGGATGCATTCATGGGCAGTTAATTGAAAACTGTCTGATGGTAGCTGAGAAGTTCTTAATGCGAACGCAATATATTTAGTTTTTGTGACATTTAAAGTCAACATATTTCCCCTTAGCCAATCAGCAACCTTGTCAAGGCCCTTTTGAGCATTTTGAAATGCTTCATTCCAGGTAGTCCCACTAAAAAAGAGAGCAGTATCGTCGGCAAAAGTAAAAACCTTGCCCCCATAAAGCTGTAGATCACACAGGACGTTTAAATAGGCTAGAAAAAGGGTTGGGCCAACTATACTACCTTGGGGCACTCCGATTGAAACCGAAGCCTCATCACTCAACCATTCACCTATTCTGACTCTCTGAGTTCTATTGGTGAGATAATCCTTGAATAGCATTAACGGAGTACCTCTAACTCCCAGATTTTCTAATTTCACTAAAAGATGTGAGATCGAGACCGTGTCGAATGCTTTTGCAAGATCGAGGAAAACAGTAACACATCTTCTCTTATCATCCAGCGCAGTGATAATTGAGTTGACAAGATCGAGAACCGCATCATTGGTGGATTTACCGCGACGGAAACCATATTGAGAAGATGCGAGCAGATTGTTACATTCTAAAAACTTGATGAGACTGTCATTCATTATGCGCTCCAGGATCTTGGAAAGAGTAGGTAGAATGGAATTAGGCCTGTAGTTATCGACACGATCTTTTTCTCCACCCTTATGGACAGGTTTAATAAGCCCAGTTTTAAACGCAGTTGGAAATATCCCAGTGGATATAGCAAGATTGCAAATGTGTGCGATAGGAGCAGTTAGCAAATAGAGATATCTCTTGACAACCCTACTTGAGATTTGATCAACACCAACAGCACAGCTATCCTTTAAGCGTAACAGTCCCGGCGTTATCCAAGGCTTGTAGATGAGTTTACGCTTGGGAGTAGATGCGGGTTTAGTGCAATCTTTAATGGCCGAGGATAACAAGTTAATTAGGAGATCAGCTGCGAGGTTGGAGTCTTTGTACGCAAGAATAGGATTGAAATCTACGTTTTGCATGATATTATCTAACTGGTCAAAGTTAATGCGGTAAGTATTTTTATTTATTTTGGGCAAGGTAGTATTTAGGCTTAGGCTAACAGCAACACAGTCATGGTCTGTGATTGATGAGTCTAACACAAAACATGTGGCGTCCAACTTAGTCTTTATCATTACGTGGTCAATACACGTACGCCCATGCGTGGGTCTTGTATGACCGGGCAGCATTGAATGACTTGTTGAGTCACGTTTGTCCGGACTGTTTTGGACAATATCAATATTAATATCACCACACAAAATTATATTTCTAAAACTTGTTAGTTTAGATAAAAGTGAATCTATTGAATCAACAAAATTATTTACATTTTTACAACTTGGTGATCGATAAACTGCGATGATGCAAGTCTCTTCATTTAATTTTAAGATAAGGCAGTTTGCATCGTATACCTGTGGCTCCTCAAAACTACCTTTTAGAGATTTATTAACATAAATAATTACGCCTTCATTTTGTGTCGGATGACTAGTAGTAGTGGCATAAGTATAGTGCTCAAGATCGGGTACGTTATTATTAGAAGAGAGCCAGCATTCACTCAGAACTATAACGTCCCAGACAACTTTGGATCTCACAAGTAAGGTGGTAAAATTAGGCATATTACAGTTAACACTGCGTATATTCTGAGTAATTATATTTAGAGTACGGCTGTTTGAGGTAATCGTCCTTTTAACATCGTCGACGCTACAGTCAACCACCCGAGCTTTTGATAAAGAATCCAGATCCAAGCTAATACATTCGTTAGTTTGCATTATTGCCCTTCCTTATTTAAGTACTTGGTGTCACGATAAAAACGTGACAGATGAATGGAAATAGGTTAAATTTAAACTTGGATCCGGAAGTCTTCACAGTATGGCATATAATATTGGCGTGTAATAATGTGTACAAAATGATATTAAACTTGACATATTTTTTGATAATTTTTATTTTTATTTTATTATAGTTTAATAAAGTGAGTAGTTTATTTGTTAAGTGTAAGTGTGTGATACTGCAATTTGTTACAAACAATGACAAATAGATACATTCAATAAAGAAAAATGGTACATGCAAAAATAATAATAAAGTATAAAAGTAAGGTTTGTTATGAAACCAGGCCGAAAAAAACAGTAAAAATTGGTTGCCTGTAAAGTCGGTATACGGGCGAAAGTTTTACGTGACAACGACTTTGAGTGGTAAAATAATTTTAATGTGAATATTCATTCGTATAGTAGGAAGAAGGATGAAATAATAGTAACAATTTAAAACATTTATTTAAACAAAGAATTATATTTAAAACATAGTTGAGTGGGAGAGAGACGCAAGGCATTCGGCGGGCCTCTCTCTCGTTCGGTGACTCATCGTAACGTTACCGAGCGTTACACTTTTTCATAAGTGACTCCCAGCCGCAACCTAATTTAAGACGTTGTCACGTCAAAAGTGCTGTCGCAGCAGTTCTAGTCACATGAAAAGGTTATGTATTTCAGTCTCCTCATTGACACGGATGGGAGTCGAACCCTCTTCTTTCTTCACAAACACCTTGCCAAATGATGTCCAGGCAACAGCAAGCTTTCCGTTCTTAACATATCCCCGTGCTACATAAAATACGTGTCTTGCTTTAGATGATAGGTATTCAGCTATATAAATAGGACGGCGTGGCCCAGGTAACTGAAAATGTTCAGAATGTAACAAGGCTTCCTTGCTCTCACGCTTGGCTTTGTTGTATTTTTTGTAGTTATATAGAAAAGATTCTTTATTGTGAACCGTAGTAAAGTCCACAACTATAGTCTCAGACTTATTGCGATAAATATCTCTGATAACTGATAACTCGACAGGTATATCAAGCCCAAAAGTATCGCTTAATTTTTTTACTAGGTCAGCCAAGACACTTTTATCTTCGTCCTTTTGCTTAGGTACGTTACGGATTTCTAAAACCGAATTTCGAGCGTTCTTTTCGAGAATCTCAACCTGACTTTCTAATGCCATAACTCGATTTTTGAATTGCGAATTTTCATGTTCAAGAGTATTAATTTTTTGCAACAGTTGCTCATGTTTGCTAGATATCAACTCAACTGAGTTTTGTATGTCTTTATTTTGTGATATTAAAGTGAGCAGAGCACTATTCAACATTTCAAATTTGCTGTCTTGCTGAGACTTTATCTCCGAAAACATATTCCTAATTTCATCGTTACTTGCTTCCGGCTGATTCGTAATTTCGTTGAAAGAACGTTTTTGCCGTTTTGTAAGATAGTAATTATTATCCTCCAGAGTAGTATTATTTGATGTATTGAGCGCAGAGTCCGAGTTGTAGTGAATAGAATTCGACTTCGCCGGGTTTAAAAGTTGTTTACATGCTGGCAGCGCCGGCGGCGGAGAGCGTGCCGTTGACATTGTAAGAAAACGTAGGCCTGAATTTGTCGACGACCGACGGCAATTTACCTATTTTATTTCTATAGGCGGTGCCTGGAGCGCGCGTGTAGCAGGTAGCGGGGGAAGCGGGCGTGGCTACGCAGGGGATGCGCGCGCGCTGGCTAATTGCAATAGACTAAGCTTGAGGTGCACTCACGGATTGAGATCGTCTTTTTCTAGCGGCCGTCTTCGGTCGCACTCGCGCACTGCAATAACTCCTTGGTGTTTATAAACTCCTAGTACTTTCTGTTAATTATTTTGTATGAATTTAATGAATATTTTTTAAGTAATTTATTAATACGGAGCACTTAAAACACGTCTACACTGGGTAGAATCCGAGAGGGGAGGGGTGGATGAATGTTTTATAACGAGTAGGTACTAGGGAAATTGTGGAAAATTGTCAAGAGGTTTTTCATTTTCGAAATATTAAGGCTAAATAAGCCCTATTTTTGCACCATCGATAAATATCGACGTCTGTGTGAAGATGTTGTAGAGTTATTCAGAAAATCAACGTATTGAGCAAATAAAGTATTTCTCCGAAAAAACGTCCCACTGCTGGGCACAGGCCTTCCCACACAGACAACATCACAAGGGGAGGTTCACGAAAATAATTGTTTCTTAAATTCATGAAGTTTATTCTTTTTCTTTTCTTTCAAGAGATTTCTCTAATAGGATAAAAACATAGGCAATGTTGTCCCTATAGTTAGATCTGTTACTAATTTAAACTACTTTTACATAACGAACTATGTATAAATATTTAATTAACAACCAGTTATTCTTCTGGTTATATAAAAGTAAAAAAAAAGATAAAGAATTGTAACTCAATACAGCTAGACGGGAGATTTTTTTACTCATAAAAGTGCAATCAATAGGCATTGTTGTATTAAAAAAAAACATCAAAGAAAAGTCGACCCAAAAAAAGATACAATTTTTTTAGAGCCGTCTCGCCGTTGAATCATAAAATAACGAAAAAAATTATAACTCGAAAACTACAAAAAATCGTAGAAAATACATGGGGGTTCAATAGATAGGTATGGTACTTCCCTATCACCACACATCGGCTTGACACCTTACAAGAAACACGCTGTGAGTATAGCTTTTTTCAGTAAACTAAACCAGAACAAGAACGGTTAGCCAAAGGAAGCGAGGAAGACTAACGAAACACGAGATTCTAGGATTTATTTATTTCTGCACAGGTATTAGTTAAAAGGAACTTACCTAGAGGAGTGCTTCAGTCCTGATTCGCAATCAAACTGGACTTTATGCAGACGAGGCGGTGCAGTCTTAAGAGCTGCAGGTTGTTACAACTTGCCACAATTTATTTGGGATTATGAACTATAAAAACCGCTAAAGACCCGAAAGTTGACAAATTGAAGTACACTTCCACAATCACCATTAATATCACCTATCATCAGGCGATATTAAGGCCAAGTGCTTAACAGTAGGGATTTTAAAAATCACTAAACTGGGGATTGGTGGTGAGTAGATCTATGCGATAACGATGAGTTGAGTCAAGATTAAACAACCAACAACGTAAGCGGAATTGATATAGTTATCAAAACGAAATCTTACACATCTCGATATCAATTTAGCACACTGATCTTTTGGTCCTTTATTTCGGATGTAGTTTGTGTCGATGCATAGCTTAGTTTTGTTATCATCACTCGCATTTGGCAAGCGTGTCTGTTGGCTTACATCGCTACAATTGATGGGCCCATCAATGTAGCATGACTTGAATTCAATGATGGAGGCTCTTGCCCTGCAGTGGGACTTTATACCTTAAAAATAGAAAACTTACAGCTGTTTCATTTGCTTGCGTAACTGCATACAATTTAGCTATACATATGCTGACTAAATTAAAAAGCGCCATCTTACAAAAAAAATGGATCTAAAAGTGTTTGTGTAATGAAATAAAAACATAATACCTACATATAATCACGATTATTAGGTATCCCCGAAGGGTTAGTCAGAGACTAGGCAATGAGGACCGCAAAAACAGTCCTCTACCATAGTCCTCTTTTCACCAAATAACAACTGCACATGTGCTCAGCGTGACAGGTAGTGACCCCATCGCCGCTCTATGCTGTTAGGTGTATGTGCAGCCTATATATAGTCTGTTAGTCGCCTTTTACGACACCCAAGGGAAGAGAGAGGGTGTTAGTATTCTTTCACCGCAACGCTACACGGTTGTGATAAAAACAGGTAAATAAAATAACATAATATAAACATTAACGTCTTCCTTCTTCCTGTTTTCTTTATTTAGTACAATTTAGGTGTTACATTGACATTAACTGATAAAGATCATAACTAATTACTTTTTAGATACACAATCATCTGTGTTTTAAATTGCACGGTACGCGGGAATACACCGTTATTCCCTCTCAGAGCGTACCGCCATATCGCAGTAGCCGCGAGCACTTAAAAGAAAAAGGTTTTTAATTAGGTTATTTCGCTCATTCAGCGGAGGGAAATAACAATTTTTATTATGCGAGCGTTCTCATACTTAGCTTCGGCAATTACTTACCTTACAAAAGCGAGGCTTTTTGCTAATGAGATTACCAAACTGGCAATTTACAGGTTCACATGGAGATGGAACTTTTTTTCGGTAACATTTTTTGGCTTTGGGTGTAGCTATTGTAATTATGTAGGTAAACATCCCTGTCCGTGTCGCATAGCGGTGAAAGAATACTACCACCCCCTCTCTTCCCTTGTGTCGTAGCACTGTGCCTCTCACAGAAACTTTGAAAACGCAACCAGCGGCCAGCCGTCGGGTCTGGCATAACAGGTCAGCGGACTGGGATGGGACGCGAAGTTTCTTTGCGTCCTACCCAAGGTGGCAGGTTTGCCTCTCGCTGGATGATCCTGATGTCGCCGCCGACTCTGTCGACGTGATACTCCAGGAAATGGAACTTTTCATTCCTAACTCTGTGGTTCCCATTGGCGGCAGGACAATGTCAGCTTCAAGGCATTTGTGGTGCGAGTCCCGACATCCATAAGCTGGTTGACACCTTGAAAGAGGACTTCTGGCCGAAGGGCGTGGTGTACCAGGTGTTTCTGCGGGAGATTACCCGGCAACACCACCGTAGCATCACAATATGGTGCTCAATAAATACTAACATAGTTATAAGTTATATACTAACAAAAAATGTTTTATATTGTATGTATGTTAGTCTGTAAGGTATTTAATATATGCGCCTCTCTGTATTTTTACCATCTTGTACATTGTTTGTTGCCTGCAAATCATCTGATCTGCGCTCTGATCCGTCCAACCGTATTTCGAAGGTAAAGCTAAATTAGCTACGAAAAAGCTAGGTGTGCTTAATAGAGCGGGTCAGTATTTCACGCCGACCCACCGCTTACAACTGTACAAAGCACAGGTCAGGCCGCATATGGAATACTGCTTCCATCTTTAGGCTGGAGCACCCCAGTACCAACTCCTTCCATTTGACCGCATTCAACGCAGAGCTGCTCGAATTGCCGACGACGTGGCTCACTGGCTCTTCGGAAAGACGTTGCGTCTCTCTGTATATTGTACCGCATGTATCATGGGGAGTGTTCTGAGGAATTGTTTGGCTTGATCCCTGCCGCTGATTTCCTTCACCGCACTGCACGCAATCGACTGTCATTCCATCTACATCATCTTGATGGATGGCGGTCTACTACTGTGCGTTTTTCATGAAATGTCTTGCCTCGAACTACAGTGTTGTAGAACTAGCTCTCGGCGGCGGTATTTCCGGACCGTTACGACTTAGGGATCTTCTAGAAGCGGGCCTATTCCTTCCTTAATGGCCGGCAACTCTGCTTTTGCGGGTGTCTATGGGTGGCGATGATTACTCTCCATCAGGTGACCCGCCTGCTCGTTTGCTTCTTTTATATAAAAAAACGGCATTACAATTAGTTGTATGGGAGCACCCATACAAATATTTATTGTTAGAATACTTGCACTTGATGTCCCAGTTGCGGGATTATAATAATATACCTATTACCAAACAGTCTATTTTGTACAATATTACCATCAAAATTTAAACCTTACTCCCTAAACATAAGGGAGTAAGGTTTAAATTTTGGTGATATTCTATCAAAAATAAGCAATGTCTTCAGTGGTTGGGGGGTGTGTGAACTTCCGCCCTCGTCATCATTCAGCTATCAGATGAGACGAGGGCCAGCGCTTTTTCATAGCGGAACAGAAAGAGAGCTATATTCTTATAGCCACTTAGATTAAAACATTTGTTTTAACCTAAGTATAGCCATGATTTAAAACTTTTTTCAGTTTACAAAACATACAATATTTCATGGCAAAACGGATTTCATTCGGCTAACGTTGGCTGGGCGCTCGACATAGCTCAACGGATTTAATTTCCGCTGGAATATTGGCGGAGCGTTATACAAACCTTTAACACAACATTAATTACCTGATAACGTCTGCGCAAAAATAAAATATGCGATAGCTAAAATAGACTTTTAATTCAATACATTAATTACTAACAAAATATACAAGGGAGCAAATCTATTCCTCTGAGCACTACTTTTAGTGCGGAACACCATCTGTTTTGTAATGTTGGTTTGAATTTTGTCTATCCACGATAAGTAAGGTCCTATGACGGTGAATACATTATAGTGCACGCCCTTCGATTTCAACTCCAAGGTGCCGGAAGCCGTCGCGGCGACACCTATGAGCTCCAGCCCGAGGAACACCGGCGCCCCTTTGCCAAATGCTTGGTCGTAAGTCTTGCTGTACTTCGAGTTTTCGTGACCGCACACGCAGTAATACCACCTGGGGTTGGCGCACGGGCTCTGGCGATAGTCCTGGAATTGCAGTATCACCATTTGTATCGTGTCGACATGCCCAAAGCCGATCGTCTTCAATTTCTTCTCGTACAGCTCGGAGGCGTAGTAACTCCCCAAATTCGCTACGGGCGTGAACATTTCCAACACCGGTTGCGCGGCGAACACCAGCCCTAGATTGCTGTGCATCTTCGTCAAGTTCGGGTTGTTCGTGCTCAGCTCGAACATGTAGTCGCTGTGCAGTGACGTCATCGCAATTTCGAAGAGGCTGTGGTTATTCATCGACTTGCTCAGTACCGCTGTGCCGACAGCGATGAAGTGCAACTCTGGTACGATGCAACTGCCCGAAGTGACCACAGTTATCTTGTTTAAAACCGTCCCAGTGCACAAGTACACCCTGTCATTGTTCAGAAGTGCCACAATGTACGGATGCTCCTCAGCTAAAGCTTCCACCAATCTCCAATCGACTGGATGGACTTGAGTGTATTTATCCTCACTCAATATTCCTCCGAGTACGGAAATCAACACCATGTTGATAATATAATGCCATGACAAAACCATGGCAGTTTATATTGCGGTGCATGGAAGTTTAAATTGTTTTAACGCATTTTACAAATATTTTTAGAAATGTGTATCAAAATTTACTCTTCTCTATACAGAAGTTGTGTCGTCCTTTGACAGTGACAAGGCAACCATAACGTAGATATGGAAATAGAAGCCAGCCTCCTTCTTCTCTATACGTCCTGATATCAAGGAAAAGTTTTGCACATGTAAAGTATCTAACCTACATAGAGAAGTATTTTGATATTGTACCTTAGTCCTTTGTAATATGCTTGAAAGTCTATTGTATAAAACAAAAACTTATGTGCTAATACTATTGAGTCTCATCAATGCCTGTTCCTTTTCACTTAAATTATAATTACGACCTCCTTGGCCGAGTGGTTGCAGTGGTCCACTCCACAGCTTTTCTAAATTATCTCGGGTCTGAGCATTTTTCTATTTAATAAAAGTATGTATTTATTAATGGCCATTTTTTTATGAAATCAAGTTTTAATGAAACTTAACTTGGTTTAGATTGTTTGTGAGTGTGGGAATTAAGCCAGTAAGACTTTAAAAAACAGCTGAAATTTCCTAACTTTCGTAAATATCTTATAAAAATTAACCTGTTGTACGAAGGTTGTTACCTAATACATTTCAAATCTTGAAACAAATCATGGCGTACGGAGAAGCAGCAAACGCCCCAAGTGCCTCCGAGCGCCGGGACATGACGTATCTCTTGGATCTCCGCTGAATCGAGCGATGCTCCGCTGCGATGCTGGTCAGACACGCTTCTGTTACCTTTTTTTTTTATAAAAATATCGTTTACCTTGCCTGTTGACTTAAGTGGATCGTAGCGAATGGAATGCTGTCGTCCCCGCCTACCACTCTGAAAAACGGGCGTGATGTGTGGCGTGAGGTATGTATAAAGGTGGAGACTGACTTGTAACATTTTGGGCTAATGTATCATTCCAGGCGATCTTGTTACAATACGGCGACACAGACTGACTCGTAACGTGTGTTTGTAATGGATCATTCGACCTCTTCGCTCAAGTGTGATCCACTTTATTCATAAGTACAAGCCTGTACTGAAAATCAGCGCTACGTGTCCTGATCCCGTAGCACATGCTGAGTGCAGGCCCTGTTTGGCGTCACTGTGCATGCAGCATCGTATGCTAGCTAAAGTATCGTTATTTTAAGTTAATTTAAGTTTTGATTATGATTTTTGATATGATTTTAATTTTTTTATTTATTTCTCTTTGTTGTATGTACAGTGTTGTTCAAATAAAAAACATTCTATTCTGTTATATTTCATTCTATTCTAATGTCAGACGTAGAGGCTGTGGTGTACTTCATTAATTTTCCTAAGTTATTGTTATTTCAAAAAGAAGAAAAGAACAAAACGATATTGGATATCCAATTTGTACCAAAAAATAAACGAAAATGGTGGTACGAATTTAATAATTATAATTAGAAACCAAGAGTTGACTGAAATGATACATTACACACTAATGTTACAAGTCAGTCTTTGGTTTCTGTTACAAAAACTCGATACATTACACCATCATGTTACAAGTCAGTCTCCACCTTTATGTTAGCTTTTGGTACTCGCTTTCGTTTATGTTTTCAAAAGTGAGTTTACTTCTGTTATATGTTTCGAAAACAACTTACTCTTTATATAACACAAAACAGTAACTAATAACAGCTTTTACCACTTACAACGCAAAGCTGTACGTTACCGATCTTGTGTGGCTTTAATTGTTATGACTCTGGATCTAAACTGTAGCCCTTGGACGCTTGGCTCGTTCCTTTACTAAGGATCGATGCCGTCTCTGAAGTTTCTATGTCCTTTGATTTCACTGTACCCTTGTACCCATTTTGATTCAATACTCTTGTATACAATGCTGCTGGCGGCAGAAATAAGTATTAATGTGGTGGTCACCACACCACATAGTAAAATTTTGGGTTTTTAGCCATAACATAAATAAAACGCAAGGAAACGTAGGTATATACGCGAAGCCGAGTGCGTTAAAGTTATTAACATCTGACTGTGTAGTGTAAGTTTGTCAATGTGCAAACGTTACTATCGCGTTTGAGTTAAGTTTTGACAGATAGATCTTAATGCTAAGTAAATAAGACCCAGAATAAAAACTCTTAACACAAACGCGATAGTAACGTTTGCACATTAACAAACTTACACTCAGCTCTCTGGTCACTTAAGAGTTAGGGACAATCTCATCAGAAGAACAGCTTCATACAGTAACATTTAGATCCAGGGAACAAAGTCATTCTGACTAATAAGTAATTACGTAAAGATAACATGTATAATAAGTAAGTAGGTAGTAACTTTAAAACTGCGTGCTCCTCTTCACATGAAACGTTCCAAAAATACTGTCGATTGTAAGAAGCTTTCCAAAAAATTGTATACAAATAAAAACGTAAGCAAAATATCGAGATTCCACTTCCACTCGTACAAAAAACACTTTGTCAAGTGGGCAGCCCGTCGAGTTTCCAACGGACGGAGAGTGCGAATGTGCACGATTGTGCTGGATGGGTGCTTCAGCTAAAATGCGAAGCACTCACTCGCCTTGAGCGATCTTCACGCTGAGAATCAAAATATTGGTAAGTATTCATATTTTGAACTGTTTCGAATGAGGTTGCAAATATCGGGCCGTTCCGTTTGGTGTTCATAAGAGATCTTTGCCGGGAGAGGGAAGGTTTTTTATGTGACGGAATTTGCTCTACTCCCTATATGACGCACATTTTTAAGTGTTGATGTGTTTGCCCATGATTTTTGGTGATGAATTGAGTTCAATGATAGAGGCATTAATTTGTTAGTTTATTTTTTAAATTTATAACTACAACTACTACTACATCCATAATCACAGATAGTCAATGTCAATGACGAACATAACATTATTTTACCCCATTACATACAATAATTATGGGCATATAATTTTTTTTTTACCAAGTTTTTTAAAACGATCCCGCTAGCTTTTCGTGGCTTTTGATACTTTAAAGTTAAACCATTGAATTGCATGAATTTTAATATTCTTAAAATGATAATAAGAAAAGTTTTCGAAAGTCAATTTAGCCTCTAGTCCAGTGAAATACTATGCAGATTGCTGGCATAGTAATTTATTCACATTTGATTCGATATCGGTTTTTGCATACATTAAAATATATTAAAATTTTAATCTTACAGTGCAGCTAGCAGGTGTAAACTTACCTTTTAGGGTTGCCGCCTGTAAAAAACTTACTAATATATCGAACTTAGTAAATATCTCATACATTTGAATACTGCGTGCGATTTTTAAAGCCCTCTGTGATCGAGTGGTTAGACCAGCGGTTTCAGACCCAGACATTCCTGGTTTTATTCCCACTTAGGTTTTTCAGACTTTATGCCAAAAGGCATTCTCTACCGGTCAACCGTAGGGCTTGCAAACATCAATGTTACTACAGCATTGTTGTGTTCCGACAGTTATGGATACGATTGTCAGTTACTCAGTAGTTGAGGAAACCCGGTAAGTGCAATGCATTTAAGGTACTTTCCCGTCTTAACCGTGTGACGCCCTATCTATATACTCGTATAAGTATTGATGGGTCATTCTACGATTTTGTTTCTGCTCCGTAACCGCACTTTACCAAGTACCTTGTAACTTGAATGAATCAGTTTGCAGTAAGAAGTTAGTATAAAGGAGAAAGACAAAACCAGCCTATTCGATAGCTATTGCGTCTTAATCATTCACATATCAAAAGTGTTCTCTTAAGTTATAATGATTACTGTTAAAAAAGGTTTTCTATAGAACGACGCGTTAAGAGTCAAGTGATAAATAAATGCTGAACTGAACTGATAGTCATACGATAACAGTTGTCATAGCAAGCTAAAAATGAAGATAGCTTCAAACTGCCGCATGATATTTTAATGTAATATTTTCTACATAATTCAGAGTATTGCTGCTATTGATTACTATTTATTTTATTAAAGCGCTGTGTTACGCTAGCTAGCTAAAAAACTAGCCTAATTCCCATAGTAAAATGGTCATTCGACTTTTACATAAATACAGTTAAACGTAAAAGTTGTTGTGTATCTTACAATTTGTAATGAGGCACCATAATAAGCTTTTAGATTAAATTTTCTTGTAAATTTGTGGTAGAACATAAAAGTAGGTAAGTTGTTCTTGTAAGTAGCGATGTTAATAAAAAAATGTCCGAAATAAAATCTCAAGATGACTTATTGCCGACAGCGTAGTGCCATTATTGAGGTCACACCAAAATTCAATTTCTTCATGGCTTAAATAACGGTCTCTTTCAAATTGCATTTTTCCTTTCGGCTTGTCCTCAATCAATTGGAAATTCCAGTGATAATGAGGAGTGGGGGGAGGGGGCGCCAGGATTGTTCACCCGCGAGTGGGCTGTGGGCTTTGATGCCGCGAACTAAATTAAAGGCCGACGCTAATAAAAGACTGAAGTACTGATTTCACCATTGCGTTGGCGAATACCGCGTTAATCTGATTCATACTGACCGATTTGTATTACTCTCCCTGTATACTTTCAGACAATATATTACAGGAGGCGGCACGGCACATCGCGACAGCAGTCCGCCCGTGACCACGACTGGTGCAACTCGTCGCAACGTTGGATATAAAAAGCTATGCGTAGGATGTCTTTAGTAAGTAAAAAGCGTTAATCACCGTCTAAATAATTATTAATTAAAGAAATTCAAAGGTTTAAAAGTGTAAATAATATATTAGACCGAGATATAGGTACAAAATATATAGGTACCTACTTGACATCATGAACATCATGAATATCATATTGTTTTCTGAGGTTTAAGCGAGCACTACACATTCTCAGTCGCACCTCCAACATCTATAAATTAAACGCGAGTTAATCCGTAAAAAAGTGTTTCATTTCAATCATGAATATCATTATGAACGCTTCAAAACCGAAATAATAGATGTTGGAGGTGCGACCGCTAGACTTAAGTGGAATTAGGCATGCCAAGTCAGCCGCATGGGCTCAGACAGATAGGCGATCGTCACTGATTGGGTTCCATGTGACGGACACCGGAAACGTGACAGACCGAGGCGGAGATGGAATGACGACCTTAAACATTTCTCGCCTGGGTGATCTGATGCGGCCTGGGATAGGAACGAGTAGAAACGTTAAGGGGACCCAGCCAAGCAGTGGTACACAATATAGGCTATATTAATAAAAAATAATATAATTGATTTGCTATTAACACCTACGTTAATAACAGACCGGTCGGCTGGCGACCGAAAAAGTAGAAAAGTGAAGTTACGTTACATTGAACACTACCTTACCTACATTTAAATATATATAAGATGACTGCTAGAAACCGCAAGAAACTTCAAGGGCTGGTCAGGTCAAGTGTTTTATACATTTGACCTGCCGCCGCCGCCTCTGTGGTCTAGTGGCTAAGCTACCTGTTTCAGACCCAGAGGTCCCGGGTTCGATTCCCAGCGGGGGGTACATCTTTGTGTGCTCGGTTTGGTTGGTGGTAGGGCTGTTAGGTCTGCCTGGCCAGCTACCACCATCTTATCTAAGTCTGTTGCCATAACAACGATATTTATAGCATTGTTGTGTTCCGGCAGTTTGAGATAAGATAGCCAGTTCCTCAGTGGTTGAGGATTCCGGGTGAAGCGCGCTTCCACCTTCGGCCTTATCATCACTTACCATCAGGTGAGATGAAGGCCAAGCGCTTACCCGTTGCCAATAAAAAAAAAAAATACATGACAAAAATGACATAAAAGGAACCGTGTTTTTTCGTAGGAACTTATCGCCCAGCTGACGGTGGCAAGGGCCGGCCGGCCGGCCGTCTGTTGACCCGTCAACGTAAGTACTCTTATCGTCCAGCTTACGCGGACGGGTCAACAGACGGCCATATGCTTTAAAATAAATTGGAATCTCAAAGACTAACCAATTAAAATTCACAAAATTAATTATTTCATTAAATATGAAAAAAAACACGATTCCTTTTTTGTCATTTTTGTCATGTTTAAAACACTTGACCTGACCAGCCCTTGAAGTTTCTTGCGGTTTCTAGCAGTCATCTTATATTTATGTACCGAGTTAAATAAACCGTTTACTCATATTAATATTCCACAAAGGTGAGCCCAGAATTGAATTGAAGGTAGCTCCCGAAGCGCCAAGGAGCTGAGGAGGAAAATCTCAGCTAATTAGATCTAGCTTCCGGCCTCTTGTTTTACTTAACAATACAAACTTTGCTTTGTTAATATTTTCTGGGGTTACAACTTGTTTATTCCTTTAGAATTTAGTTTAATAAAAGCGTATTTGTTTTTTTTGTTGTTAAAAAGAGTAATTGCCTACCTTCGTCGTTAATATGATTTTCTTAGACAAGATGATGAAAATCATTTGGGGATAATACATTACTGAGCTTTTTATTTCAGCTTTCTTACACTACATACTGAGAATAAGGTAACTCTTCACATCAAGATTGTAATAAAATAAATGCAAAAGTTTGTTTCACTGTTTGTTTGATACGCTTTCAGGTTTAAACCGGCTAAACCGATTTTGATAAATTTTGGTATAGAAATAGATGGAGAGCTTAAAACGGTTAGACACACTTATCGTTACTTTTATCGACAAAACATAACCCGCTAAAATGTTGTCATTAAAAATCATGTTTAATTTAAATCATAAAAATATTAAAAATCTATTATAAAACCTAGTTATCTAGCTCGATTCTCAGTAAGGCTTCCAGTGACTAAGCTCCTAGGGTGTAGAGCTTAATTCTCACACCAGGCGCGGCGGCGAGACGAAAAGCTCCCCTGACATTTTAAAAGCTTCATAAGTATTGAACTCTAATATTCACGCGCAACCACAAATTCTGTTTCTGTTCTGTTATGACTGAAATGGTTAACTACAAGTTTGATGCCCTTTGCTTGTTTCGTTTTTTCTGTAGTTATTATACCATTTTTTTGGGTTTAACTTTTAGATTATTTTTCTTTTAAATTGAGGAGCTCGATGGCGCAGCGGCTGGCGCGAAGCGAAGCGCTTATGTTGCGATCTTGCCGGTTAAGCAAATTGCAATGCCGGGGCACTGGATGGGTGGCCAAAATAAAAACACCTTGAGTTCCTCCGAGCTTCGACCGGTACATAAACCTGTTGGTCCCAGTTGTCTTCGTAAGATGACGTTCATTTAAAATACACCAAGCCCAGCCCAATCTCCCCATGTGATTTTGTCTATGTGGGAAGACCTAGCAGTAAGTCGTTCATACGCTAACGATGATGATGTTTTCACGGAATGGACGTTTCAGAAACTAGACATTCACGGAATAGACGTTCGAAGCAATAGACTTTAGAGTTTACTTGGCATAACAGGAACTGGACCTAATAGCCCGAAAGGGTTTATATAACGTTCTCAAAAAAGCAGAACTTACTTATCATCAAACAAGTCCTATTAAACATTAGAACTCTTTTTTTGTTAAAGAAATTGCCTTTACGCTTCCCTTGGGATTAAGGTTATTTTTTTTTCATTTGCGGGTAAGCACTGGCCTTCATCTCACCTGATGGTAAGTGACGATAAGACCGAAGGTGGAAGCGCGCTTCACCCGGTATCCTGCTGTCCGATGTTTATTTGTGTAAGTGCATTGAGATAAATGAACTAGAGAAGACGTCCCATACAAAAAAATGTGCACAGCTATCAATGACATGATACTTGTACCGTGGTGCGGTGCTTACCTAGTTGTCATAGAAATATCTAAGCGCGCAGATGCGACACACTGTTCATACAGTTTTATTACCGAGTTGTAAAGTCGTAAGATAATGTTGTTGAAAAAACCAAAAAGTTAAGTGTTAGTTTTTATATTGTTAATTGTAATATTGAAATGAAAAGAAGTAAATTAATGCCAAAAATAAAAGTAAGGAATTAATTTAGTTAAAACATTACATAGGTAAGTAATAATAATAATCTTTTTCAGTTATTTTTGAATAATATTTATTTAAGTATTTTTTAATATTCAGATGCTCAAATTTATCAAGCATTATTGAGATGAGATTAAAAATCGTATTTGAGTGCTGCCCGCTTCTTCTGAATTACTTATTTTACGATTATTAGTTTAATTACTTACAACACTCTCACATAAAGTAAAATAAAAAAGTCGCGTTCCAATTTCTTATTTAAAATTAGGACACGACTTTTTGGAAAAAATTATCCTTGACTCCTATTATTCACATTTATATCGGCAACGTAATCTTTCTTGAGTGATTGAAAAACCACTTTTCTGTGAAAAAGAAGGCAATTTTTTAAAATATGAGACGTCTATGTCTTGTCACCGCAATTACGTAGTACTATTATTTATTCTGTGCCGCAATCACTGGGAAGTGACTAAAGAAGGTGCAGCAGGTAAAGACTAAACTCAGGTCTTCCTAGTTTATTGCACCTTAATGGTTAGTGACCTCTACGAGTTTTCGTGACAGACAATGGGAGTGAAATTGTGTATTATTTGACAACATATTACTCTTTAACCATATAAATTCAGATAGCATACCTGAAAAGGTGGTCATAAACATTGAGTTATAATGTACGAGTACTACGTACTAGAGGAGCTATTCCAAGCAAAAGTCTTGTTCTATGTTATTAAAAGTTAAAAAAGTGCGCTGCAGCGCTAAAACAATAATTTATCGTATTTCTGAACAATCTTAAAATACAGCGCTAGACTGCTTCTAGAGTTTTGTTTTCTTGCGGCCAAAAGGTCAAAAGCGCCGCCATTTGCACGTCGCGCTTACGCGACTTTACATAGTTGTTGTGCGTATTTTCTACCTACCTTTCGTTAGAATTCAATCTTTATTACATTTTATTATTTCAGATTAAACCACAGATAATACTATGGTTTGATAAAATGAAAGAAACTCTTTGCGTTTATTTATGATTAAATACATTTATATACATGCGTATATCTCAGAAACTAGTAATTATTAACGCGTTAAAAGTGTCACTTCTGCACAAAATAGAAATATTGTTACTCTATGCATTTTACCGAAACATGGCCGCCGCAAGGCCGCCGCTTTATGTCTCGCCGATTTGATAAAACAATTAGTCAAATGCATGTTACATCGATAATTTAGTACGTATTTCCCGGTGAAAAGAGATTCCTTTGGTTTTATTTGTATTTCCTGAGTTGTCTAAACAGTACTTTAACACACACAAATGCTTATTTTAATAAAATAGAACACAGAATGCACACATTGTTGCGTCTAGCGCCCGCCACAGACTACTACTACAGTTGGAGCGAGTTGGCTCTATCAGTAATCGTTATTGTAAAAACATTTATACATAAACATTTGATGCTGATATACCAGTATTATAAAAGAAGTTATGGGGAAATAAAGTATGCGTAATGATTTATTCTGAATGAATGTTATGCGAAACGAAGATAATGCCAAAAAACGTTATGCAGCCTTAAAATATGCCTCTTTAATTTATGCAACCCAATATGGACCCATTCGAAACAGGTTGAAGAATCAATACAAAAAAATCCAAAACTATTCTGGTCCTTAATTAAAGTAAAACGCAATGGCAAAAGCTCGTATTATAACGCCTCTTTAAAATCTGGTGTATTTCCAGATAAATGGAAACTGGCTAAAGTTGTCTCGATACACAATGGAGGAGATATTGCCTGTGTACACGATTATCGACCTATTTCTGTACTAAGCGTGTTTGCTAAAGTCCTAGAGGCTTTGATCTGTCCTGTAATTCGAAATCAGTGTAAACAACTCTTCACTGACCATCAGCACGGTTTTTTAGAGGCAAGATCGACTTGTACTAACCTTGTCTGTTTTGAAAACTTTCTGTCACAGGCAATGGATTCTCAAAAGCAGACGGATGTCATATACACAGACTTTTGCAAAGCATTTTTTGACAAAGTCTGCCACAGAAGGCTTATCTGCAAATTAAAATTATATGGAATTAACGGGTCCGTACTAAACTGGATAAAATCGTACTTGTCTAACCAAACATTTAATGTAGTTGTCAATGGATATAGTTCTACTACTCGAGAGATATGCTCTGGCGTTCCTCAAGGATCGCATCTTGGACCGATATTATTTAATCTATTTATTAATGACTGGCCGGCCTATTTCCAATTTGCATCTTGTTTTCTTTACGCCGACGACCTCAAACTGGGACTTGTAATAACAACGGATGATGATGCCCTAAAGTTGCAAGAATATTTAAACAGACTAGTGGAATGGTGTAGGTGTAACAGAATGCTGCTTAATCCCTCCAAGTGCCGGCAAGTTCATTTTACGCGCGAGATCAACTATCACTTGACACAATACTATCTTCAAGATGTCGCGCTGCAGGGCTCTGATGTAGTTAAGGAATATACTTTGATCAAAAACTTAGTTTTGTTACCCAAGTGGATAATGTAGTGAAGAAGGCATCAAAGGTCCTTGGGTTCGTGATACGAAATGCAAAACTTTTCAGAAAGTCGCAAACAAAAATTGTTTTCTATGATTCGTTAGTTCGAAGTATTCTGGAGTATCGCAGCACCGTTTGGCGCCCCCATTATGCTACCCACACGCTACGTCTTGAACTAATCCAAAAAAGATTCCTGTGGCATCTGGCATATTCCAAAGGAGTTGCTAAGAGAATAAAGAGTTACGAGGAAAGATTAAAATATTTCAAAATGATATCTTTGGAAAATAGGAGGGATTTCCTAGATTTGACTTTTTTGTCGAAATTGTTAACTGGTAGAATAAACTGTCCCCCGCTGCTGTCTCTATTTAAATTAAAAATTCCACGCGGTGTGCCCATAAACCCACAAAACCACTCTGTCCTCCCCTGAGACGCACTGTCTTGGGTGCTAACTCAGCCATTCCTCGCCTTTCCCGAATACTTAACCATCATAGTGACCAAATTGATATTTTTCATGATTTTGTTGTTAAGATACGCAATATAGTTCTTAACACGTTAATAGTAAACGTAAAGAAACCATATATCTGCCACCATATATTCCCAGTAGGCTTGGTGAAAAATAAAAAAATGGTCATTATCTAAAATTTTAAACACTGAAAAAAAGACGACAACCTCAGGCGGGAATCGAACCACGCACCTTCCGCATTCCGGGCGGCTTCCTTAACCACTTGGCTACCGAGGTCTGGCTTGCAACCGTCGAAATTTGTCAGTGCTTAATGCTTATGTCTTTAGTCAACATTGCTTCATCATCAACAGCATTTATAGATTTTATATTTTAGCGTTTTATTAACGCTTAAATATGCTTAAGTAAAATTTTTTTTGAAAACTTCTAAGATTTGATGTAGCAATGTTGACTAAAGACATAAGCATCAAGCACTGACAAATTTCGACGGTTGAAAGCCCTCGGTAGCCAAGTGGTTAAGGTAGCCGCCCGGAATGCGGAAGGTGCGTGGTTCAATTCCCGCCTGAGGTTGTCGTCTTTTTTCAGTGTTTAAAATTTTACTTAAGCATATTTAAGCGTTAATAAAACGCTAAAATCTATAAACGCAGCTTTATCTTAACCAAATTTTCAAATATTTGTAAAAATATTTCTTTCGGATCTCAGAGGTAAAAACTTCTAAGATTTGATGAAGCAATGTTGACTAAAGACATAAGCATCAAGCACTGACAAATTTCGACGGTTGAAAGCCAGACCTCGGTAGCCAAGTGGTTAAGGCAGCCGCCCGGAATGCGAAAGGTGCGTGGTTCGATTCCCGCCTGAGGTTGTCGTCTTTTTTCAGTGTTTAAAATTTTACTTAAGCATATTTAAGCGTTAAAATATAAAACATTAATGGTCATTATCTGTCTACAGGTTTTATTGGCTTATTTCTTTTAAAAGGGGATTTATTATAATGTCAATTAAGTACAATGGCGGAAAATGGTAAAAATAGAGAGAAATTGCCTGGCAGACACCTTGATCTGCCATGGCCCAGCCGAAGCACTTTGCGTTATTTTAGTGGAGGGGGCCCCGCGGGTCACCTTGGCAATCACCCCCGCACCTCTGCGCTAGCGCTGCGCTTGCTCTCGCTCGACACAGCTCAGTGTAGAGATATGGTATCGAAACAAAAGTATCGATACTATACCCATTAGTAGTATCGCAACAAAAGTAATCGATACCAGTATCGTACTCACATCAAAAGTATTGAGTTATTAGGGTATCGAGTACATTTTGTTTTTCATTCAGTGTAAATAAAAAGACGTAAAATAGTACTTAAAAGCTGTTTAATAAAATATTTCGTTATTTACTCAATCGAAAGTCATCTCCCGTGCAATTAGACAAAAATAGTAATTTTTTAACCCTTGAGACCCCCCCAACAGGCGGTTCCTACTAGGAACCGATTACAGAGACTAGGAATTTCCTAGTCTCTGTAATCAGAGCTCTAGCTTTTGAAAATAGACGTTCCGCCAGAACTGACGTCCCTGATATTATTAAAAAACGATGAGCAAGCATAAAAAGCCCTCGGAACACCGTTTTCATATCTTCCCATTTCTTCCATTTCTTATCTGCTGGAATGGTTTTGATTTCAACGGAAACACTGGATTCGCGAGATATAAACTCATCTCTCTGTTATGTTCGGTGGTAATGCTAGTACGTGGTCTTCTCGAATTCGCTAACATATTTTGATGGTGTCCCCAAAAGTCATCAACTTCATCGACAGGCGACGAGTTTCAGGTGAGTCTTACCAAAGCACAAATTACAAAGAATAATATGTCCAATCCAAGCAAGCATTGAATACCTATTTACCACAGACTACAGTACAGAGTTGAGTCAATCAATCAATAGACTTTTTTTTAAATTCGCAGGTCGTACTGGCAGTCAAACCTTATCTGCTGCAGCCCGGTGGGCCCGGCCCACTGTCGGGCATACGGTGTCTGCCATGGCCCATGTGATAATTAAGTATTTTGGCCTGGGCGTTTAACGTGTTAAGATGGAATAGCCACTTTATTGTTAAAAATTTTATTTTTATTAGTTTTTATTGTATTTTAATTAGTAGGTACCTGCATAAGATTGTAAAACAATACACATATATATGTATATTTTTTTAATAGCAAGCGGTGTCTGCTTGTTAGTAGTTTATGTACTTAGCATATAAGTAGTAATAGTTTACTGCTTATATGCTAAGTACATAAACTACTATGTAACAATGAACGATGTAGTGCATAAATTGTAAGTAGACCAAATAAATGAAAAAAAAATCCTCAACCACTGAGAAGCCTGCTATCTTATCTCTAACTATTATACACAAAATGGTTGTAACATTGCTGCTAAGGCACCAGACTTAAGATAAGATGTTGGTAGCTAGCCAGGCCCTACCACCAACCAAACCGAGTACACAAAGATGTACACCCCGCTGTTGATAATCGAGTTCGGGACAACTGTGTCTATGAGGGGTGGCTTAACAACTCGACCACAGAGACTACAAATCATCATCATCGCCAATATACTAGTAATCGTATGTAGAAGTCTTAGCTCAGCATATAATATACATATAATCACGACTATTATTCCCGAAGGGTTAGTCAGATACTAGGCAATGAGGACCGCAAAAGCAGTCCTCTGCCATAGTCCACTTTTCACCAAATAACGACTGCACATTTGCTCAGCGTGACAGGTGGTGAGCTCATCGCCGCTCTAAGCTTATGCAGTCTTTAGTCCGTTAGTCGCCTTTTACGACACCCAAGCGAAAAGAGGAGGTGGTAGTATTCTTTCACCGCAACGCGACACGGTACATAGCTCAGTAGTGGAACATTAATAAGAGCCGATAATAAAAACAATTTGTCTCGCTCAGACAAAACCGGTAAGTTTTTTGGCGAACTGCATTAATCCGATTCCTTTTGTGATCCGAATGAAGTTCGTAGTCGGGGGAGGAAGAGGCATGTTTATTCATGTATCCATAATTGAATTGAGCCCGAGAGCGGCTGGAATTGGAGTGGCGAGCCAAGAGCCTGCAGGCTGCGTTATTATTATGCGACGACCGACGGCTAGTTGAGCTTGTGCAAAGATTTGGGCTCGAAGAGGTATGGCGAAGCGTCAAGTACAGGGCCGTCTACCGCCGTATCAGCCCTATACGGGCTATACTATATTTAAGTATATGTCCTGTGTAACTTGTGTATTAATGTAATTTCTTTGTGCTTTAAAGTATTATTATTATTATTATTAAGATACGGGGCCTCGGAGCAAGAGAGGCTCCGAACGTGTGTGATAAAAAATATCCTATGACTGCTATTGGACAGGAACAGCTATCAGACTTCTCATTATTGTCTATAGAAGCAGAAAATCTGTAAAAACTAAAATCAGCTATGCAAGTGTGCTTCTTTAGTCAGGTTCATGGATGGGTGACCGAGTTATTCAGTAACTCGACTAGAGTGGCCTCTGGATCGGAGTAGTGATCCAAGAGCCTGAAGTCTGCGTTATTACTACGACGACGCGACGGCTAGTTGAGCTTGTGCAAAGATTCAGACTCGAAGAGATGGCGTAGCGCTCGCGCTGAAATTGTGCATTCTAGAAACTTCCTCGATGTCGGGTCAGTAGCGCTAGCCGCTAGCCGCAGCGACAGCGGTTAACTTGCTTCCAAGTTCTTTTTATTTGAACACCCATCCGGGAATCCAACATCACGAAAGTTTTTGCACCACCGTAACAGAAACGTGAGGAGTTCGATGGCGCAGCGGCCAGAGCGTTCGGCTTGCGATCATGCCTGCTAAGCAACCTTCGCAATGACGGGTTGCTAGATGGTTGACCAAATTAATAACATCTCGGGCTCCTCCGCCCTTCGGGAGGCACGTAAAGCCGTTGGTCCCGGATGTCTTCGAAAGATGACAGTCGTTAAAACCCACCAACCCGCATTGGGCCAGCGTATTAGTGGGTTATGGCTTAACCTCCTCATATGATGTTGTCCATGTAGGAAGGCCTGTCCCCAGGACGTTTCTAGGCTGATGATTTGATTTGAACTGAAACGCGCCGGCGAACTCCACCTCTCATTATGTAAAAAAGTGTGGTAACAAAAAACCTCAGGAAAGTATCCATAAGCTATCCATTATGCGAAGTACCGAGGCTAATCCGAATGATGTGCTATAAATCCTGTCATGATGACAAACTCCGTGATTCGAGCTAGGCTCAGGGTTGCCAATTCAAGGATATAAGTTTTTTTTATCACGACTGCCTAAAAATTAGATGTGTGTGTATCGGCTCATTGGATGAATACTACCAACCTATATCTTCCCTAGGGTGTCGTATACGACAAGATCCGAGTATAGAACGACCTTTACCGGGAAGGTTAATGGATGAAAAGTATTTTATATCAAATTTAATATGTTAAATAATATATCGCGAGTGGGTTGGCTGAATAATTTCAGTCCAGTACTTTTAATGATTAATTTAATACAAAAAAAATTTTTTTTTTTACATTGCACTGGTTTGGTGTGTGTGTGTGTGTGTTTGTAATGAGCTTATCTTTAAATAAACATAAATTTGATTTATTTAACCAGACGGTTGCAAATTACTAATATTGATTTGCCTGTTTACACCTGCCTACCCAATGTTATGACAGGAAAAAAATAGTCAACCTAATGTTTGCATATTATATAGGCTTCATACTTTCGATTGGTACCTATGTAATTTATCTATTATCGAAATAAGTGCAATATTTAAAAAAAATATATTTAAATATTTAATTAATCATATACTGGACTGAAATTTTGTAGCCAACCAAACGCAATATATTTTTTAACACATTAAATTTGATATAAAATACTTTTCATCCATTAACCGGCTCGGTGAAGGTTGTTGTATACTCGGATCCTCTACTATAAAAGGCGACTAACGGCTTAAGACATACGCATACATCCAACAGCAAAGAGCGGCGATAGGCTCACCACCTGTCACTCTGAGCACATGTCCAGTTACTGTTGTTATTTGGTGAAACGTGGACTATGGCAGAGAACTGAGTTTGCGGTCCTCGTTGTCTCGCCTCGGACTAGCCTTTTGGGGAAATAGTCGTGAGTACATTTGTCTTTTTTATATATTTTAGCGTTTTATTAATGCTTAAATATACTTACTTATGTAAATTTTTTTAAACACTTAAAAATACGACAACCTCAGGCGGGAATCGAACCACGCACCTTCCGCATTCCGGGCGGCTGCCTTAACCACTTGGCTACCGAGGTCTGGTTTTCATCCGTCGAAATTGGTCAGTGCTTGATGCTTATGTTTTTTAGTCAACATTGCTTCATCAAATCTTAGAAGTTTTCACCTCTGAGATAACTTCTGAGAAATATTTTTACAAATATTAAAAAAAAAACTTTTATGTCATCATCATAAGCCTATGAACATCCCACTGCTGGGCACAGGTCTCTTGCGTGAACAATAGCACGTGGGGATATTGGGCTATAACCCACCTCGCTGGCCCAATGTGGGTTGGTGGGTGTTAACGACCGTCATCTTACGACAACAACCGAGACCAATGGCTTAACGTGCCTTACGAAGCACGAAAGAGCTCGAGATGTTATTAATTTGGTCACCCATCCAGCGACCCGGCATTTCGAAAGTCCTTATGTATTGCCTAAAAATTGTGATAGATATTCTTCTATTCAATTTCTTCTAATCAATAACTGAGAAGCACTTGTAGGTATTCAAGTAACCTGATGGTAAGTGAGGATAAGTCAGAAGATGGAAGTGCACTTACCCGGAGCAGACCCCTCAAGTAGGTACTGAGGAACTGGCTACCGAATCTGCAACATAATATTACATTGTAACTTTTTGTACTAAGACGGAGAAGAAAAAAAATCTTCCTGAATTTCTTAACAGTTCTTCTCAGTTAAAGGCTCTCCCAAAATCCAAATAGGTAAGTAGTAGATCCAGTGCAATTTATTAGGATGCTTGCGAGATATAAAAACTGCTTCAAGATCAGCAGGCATGTGCCGGCTCAGTAACATAAAAAGAAACAAACCTATATAGTATTTAGTTATTTGTTAAGCAAGGCTGCAAAGTTTAGTGCGGGTACTGTTCAAAGGTACGAGCTTTGACTATAAACATGTCTAGAAGGAGCATCGCGGTACAAACGCTTCTCAAAATCCGCCCGGTTTTTGTATTGAATTTGAAGTGTGCGTGACAGCCGCGTATCTGACACTAGCGCGAATGGTTGCCAGCGAATGCCTAATTTCCGATAAAGTAGGGAAAAATATTTATGCACAATATAATTTTAAAATGATTCTTATCATAACATAACTTTTTAAATTAGGTATGTCTATCGTATATGTAGGTATAACGCATAAAAGAAGCTGGTGTCTTTAGAAAAAATAGATGATTGAAGGCGAGGGCGCGTACAATAAAATAACGCGCTAATGGAAGCCTGCGTGCGTGTGATATGTTTGTAATAAGGACGAAATAGAAGCAACAGGCAGGATGATTTACATTTAATACTTAATCATAATTGATTTTTTAATTAGAAATTTAAATTTTTTAAAATAAAATCAAAACAATTAATGGCGTTCTCTTTGTATTTGTTTCTTAAATAACTTTCGTTTGGATGTTATATCATTTTTCATGTTCTCTAATTTCTTATTATGTTGGAACCTTGTAGTTAAATATTTCGACAACGACTTCTTTCTACCGGATCAGTTGGAAATCTGAAAATTAAAATGTTTGCTATGACTGTGGTCGAACAGTTATAAAGGTTACATAATGTGATGACTGCTCATCAATATCCGTGCCCAATAGTTTACCTACATGAGACGAGAAATATTGACCTTTTAGGGGCACAAACATACACCCGCACTTTCTCAAACATCGTCATCATCATCATCATCAGCCTATAAACGTCCCACTGCTGCGCAGGCTCCCCACGTGGAGATAGCACGTGGGAATATTGGGCCATAACCCACCACGCTGGCCCAATGCATGTTGGTGGGTTTTAACAACTGTCATCTTACGAAAACAAACGTGACCAACGGCTTAACGTGCCTTTCGAAGCACGGAGGAGCTCGAGATGTTTTAAATTTGGTCACCCATCCAGTGACCCGGCATTGCGAAAGTTGCTTAGCGGGCAAGATCGCAAGCCGAACGTGCTAGCCGATGCGCCATCGAGCTCTGAAGCATACATACTACCATCCCCTACATACATATACTTAAACACACACTTCTTACATAAATTCTTACGTACATTCCATTTCAAACAAAATATTTTTTTTATTCATTTCGAATATCGATACGATACTATACCACAATAACAATTTATAATAATAGTATTATAAAATATTACAGTAGGTATTATATTTTTTTTGTTTTAGAACGGAACCTATAATCCAGCCAAATTCGATGACGAATGTTTGTAAACAGATTACTGTTATAACTAGTTGCAGTAGGATTTTACTTTTTCTTGAGAGAGATTCACAAGAAAACAGTTAACTATTGTGTCTTTCTTTCAAAAAACAGTAAAAATTGTAGTGACTAGACATTTGTACAAATTACAGTAATATGTTTACAAACATTCGGCATCGAATAGGAACCGTGAAATTTATTCACGCTCTTATAAATCAGACATCAGTTTAAAAAAAAACTTTGAAAGCGTTCCAATAATAATTATATTTAATGTATTTACTTTATTTACAACAAAGCCATGTATAAATACTAACTTACAAGACTGAGTATTTTTTATCATATCTACTTATTATATTTAAACCTCCTTTTATATTCTGCCACCAATAATGGGAATTCTACATATTGATACCAGCAACACTACGGCCGTTATTATTGTTAAACTTTAAATTTTTATTAAAATTTATCGATACCTACGGATGAAACGTGATTTTCCTTTTCGAAAAAAAAATCTTTTGTTGTTTTGACAGAATTTCACTGAGCAAACGGTCATTTTGCGAACAATTTCACCGAAACGCGAGAGGTAAACACTGCTTGACGACACAATGACACTGACCGCCAGGATTGCGCGATAGACCAATTTTGGCCTATAAATTTTTCTACGTTTTTTACGGCCAGGCTCTATCTAGACATGTATATTAGTCAAAGGGTACGAGATGCATAATAACTTTGCTGCCGAGTAAAACAAAATTTTTCACCTCACTACAGCGAGGAAAAACGCTAGGCTGAAAAAACAGCTTAGTTATTAAATTAGTGTTTATTCATTTTCAAACATTGAGTTAATATGTACTTTTCAAATTATAATTAAAATTACTGCAATTGGTAATATTGAAAGTTACATTTTTTTCATTCAGCCCAGTGCTGCCACCTGTGGCTGGCCAGTGCGATTATTCAAAGAAATGAGGTTGGCGCACTGACTTGAAATAAGTATATTATTGCATTTTCAGTGGACTTGCGGTATAGAAAAGTAAGGAATAGAAAGGTTGGAATTTTAAAAGCTCTTTTTACGCTAGCTGATAAAATGCACTTTTACATTCACATTTCTAATGACAAACAGAATCTTTCCGAGGTTGTGAGGTGAAAAATAACATGCACCATCCATTTAGATTTTAAACCGATCGGGACCACTGAGTTTGAGAATTTGGAAACCAACCTTTTTGAAGGGTTGACCTGACATCCCTATAATTCGAGTGATTTTAGCTCTACACATGGGCTTTTAAAAAGTTAGCGGAGCTTTTAAAGAACAAATTGAAATAGCTTTATCGGTCAAAGGTTCCGAAATGTTTCGTAAAAACTTGTCAAGTGCCAGTAAGTAACGTAAAAGCAAATGTACTGATTGACATTTTTATTGATTTGTGCTTCTTTATTTATACAGGCGAAAACTTTAAATAAAAAATAATTGTTGCTAATGGTATTAAGAACTTACTACAAAAAATGTCTAAAGTTTTAACCAATGTTAAAACATATTATGGTCGCACTATTTCTCCAATACTTCTAGACAGAGACACGACATAACTCTGGACAGTCATCTTCATTTTGAAAGCCATATCGCTGAGTGTGTTCGCAGCTGTTTTTATCGTCTCAAATTACTCTACAAAATACGTCCATATCTTGATGAACAGCTCAGAATCACGCTTTGCGAATCGCCTAACCTTTCCAAACTTAACTACTGTGATACAGTGTATGGACCATGTCTTCTGGCTAGAACAGCTAAGCTGGTACATCGGGTGCAAAATGCCTGTGCACGCTACTGTTTTCATGTTCGATCACATCACCTTCGATCAGTATTGTTGATGGAAGACCGCCACGATCTCATGTGACTCCATTTCTCAACAACTCAAATTCTTTAAAAATGGAGGCTCGCAGAAAGCTCCATCTCGCTACTGTGTTGTTTGACAATTAAATCAGGGAAGCCAATCTATTTATTCAATAAACTCACATGGGCTCAAAGTGTCAATAGGAACCCGATGAGAGCCTGCAAACACATTTTTACGACACCTAAACATCGTACTAGTGCGTTCCGTGGGTCGTTTAAGTTCGCAGCCACTCAGTACAGGAACGATCGGGTTGGCTTTTGAAACGAGTCGCCTGAATTTGAAGAAACTAACACTGTAGGGGGTCTAAGGGGTTCTTAAATAAAGGTTTATTAACATTTTAGCTGCCGCAGTTGCGTTAAAATATTAAATAAACCACTTGAAAGTTTTGTCAAAATCGGCTATAAACACGAAAAATGACTAATGTGTTAATTAGGTTAAGTTAGGTTAGTATGTTGACCAAAAACGCGCGAGCGTGCCGCGGTAGCAGCCGATGAAGCGCCAGAAACGACGTTTTTGTAAATTTCCATATTTTAAAAAATATAACATAAATTAAAAACTACTTGTGTACGGCAGGAGTGGAATTTGGGGGGGGGGGGAGGGGGTAGTCCCCCCTCCTCCCCTCCCCTTCCCCCACATTCAGGCGACACGATTCAACAGTTTTTCTACGATACATAACCTCAAAATACAAAAATTAACATAACTTAAAAACTACTTGTTTGCGGCAGGGAGGGTAAGGAATGGTTTTTCTCCCCCCACCCCCCATCCCCCCTCCCCCTTTCCAGCCCCAATTCAGGCGTCTCGATTCAAAAGTTTTACCACCTACACTCCAGCTTACATCAAATACCTAAGTGAAATTTGCTTTTTCTACTTACAATCAGGGTTTTCACGTCGCGTGGGAGGCGTTGGGGAACGTATCCTAGCACTGCGTCTCACTTAAACTGCTCTGAACGTGGGGGATCTATGGTTTTGTAACTTCTTATGATATTCGGGCGCTTTGAAATAAACGATTCGGTCGTTGAAAAGTGGATTTTGAGATTGCATTCGTAGCAAGCGCATGTGACTTTCTTTGGTAACGTGGCAGGCGGTCGACACCTCAGAACAATAATGGCAGACGTGGTCAAGTAATGTCAATGTCAAATAATTATGACAGGTCACAGTTTGGCTGCATTCGGTGTGAAGTTCGTCTCGTCATCAAATTTTTGTCTATGGTTTTTTCTTTTTATATTACAATTATGTTTTTTATTTTGTACACTTTGTTTTTATTAAGTACTAGCGGCCGCTCGCGGTTTCACCCGCGTGGTTCCTGTTCCCGTGGGAATATCGGGATAAAAAGTACCCTATGTGTTAATCCAGGTTATAAACTATCTGTATGCCGAATTTCATCCAAATCCATTCAGTAGTTTTTACGTGAGAGAGTAACAAACATCCCTCCAGTGACGAAGTTTCCGTACAACTCGATTCCCACCGGCTTCCCTTCAGAAGTTTAGAACACAACCACTCTCTACCGTAATTGAGAAATGGCACAATCAGTAATTATAAAAGTAGATAAACATTACAAAACGCCTACAATATGGACATTAAATCAACAACATTTGCTTTTCAACAACATATTGCTATAAAATAAGCCGCAGGCGCGATCGGCTTTTTGGCAGTTAAACTTCTAATATAAAATATACGTCATGACGTCACATAGGTCAATAAACCCACCCGCGTATTAGCAGCTCCCGGTAAGCCGGCTCTAACCGAGTTACTTGATAGAGAAAGTAATACAATTTGCGTGCGGGTGAGCGAGATGGAGAAATATCGTTTTCGGTCCTTCTGTTGACAGATAATTTGACGTAATTGCAATTTGCCATCCATCTTTGAATGCACGACTGTGTTTTTAAATTAATATTTGAATTTATTAGTTAGTTTCACCTATTAGAATTTATTTCTTGGTATAAAATAGTGTTAGTATTGTAGTTGGACTTTGTTTATCTGTGTTGTGTGTAGTTTAGTGATGTGTGTGTAGTTACGAAGACGTACGTTGTAATTAGGTATTTGCGGTAAGTAGATATTGTAATAAGTTGAAATTACGTATTTAGAGTAAGTAGATTTGCAAAGTAATCGGTAGAATTGTAAGATGTCGGCATTAATAGCTTTAGATTCTTCCCGGCTTTTATGATAATGTCTTAGCGCACTTTGCAAGAAAGAATAGACGAATAGCTTTAGAGAATAAGTAGTATTATTAGTACTTAGTCGATTAAGTTTTGTTTAATTTACATCATATCATCAAATCACCACAAACGGCTTTTATCAAAGCCACTTTTATTATGCTTGCAAGACACTGTTTCAATATCTCAGTGCTTAACGTATAGTAAAAGTGGACTAAAGATACATCTGCCTATACAAGACTGAAGCCAGGATGCCAATCACAGATAGATTTTCGGTAAGGACTCAAGACTGCGTGCCCACGCTCGGAGTAGGTAAGAATTTTTTTTTTTGCTCCGGCTTACCTCTCTCAATATTTCACGCTTCGCCACTGCATCCCTCCATACGTTCCCGTGGGAATATCGGGATAAAAAGTATCCTATGTGTTAATCCAGGTGATAAACTATCTGTATGCCGAATTTTATCTAAACCCATTCAGTAGTTTTTACGTGAATGAGTAACAAATATCCATACATACTTACAAACTATCGCGTTTATAATATTAGTAGGATGGTTAGGTAGTGTTTTTTGTATATGTGCATTTTTTAAATATATTTATAAGTATCTAGGTTTATTTCATAATTGTATACATCCACATACACATTTTAGTTAAAGTAATGATTTTGTTACGGAACGTCACCTCGTACAGGCCCTGCCAGAATATGCGCCGCGCCGCTGCCGCAGCGCCGTTGCGATGTGACTTTGTCACACCGTAGCGGCATGAGCGGCATATGCTGGTAGGGGGGGGGGGGGGGGGGGGGGGTTATAAGAGTAAGATTGGCTCGTCACACTGTTGTTTTATTTTTGTTATTTGATAAGTATTTGTTTGTTATTTTCTGTTTTTACATTTTGTTTTTTTTTCTATTTTTATTTATGACAGTCAATAAATGGTTTTTCTTTCTTCTTTCTTTCAAAATACGGTTGTGTAACAATGCCTTATGTTTATTTGTAATAACTAAACATTTGACCTCACGGTAGTCAAGTGACAACGCGAAATACATAACATATTCTGATATTTTTACGAAATACATAATAAATTATTAGGAAGATCAAAGCATGTAAAGACAAGAATGACTAATGAACTCGTTTGTAAAAAACAAGCGTAGGAGGAGCTACTAAATGCCAAGTAAAAGCCCGTGATAAGTTAATCGTTTCCAAAAACCAGGATTAAGCTAAACCCGTATGATTTAGCTACAGAATCAAGTGAAGCGATTAAGTCTATATACGGATTATTTCTGAGTATAGGATAACCCGGTAGTTTGAATTCGACGTCCTACTTATTAGAAAAAAACATAGTCATGCAACTTCGTCCCCGCTAAACAATATTTTCTCGCAATCCTGAGAGAATTGTGAAAAAATCTTCTCATCTCTTGCCTACGTCATGAAAGGAACCCCTGAAGGTGCCGTGCCCATTTATCCATATAGAGAAGTAAATTTAAACTCTAATTTTTGACGATTCTAAGTGCTTACTGAATAAAGAATTTTTTTTTTGATTTTGCACCTGCCTCACAATTTAAGCGTTGTAAGCCCAGTCGGTATGCGCTGTTAATCGTTCTTCAGTCACTCTATCAGGACTTTTTGTATTATATAGAGTATGTAAGCTGTGATTTTAGTTCTTTTGCTTGCTGTGTGTTTGTGTGTATCAAGCGTGGCAGTGGTGGCCGCCGCTATCTATCTGGTTACGTATGATTATTTGTACGGTAACATTAAAAAAATAATGATTTCAATTTGCTAAGAAAACAAGTTGTTATAAAAGAATACAATTTTATATCAGTTAGTTCTTTTTTAAAAAAGAAAGAGATTTTAACTACATAAAATACTAAAGTTCCACTCAAAAAGCTCTTACATATTCAAATAACACTGAATATTTAGTAGCCCACCGCTACAGCGCACCAGTGCACTTCAAGAATTCTTGGCCGGCTCTTAATGGGAAACTCGTACATTGCTGTTAATTAAGCCACTAGCGGGGCTGCATGCTTTCGAGTGGCTGTTCCGAGTAGCACAGTACTCGGGCTAGCGGCGGCACTTGTGGCTCGGCTGGCACAGGCGGCGGTTCGTCACTTCAAACTTCGTTGCACATATCAGACACCTTCTCAAAACACTCGAAGAATTAGTGTCATATAATAAATATTTATATGTTGACATATTGGATTCACAGTGGGTTTAGAAGACTTTAAAAAAATTGAGAATACATGCCGTCGAGTGCCTATTCCGAGTAGCTTGTGGCTTGTCTTCCACTTCCACTTTCTTGGTCCTGCTCTTCAAACTTTGGTGAACGAAGTGCCAAATAAAACATAAAAACGTTGATATTTTGGTGTATTGGATTCATGGGACGTTATAGAAGCTTTTAACTTTAGAGAATACTTGCTGTCGCCGTCGAGTGGCTGTTCCGAGTAGAACAGTACTCGGGCTAGCCGGCGATGGCACTTGTGGCACGGCTGGCACAGGCGGCGGTTCGTCTCTTCAAACTTCGATTCACATATCAGACACCTTCTCATTACACTCGATGGAGTGACATATAATACATGACCTAATGTTATATTGATCTATTGGATTCATACATGTAGTACCTATGTTAAGAAGGCTGTTAATAAAGTAATTTTAGAGAATACATGCCGTTGTACCCTTTCCGAGTAGCAATACTCGGTGCTACCCGGATGGCACTTATGGCTCGGCTGTCTTAGGCTGCGCGGCGGAATGTACATAAACGGACTAAGTCCTCTTTTGCAAAAAAATCGGGTCGTCTGCATATCTGGTACTATGCTGATGAAAACTTGAACGTGTGAGTAATGGTCATTTGCTATTAATAAATGTGGTCGTCTGCATACTACGCTGTTGAAAACGTAGTCATAGGCGTGCACGGGAACTTGCGTATCTGGTACTATGCAAGGAAAGGTTTTAAACTTCGATGCATATATCCTTCGATCAGTTGATCGAAGGATATATCAGACACCTTTTCTAGAGAAGTGCCCTCTCACGGAATATCTGCTTGAAATAATGGCTTATTCGTCTTAGGACAGATTCTCGTTTAGACAGATTCTGGTTACGACAGATTCTTGTTACGGCTGATACTTGGCACTCGTTGCTGTTGTGTTTCGTCCGGCCAGTTACGTCAGGAGAGATGGTCTTACCTACTTACCATCTCAGGAGAGATGGTCTTACCTACCGGAGACTCATCTCTCCCCCCCACAATTCCTACTCCTTCCTCAAAAATCCGACTCCTTTCTCAAGGTCGGCAACCCATTGCGACTCATCTGGTTTTGCAGATGTCCATGGGTGGAGGTACCCTCTTTAATTTCTCTCATTAATAGTTTATAGGATAAAATGTTTACTAGAAAAAAAACAACCAGTCTTAGGAAGCTCGAATGGGATTCGTACTCATGACCTTTGGATTGCCGGTCCACTGCTCTAACCGCGAAGCTACCGAGACCCCAGAAGAGCATTGTGAATACAAAATTTCAATAGTAAAGATATTAATAGTTTAGTTTCCAAAAATACTTTGTACGAGAGTATATACGAGTATTTGTGAGTTTTAGAACGGTATTCCTGTGTAAATTTCAAATTTCTAGACCCAGCGATTTGCACTATACTGATCATTAATAGATCAGTCAGGCATGCAGTTTCTTTTTACATGGATTGTTTTTTATAATATAAGTACTAGTTATTTATTTATAATAAAAGAAGACGGATTCAAGAAAATAATTGTGAAGACAGTTTCACTTCTCGTATTTTCACCATAAACATAAAATTTTATTCTGTCGACAGGCAGTCTCGATAGTCCGTTAAAATTTGGACATTCCTTTTAATGATTTCGCCGCTAAACCGCATGCAGCGTGTCAAGTGCCTATTCCGAGCTAACATAGAACCTAATGGCTCTCCACTCGCCACTAGCGATGGCAGTTATGACTTCAAGTGCTTTCAAACATGTTCGTAAGGTTCAATTTAATTTGTTAGGAGTGTTTGCTGCTGCTCATAGAAGCTTAAGATTTTAAATGAAGAGTTTTTGCTTTTTATAGTCTTATTTATTGGCTTTATCAACTATTGAATGGCAGTGTGAGTTAAGAGGGTTTACGCATTTCGGTTTCCCATACAAACTTCCAAGTCGAAGTTTTTAAAAACATTGGTTTTCCAAGGTTTCCAATTTATTTGTTTTAATGAAACTTTGCATGCTAAAGTAAAATACAGGGATCTAAATAGTTTGTTGAAAACATTTTTAAAAAACGTTTATTTAACTGAGTTATTGCGATTTTAAACTTTCTATAGTGGACTTTAAATCGCAATAACTCAGCTAAATAAACGATTTTAAAAATGTTTTCAACAAACTATTTAGATCTCTGTAATAAAATACAGCAGGCAAAATTTCATTAAAAATGGCTAATTGGTTTTAAAAATTTCGACTTGGAAATTTGTGTGGGAAACCGTAATCCGTAAACCCTCTTAACTAATGCCATTTATAAATCTCCACATACAAAAGTTTGGGCCATAACTCACCACCCTGGGCCAATGCCAGTGTGTAGGTGGGCACGGGCCTTCCCAAATGTGAAATTGTAATGTGGATAGACCTGTGCCCAGCTGTGGGCTTATAAGCCAGTGATGACGTCACAATTCGTCTTTCCATAACAACCAGGCGTTAGGAACTTTGCTTTGCAGTTTGCACTTCATTAGTGGATGAGCTGAGTGCCCTTTCGCCGAGCGTCCGCTACTCCGCTTTGAATGCTCCGCCCGCTCGCGGCTGTATGCAGATTGAGGGACCCTAATAAACCTTATGAGGGAACTCTCATAATGTCTGTTGCATTCATATAGTGGAAAGTAAAATAACCTTCAAGTGGACACGTGAAACTTCAACTCGAAATAATCAAGTCGCGTTAATTGGAGTTTTTGAATCACGAGAAGTTAAATAGTAAAATATGTAGGTACTGTCCCACTGCTGAGCAAAGAAGGATCTCTTTTATGAAATCAAGTTTTCGCTACAATTGATCACCCTGTTTGCCAAATGCTGGTTGGTGATTTTTTTGGCTGTGGATAGAGTGCCACAAGCGGCATTCTAGTACGATCGGTTACGATGCCGTAATTACGGCATCCTAGTACAAAGTGTAGGCAGTGAATAGAGTGCCACAAGCGGCTACATAGTACGATCGGTTACGATGCCGTAATTTGACGGCATCCTAGTACGAAGCGTATAGAGTGCCACAAGCGGCATTGTATCTCAATCGGTTCGGGAACCGTAACATATTTTTTATTTGTCATAATGTTCAGACGACATAATATTCAAAAGATATTTTTATATGGAGTTAGGTTTCTGTTGTCTAATAAAAAAAATAACCTCGAAATTCATTCAAATAAATTTCTAACCTATCACGTGACCTATTGTAGGGCAGGGCAGCTAGTATTTATGATGTCTAAAAAAAACTTTACGGCAGCTTAGGCGGCGTCACTATTAAACAGCATAACTTACGATTCTATAACCGATGGAGATACAGTGCCGCTTGTGGCACTCTATACACTTCCTTTTTATTTATTAACTTAAAAAGCTACAAAACAAATAACAACCATAAATACAAAGATCCATCGATCACAAACCCCGGCTATTCATCGAGAAATCCAAAATACACATGGGAATTTAACCCTAGACTTTTATTGCCTCTACCTTTAATTATCGGGCCTACAGCGCCCTGCGAGTCCAATTCAACAACGCGTTCAGGGTGCTGTTGCGGCTGCCATGCTACTGTAGCGCATCGGGGATGTTTGCAGAGGCGCGAGTAGACTGCTTTTACACGACGATGCGGAAGCGGTGTGCCTCCCTGGTGCGCTGGGTGCGGGGCAGCGCTGCGGCTGCACCAACAGCATTCTGCGCCCGATTGCAAGCAGGCTGGACTGTCGGTACATGGGTCATTGCTGCTCAACTTCTGCCGGGGTGGTGCGGAGATGAGTCATGTACAGACAGTTGTAAAAATTAAAATTAAATTAAATGCAATTATTGTTACTAACCTAGAATAAGCACAATTGTTACTAACAAAATGAGTCTTGTACTTGAATAAAAAATTAATTTAATTTAGCCACTCGGGAACAAAAGTGTGAGAAATTTTGAATAAGTTTTTAAATAAAAATTAAAATAATAATGTTAAACCTCAACACTATCCTGAAACTAAATCGAATTCTAAAAATAGCTTATGATGATTACAGTTTAGAAAATAAAACAATATTAAATAAATATCTCAATATAGAAAGTGCACAATGACATGGTGATTGCTTTTTATTGTTATTTGTTTGTGTCTTTCAATTTCATAGTCAATTAATAATGTTAGTCGCCATTTTCACAGAACTCACTATTAATCTCGGCAACAACATAAGTTTATTTAAACAGTACCACCACAATACCTTCTACATGCTTGAAGAAGAAATTCTTTATAAATCTTTCATTTCTTAATTGAGTCTCTTACTAATTGCTGATATGTCTCAAAACAAATGGCAATCGGCAAAATCAAATAACTGATAAGAAAAATTAAACGAGGTCTTGGTCGTAAAGACCGCCGCTTAATTTGCATTGCAGTCAATTCTCATATCACGATGAGATAACACTGCGAGGATTTTTTACAAGCGCCAGCTGGTTAGAGAGAAATCTCTTGATCTGTAACGACGGCCCTCATTTAAATGTAAACAAATTCTGAAATTAAAACGAGATGGGGACACGTAAAAAGAAACAGCAAAAAACTTTTCAGTTTCCGGACGTTATATGAATGAGAATATAATTAGGCTCACTGTTTGCTAGCGCGTTATTAGGTAAATAAAAGGAAACAGAGAGAAATTTTGAGCGAAAACGAGATACAAAAGCGAGGTGACGACACGACGACGCCTTAATTTTTTTAATTTGATGTCCCTTTTTTACAACTTCTGACAGCGAATGGAACTCGTATTTGTAGGTCACTGATACCTGATAAATGATTAGAGAAGTCAGCAAAATGTCTGGTCTGGTTTTAACTTAGATCAGGTATTGGTCTGGTCAAATTTGAAAAATATTAAAATATGTATGTTAGTGAAAAAGTTGAAATCAACTTAAGTTTGGTAAGATACTGTTTTAGTTTTTGTTAAATAAGTTTTACTTTAACTTTGCGTCTTCCTCAAACCCCAAGCGGTTGCATGAGACCGCACCTACAAAAACACACTTGACTTTGTACCGTGTGATCATAGACTTACAGACTACTTTAGTATGAACAAGTTTGGTTATTTCGGATCTGTGGTTCATCTTATGTATTGTTATCGCAAAATATCGCATAGTCTATGCTCCATTCTGTCAAATTTGACGTAGACAGTTACTGTCAAATAAAATCCAAGAGTGAGGGGTTAACACGTTTTAATTACAACTTATACTACGCACTGAGTGATGGCTGGCGCTGGCGACTCGTTATTAAAATAATATAATCAACCCATCTCTCTTGGTAGTCGTAAAAGGCGACTTACGGACTGCAGACTGCTCATACTCCCTATCTACTGACCCCGATAGAAAGGGTATCGGGTTTTTTTTAGTAGTTACCTTAGCGACAGGCGTCAGTTTGTAAGAGTGCAGGGTTACGAGTCTGAAAACTTCTACACAAGGTCAGGTGTGAGTCAGGGGAGTACTTTAGGGCCTACACTCTTTCTGATCATGATCAATGACCTGCCTGAGACTGTGCTAACTGCTAAGTGTCTTCTATTCGCAGATGACATCAAATTATATCTTGGAATTCAAAATGAAATAGACACAGTAGCTCTTCAGGCTGACGTTGACGCGGTATCGAAGTGGAGCCAAAGCAACTTGCTTCCGTTCAATGCCACTAAATGCAAATGTATCACATTTACACGTAAACGTCACCCGATTCGGGCGGTTTATACATTATCTGATGATCCTCTCGAAAGAGTTAATTGTATTCGTGACCTCGGACTAACATTAGATAGTAAATTTGACTTCCACCAGCATGTGACTGAAACTTGCAAATCTGCAAGTAGGACTTTAGGTTTTATTATAAGAACTGCTTCACAATTTAATGACATAAGAGTGGCGATGGTGTTATTTATTTCGTATGTACGAAGTAAATTAGAGTATGGGGCTATCGTCTGGGATCCCTATGAAGAAAAGTACCGACTTATTATTGAGAGAGTGCAACGAAAATTTGCACGATGGTTGTACAAACGACGGTATGGATATTATCCTTTTCTCTATCCCTCGTTATTTGTATATGGCATGGTCGATTTAGGTACACTGAGGTATAGGAGGAAACTACTCCTTATGATGCATTATCTCCATATACTGCATCATAAGGTTGATAGCCAAGAATTGCTGGAAAAGCTGAGCCTCCAAGTTCCCCTGCGTATACCTAGGGATGCTCTGGGGGCGGTAGCGCCGCGCCGCCGACCGCGCTCACTGCACAGACCTGTGACGCGCACACAACACGCTGCACACGCACCCACGGTGCGCGCCCTGCGTCTGATCGGAGACATACTCACTCGGTATGATGATCTAGATTTATTTTTTGATTGTCCGAACCTTATTTGTACTAAATCTTATGAAATACTTTGTCTGTAATTATGTATGATGTCTCTTTATTTTTTTCTCTGTATTTTTATTTGTCTTTTAGATTATAAGACCGATGACATAAATTTTTTTTTCTTTAATGATTTTGTAAAAATTTCTGACATTTTGTTTTTATGTAAGTACTTACTTAAATAATTTGATAATTTTTATTTTGAATAGTTTTAACATTGACATTTTTATTTGTTAATTTTTTTTATTAATTTTGACATTGTTAACGTTTTATTTTTACTTTACTAACCTAAATCTATGACTTTACTCATGTTTGTTTTTGACATATTATTATGAAATTTCAAACTCAATTCATTTACTTTTCTTTTTTTTGTATTGAACAGTTTTGATTTGACATTTTGGTATTTGACATAATTTATTTATTTTATGTATTTTTTCCTTTTTTTTAAATTAATTTTTGTTATTGATAATGTTTTATTTCTACTTTATTCGTGTTTATTTTGACATATGAAGTCTTTTATGTAATTCATTTGATTCCTATTTCTTTTTCTTTTTAATATTGACAGTTTTTATTCGATTCTATTTTATACTTTAATTGAAGTGATATTAATTATGTATACGGAGTCTTTTAGATTGTTATTTTTTGTATGACTTGCATGTGTTTTGGAAAAATTCTGTGAACTTGCATGACAATGAAATTAAATATAATATATATTCATATTCATATTCATTTATGGCATCTTGTTGTATAAAATGGTGTTACATAATTTTTTAAGCACAAACAAGAACCCTGTAAGGGCACGGCAAAATACTTATACTATACTTACCAAACTAATTTATATTATTATTATCTAATTATATCATAACAGGTGCTGACATTTATTATGATTATAATATTATATTTGTCTAAACAAGTAACATAAAACTTTAACTAGGTACATAAACATTTATTTTTATTCAAGTTTCTAAATTAACGTCTAAATATTCCTTTATCGAATAGTAAGCCTTATCAAGAAGAAGTTTTTTTAACTCATTGTCAAATTTTCTTCCTTGGAGGGCTTTTAATGAGTTAGGCAAGTGGTTATACAACTTGACTGCCATATAGAATGGTCCTTTTTTAAAAAGATCAAGGTGTGGGGTTAATTGGCATAAATTATTTGCCCGGCGAGAAACGTAGCGTCTAGGAAGGTCGCTTATTCTATTGAAATAATGTGGACTAGTGCGAACTAATCTACAAAGCTCGTAGATGTATAAACAAGTAACTGTAAGGATTTTTAAACTGACAAACCACGGCCGGCACGACTCTTTGGGTGTAAGATTGGCGATCACTCTGATGCAACGCTTTTGTAGAATAAATACTGATTGGACTTCTGTTGAGTTCCCCCAAAAAGTAATCCCAAACCTGATCCAAGCCGCAGCGTGCGCGTGGTATGCAGTCAACGCGCATTGTGAATTTGTACATTTTCGCAACTCATATAGGGCGTACGCAAAACTGCTAAGTCTACTCACAACTGCACTTACATGAGATTTCCAAGTCAAGGTGGAATCCAGGGTGATGCCCAACAACGTGAATGTATCGACTACTTCTATTTTATTCTGTTCAAACGTTATATTGAGTGGCAGTGCTGATCTTTGGTGTGGTCTAAATTGAATTATTTTAGTTTTTTCCATATTTAATACGAGGCCTATTTCACTCAGATGTTTTGCTATATTATTTAAGGACGATGTTATTTCATCATGTAATTTATTTATGTCATTGTAGTTGCCAGATATGATGAGTGTAGCATCGTCAGCAAATTGCACGACTTTGTTCGGCGTGGCATGAGACAGGTCATTAATATAAGCTAAAAACAGCAAACATCCTAGGACGCTACCTTGTGGTATTGATCCGAGAACTGTGCCGATTGTAGAATTAACATTTTCCACAACACCTTCACTTGAGTGTGCAATTTGTACAAGTTGCTTTCTGTCTTTCAAGTAAGATGTCAGCCACTTAATTGGATTTCCACGAATTCCCAGATATTCTAATTTTTTTATAAGTACCTCATGCAGAACACGGTCGTACGCCTTGGAGATATCCATGAATATCGCCACAGCACACTTATTTTCGTTAAGAATATTCAGAATCTCAAAGCTACAGTCGAGCACTGCTGTTGTCGTGGAGCTATTCTCCCTAAAACCATGTTGGTTTGTATTAAGCACCTCGTATTTTTCAAAAAATCGGTAAATTCGTTTGCATATTATTTTTTCAAACATTTTTGATATTACTGATAGTATGGCTATCGGACGGTAATTTACTACATTGGACTTATCACCTTTTTTGAAAATAGGTCAGATTATAGCTTGTTTTAAGCATTGTGGAAAAGTACCTTGCTCGTAGGATTGATTGAGTAAGAATGTTAAAGGGGATACAAATTCATCTACGCAATGCGCCAGTAACGTGGCCGGTATCTCATTATAACCACATGTATTGTTTCTCTTTAGGTCCAAAATTGCCTTGCTTACCTCTGGCTCCGTGATCGTATCTAGGTAAAATGTGTTCACTAGGGTATTTCTATTCTGTATTTTAGGGCTATGGATATTATCGTTTTTAGATTAGAGCTTGGGAATGTTCGTTTGTCCTGGTATTGTGTGCCAGGACTTCCAAACTCGTGCACAGCGAGCGGGGCCTAGTAGCGGTCTCTGAGGGGCCAGAAGCGAAAAGTCCTGCGTCCTAGTGAGTTTCCCTTATAGTTGGCAGCTTTGTCCGGTGGTTCTCATTGGACATTGGTGTTGACATCTCCGGTACTAGTCTGGATAACTAGTAGAGGCGGCCTCCTAGATGCTGTAGCCCCCGGTCCAGCCAGCCGCGTAGGACGTGGGAACTGGCTAGGCGCCTGGATGGGTTCCGAGAAGTGAGTGTGCTTACTACTCCGCTACCAAGGTGGACACTTGGAAGTCGACTTTAGAGTCGACGACCCTAGCAGTGGCAAATGCGAGTTGTGCCCTTCGTGCAACGAGAAGTGAGCGAGCTCGACAGCTCCGGTTACCTATCTGGACAATAGGCAGTCAACTACACGTGTTCACGGGGATACTCTCCCGAGACACTAGTCTTATGAGTACCGAATGAAGAGCGCGCTGCGGCGGGCACTGATTTGGCGTCAAGACCTTACGCAGATGGTCTCCTGCGCGAGTATTCTACTGGCGCAGGGACGTCTGGCACTTCTTGCAATAACCTAACGGTTGGTCTATTATATATGCTGTCGGCAATAGGCTCAATAAAACAATACAGTATTAATTAATTCAGTTTTTACTGTGTCAATATCTTACCACACCGTGTTTTTCTTAGCTGGTCTAAAATTTAATCCATTCATGCTACGTTGCTGCCCGAAATAGGGTACAAGAAGGTCTCCTTGTATCCAAGAAATGTGTAGATGTCCATACCACCTTTCAAAGAAAACTGTATGTCCAACCTGGTGTTTGATAAGCGAATTCGTTCAGGAATTCACGTGGGTTCGTAATAATTCCCCTGTGTCTGTCCCTTCTCAGATACGCGTGCGATTGCGGCCCTCCGCGCCATATTGTGTGGGGATTTTTTTGTCCATTAGTGACGAAGAGGATTTCCCAAAGAATAGCCCTCGAAATTAAGGTTGATTCGCATTGCGTGTTGTACCTAGCTGCTACTGTTTAGGACTGCTTTGCCAATGGTAAATTAATGGCTGATTGTACAGTTGAATGTTTTGAGCTTGCGACAAATTAAAGTTTGAGGGTTATTTACATACAAACATACATTAGGCAAGTTTTCCGTACACCTTTTCAATTGCTCCTGATACTCTTCTTTGTTTCATTTAAGGGGGCCTGCATTAAATTTTTCGTATTTTTAAGTCACTTGTACTATGCGCTGAATTAGTTAAATACATTGAAAGAACTTATGTAAGTTAGCCTGGCCATTGCACAAGGTCATTGCCTTGTTGAAATTTGAAACAAATTCTTTAAACAATAACAAACAATACATAAATCCAATGACTCCTAAAAACATATTTCTTTAACAACTTTCTTAATACGCATGAAACAATAATTCTTACATGACAATATTTGTACTGATAATCTGAAGGGTACCCCCTTGTTTAAAAAGTAAATTTAAATTATTAACACAAGCGATACCGATTTTTCTTTGGCGGTTTTCGAACCTTGACCTACTTCTTCTATCTCATAATAAGTATAAATAATGATTCCATTATTTATGAAAGGCGATTTTGTAGGACCTACTCTAACAAAAGAACTTCGTAGTTTTTAAACCTTTTTCCAATAGCTTGAATGAAGTTTGATTACCGAAAGTGGAGCGAATATCCGCTCGCTCGGGACTGTATCAAACGCTGCACATTTTAAATAGCTACTTCCTTTAGTTTTATATGTCAGAAAATTGGACGGTTCATTAGAGCATGACGAAAGTTTTTAGACTGATTTGGGTAGTAGATGTACGGTCAGCATCAAAAGTAACTGAACAAAAACAAGGTGGCCAAAGTAATAGTCACGTGTAAGTATACTCATCATTTAACACCTCAGAATTATATATGACATTTTTTGTGTTCATAATAAATGGTTTAGGCAATAAAGTAAAGTATATTGTCATGTACTTTTGACTCAACAGCTATGTCAGACAATTTTTGTCATTTCACCCGTAACAATCATTTGAAAATTTCATATGCTAAGCTACTTTTGATGCTGACTACATACATACATAAATACATATAATCACGACTAATATCCCCGAAGGGTTAGACAGAGACCAGACCGATATCTGGTCTCTGACTATGGCAATGGCCTGGTGGTGGACTCTGGCAGAGGACCGCAAAAGCAGTCCTCTGCCATAGTCCATTTTGCACCACATAGCGACTGCACATGTGCTCAGCGTGACAGGTGGTGAGCTCATCGCCGCTTATGCTGTTGGATGTATGTCAAAGTCAAAGTCAAATTATTTATTCTATGTAAACCTTTACAGGCACTTATTGACGTCAATACTAATAATAATAAAAAAAACCAGTTAACTAACTTGTAGTTAAGACTTAACAACTAATCTAACTAACTATAGTCTGTGCCAGACAAACGCGCATCGCTACCCCCAGTCCCAGTACCACTGCACGGTGATTCACCCTCCATACAAAGGCGGCCATAAATACGTAACACCGAAATAACCGCGATTTTTCAATTTTTACAACTTAATAAGATTGTACGAACATGGATTAAGCAGCTCATAGTATTAGCTCTTAGTTTTAACCAATATCTACACATAAACCCATATTTATATTTATTATTTTCACTCAGTAATTTTGATTTTAACTATGACTGCTAAAACATTGTTATAGAGTGACATTTACAGGTAAATTGGAACAAATAAAGCTTGTTTGTGGTAATTAAAACCCTAATTTTAAAGAAACAAAATGAAATACTGAGTAATATGGGTATAACAATATTTAATAAATCCATACAAAATGACGTTCAAACGTAACAAGTACCTTTACACAACTGTCAAATCTAATAAACATTTTGACAATAAACTTTTTTTTAACAGGTAATTTGCGTAAACCTGTAATTAGTAGATCTGAATTATGAAAAAGCATCTTAATTAAATCTGTATTGGTCAAAATACGATTCATTTTCTGCGTATGATGGCGTCTAAATTGCTTAAGGTGCAATATTTTCGGTTACACTAAGCCAGTTTGAGTACTTTTCTAGTAGATTTAATTTTGTACGATTAGATTTCTTCCAGTAATGCGATATACTATTATATATATTTCTAATTTTGTTATTTAATGACGTCAAATCAATACTGTCAAAGTTGTTTCGAAGACACGACGTTTCAACCAAATTGTTGAGAGTATATTGCGATTTTTCCTTATTACTGCCCTCCACAAAATGCCAAATGTCGAAAACGATCATTCTCGTTACTGAACATTTTAAAAATGTACCTAAAACAACATATGAACTAGGGAAAAAAAAAACCTTTTTATTTTGTTCTGTGGACACCTACACTTTGATACCCCTGAAACCTAAGAACGGGCAGCGTCATGTAGCTGAAATTTGCATGCTATAATCTAGACATACTCCCTATTAGAGTGACATATGTCTCAAGTGCAGCTGAGGTCGGCGAAAAGTTATAGTTCTCAATCTTTTAAAAGTTTGGAAAAAAAATATTAAAAAAATCTACCTTGAATTAAAAATTCGTATAAAATTGAAATATAAGAATTTATACCCAGAATATATAAATAATCAAAGTATATATCTTGTTCTTGAACTTCCATATTGTAACAACAACAAAAAACTTGATTGTAAATAAATGAGACACGAAAACAGAACAACAAATTTTGGTAACACACACGACCGGGTAACTAAACTCAAGATGCTCTCACTTCCGACGTAGCAAAGTGAATGGTACTTTGAAGTAATTGGATTACTAATAACATTTTTTAAAGAGTAGTTTACTAATGAATCCATTATCAATAGTTTGAAATCGGTAGGCGCAAGTGACTTTTTTTGATTTATGGCCTATGAATGAATCACTGTGCACTGCACGCCGAAACAAAATCGTGTCGAACCGAAATAAGCCGTGGCGATAGAATTCAGTGTAAACAAACGTATCCTGGTACGAGACAAAAATGGCGGGTAAGTGTCTATATATATATGCGCAGTTTTTAGTCATTTAGCCGCCTTTTACGACACCCAAGGGAAGAGAGGGGTAGCAGTATTCTTTCACCGTTACGCGTCACGGTTAGTGGAAAATATTTTATTTAATCACCTATATACCTACAAGCAGCCTAAAAAAAACTCGTATAGGTATTAGTGCAAAAATTGGTTATTGCTTTGAAAAACTGTACTTTTGTGTACACAATGTAATACTGCTGTCAACATCTCATTTTTAGCATAACAAAAAAGTTGGCATAACAAAAAAGTACAAGACTGAAATCTCTTTTTAAAAAATATTTTGAAACTAAAACCCCGGAAACACCATTAAGGGCCGGCTAACGTCCAACATTCACCTTTTAATCTTCCCAACGAGCCTGCTGGGGCTTCAAAAGGACCTAATATATTTTTTTAAATATCCTCCTTGCATTAGGCAGATTTAATTAAAAGTCTTGATTGGCCGTTTAAGTAATGAATGGCGCAGTCGGAGGCGGTCGCCGCGCTCGTAATATTAACCAACTCTTTCTGTAGCGATAATTTAGTTATGAAGATGGCGGTACTTCGATGCGTTCTCAAGACGTGGTTTCGTTGAGTGGAAAATTTTTAGCTTGACGCCTTTTTTCCCTTACCATAGTAGATTGTAATGAAATACTTTATACATACATACATAAACTTAATATACTTAGGTACCTACTAGCGTTTTTATATGAAAAGGACGAAAATGAGCAGGGCCCTTATTCTGTAACGATTCCTTGTTTCAAAACCACGTTAATTATTTAAAAAGTTACGATATCTTCCCAAAAACGTATGCGTTTGACGTTTGTGCGCGGTAAGGTTTAGGTGTGGAATCTATAGATTGCGATACAGAATCAGGGCCCAGGCTGGTCAATTGATGAAAAGTAATCATAGAGGAGTCGCAGATGCATCGCCGGACTTTAGAAGGGAGTAGATTTTTTTTTATTTTAAATTTATATTTTAGCGTTTTATTAACTTCTAATTGATGAAGCAATGTTGACAAAAAACATAAGCATCAAGCACTGACAAATTTCGACGGGTGAAAACCAGACCTCGGTAGCCAAATGTTTTTTTTAATTTTTATTCGGCAACGGCTTTTGGCCTTCATCTCACCTGATGGTAAGTGACGATAAGGCCGAAGGTGGAAACGCGCTTCACCCGAATCCTTCCTCAACTACTGAGGAACTAGCTGTCTCATGTCAAACTGTCGTAACACAACAATGCTATAAACATCGTTGATATGGCGACAGACTTAGATTATTAGATTAGCTAGTCAGGCGGACTTAACAGCCCTACCACCAACCAAACCGAGCACACAAAGATGTACCCCCCCCTGGGAATCGAACCCGGGATCTCTGGGTCTGAAACCAGTGGCTTAGCCACTAGACCACAGCGGCGGTTAAGGCAGCCGCCCGGAATGCGGAAGGAGCGTGGTTCGATTCCCGCCTGAGGTTGTCATCTCTTTTTCAGTGTTTTAAATTTTACTTAGGGAGTAGGATCTTTGAGGAAGAAAGAGGAATTCTGAGGGGGGGGGGGGGGGAGAACGGTCCTCCGAACAGTAACGTGAGGAGTGGGGGGAGAGGGGGAGAGATGGGCCTCCGGTACTTTCACTCACCAGACGAAACATAACAGCAACGAGTGCCATTGTTTCACGCCGATATTGCGTGAGGGGGTGGCATTACGCCGTCGAGACTAGGGCTTCCAAAATTACGAAATAACTAATTACGTAACTGGTTACGCACTATAATGCTCCAAATACGTAACTACGTAATTACGTAACTAGTTGCGATTGTTTAAGCCACTATATTTTTTTGTCTTTTAAGTTGTTTTAGAAGGAAATTGAAATGAAAATTTAAACATTAACAAATTTTTTATTTATTTAAATGTTAAACAATCAATAAAATTTAAATAATATTTTATAAAGAAAACAAGAATAACACAGCAGTAATTGAAAAATGAAACTTATTACGTAATATCGACAGTCGACCAAAAAGAAAAAAAAACTAAAAAATCTTAAAATCAGAAACAAATATTACAAAAACCTATTTGTTTAATTTCTGTTCCTGATAATGTGAACTCATAAATGACAAAGAATGCAATGTATTATCTCCAAGGGAACTTATAAGTTTATTGCATAAATAACCTGCAGAAGAAAAAGCACGTTCAGCTTCAACACTGTGGGCGTTATTGATAGCAAATAATTTTAGGCTGCTGTCAGGAAAACTTTACGACCGCCACCAGCGCTGTCGTAATGTGGGTGCTCAGGACATATTGTTATGGACTGCCCCACATGGACAGATGCGGGATCTCCTCCTTCTTGCAGACACTGCTGTAAGGCCCAACTGACGCAAAGCGAGCACAACGCGTTCAGTAGTGAATGCCCCGTGAGAAAGAAGTGGGATCGATTGGCGAGGCAGGCAGTAGCATACTGCTAAGGGCCCCCCACAAACTTATAAGAACAACACCCTACCACGTAGCCCAAGCGAACCTACAGAGAAAAATACTGGCTACCGATGAAACATCCATAGAAGCTAGTAAGAGGAAACTGGATGTGGCACTAGTCCAAGAACCGTATGTGGGAGCAGGAACAAAAATGAAGACCAGGGGACAGGTACGCCTTTGCCAAAGTGTTAGACCAGAAGTTACCAAGGCAGTTATGGTCGTTTCCAACCCTGACATCGACATAATACAGCGCCCAGATCTAAACCACAGAAAACATCGTGGTGGTAGAAATGGAAACAACAGCCTGAAGGATAGTACTTGTCTCTTACTATTTCGAACTGGACTCGCCAACAGAACCATACCTGGCCCACATCACAAAGATAGGGAACAGGTTCAAGGGCAAAAACATAATAGTAGGTGGAGACGCAAATGCCAAGAGCACTTGGTGGAGTGGAACAACTGTAGATAATAGAGGAGAGGATATTTCTGGCATGTTGCATGAAATAGGACTGCAATACTTAACAATGGGAACATCCCCACTTTCCAAACCATCAGGGATGGAAAAAGGTACACTAGCTATGTGGACGTTACGGCATGCACGGAGGATCTGTTAAATTTAGTGGATAACTGGAAAGTAACGAAGACCTGACCAGCTCCGACCACAATGGTATAACTTTCGACATTACGCTAAAAAGATCGAAAGGTATTAAAGTCGAAAGAACAACAAGGATCTGGATGGATTAAGTTTAAATTTCGCGGCTGCCGTGCTAGGCTTATTGGTGTTGTCATAATGGTTAGTGTAGCCGTGTCATGAAAGTAGAAAATTTTATTGTATTGATATTTTATTATGTGTATGTAAGTACTTACGTAATTATGGAATTTCACCCTTGAGTTACGTTTTTAAGAAATACGTAAAATCTGTCCGTAATTACGTAATTGCAAAATTACGTCATTACGTAATGGAAGCCCTAGTCGAGACGGCCCAATTTGTGTGCTGCGACGCAGCGTAGCTCTACCACTCACATAGTGTCACCCATTTAGCACCACCCAGGGGTCACGTGTAGGGTCTTAAGGGTAAAAAACGATATAGGCACCAGCGCTTTATACTAGGAATATCTTCTAAAATGACAGATACAATAAATGGTATTCACTCGATGAACTTTACTCACCAACAGATTTCAATGGAACAGAATAGAATTCTAAGGAATCTCACAAAGGTCAACTTGTGGGTGTGAAATGAAAGTCTACGTTATTTCTTTTCATAACTTTCTTTGCGATAACCATATATAAAGACTTAACAAAGGCCCTCGAGATTGAATAGGCGAAAGATTTCAACCTCAGTTAGATATAAGAGCTTGCTTCAGGTAGCGCAAAAAGATAAAACATAGTGTTATTGGATTTCGAGCCTGTTTTTGCTCACAAAACTTTTATATGATATTAAAATACTGGATAAATCATTAATTTAAAAATATAAAGAAATATTTTAAAGTACCTATATAGTAATCTGTGCGATTGTAATAATTTACTTGCTAATTCAGCTCGTGCAATGTGGTAATTGTTATTTTTTTAAATCCTCTTAGAGGAAATACTTTGCGCAGACTCCTTGGAAAGTGGGCTTTTCCAGTAGGCTTCAATAGTCTATGATAATCATAGCTATAAAAATGTAGAGAAAATAAAAATGTAGATGTTACTAATGTGCTGTTGTTTGTTTTCTGATTTGTTTTAATAAATACGAGTATGTACCTCAGATGTTACTTAAATCGTTATCTTACCGAATTAAATCGTTAAGTCAGTATTTTATATTCAAAATACATTCAATGCATTCGGTGGGTTCTAGTTTCAGCTCTATTTTCTAGAAAGTTAATATTTTTATACCAATTCTTTTATACATTAGATATCAGGATTCCTTGTTTATACAAAACAAGGAATCCTGATTAGTTTTTTTTACCAAACGCGCCAACAACAGTTCGCAACGCAAAAATCCCAAAAAAATACGCGTCATTAAACCTCAACCTTTGACAAGGGCTGACGAGAACTACCAAATGCCCCTAATTTAGGGCCAGCCCGTTAATTTACGGGCCACAATCGAGGGGTAATTTGTGCCGGTGGCGCGGCATGTAAATCGAAACGGGCCGTGTTAATCACCAGCCCACTTGACGATTCGGCGCGCTCCGTGACTCCAACTGAATATCAACGCGGGACTGATTAAAAAGCGGCGCCTACGAATTTATTTACGCCCCGGACTGAGGGTGAAAACTATGTCTTATAGAATTTTCTTTATCAGCTGAATCAGAATGCTGAAGCGTCGTAGCCGCACGGATAAGCGCTTACGTTGAATGCGAGAAATCGTGATTTAATCCCTACCATTTTTTCTATCTCCTCTCCTCTGTATTGTTTCTAATACTTTTAAGAAAATTATTATGAGTGCTCTATTAACACATTTTTAGTAACCTTTTATATCACTCACCGGATGAAACACAACAGCAAGAAGTGCTATTGTTTCACGCAGATATTCCGTTAGAGGGTGGTATGACGCCGGCCTAATGCGTGCAGCAACGCAGCGTGGCTCTACGTCTGCGGGCACGAGATTGGCGACAGCCGAGCGATGGCGACGGCGGCGACGCGATGTCGGAGCGGGGCGACGAGGCGCGATATCTCGTGTGGGCACGAAACTTGTCGCTCCATGTCGCTCTAGACTCTAGAGGTAGTGTTGTGAGCAACATGTCACGTCATCATAACACAAGTTTACGTCAAAGAGAAAATTTGGAGCCAAATCTATTAATGAGAACGGAGTTATTATTACCTAGAGATAATGTTCATTCAATAAATGAAGGAAGAAGTACTTTGGGCAAATTTTCTACCCTTTTTACGAGCTAAGGTGCGATCCAAGAAAATTTTACAACTATACCAGAATGAGTTTACACACATTTGATTACATTTTAGAGAAAATAGACTTATTTACAATCTTTTTGTTTTTATGGTCAACATTTTTACTGTCCCATAGAGCAGGTTTTGACAAAATACACGAGATGCCTAAATTCTTCAATATCAATTTCAATTTCCATTAGGTAGGAGGTTACTTTAATATTTTCAACACAACACTACTGTAATCGCGAGCGACCTAATTAAACTAGTTTGTTCATTTGTTCTCGTCGCTTCCGCGCCGCCGCCGTCGCTCCCGAGTCGCACGTGCATCGCTCGATCGCATCGCCCCGCCATCGCTCGTTTCGTGCGCGTCACCATAGGTGTCCATGTTGTTGTATGCATCGCCGTCGCGTCGCTGTCGCGTCGTTGTCGCGTCGCTGTCGCGTCGCTGTCGCGTCGCTGTCGCGTCGCTGTCGCGTCGCTGTCGCGTCGCGTCGCCGTTGCTCGGCCGTCGCTTATCTCGTGCCCGCAGACTGACACTCAGAAAATAACCACTTTTTGTACAACTATTATTTTTACAAAAAGTATTTGACGACCTCCGTGGTCGAGTGGTTAGCACGCCGGGTCTGGCGTCGCGCCATCTCTGAGGTCCCGGGTTCAATTCCTGGTCGGGTCAATTTAGAGAAAGACTGCTTTTCTAAATTGCTTTCGGGTCTGGGTGTTTTTCTATGTTTATGTATATTTATCCGTTATCTTACCATATCAACAAGTTTCAAAAGAATAGTTATCTTGGTTTAGATAATTGGTGTGAGCGTAAACAAATTTATTATTATTATTTTCACACCACGATGTCAAATTATACGTCATGCAAAAATAACATAAAGTAAGTCATTTAACCCATCAACTCGCATTGGGTAAGCGTGGTGGGTTATGGCCCAATATCCCCTGTGCATTTGTGCAATTAGAACAAACGAATGGAAAAAGCACGAAAATTACATGAAATCGGAAAAAAAGAAGCCAGAGATTAACACATGACCCGCTGGTCATTAATGTGATTTGAAGTAGAAATCGCATACGAACATTTACGATAGGTAGGTAGTAGGTACATACTAATTCCATGCATTCACCAACCACTAAAAAATAAATTGTTTGAAAATCGAACTGGCCACCACGAGAATATCATTATTCATTATCATCGTCATCATTATCATTACATATTATAAAGTCGCCGTTATCCTCTGTCTGTAGCACCGCACTATTCTCCTAAACCACGAAATGGATTTTTATGCGGTTTGTACTAAAAGATAGAGCGTTAACTGAGGATGGCTTTTGTTTATATTTTGCAGATATATATTTTTAAATGGCTGAGCTATGACGGTCTTTCTAAGTTAGCGTGGACGAAGGCGCGGGCAGGCCGCTAGTTACATATTAAAAAGTAAAATCGCCATTTTCCTCTGTCTGTGGCACCGCACTATTCTCTTAAGCCAGGCAATGGGTTTTTATGCGGTTTTTACTAAAAGATAGAGCGTTAACTGAGGATGGTTTTTGTTTATATTTTGCAGATTTTTAAATGGCTGAGCTATGACGGTCTTTCTAAGTTAGCGTGGACGAAGGCGCGGGCGGGCCGCTAGCATAAAATAAAGGAAAAATAGAACACAAATTAAAGAGAGGCGCATATACGAAAATTGATTTGTTTTACTATTGCTAAGTGTGAAAAGTAGAGTATTCTCCTCGGGGATAAAAGTGTCTTCGTCTTGGGCGACCTTGAATCCCACGCTGCACTCAGGATTCTTGTCTTAGTTTGACTCTAAACTCCCTTATATCACTTGGTTTACCTATCTTACTGCGAAATACATATATATTTGCACTTGCTTTGGTTAGCTGCTAAATATACAAAGCTTCCACCATCAAATCTAAGTTTGTCTTTAGAGGTTCCCCCTAAGTTAGACTAATTCTGCATGATGTGTACTAATTATGTGTGTTAATTATATTTAAGCGTATTATTAAATAACAACAAACATTAGTATTTTACTTTTTAAACAGTATAAAGCGGCGATGGGCTCACCACCTGTGACGCTGAGCACATGTGCAGCCGCTATTTGGTGAAAAGTGGAAAATAGGACTTTTGCTGTCATCATTGCCACTGACTAACTCTTCGGGGATAATAGTCGTGATTATATGTATGTGTGATTATATGAGGTGACTGCTAGAAACCGCAAGAAACTTCAAGGGCTAGTCAGGTCAAGTGTTTTAGACATGACAAAATGACAAAAACAAAATCGTGCATTTTTAAATTTTTAATTAAATAATTCATTTTGCGAATTTTAATTTGATAGTTTTTGAGTATCTAATTTATTTTAAACCAATAACATAAGAAAAATACGCACATTTCGTAATAGGAAAATAAATGGGGTCTCATTGCAGACTAACGTGGGTACTTATCGCCCGGCTGACGCGAACGGGTCAACAGACGGTTGGGTCAACGACCGGCCGTTGCCCGCGCGTTGTAAATGATGGTTATTTTTAATTGTTTTTCATTTTATTTTTCTTATGTTATTGCTTTAAAATATATTAGATACTCAAAGACTATCTAAATAAAATTCACAAAATGAATAATTTAATTAAAACAGAAAAAAAACATGAATTTCTTTTTTGTCATTTTTGTCATGTTTAAAACACTTGACCTGACCAGCCCTAGAAGTTTTTTGCGGTTTCTAGCAGTCACCTTATATATATATGAGGCGACTGCTAGAAACCGCAAGAAACTTCGAGGGCTGGTCAGGTCAAGTGTTTTAAACATGACAAAAATGACAAAAAAGAAATTCATGTTTTTTTGATTTTTTATTAAATAATTCATTTTGTAAATTTTAATTAGAAGGTCTTTGTTTATCTAATTAATTTTGAACCAATAACATAAGAAAAATAAAATTAAAAACAATTAAAAATAAAGATTATTTACAACGCGCGGGCAATGAACGGCTGGCCGGCCGACTGTTGACCCGTGCGCGTTGTCAGCTAGGCGATAAGTACCTACGTTAGTCTGCAATGTTTTGAATTAGGCGTAGGTATAAGGTGCAGTTATTAAGTCCAACGACTATCGATAGCATCAAGTTATGTTATGGCCACATTTTAACTGTAATTATGATAAGTGTTATGATGTATGAACGTAATTTCAATTCAATCCTAGTAAAAATCGATCACACCACACATTATGAGAAGTTACAATTGTCTTTCCTTACAAATGAAAGATCAATGGGTAGTTTTCTAATGTCGCGTCCGTACGCTAAGCACTTGCCGCTAACTCCAAACCAAATGACCAGATGACCATTCATGTCCTCGACAACTAAACAGCCTAAAGCATTGTGATAATAAGTATCAGTCTTACCTATTTATTTACACTAAATTAAGTTAAACTAATTTCTCGCAATAAAGGCAACGTTAATACCTAAAAAGCTGTGTAATTAATAGGTGTCGGTAGGTACTTGCATGGTGTTAAATAGCATTCCAGTTTATTCCAGCGAACAGAAAAGGTGATAAGCTTCCCATCACACTTAACAGGCTTTCAAACTAATGTAATATTACATAAAAATTAAACCTCCGCCAAAAGAACGTACTTAAATAAAATAAAATTTATTAAAGGACGAACTAAAATAACTTTTGTGATCGGCACATATTTATTATTACACTTATTCAACGTGTTAAAAACAACACCACCTATTCTACCTACAAGTCTTAATACGACTTAACACCCATTTGTTACTCAAATCATTAATTTGTTACTGAACTGATTACTTTATTCACGTTAGCCTATTCATAATAATACTAATCCTTCACTAATTAACTCATACTAGTTATTAGTTTAATCGCGCATACACAAATGCACCGCACATACCACAACACAACTAGGTACCTACACTACACAACAAAATTTCCCCGAGGAAACTGAACACACCTGCTGCGCATGAGAATCAGTGAGTTCAGTGACTGACTCAGCACAGACAGCGCAGCGCAGTCCCACAGTGCGATTCTCTAAGTTAAAGTCGTAAAGTTGGTGCCGCTGCGATGAGAATGACTCTGTCTCTTTCATATTCATAGAATTGGAAAGAGACAGCAGATCACGGTCAATTTGGCAACACTGTGTGTGGCGGCGTTTCTTCAAAGACGCTTGCGACGATCCATATCTATTTAGGGCTGCCGCTAACTATGAGCGGTTCTTTTTCGATATGAATTCGAATTCGTTATTCATATCGTGTGTAAATTGTGTAATGGATGTAAAGTGAAAGAGGTTTGATGAGGCACTGTTGCTTAAAACACAAGTCAAATGCGTTGAAAAATTTTGACATGTCAAAAAATATCTAGATGGCGGAGTGGTTAACGCCGCCCGCCTCCCGGATTGCGGAGGATGTGGGTTCGATTCCCATCTGAGGTAGTAAACTTTTTTCGACGTTTTAATATCTCAATGTTAATAAGATAAGAATTAGTGATAAAAGAAAAACGTTGTTTATTAGAAAAAAGAAACGGTGGCGCGAATAATTAATAAATTGATTTCAAGTACCTATGTAGCATCCACATAAAAAGACCTAATTTTGGTGTTGATTTATTTTTCTTAATTCTGAATTCACGTGATGCAGACCAAAAACAGCTAGTCGCACTAGTAGTGATGCGATGTGTACCAGTTTGAATCTCAATCATTACCATCAGTAGCTTGTTTAACCATTATGTTATGATCCTTTTAAACTTTTACGAGCAAACATTTTTGGATATTTTTATGACCAACACAACAAATCCCATAAAACTGTAGTCAATACAGTAACATGGTAATCTTAGAATTGATATTCCAAGTGTGTTAGTTTGTGTACAATGTAAACCTGCTGGTGCGTTGTGGTTATAGATAATTAAAGTTTTTGTTTTCTTTTTCTATTGAATTGCAATCCAGATTTATTAACATTTACTTGATAGTATAAGTTTTTTGGTTTACCAAATTAACTAATAAAAATTAACAGATAAATTATTGATCTAATCTAATAACTTTTATAATTGTAAATTCGCTTAATATGCAAGTTTGGACGATAGCTTTAATTATTTAAGTTTGTCTATTCATGTTTGTAAAAAAAATGTGAAAGAGTTTGTTATCAACAAAAGGCCAAAGTTTTGACATGTCAGTAACTTCTAGGATCTAAGTAAGTAATGGTTTTATTTTCTTGTGCGTGCCAACCCTAATCACGTGACCTACACACGGCTGCTTTGATTTTTTCGGCAGTCAACTTATGCATTCTGGTGCATTCGCGTCGCGTCGCGTGTGCGTAAAAATGCCTAGACGAACCAGCAATATCTTGAGATGCTATTTTGCTATCGTGAGAGTGACGAGGTAGTAAGTGGTGCTATGCGCTTAAACGAAGAGAGAGTTTTTTAGTTTTAAGGTGTAAATAAGAATTGTGTGTGTGTGATGAACTTTTAAACACTCCGAATTAGTGTAATAATAATCATGTGCCGATCACAAAAGTTATTTTAGTTCGTCCTTTAATAAATTTTAATTTATTTACGAAATTTTAGCACAGGTTTTCACTTTTATTTAATTATTATTACATTAGTTTGACAGTCCAAAGCCTGCTATGTGTGATGGGAAGCTTATCACCTTTTCTGTTCGCTGATGTAATAGTTCGATAGCGGCAACACTGGCTGTCAACTCGGCTTACATCGGCTCCGTAATATTTTAAAGCTAAAAATCTAATTAAGTGCATAAATTAAGAGCAAACAGTTGCTGTGGTTAGAATAAACAGTGACTTTAAACATTTATTGCAGTTATAGTCCAAAACTAACAGTGACTAGTAAAAAGTGTGAAAAAGTGTGGCTACGGTCAATTTTTACTGGATGCTACTCTTAGTCATTTTCTATAAACTTAACTATTTTATCGTGTAGCAATAGTGATAGATGCAATTCCCACTTAGCTTCTGTACTTTGAATTGAAACCTTAATAAAGTGTTAGTACTCAATCAATAACCTCAAATGATAACGGACAATCATTTTAATTAGTTAGGTACCTACCTACGCCATATTTAATAAATCGTCCCGTCCGGTGATCTCCAATTAGTGCAGGAACAGAAGAGGGCACCTCGTGGAACCTAAACGCAATTTTATTTAAACCACAATTGAATTCTTGTTGGTCACAGCTTTAGTTAAGTACACAAAGTGTTTTCTTGTCGGAGCGGATCAGCGGAGAGATAAAAATGTTTCAGTCTCCAAATAAGCAACACAACTCGACTCCAGATCTACGACTTGTTGAAATGGAAACTCCGAATATCACGCAAAGAAAACGCAAACAGCCGGAAAGTGAAATGTCAGAACTCCTATCGTGCTTCACAATTAAACTGAATAGTGCTATGGCTGACCTAAGTACCTTAGTGAACGACAAACTTTCTGAGATAAGTAGAAACATTAACACAATTACATTGGACATAAATACGCTTAAAAATACCACAATGGAAATTAAGGAGGAGCTAAACTCTGTCCGTGTTGAGCATATAAATACACAAAATCGTGTCTCAAAGTTGGAGGAGAAATATGACAAATTAGAAATGTCCATTGGTGAAATAGATGCAGCCATGCAACATGGCAGTAATGTAAATAGTGACCTTGAAAAGCAAGTGCAAAACCTGGAAAATCACACAAAGAAGTTCGATCTTGGTACTTTGAATGTGTTGAATAGCAAAATTGAGCTCTTGGAGCGGCAGGCAAGGCAGTGCAATGTTGAGCTGTGCAATGTCCCTGAAAAAAAGGGTGAAAATCTATTGGTATTGATAGAGAAAATTGGAACACATATTAGCTATGCGGTTACTAACAGGGATATAGTATCTGTTCACCGTGTACCACACGCTCAAAAAGAAATAACTCGCCCCAAGAATATTGTTATCAAATTTTCATCTAAAATTGTCCGTGATAATATTATCAGTGCATTCCGCTTGAAAAAAAATGTTACTACAGACAACATAGGCCTGACTGGTTTCTCACACAGAATTTACATGAATGAGCACCTGACTTTGGAAACAAAGAAACTGTTTCGAGAATGTCGTCAAGCAGCTCATAAAAATAATTTTAAGTATGTGTGGGTTAAGAACTCAACTATTCTTGTCCGCGAAAATGACAATGCCCCAGCCCTTGCTATACGTGGCTCGCATGATATGGTTAAGATCAAACAAAGTAGTTGCGCCTCTGGTGAAATGGTGCATTGAGTTTTATATTTGTTCCTCATACAAATATGAACATGATGATGTCTGCCCACTGTATGCACATACTAACATGTTAAAATGTTGTTACTGTTTGGTAGGTTGTTATGCTGCTTCTAAGCCCTTTTGTGAGCTGACCACAAGCATTTTATGTAATAATTCCATCATGTTTTACTGTTGGTATGTAATATCCTTACATGAGGCTTTTTGGCAGTGTGGCTTTATTTTCGAACAGTATGTCACTACACATTGCATGTGTGTTAGTAAAGAAGTGAGTATTAAACCCATTTTTAAATCTAAATTTAACATAGGTTTTAAAAGTAAGGTGACTATTACACTATTTTGTTTTTGCCTATTAATCCAAGTTTGTTATTGCATTTGTGTAGGTAAAAGAGTGAGTAGGAAATCTATTTCTAAAATTAAATCTAACATTAGTTTTTGTTCTAATGAGACTGTTACATTGTTTTGTTATTGTCTGTTATCCCTAGTTTGTTACTATGTGTGTTTAAGTAAAGAAGAGAGCATTAAACCCGTTTCTAAATTGAAACTTAACATAAGGGTTATGTGTGGTGTGGCTATTATATTAGTTTATTATCATATATTATTCCCAGTTGGTATGTGTGTCGGTAGGAAAGTGTGTGTTAAACTTATTTTCATTAAACTTAAACTTAATTTATATCTTTTATGTGATGAGACTATTAAATTATTTTCTTATTATCCATTGTTCCAAGTTTGTACTAGTTGTAGGATTGGTTACAGCTGCTATTATTCTATACTTATACTTTATAAAGGTGCTAGTAAAGTTGTGCATCTCAAACCAATTTTTGTAACAAAACCACTTTGTTGTAACCCAACCATCATCATAATATTATGTTGTTATCTACCATCCCAAGTTAATACTATCCGTGGGTCTGGCTGTGAATATGATTGCCCTATGCTTATACAATATGAATGCGTATGTGAAGTAGTGGATTTTAAACGCACTTGTAAATCTAACATAAGTCTCTTTGGTAATATGGCCATCATATTATCTTGTAACTGTCCAGTTTCACAAGTTGATGCTCTTTATGGTCGTGGTTTTAACTGCAATTTTTCTGTACTAGTGCATTGTTATTGTAAGGGTGAAGCAATTTTGTGCTTATCACTTGTTTATATAGTGTACTCTATACTGATTCACTTAACTTATCAAGTCTTAGTTGGTATTGCTGCTATTCTACCTGTATGTATTAGCCTGATTGAGACTAAATTGCTTAAAAACTACGAACCAACCAGTCTATGCGAATTCGAGATTGTTAATTACAATGACGAGGATTGTATCCTTCTAAATTATTTGTGCTTGAGTTTGTTATTATCTCATACGTGTCCTTTAAATTTCTCAGTCTGCTTATACTTAACAATTTTATATTCACCAAACCAGGTTCAATATTATTGCATCTACTCCTCTTTTGTAAAGCTAGTAACACAAATTTATTATTTTGTAACCTTTAATGAACAGTAACAATTTATCAGTATTTTATCAAAACTGTAGGGGAATTCGCACCAAATTAAACACTCTATATATGAACATACTTGCCAATACATATGATATACTTGTTCTTACTGAGACCTGGTTGACACCTGAGATTTTGGATAGAGAATTTATCGATTCTCGTTACATAGTTTTTAGATGTGATCGAAACCGTAATTTAGCTAATAAAAAAGATGGAGGTGGCGTTCTTATAGCAGTCTTGAGCCAGTTACACCCTAGTCAGTGTACTGCGTCCGATCATCCTTGTAACATTATAGAACAGATAGCGGTACTTATCCCATCTTCAAAATTGAGTAATGAGGCCATAATTGGCACAGCCTACATTCCTCCTAACACAGCCAACGACACATACATCTCGTACTTGGATACTCTGCAAAATGTAATCGATAGTCACAGTGATGCTCATGTATGTATACTGGGTGACTTCAACTTACCTAACTTAACTTGGGTTTCCAACTACAATATGAATGCGGGTACGGGCTTTACATGTTCGGGAACATCTGATATATCCTTGTTGATGGGGAACTTTTTATCTCAGAATAACGCATCTCAATATAATAGTGTAGGTAACATAAATAATAGAATTTTAGACTTAGTCATCTCCAATATTGAATGTGAATTTCATACAACTAATGATTCCTTACTCCCAGTCGACCCGCATCATCCCCCTTTTTTCATTTTATTACCAAATACAAACAACAATGCTCCCCGAATGTCCCACTCCAAAATATCCAAACCTAATTATCACAGAGCTGATTATGACAATATAAATAAAGAGATTTCCAACACATTATGGGAAGAAAATTTAAGTGGTCTCCCAGGCATTGAGGCGGTCAACCGAATGTACGAAATCATCTTTGATATTATAAAAAGGAACACTCCAATGATAACCATTAGATCCGATCGTTTTCCTAAATGGTTTACTCCGTCACTTATACGTATTTTCAAAGACAAAAATAAAGCTTGGTCCAAATGGAAGACTTACAGGAACATTAGTGATTATGAACAGTTTTCTGTGTTCAGAAAAAGATTTAAGTCTGAAAGTAGTAAATGTTATAAGCGGTATATGATGTTAGTTGAAGGAAGTATCAGATCTAATATCAAACACTTTTGGACTTACATACACAATTTAAAACGTAATTCAGGACTACCGGCTTCAATGACTTACAGAACCCTAAACTCCAGTGACCCTAGTGAAATCAGTAACATGTTTTCTCAATTTTTTAAATCAGTTTATGAAACCTCTACACTAAAGCCTGATGTTTGGGTACCGCCGGATACATATGCAAATAATGACTTGTTATTAAATAGCCTACATTTTGAAAAATCCACAATTAAAAAAGAAATAAAATCTCTCGATTCATCAAAAGGGCCTGGTCCGGATGGAATTCCTCCTCTATTTTTTATTAAGACTGCTGATACTATTATTGTACCCCTATATATCACATTTAATAAATGTATCTGCGAAGGCGTGTTTCCTGAAACTTGGAAGACTGCTAATGTTACTCCCATTCATAAGTCCGGCTCTAAGCACGATGTTGAACAATATAGACCCGTATCCATTCTGTGTACACTGGCTAAAGTATTTGAACGTCTGGTCCATAATGCTATTTACCCACATCTTCATTCTGTCGTTATTCCTCAGCAACATGGATTTATTAAGCGTAGGTCAACTACTACAAATTTATTAAATTTCGCGACATTTTTATTTGAAAACATGGACAAGGTAGAGCAAGTTGATGCCGTTTATACGGACTTTCAAAAAGCGTTTGATAAGGTTGATCATGAGTTACTTTTGGTTAAATTAGCGTTTAATGGCATCCGCGGGAATCTTCTTCGCTGGTTCATTTCATATATCACAAATAGAAGTCAAAAAGTCGTTGTAAGGGGATTTAAGTCTGATATAGTCAAAGTCACATCTGGTGTTCCACAAGGCTCTATCTTGGGGCCACTTCTTTTTGTACTGTTCATTAATGACATACAAGACTGCTTCCAGCACTGTAATTTTGCGTTGTATGCCGATGACTTGAAAATTTACCGAAGTATTAAATCCGATTCAGACTGTCGTCTTCTTCAAAGCGATTTAGATCGTCTATCTGAATATTGTACTCTCAACAAATTGCACTTAAATCTAAATAAATGCCTTAAAATTGTATTCACGAAGAAAAAGTCAAAAATAAATAATACTTATTTATTGAATAACTTGGTGCTCAGTGAAGTAAATGAACTTAAGGACCTTGGAGTCACACTTGACACCAAACTACACCTAAACACTCATATTGAAAAAATTATTAATAAAGCATTTAAACTTTATGGGTTTGTTATGAGATCTACTAAAAAATTTAGTCAACCAAGAACTTTCATAACGCTTTATAAATCATTAATACGTCCCCAACTTGAGTATGCAGTGGCAATTTGGGACCCATACTATGATAAATATATACAAGAAATAGAAAAAGTCCAACGTAAATTTTTGCGTGCTGTTCATTTCAGATGCCACCGTAGGAAAGCTACATACTCTGAACTTCTCAAATTTTATAACATGTCCACCCTCAAATCAAGAAGGCTTTTACTTCAAGCAAATGTGCTTCACGGTTTGGTTAACAACGCTTTCGACTGTATAGAGCTAAATGACAGACTCAAGTACAGTGTCCCACGATCAACTTACATACGTGTTAACAGAACCCGGCATGTCTTTGCTACGGCTAGATGCAGAACAAATGCGGGTAAGCGATCTCCGATGCATCGACTGGTTGAAAATTATAATGAACACTTTGTTGACCTAGATATATTTCACTTGTCTGCACCTAGATTTAAGAAGCACATCATTGAAATGTCTAATAACACTTAATAATCTTTTTGCTCATTTTTTTTTTTTTTTGTAATTCGGTTTTTTTTTTCTTTAACTCGGCCGATTCAGCTGATAGACAGTTATTGTATCTTATTACTCCGCGAATAACGTAGTTGGTTATACATTTATACGAATCAGTGTTATTTTGCCGCAATACTATGTAATGTGTAACTGTTTGTTATTCCTAATAATAAATAAATAAAACTGGAATGCTATTTAACACCATGTAAGTACCTACCGACACCTATTAATTACGCAGCTTTTTAGGTATTAACGTTGCCTTTATTGCGAGACATTAGTTTAACTTAATTTAGTGTAAATAAATAGGTAAGACTGATACTTATTATCACAATGCTTTAGGCTGTTTAGTTGTCGAGGACATGAATGGTCATCTGGTCATTTGGTTTGGAGTTAGCGGCAAGTGCTTAGCGTACGGACGCGACATTAGAAAACTACCCATTGATCTTTCATTTGTAAGGAAAGATAATTGTAACTTCTCATAATGTGTGGTGTGATCGATTTTTACTAGGATTGAATTGAAATTACGTTCATACATCATAACACTTATCATAATTACAGTTAAAATGTGGTCATAACATAACTTGATGCTATCGATAGTCGTTGGACTTAACTGCACCTTATACCTACGCACATTTCAAAATATTGCAGACTAACGTAGGTACTTATCGCCCAGCTGACAACGCGCACGGGTCAACAGTCGGCCGGCCAACCGTTCATTGCCCGCGCGTTGTAAATAATCGTTATTTTTAATAGTTTTTAAATTTATTTTTCTTATGCTATTGGTTTAAAATTAATTAGATACTCAAAGACCTTCTAATTAAAATTTACAAAATGAATTATTTAATAAAAAAATAAAAAAACACGAATTTATTTTTTGTCATTTTTGTCATGTTTAAATCACTTGACCTGACCAGCCCTAGAAGTTTTTTGCGGTTTCTAGCAGTCACCTTATATATATATACAATCTTACATATTAAAAAAATATAGGCTGTTCAGACCAATTAGCATACGTGACTACTTTTTTGTGTTTATGTGGATTGGATACATGTGCGTGTGTGTGTTCGTACTCGTGGCAATTTTCTGACACAAAAATTGGCGCAACTGTCAACATCAAATTTAGATATCGATCATAGACTATGCGATATTTTGCGATCATATAAAATAATATTTCGAAATAATTAAACTTGTTCATACTAAAGTAGTCTGTAAGTCTATGAAAACACGGTACAAAGTCAAGTGTTTTTTTGTAGGTGCGGTCTCATGCGACCGCTTGGGGGCTTAGGGGTTAATTTATTTATTTACATATTCATATCACGATCATCTCTTCGAGTCTCTTAAACGTCTGGCTGTATTCCAAACCGGTGGTATTCTAAACTTAATTTAATAAAATCTTCATGTTTATTTCAGCATTTTTTATATTAAGCCATATGAATACGCGCCACCGATAAGTGGTAGGTAGTAGAGTTCAGACGCAACGACAATTGGTGCAGCGTAAGAGACGTAGAATCAGTCACCCCCACCCTGCCGACCCACAAAGTGTCTCTTCACACCTCGTTCGAAGGACCCTATGTGATACGTAGGAGGGAATACGTGTGCTGGTAGATTATTCTATCTTTTAGCGGTGCGACAAAGAAATAAGTTACTACATAATTATATTAGTATTAAGATCTACTCATCGCTATTTGGCACGGCAAATTTCATGACCTTTTTGTACATTTCACTCAATCGCTTCTTTGCAGTCCACTGGTCCATATATCGGCGATTCGCACCCACAATCGAGATATTGGTGACTCTCGTCGGCATTTCATCGAGAAGTTTTAATGATTTCAAAGCGGCTGTTTGCATCATGAACAATAATCCTGATGGGTTTTTGTAGCATCTCGCTAGAGGCTCTACTGTTACGTCTGAAACAATAGTGTCCGCTAAAAGGATACTCTTCCTGACGATACGCTCAAATGATAATAAAGAAGAAAGGAAATAATCTTGATATTGGCTGACATTGGCTTTGGGGTATGTTATTAAAGAAGAAAAGAAATAACATTGAATTTATCTTTGTTGTAAACCAATTACAGTTTGGAAAATACCATGAACATTTTTTCTCGACCAGGTCCAGAACCTGTACTTTAACGCAGTTAGACGCATTACCAAGTACTTCCAAAATAACAATGGCTGATAAGATTGGAATACGTTATCTGATGGGAGTAGGGGTCTGATTCTATAACGTTCGATCGTACGCGCTCGACTCTACGCTAACGACACACATGTCCCCTCTTTTGATCAGCACGAGTTTACGATAGCAACACGCTGGCCTTGATCAATTTATTCAATAGACTCGCAAGCATCAATGATGACGTGAAGATACTCACTAACGCCAGCAGCACAGGACAACAAGTCAATATGACAGTGGTTGATCATCGGACGGTACTTGAAGGTGGCAGGCCTGGTCCAGATCTTGGCGCAGGCTGGCTCGTAAGTGTCCACGCAGTAAGTCGGGCAGGTGTGGTTGCAGGCCTGGTGAGCGCCGACGATGGTGTAGTCAGACAGTCGACGTTTGGGTTCGAATATGTCTCTCTTGATGTCGCAGTGTGCGTCCGGCACTTGGTATATATCTTGAAAAGTTAAATATTGTAATGGATTTTTGGTAGTACATACGCCAGGGGCTTTAATAACAAATCTTAGGGCGGTATTACTTTAATCTTACTATGCAAATTCCCATACGAATGTTGCATAGTAAGATAAGTTAGATGTTTTATAATTATTCTAATAGAAGTCTTTTTAATCTCCGTCATCGTTTTAGATAAAGTAACTGAAAAAGCCAAGATCCACTTTGAGTCGCTAAACTGGCGGAGTCTAAAGTATCGGAAAAAGCAAAAATCGCAGAAATCGAAGAGATCGAATAAATAAATTAAACATTTCCCCACACCATTAATTACAGGCGCTAAAGCAAAAAGCATTTAGATTTCCCGTTTGACAAATCGTTTTCGTTTCTAAGATTGATGAAATACTAAACAGATGGAAAGATAAGAGTACACTTCGTCATGCCTCCAAATAGCAGTATTTGAATTAATAATATACGAAGACATGGTTTTACTGATTTGTTGTGTGTGTGTTATTGAAATTAAATATAACGATTTCACAATGGGATAAAATAATGTTTGCTTTATATAGGGTCTAACAATATCAATAAGCGAACGTTTAAGGGGAGCATCTATACTAGTGTTGCAACGGAACTGGCATAACGGAAGCAGAAACGGAAACAGATGTCAAAAGTAAATCTTAACAGAAGCGGAAGCGGAAGCGGAAACGGAAACGGAAGCGTTAACACTATGAAAAAAAATCACAATTTTGCATTTTAATTTTTTTTATTAAATTTGTACTTTAATACTTAGTTTAATATTCAAAATTAAAAAGCGGCAAGTTATATTTTATGAACAGTAACTTGGCCGCTTTTTCGCCTTTAAGCCTATTTCTATGTTCGTCATAAATTAAACCAGCTCCGCTGAATAATTGTTCGCTGGCTACACTGCTGGGTGGAGCCGTTCTGAGTTCTGTTATAAAGTTTGCGGAACCAGAAGCAGAAACGGAAGTGAAAAATCATGCGGAACTTCCGCAGTTGCGGAAACGGAAACAGAGTTCTGTTGCAACACTAATCTATACATCACACTGAGCATGCTCACCAAATTTGGTCCAAAACTACAGGCTCGATACCGAGATAATCAACAAAACATTATCATAATTCACCAAAAAATACACCCTTTCCAAACCGTACGGGTTTGAAAAGGGTGTATTTTTTGGTTGCTGTACTACACGCACACAAAGATAGCACAAGATAGAATTAAATGCACCTAAACTCGGAGCACACTGAGCTATCTTTTTATTGACGCTTGCGTGCATGTTAGTAAAGATACAGCATGTTTCATGATGTACATTACTTTAATTGATTGAGTTTGTTATAAAACATAACTTTATTTGTTAAAAACATAACAAAGTTCCGGAGGCCCCTTCCCCCTCACAATTCCTATTCCTTCCTTAGCCCTATTCCTTTCTTAAAGGTCGGTAACGCATCTGCGACTCCTCTGGTTTTGCGGGTGTCCATGGGCGGCGGTGATTGCTCTCCATCAGGTGACCCGCCTGCTCGTTTACCTCCTTCTTACATTAAAAAAAAAACTTTGAAAAATCGCTATAAAACTGGAGCTAATTTTTTGTCATTGTATTCAGAATGATGTATAGATACCGCCCTTAAACGTTCGCTTATTGATTTTGTTAGACCCTGTATAAGTAAAGTAACAGCCTGTACGGTCTCAACGTATAGGCCTCTATCGTTGAAATCAAGTGATCGTAACATTTGATGGGTGTTGGCTTCATCACCACGCTTGCCAATTTCGGGCTGGTGATCACAAACCCGGGCTATGTGATGAAAGATTTGGAACATCCTTTGACCGTCCTGGGAATTGAATTCACGACCTCCGCATTTTGGCCAAGCGCTTGACCACTCGGCCACTGAGGCAATTACCTTGATTTTCAAATTGAATAGATGAGTAAAGAATCTCCTAGTTTTTAACAATTTAAAAATACTGTTAAAAAAAAGAAAGCTTGCTTACCGATTCGATAAAGATATTGTTAAAAATAAATGTAGGTACCTACCCATTTTCGATTTCAGTCTACATCGAATCCGGTTTAGATGGCAGATGTTGTGATATGTTCTAATAATTCTTATGTTATTCCTCACAGCTACACCGCAGACGAGATCAACAATATTAGAGCATTCTATTTCAGAACACTCATCTCCTTTTAAAATTGAAAAACCTTTAAAAAGAAAAGGTTTAGCCACATTTAGCCTGTGCCAAGTAAGAAAGATAATAGGAAATTTTATCTTAGTCTAATAGTAAATGATAACGAGTGATAGGTAATATTAATGTAAATGTAATAAAACATAAATGACTAGCGGCCGCTTTCGGTTTCACCCGCGTGGTTCCCGTTCCCGTGGGAATATCGGGATACAAAGTATCCTATGTGTTAATCCAGGTTAAAACTATCAGTATGCCGAATTTCATCAAAATCCATTTAGTAGTTTTTACGTGAAAGAGTAACAAACATCCATCCATTCTTACAAACTTTCGCTTTTATAATATTAGTAGGATATCCCTTGAGTATCGGTGAGACTTTACTTTTAGCAAAGTCACGTCGTACTGTTTCGTTACATTTTGCAGATTCATGAACACTTAACAGTTTATAATTAATCAATATTTCAAGTTAACATTATGCAAAACACACATTTTTAAAAATAAAACAAAACTGCAAACAGAACTCTTTACTTTTCCGCCAAGAAGTCCTTCTAATACTTTAGTAGTCATATATTTGGAGGTAATTAAATATTTACGTTAAATAGGTACTACTACTGTTACTGGCCTGACCAACATTAAATGATAGAAAGAAAAAAAAACGAATCTTACTATGAATTAAAAGAACGCAATACATATTTAGCCTTTGCCTAGCACTGAGACAAGCCGGACTGAATAATAATGATATAAAACCCATGAACATATTATTATTATGTATTAAGTCCATGATAAAACATCTTTTCAGTTACGCTCTAAATTAAAAATCCCCCTGTTAGCATAGAGTAAATAAAGTCGTACAGTCACGGAGCGACATTGCAATCTGCTTAATTGAATACATACATTAGGAAGATTGCTTAACCTGACCAAATAAGATTATGCGATTTGCTTGGCTTATTATTACTTGTAACATTAAAATTAACAACACATTAAAATTAATACTTACAGTGAAGTGTCAACACTATAATTGTAGCAATAAACATGTCATCGTCTATTTTTTGCTGATTAATTGAAATACGTTACTTTATTGCATGCTAAAATAGAACTATATCCATTCTTATTTTCTTATTTACTACAGCTTATTTTTATGATTCTGCCTCAGAAACATGACATCGTAATAACTTTTTAATGTCGAATGAAGAAAATTTATTGGATTCTTTTAATTAAATCTGCCTTGAAGGTTGAGTTACACTGGGCGTTGTTTGAAATAGAAAACGATGTAGGTAGTTTTAGCTAAAAGTTAGTTTTGCAGCAAACTTTAATAACACGGTTTAAATTACAAATTAGTTTTGTCGTTATATTTTAAAAACACTAACTTACGCACCGAAACTATATCTAAATTTTATTTTACTTTTTGTAGATATGGGGACTGATGTAAAATTTTGAATAAATATTTTTATTATGCTGTTGTTGTCTTTTATAAAATCTATATTATTAATAAAAATCAATGGCCACAAATGTTTGTACGCGCATCAATTCAGAATGCTGCACCTATTTTGATTATTCTTTTGGTTGTGTTAGTAATTGTCAAGACCAAAAGATTTTTTTTGGAAATATATTTATATAAATTTCGTCGCGCGCGGGATACCGGGATCGGGCGGGAGTTCACGCGGATCAATTCGCGGGGTCGCGGGCGGGCCGCTAGTAATTAAATAAATAAAGCACATGTGCTATTGGTAAATAGTTGTGAATAATTCTGTAGACTCCATTGAGTTTCTGTATATTTCATTGTCTTTTAAAAAAGTTTGAAAAGTTTCAAGGTTAAGCCCATAAGACTGATGCAAGGCATTGCGTGCCTGCGAAAGCAAGGAAGAATTCGAGAGTTTTCGATTTGGGTAGTTATCCAGGACTCTTGCTTAGATTTTACGATAACAATCCGAAAGAGAGTACGATGGCACAGCGGCTAAAGCGATGATGGGTCGGTCGTATAAAATCGACGCAAAAAAGTATACGTTGATGCTTATATATATAAAATATCGATAACGAAGACACATCTTTTACTTACCGTACCAAATAAAAAAACATCTTGAGCTCTCCGTACTCGGGAAGCCACGTAAAGCCGTCGTTGTCAAAGTTGTTTTCGTAAGATGGCAGTCGTTAAAACCCACCAACACGCAGTGCGTTCGCGTGGTAGGTTTTGGGCTATGGCCCAAATCTCCGAAATTGACCATGACCTGTATCCAGCAGTAGGACGTTATAGGCTGAATGCTGATTGATGTAACCGAACGAGCTGGACATTGCACTGCCAAGCTCAATAGGGTATTCCGAGCGCTTCTCTCTCGCTCTCTTGACGGTACGACGGTAAGGGACGGGTATAGCAGCGAAGCGGCGCGAATAGGCGCGTTTTATAGGTTTTTTGCCTATAAAGGAAAAAATAAGTGAAACAAAAAAATGTGTCTTTTGCGTTTACTAGATAATAAAAAGTTTCTTCTATTGGTAAAATTAAGTCATTTATTAATGTATTATCTGACTTACAGCTCTTTTAAATGTTGAACAGAGCTATCTTTGAATTTTTTTTCTCTCGAGTGAAGTATTACTAATCATGTTTCTGTCTTTAAGAGTCACTAGATAATATGTTCAACTATATATGAATTTTAGAACTGTGTGTTTTATATTGGTGGCGATACAATAATCAATCGAAATTGCAAAATTGGGAATATAGCGCCTTAAGAACTCAGCTGCCGTATGATGATACTGTCTGATTATATATTATATTATATTATATTATATTATATTATATTATATTATATTATTATTACTATATTATATTAGATGATGTCTGATTATATCAGACATAATAGAAATTCAATTGTTAGTAACCTCTAGTAGTCTTCGTGACAGGCAAGGTGCTATTTTGTTTGGTCATCATATCGGCTGTGTCGCGTAGCGGCTTTAAAAGAATACTACCACCCCCTCTCTTCCCTTGGGTGTCGTAAAAGGTGACTAACGGACTTAATACTGCACATACATCCAACTGCATAGAGCGGCGATGGGCTCACCACTTGCCACGACGAGCACATGTGCAGCCGCTATTTGGTGAAAAGTGGACTATGGCAGAGGTCTGCTTTTGCGGTCCTCATTGCCTAGTCTTTGACTAACCCTTCGGGGATATTAGCCGTGATTATAATTGTTATCTGAACTGTCTTACATACTTGATCGTAGGTACTATGTGAACTTAGTGTCTCAAGATTCAAACCTAGTTCTATAGCCTAGCATATTATAAAATTTGTATATAAATAACTAGCGGCCGCTCGCAGTTTCACCCGCGTGGTTCCCGTTCCCGTGGAAATATCGGAATAAAAAGTATTCTATGTGTTAATCCAGATTATAAACTATCTGTATGCCAAATTTCATCCAAATCCATTCAGTAGTTTTAACGTGAAAGAGTAACAAACATTCATCCATACTCACAAACTTTCGCGTTCATAATATTAGTAGGATTAGGAATTAAATAAGCTTCTAAACTGTGTGGTGGCTACTGACCTATCTCTTCCCTTGGGTGTCTTAAAAGGTGACTAACGGACTAAAGACTGCACATACATCCAACAGCGGCGATGGACTCGCCACCTGCACGCTTAGCACATGCACAGGTGGTATTTTGTGAGGCGTGGAGAGGACTGATTTTCCGGTCCTCATAACTGACGCTCTGACTAAGCCTAGTATGTGTATGTATGTAGGGTGCCCTTCGGTTCGTCTAAAATTTTTAGTTCAAAATTCATATGGCCGAACTATGTTGTAACGAACAATAATTGTCAAGCTTAACAGTTGTTTTCGCACTATCATAGTTTTGCCTAAAAATTGATAACCCTAATTTTAGAATCCCTAATATTAAATGCACTAAAATGTATCGGCATAACTTTCTTTCGGCATTACGAAGATTACGCTGTAGTATTGAAAGCCTTAATTTATTATCTTAATTAAGTAAATTCAAACTTTATTATTTTTTTTATTAGACAACAAAAATACTAGCTGCCCTTCTCCTGTAGGTCACGTGATAGGTTAGAAATTATCGGCTTGAATTTCGAGGTTATTTTTTTTATTAGACAACAACAATACGAGTAGACGAGTAGGCGTTATACTCTTGTGCGTTTTAACTTTGTGCGAATCACAATTTTGTAATTGTAAATAGTAGGGATTATGAATGGTTCCGCCTAATGTCGCATTTGGGAAGTTTAAATACGGCGATAAAGAGTTAGGCGAAGTAAAAATAGGCTTTGCGAAAAAAATTAAGGCTCATGGTTTATATGCCATTGACAATAAATTAGTATAGTATAAAAAATTCGACGACCCAATATAGACCCATGTATGTAAGCTTCTTAAACTTAAACTTGCATTGTTTTTTTAAAATCATCGGTTTGTTGTACTTTTTTTTAATGCATTATTAAGATGTGTCACCAGCCTATCTCTTAGCCTCGACGTAATAATTATAAAAAGTGTTAATCCTACTTTTTGGGATTTAATTAGGTATAATGTTTTCATCGTCATTTTATATGCCTTCATAATATGAAATTAACTGTTATTACTTTAGGGCTGTCCCTGTTTTGTTTACGGAACCAAACGGTTTACATTGTTTCATCTGAATAAATCTTTAAAAATATGAGAAATGTTTAGTGCATTATTGATTTTAAAACATTTAACGACTTTTACTTCGTTAATTCGTACGTATTCTGCGTATCTCCATATTCCATCTATATCTTTGACGAACTCCTTGGTCGAGTGGTTTGTACACCGGTTTTTATGGTGGATCCGGATCCCCAGTCGGGTCAATTTAGAAATTATTGTTTTCCTAAATTGTCTTGGGTCTGGTGTTTTCTATGTATAACAAGTATGTATTTATGTATGTTTATCCGTTGTCTAGTAATTATTTAACGAGTTTCATAACGAAGCTTCTCTTGGGCTAGATAATTGGTGTGAGTGTAGGAAAGTTTATTTATTTTATTTATCTTTTTTTCGCAGGAAACGAAATAGAAAATTTTTAATTGCATTGAAAACTTTCAATTGTTCGGTTACCTCTTATTTTAAATTTAATTTTTATAACAGATATAACATAGCATCTAGTGTAAACATGATAACATATTGTTATATTGAAATTAATAATAAAGAAATAAAAAAAAGTGCCTAACATAACAGTACCAGTTTTGGACAGGTATCCAATTACAGACAAAAAAATAATTAATTAAAAAAATAACTGCAACAATTGGGAAATGCATCCTAGCAACACCACACATCCTAGGTACCACAATCCTAGGTACCACAACTGCTCTACTGATTCTATACAGCATGCACAAGATCAAGGCATGTGCACTTTGCTGGTCTTATTGGATTTTTCTAGGGCTTTCGAATCTTTAAATATAAGATAAGACTTTAAACTATCGCGTTGCATTGCATTAAAACTATTTTAACGGGACCTAACACGATTAATTTTTGTAAGTAAGTACATATCTACTTACTGCTTGACGTTTCGGCCGCGATGCTGCGGCCGTGGTCACAAGCGAACTGGCGGTGCGCGGCGTCGTCGGCTCGGGCGGATATTTGTTTCTTTATCCACCCTCGCATGTTTACTTAAATTACCACAGTGCAATAAATCGTTAGCAACACGACTCTGGCACACTACACTAACAGTATCGGAGTTTCTTTTTATAGACAGATGTTGCGGTTTGCATTTGCCAATCACTGGATTCCACGCTGATGATAATTTAAACCCGTCCTCCCGATTGAAATTTTTATATTTCTTGATCTCAATCGCTTCACGTACTATCCTGCTATGATAATAACGATCGGTGGAGAGGATTTTAGGATCATGTAACTCCATCCAGTGATTATCTCCCGCTTCTAGCAGATGTTCAGCTACCGCCGATTTGTCTATTTGTCGATTTTTGACAGCTGCGATGTGTTCCTTGACACGTTCTGCGATAGTCCGCTTAGTCTGTCCAATATACGAACGACAATCGAGTTTATAAACTCCCGGTATTTGGAAAGGTATGAATGACGTCTTTTGGCGACCGCACTTTGTTCGATATTTGGCATAACGGAGTATACAGGGCGTCCCACGGATATGCCACATGGAGGAGAAGTACCTTGAATATTGTAGATGGAACATTTTACTGAAAGAAGACATTATTTTAATTTAAAAAACAATTTAAACTGCATTCATAGATATTTAAATAATTACATGGTTGAACCTGGAATCGAACCCGTTACATGAGAAAAGTAATCAAGTATGATAAAACTACAGGGTTTTATCATACCAATCGAAAGGTTTCATCATAAGGATTATTTTTTGCTAAGTAACATAGTGTCACAAATAAAAGAAAGACCATGAATTTTGACGTTTGTTGTGTAATTTTGTTCAAAAAATGTAATGCTGACATTGCCGTAAGGACATACAACTGACATTATCATAAGTAGGTACCTATTACTATTAAATGCGCCAACTTGAGAAGTAACCAGTATGAAAGTGTCCACGAGCTACAAGCAGAACTTAGACGTATTAAGATCAAAAAATCGACAGGGAGCGAAATAATCAAAAGGGTGCGACTTTGTATTCAACAGGAAGAGACTCATTTTGAGCATTTGATAAATTGATTAATTTGTATTAAAAATGTTAAAATTCATGGTCTTCCTTTTATTTGTGGCACTATGTTATTTAGCAAAAAAAATCTTTATGATGAAGCCTTACGATCGGTATGATAAAGCTACAGGTACTGATTATTTTTCTTATGTAATGGGTTCGATTCCCGGTTCAACCATGTAATTATTTAAATATCTATGAATGCAGTTTAAATGTTTTTTAAATTAAAATAATGTCTTCTTTCAGTAAAATGTTCCATCTAAAATATTCAAGGTACTTTCCCTCTATGTGGCATATCCGTGGGACGCTCTGTATATAGTCTTAATGGAGAAGTTTCTTAGTACTTTTCCAATTTTGTCCGTTACGCCTTTTATGTAAGGTAAAAACTCTGCCTGGCGACTCACTTCTGGACGATTTTTCTTTCCATTCTGCTTTTTCCTCTTCTGTGACATCCTGCATCCGTTACGTTTTAGTACCTCCTGAACATGAGCAAGCTCAGACTGAAGATGTTCAGGGTCACAGAGGTTCTGAGCTCTGTTGGTTAGTGAGGTCATCACAGACTGAAGATGCCGAGGATGATGATGAGAAGAGGCGTGTAGGTACCTGTCCGTGTAAGTGGGTTTGCGATACACAGAGTGTGATAAAGAACCATCATCTCTTACCTTTAACTGCACATCAAGGTAAGCCAAAGATCTGACCCTCACTATTTCATAAGACGGGTAACCTATCATATCGGATCGACGACGACAGCAACTCAAAGCAGTCACGTAACATTACGTCTGTTGTTAAAAAAAGTTTAAAGTGGTTAAAAGTTGTTTTGCGGTGTGCACGTTGCGTTACTTCGATTCTGAAACTTATTTACCATACGGAACAGTGTGAACAGTGGCAAAAACTTAATCCATTTCAATTAAATCAGACGATAAACTGAAATAGTGCCGGTATAACAGTGATTTTTAAAAATTTATGGACGGTGTGCTTGAATTAAAACTTCGGTATTACCACAGAATTAGGTATTACTGCGAAATTTATCGTAGTATTCACCATACGCACTGTAACTTTCGTCGGCAAATTTATAAGGCGTTTGGTGCGTTGGTGTGACCGTTCAGCGGATAGTCTACGATTCCGGGTTCGAACCTGGCCAGTGGGCGAAAGGACTTTTTTGGCAATAATATATGAACAATCTCAATTTGTTAACTTTTTGCGTTAATTTTTATTTTTTTTTGGATTTTTTCATTTTTTTTACTTTGTGTTTTTGTTTTTAAAGAATAAAAATAGACATGGTACTATCCTGTTCAGCATGTCTTAGTAAAATAAAGGACAAGTGTGATCTGAGATGTTTGCGTTGCTCAGAACATTATCACTACCAATGTGTCGGTTACTCAATTGAGGCGTACCAGGATCTCAACGTTGAGCTGAGGAAAGAATGGGTGTGCCCCTCCTGCAATAGCAAGCAGCGAAAAGCGGGTAACAATGCTAAAACTCCTGTACGCTTAAGTATGCAACCCAATCGCCCTGACTACGAAAATGTCACACTTCGAGCGAAACCAAAAAGCTCAATTACTGGCACTGGCACTACGCCTGGAACTACCCTTCCAGAGGAGACCATGCGTGCATTAATAAGACAGGAGGTTACCAGCGTACTGGATTCTATTCTACGGAAGCATATTAATGAGCCCCTGAAGGAAATTAGAAATGAAATAAAAACATTTTAGGAATCCTTGTCGTTTATCAACGAGAAATTTGAAGAGCTTAAATCAGAGTGTACTCTCAAGTTTAACGCTATACAAGAGCTTACGAAAGAGAACATCACACTCCGAGACACGGTTCATAGCCTCTCAACGCGTCTCAACCAAATGGACCAACTGACGAGGGCAAGCAACCTGGAAATTCAATGTGTGCCGGAATCTAAGTATGAAAATGTGGTTAAACTTGTAGAACAACTTGCACGTACTGTAAAGTGTCCCATTAAAGAAAACGATATACACTACTGCTGCCATATCGCAAAAATGTCACCTAACAGCGCACGCCCTCGCTCTATTCTCGTTAAGCTAAGTAGCCCCCGCTTACGTGATACCTTACTTGCATCCGTCATAAAATATAACAAAAGCAATGTAAAAAATAAACTCCATTCAGGTGATCTGGGTATCGGTGGCAATACATCCACGCCGGTGTACGTTACCGAAAATCTATCTCTTGAAAACAAAGAGCTACATGCTGCTGCAAGGAAGCGAGCCAAACAGCTTGATTACAAATATGTGTGGATCCGTGGCGGAAAGATCTTCATGCGTAAAGACGACTCTGCAGCCTACACTTTTGTAAAGAATTTGAATACTTTATCTAGATTAAGCTAATTAATTATTATTGTAATACTTTTAAGTTAACTTTGTCTGTGTATGCTCTGGAACTGAACTCTGTAAAATATACGAAATTAAATATATATTATCAGAATGTTAGGGGTCTCCGTACTAAGTGTAGTGAGCTTTTTAAAAATGTTTTATGCTGCGATTACGATATAATAATCTTTTGTGAAACCTGGCTTAACAGCACAATATTTGACTGTGAGCTTTTTTGTGATCGTTATTCTGTTTATAGAAGAGACCGAGAAACAAGTAATTTTCACTCGCGGAAATCGGGCGGTGGCGTTCTCATTGCTGTCTCGACACGCTTTACTTCACGTAGACTATTGGAGTTGGAAAGCGGGTGTGAGGATATTTGGGTTGAGATAGGAGATGGAAATAGTCATAATCCTGATAAATTTTACCTGTGCGCAGTTTATTTACCACCGCCTCTTCAAAAGCATGTTCTTGATCACTTTATTAGTAACACAAACAAAGCCCTCGAAACTCAAAGGAACTCTCTCATTGTTGGAGACTTTAATCTTGGCGGTGTATCGTGGCGGAGCTCACTCGACGGTAATGGTCTCAGTCCGATGTTGCGGTCAAATGGCATACTGGCCAATACGTTGATGGATTTCATTGCCCTAAATAACCTGAGCCAACACAATGGAGTAACCAATAATCAAGGAAAAGTTTTAGATCTAGTGTTATCAAACACAACGATTGATTATTTAGTGCCTAGTAGATATATCTTGAGTTTAGTCGACCAGTATCATCCACCTATAGAATTCTCAGCATCCATCCGTACTAGACTAGAGCTGTTGCCATCCATACCAAGCAACAAGTTTAATTTTTATAAAGCTGACTATGAAAGTATTGTAGCCTATCTAAAATCTGTACCTTGGGAGGATGAGCTGCGGCTCTGTTCTGATGTGGATGAGATGGTGACTATGTTTTATGTTAGAATTCGAGAGTCCATTATAAAGTATGTCCCCAAAAGCAAGCCTAGGTCAAATAAATTTCCTGCATGGTATTCAAAAAATCTTATCAAACTTCTACGTGACAAGCTTAGACTGCGGAAAAAATATTTGAAGTATAACAACCCAATGGACGAAATCTCTTACAAAATAATTAAAAAACGTTGTGTGGAACTGACTAAGCGGGAGTATAATAAATATATTTATAGCATGGAGGATTCCTTACGCAAATGCCCTAAACTATTTTGGACCTTTTTAAAAGCAAAGAGGCGCAACAGTAGCACATATCCTTCTACAATGAGCTTCGGCAATGTCAATGCCTATTCCGGTGAAGATATAAGTAATCTTTTCGCCACCAGCTTTGCATCCGTATACGGAACAGCCCACAATCACCAGAACGTCACAGGTAGCTTTATTGGATCTGCAAACAGTGCAAATCTGTGCCCGCAATTAGATTTTGACATTCTCAGTCAGGTACTTTTTAGTGAGGAGGAAGTGCTAAGGACCTTAAAGAGTTTGGACCGTAGTAAGGGGGCTGGCAGTGACGGTATACCTCCTTTGTACGTGGTAGAATGTGGCAAGGTGCTCGCACTTCCATTAACTTTTATTTTCAACGCATCTATGAGTGACGGCATCTTTCCTTCAGCCTGGAAGGAGGCTAGAATAGTCCCTGTATTCAAGTCAGGAGATGCTTCCTTGGTTGCAAATTATAGACCAATCAGCATTTTGCCTGTTTTTTGTAAAATCTTCGAATTGCTGCTAAGTCCCGCTATATCATGGCATATAAAGCATCTCATTGCTCCTCAGCAGTTTGGATTTGTAAACGCTCGCTCCACAACAACGAATCTAGTATCATTTACCTCCTTTGTTAGTAACTCAATGGATAATCGCGTCCCAGTAGACACAATTTACACGGATTTCAGCAAAGCATTTGATACCGTCGATCACCAAATACTTTTAAAAAAGCTTTCTTTATTTGGCATCGCAGGTAACTTGCTAAAGTGGTTTGGCTCATATCTTAATTTACGAACCTCTAAAGTTGTGGTCGGTGGGTTCTCCTCTCAGCCTTACGAAGCTTTCTCTGGTGTTCCTCAGGGCTCTCATCTTGCGCCTATATTGTTTAATATATTCATAAACGATATAGTGACCAATTTTAGACACGCGCAGAGCTTTCTCTATGCTGATGACCTAAAACTAGCTTTACCGATTAGAAAAGACACTGATGTCTTACTCCTTCAAGAAGACCTAAATAAATTATCGGTTTGGTGCAACACAAATAAAATGTATTTGAACATCAGTAAATGTAAATGTATTCGGTTCACTAGGAATAAGAAGAGCGGCCCTGCCGTGTACTCTATTGATGGTCAAACTTTAGAAGAAGTCGATAGCATAAAAGACCTAGGTGTTTATCTTGATAAAAAATTAAATTTTCATATTCACGTGGATAAAACGGCATCGCGGGGCTTTCAAATGTTGGGCTTCGTCCTTAGAAACAACAAGGAATTTAAGAAGCCATCGACAAAGATTTTGCTATTCTCTACATTGGTGCGTTCCTGTCTCGAGTATTGCAGCCAGGTTTGGTCTCCATTTTATGATGTTCACATTAAAAGACTTGAGCGAATACAAAAGAGATTTTTGTGGCACCTTGCGTATCAATGCAATAAAGCTAAGATTTTAAGTACCTATGAGGAGCGTCTCTCATTCTTCGGCTTGTACAGTCTACAAAACAGAAGAACTCTATTGGATCAACTGTTTTTGCACAAACTGGCAAATGGAAATGTGGATTGCCCCCAACTATTGCAGGATCTATACATCAACATACCTTTTAAGTTACCACGCCCATCCAAGTATAACCTTTTCTCCACTCGCTTAAGCAAAACCAACTCTGCCCAATTTTCAACTTTAAAAAGACTACAATGTCAGTATAATGAGTTAGCAAAAAAACAAGACATCGACATCTTTGCAAATAATTTGCAAGTGTTCAGACGGTGCGTTCTTGACGTTTTTTGAGATTTTTCGGTCGCTTCCTCTTTATCGACACTATATAAGTTTTAGTTTTGTTAATGTTTAATTTTAATTATTTTGTTTCATTCTAATTTGATTCAATTTTGTATTTATTGGTTGTAATATTTTTATTTAAATTTAATAATTATTCATTTAATTAATTGTTTTTACTTTATTTAATTCCCTTTATTTTATATAATTTGATTTGTTTAACCTTTATTTTAATACTTTTTTTAACTTTATATAATCAATGTTAATGCGATTTATTTTTATTTAATTTAAATTCCCTTTTGGTTTGAGTTACTGTTCAACAAATAATAAGATTGTATTTTGATATTGCATGTCGTGACTACCTATAATTGAGACAGCACTTAGCATTAAGATAAACTTGTTTTTTGTTACATTCGAATTAGTGTATGTTTTGTTGGTAGTTCATTATAAATAAATAAATAAATAAATAAATTCGAAACTTTCCTGTACGAATTTCAATTGTTCGAAAACGGTATGACGAAGTTTTAAATACCTGCATGCTGCATGCTTGCTTGCATGCTGCATGATTGCATGCATGCCGCAGCTTGCTTGCAAGCTCCAAGCTTGCTTGCTTACATGCTGCATGCTTGTTTGCATGCTGCATGCTTGCTTGCGTGGTGCATGCTTGCTTCCAAGCTGCATGCTTGTTTGCATGCTTAAACGTTACTACGATTACAAGTTGTTCGATGATATTTGGATTTCAATTATTTGAAATGTTGTATTTTAATAATATTGGAAACGTGTTTCTGGAAAATGAATCGTCTAGTATTAATAGCTTCGGCCAAACGTTGAGTGGGATTTCAAAATATAAGATTTCGTAAAAAAAATCGATAATCGGCATTTCAAAACTTTGTAAATTGTGTTTTCGGTAAAAAGAAAATTATGGAAAACAAAAAATTACAAAACGTTTACGGCCAAATAAAATTCGTACAGGCAAATTTCGAATTTATGATAGGTAACCCATAAGACGTCATAAAACGTCATAAAACGTCAAGCAGTATGTAGATATGTACTTACTTACAAAAATGAATAGCTTTAAATATAAATCTTCTAATGTCAAAACTAAGTTACTACGGATTCGATTATCAGGCCCTTCGGTGGTTTCATAGTTATCTCAGTAATCGTTACCAATTTGTAAAATTGAGCTATAACTATGGTTTCTCTATGGAATCGGAAAAGGTGGCCATAGATAGAGGTGTGCCTTATGGTTCAATTCTGAGCCCAATCCTTTTTAATATGTACTCAGCAGATATTACAACGCATATCACACATTGCAAATATCATATTTATGCAGATGACACCCAGATTTATATATCTTTCAAACCAGAAGATATTGACCAAGCTTTAGTTAAAATTAATGAGGATCTTTCCAGAATTGCCCATTGGTCTGATTGCAATTGCTTTTTGTTGAACTCTTCAAAGACTAAATACATGATCTTTGGGATCAAACAGCAGTTAGATAAAATTAATTCTCCGGTGCTTGTCAAACTAAAAAATGAATCCATTGAAAGAGTTTATGAGGCACGAGATTTAGGTCTTAAGATGGACTGCAACCTACTTTTCGAAAATCATATTGGTAATTCCATCCGAAATTATTTTTATAAACTAAGAGTACGTAGAGTAAGAGTAGTATATAAGGTTAGACGTTATCTAAGTGAAGAGTTGCGTATCCAGCTAGTAGAGTCTTTGGTGTTGTCTAAGCTGAATTATATGGATACTGTTTATGGACCTCGCCTACTTGTGAAGACTTAAAAACTTATACAAAGAGTGCAGAATGCCTGTGCTCGATTCTGCTTCACTATTCCGTTAAGGGCCCATGTGACTCCATTTTTGAAAAAACACTGTATGTTGAAGATGCGACACCGCCGTAAACTTCATTTCGTCGCCCTATTGCTTGTTTGTGCTATCTCCATTTCTTCAATTTTACAGTAGACGAGTTTTATGCTCTATAATATAAGGAAGCTATAGTTTATAGATTTGAAGGTTTTTCTTAATACATGAGTTACTTATGAATTGATGGATATAAATGTCATCTATATAATAAATCAAATAAACCTTATTTTACAGTTTTTATGTGGAGATAGGACAAACATGCACAAAAATAATTACGTATGTGGACTTAGAACAATACCTCAATGGAGATAGGACAAAGTGACAGTTTTATTTTTGCGTGCTTGTTTGTTCTATGTCCCAAATGTATATACAGGATGGTGTATAAATCACTAAACTAAGTATTACTTAATTAAAAGGAGCTCCAGTTTCAGTTTTATCACTTTTGGATTGCTTCGTGTGTTCTGGGCCTCAATTTAATACTGACTAGCATAAAACATGTTTCTTTGAAAACTTTCTTTTAGATTTTGAAGTACTTAGGGATAAATAACGAATGCATTTTTTGAAAAATTAAAGTTTAATTTATATAATGATGTCTATAAACTGAATTCTTTGTGCATGGTTTCACGGCAGCTAAGTTCATATTACATAAAATTTATCCAATTTTATACAGCATAGTTGGTGGTGCATCCGACCTGTAGGCCTACTCTCTGGCTCGACAGACAGTTAAAGTGATAAACACCTAAGGAAATTCGTCGTACATTGCGCGCGCGATCTGTATTTTTCACTAGCAATTAGCATAGTACACAGCAGTGTAAGCCGAATTTCCTTGGGTTTTCATAATTTTTAACTGTCAGTTGAGTTAGAGAATAGGCCTGCTGGTATGTCAGTATTTTAACACCTTTTACCGTATTATTATTTTAATCCGATTTTTACTACGCGACGCGACGTCTTGAATAAAAATAAAAACTTTAACTTAAACTTGAACCAAAACTAATCTTTATTCGATTTTTTTTAATATAACTAATAGTTTGGTAAAATTGGCTGAGCTTGGAGGTTGTAAAACGTCGTTAAAACTACAGCCTGTTTGAATTTCATCACTGAAGTAAAATGTATGTTCTGCTCAGTTTGCGGCTGTGTCTGATTATAATTACTTTTATAATATGTTGTAGACATAATTTGGCATTTGTCTGAAACAATTAAATATTAAAAACTTATCAATTACAACGAATAAACCAGTTTTTATCTCAATTCTGGTGATGGGTCCTGCCACATTGACAAATAAAACAAAATGGCGGGAATGGTGTCGCGGGCTATGATTGGTCGATTGAGCGGACATAGAATACTCAAGCACTCAACATTTTTTACGATGTTGGATATACAACAAGAACTGGACATAGAACAAACAAGCACGGAATTTACGTTACGGCGTCATGTCACAAATAAAATTTAAATACCTTTTTAGTTATGTTAAAAGAAAAATGTTTTAAATATTTTTTGACTAACAGGACCAAAATTTTAATCTTTAAAATGCTGTATTTAAAAGTCATTTTCGACAATTTGGTCGATAGGACACACAAGCACTAGGGCGACGATTTGGCTTGTTTAATGTTCAATTTATTATTTATTTATTTATTTATTAAGCTCCTGCTTATTTATATAATAAGTTGTCTTGGGTTTCGAACCGTAAGCCTTATAAAGCCCGAAGACATGCTTTACAGCTGTCAACGCCACATCACGCATATGCTGCTTTCCGAGGAAGTTTCCGATATGCAGCGACAAAATGCTGGAACTATATTCCTCCACCGATTAGGGACCTGCAAAACAAAAACGGTTTTAGGCATAAATTGAAATTATTTCTAAGCAATTTTCAGGGTACTCAAGAAATTTTACAGGGTACACATAATTTAACTTTGAAAAGCACTACCTATGTCCTTGTTAAATTCTGTTAAATGTTATTGTTTTGTAAAGCTCATTTTCAAAATTATATAAATTAATTTCATTACCACTGTGTTTGTGTTCTGTCTCATTCAATAAAAAGTATTTGTGGTTTTTGTTCATGAAGTTGTAAAGAAAACAAAAGTTGTTTTTGTTTGAGATTGAGAAGAGAAATTTTTCGTCTGAAATGTCACCGTTCCGTTTTCCTTTTGGTTTTTTTTTGTTTTTTAAATATCTTTATCTGTGTTTTATAAAAGGCGAAGGGGTTTGATGTATACAGCCTAATAAAGTGTTAGTTTATCTTAACTTTTGAATTCATTTTATTTTTGATCTGTACACGTTGCCCATCGCAGCATCTTAGGCCAGCATTTTGCTGAGGCGGAATCCGTTTTGGGACATTCTTTTGTTTAATTTTCTTTTTGTCTGTGTTAACTGAACTGTTTTGTCCTAAATATTTTTTTTTCTTTCTACTTTCTTTCTTCTCAACACTTTAAAATAAAGTTTCACTATTATACGGTCCAAATTATGTCATTCCATTAAATTCAGCCATTTTACTTTAAAATCGCGTAAAGGTGTTTGAGCACGCTTCGAGTCGTTGTTAGAAAATTCATTTTTACTAACAAAATCTTTAAGGATATATGTACACACGGCGTCAGATCAACCTACCCAAAACTGTCATATTTCTACAATCAATTTTGAACTTTATTGTTTGGTTCTAAGGCACAATATTGGTTGGAGAAATTTGACAGTTTAGGGTAGGTTGATCTGACGCCGTGTGTACGCACAATTATTTTTAGCTACTAATAAATTAGTCTCAAAGATGTATGGCGTTATGTTATATTGCTTAAATTTGCAACATATTTCACGATTTTTCGGCATGATTAAGGTTATGGTATTAATGCTACTTGTTTGTGTCCATAACTGGATATATTTTCTAGGATGTTCTATTAATGGACAATTGTCGAAAATCTAATTATTTAAGGTTTAACATAGCATATACTTCTTAACCATATCTTTCTTTCAATGGGGAAAAAATAGCAAAAGCCGCTGAAATATTTGGAGTACTTACCTAGAATTACTTTACATAATAAAGTGTCAGGAAAATGTCCTAAAGTCTGTTCTATGGGTCCAAACACATTATCTGTCTGAAGACGATGAGTATTTGTTAGAGCATGGTCCTCACGATGAGCGAGAAACATGTCCCAATTACCGGAATATCATTTCAAGTAACAGGATTTGTAACAGGGTGTTGTCCATTATTGGGTGTCCATCACTAGATTTTTACTGTCCATTATTGGTTCAAAAAATAGGGTTTTTATTTTACAAATATTTTTTTTAGTTAACGTATTAGGTGCGAACAAATACATTAAAAACACTTAACTATAGGTATGCCTAAATAATATCTAAAAAAATCACTAAACTTAATGAGAAATTTACTAAAACAACCAAATCTTTTCTTAAGCTGTTCATAATGGGGGTTGTTACCTTACATTTAATATAATATGTTTTTTTGTTTGTCCTCAGGTTACATAGTAATATTATCACAACGAATTCATACATTTTGTTTCATAGAGATATTTATTTAAAGAAACTGGTAGAGTGTGATATTATATAAAACAAGAAGCAGATATGTTATAAACGAGCGCGAAGTGAAGACTCAAATACGTCCTGTATGTAACTCTATGCACAAGAAACATTTGAAGTGCAATCATTAAAATTATAGCTATATCTTTCATTTGCGTGGTATTTCGTATCTTTTGTTTTACTTATCAGCGAAAATTGTCAATGTGTGCAGCTCGGAACACATTTAAAACGCAAATTACTATGAACGTAACATATCTATAGTTTATAATATCATTGATTACAAAGTTTTTGGGCAAGGGGTACATATTATCGCATATAAGTATTATGTTTGTGAAAAGTTTAAAACAAAGCTCAATATGCTTGCTGTTGACAATGTACTTAATTGTATTGCGTAGTTGTGCCGTTTCAATAAATAAGCACAATTTACTACAGAGTATATTAAATGACTTATTCATTTCTAGCATATATTATAAGTTTGATGACATCAACTCAATTCTTCAGTGACGACTATACGAAGTGTACAACAAAGTGAAATAGGAGTACGAAGTCGTCAGGAACTGAAAGAAAGAAGGAATATTTAACAAGTTTGTATCGAAATGCAGTTAATAGTAATCAATATGTTTAACCGTATCGCGTAGCGGTAAAATAAAACTACCACCCCTCTCTTTCCTTGGGTGTCGTATAAGGCGACTAAAGGACTAAAGACTGCTCATACAGCTCATACATCCAACAGCATAGAGTGGCGATGGGCTCACGCTGAGCACATGTGCTGTCGCTAATTGGTGAAAAGTGGACTATGGGAGAGGACTGCATTTGCTTTCCTCATTGCCTAGTCACTGACTAACCCTTCAGGGATAATAGTCGTGATTATATGTATGTACTACTCTGTCAAGAAAGTACCGGGAAAAGATCAATAATACACAAAATGTTAGTTATTCATCCAAATTTATTTTATCGCCTTCAAAGTTTGCTCCTTCAGAAACGATACACTTACGCCAACGAATAATGCAATCATCAAAACATTTTTTAAACGCTCTTTCCGGAATTGAGTTCAGTTCTCGCCGCGAATTCTCCTTTATGTCTTCTACCGAATGAAAACGAGTGCCACGAAGTGGTAACTTGAGTTTAGGAAAAAGAAAGAAGTCGGCTGGAGCCATATCTGGTGAATAAGGTGGTTGCTCTATGGTATTTGTTGAGTTTTTGGTTAAAAATTCGTTCACAATGATGGCCTTGTGCGAAGGCACACATTTATCGTGGTGAAAAATCCAAGAATTTTCTTTCCACAAATTTGGCCTTTTTCGTCGTCGTATTTGCTCTCTTAAACGCCGCATAACGCTCAAATAATTTTCTTTATTTACCGTTTGACCTTCCGGCAAGAATTCCAAGTGCACAACACCGCGATAGTCAAAGAAAACAGTCAACATGACTTTGATATTGCGACCTGCACCTTCTGCGAATTGCATTAGTGCACATTTTGCGACTTGCACATTTGGCTATGGATCAATTGACTCGTTCTAGCATGTCCTCAGCGACTCTTATGCGATTGAGTTTTTGGAGAAAATTCAGGTCTTTTGTGACTAGCCGGAGCGGCAACATGTTTCATACCCAAGTGAATATTTAAAACGGTACGGATCGACTCGTGAGACACAGAAAGTTTAGCGGCTATCTCTCTCAAACTTGAATGAGGATTTTCAGTCACCATTTCCTTCACTTTTGCGATGTTAACTTCAGTTGAAGACGTCGAGGGCCTACCAGAGCAAAGCAAATCTTCCATCACATATCGACCGCTTTTGAACGCTTTGTACCACTCATTAGCACGTATTTTTGATAAAGTCAATTCACCGTAAGCCTTCTGTAACATTATCAGTTACTCCGAACACGAAATTCCATTGGCCGTTAGGCAAACTACAGGGACGTTTTTGACTTGCTACGATCTACGACTGGAGAGTCGTAGATCGTAGCCAAGTTACCATTGATCTGCTCAATCGCTTCTGAGAGGTTCTCAGCTGAGGCCAGAGAGTAAATTTGTAAGTCATCGGCCTAAAGATGTTAAAAAGAATTTAGATAAGAAGTGACAGAATTAATACTTAGTGTGAATAGTGTATTTTTAAATCCTTATAGAAATGTTTCGGAAGGAGTGATAAAAAGTGGCCTATGCCACTATTTGTCCTTCAGCTATGCAAAATCAGGTCGATGCGCAAGTGAGAGATGGACAAACAAACAAACACGCTTTCGCATTAACAATATTAGTTAGGAAGGATTTATTGCTGGAGTGGACATCATTTGACTTATGGCTGAAAATACCAAAATTGCTATAGGTTTGCCTACAATATTTGAGGAGTTCCCTCATATCCTCAAGGATCCCACCATTTGTACCTGCCTTCTTTTGCTTTGTCATAGTCGCTTAACTATCTTAATCGAGATATCTTATCGCCACCCGTGAAATACTTATCATTGAGGAGTTCCAATGACATTCTGTGGTGTTCTTCATCAGTTCTACTTCATCAAATGATACTTTCTGAATGCAAATGCTTGACTTATTGCTGAAAATACCAAAATCACTATAGGTATGCCTACAATATTTGAGGAGTTCCCTCAATTCCTGAGGATTCCATCATCAGAACTGGATTTTGATAAAAATGGTACCAATTTAGAAGTATATCCTTTCAAATAAAAAAATAATTTTCTAAATCAGTGCATAAATGACGGAGTTCTGAGGTAACAAACATAAAAAACATACAGCCGAATTGAGAACCTGCTCCTTTTTTTGAAGTCTTTTAAAAACAGCACTATATTTAACCTAATTAACAGATGCAACTCAAACTCCGCGCCAAAATGGATAACAGTTGACTGTGCAAATCTAACAACAATAAAAAAACAAAAATTTAATTTGGAATCATAGACGAATCATCCGTTCCCGAAACTTTTTTGAAAGAATGTATATGTATCAGTGGTTCATACTCATTTCTTCCCTTGGGTGATGTAAAAGGCGACTGACGACTGGTACATCCACAGCACAAAGCGGCGGTCCACTTACCACCTCTAATGCTGAGCACAATACATGTAGTCGTTATTCGGTGGGCCGTTAACTGTGGCAGTGCGTTGCTTTTGCGGCTCTCATTGGCTAGTTTCCGATTAACCCTTAAGATCCCAGTATAGAACGACCTTCACCGGGAAGGTTAATGGATGAAAAGTATTTCATATCAAATTTAATATGTTAAATAATATATCGCGTGTGGGTTGGCTGAAAAATATCAGTCCAGTACCTTTAATGATTAATTTAATATTTTTTTTTTACATTGCACTGGTTTGGTGTGTGTTTGTAATGAGCTTATCTTTATAAAAACATAAATTTTATTTATTTAACCAGACGGTTGCAAATTACTAATATTGACTTGCCTGTTTACACCTGCCTACCCAATGTTATGACATGAAAAAAATAGTCAACCTAACGTTTGCGTATTCTATAGGCTTCATACTTTCTATTGGTACCTATGTAATTTATTTATTATCGAAACAAGTGCAATATTTAAAAAAATATATTTTTAAATATTTAATTAATCATATACTGGACTGAAATTTTTCGGCCAACCCACTCGCAATATATTTTTTAACACATTAAATTTGATATAAAATAATTTTCATCCATTAACCGGCTCGGTGAAGGTCGTTGTATACTCGGAACCTCTACTATTTGGGGATACTCGCACTCTGCACAATAATACTTAAAAAGTCGGCGTGAAAACCTTTATCATGTGATACATACATGTAATCACGACTATAATTCACAAAGGGTTATTCGGAGAGTAGGCAGCAAAAGCAGTCCTGTACCATAATCTACTTTTCACCAAATAGCGACTGCACATGTGCTCAGCATGACAGGTGGTGAGCCCATCGCCGCTCATGCTGTTGGATGTATGTGCAGTCTTTACAGTCCGTTAGTCGCCTTTTACGACACCCAAGGGAAGAGAGGGGGAGGTAGTATTCTTTCACCGCTACGCGACATGGTTATTTACCTAATTAATAATACATAATTAATTAAAGTCCTTACCGAACCGTATGTGGTCATGGTGATCGCCTTAAACTTCAATGCTGTAAAGTGTAGCGGTTTCTGAGATCTGTAATTAAAATAGTTTAATTAGTAACTAGTTTACAAATCGCTTAAACTTGTAGCTACTTTTTCATCTAAAAATCAGGTTTGCCACGCAATAAAAAAAAACACCAATTGATTTGTTTTTAACCCCCGACGTAAAAAGAGGGGTGTTGTATGATACAGGACGCACTAAAAGTTTCCGAAATGAATAAGAAAAAATACTATTAAAGGTAAAAAATTAATTTATTGTTCCTCAAAATATTCTCCCTATGCGTAAATGCACTTTTTCATTCGATTAAACCAATTTTGAAAACTTTTGTGCCACTCCTCCGTGGTGACCTCTGAATCGTGTTTTTCATACTCTTCGACAGCCTCTTCTGGTGATAATAATCGTTGACCGCGTAATTGGTTCTTTATTTTTGGGAACAGAAAAAAGACACAAGGTGCCAGTTCGGGTGCCAGGAGCAGAATAGCTCATAAGTTCTACGTTTTTCACCTTCAAAAATTCGTTTGTCTGTCTGGCTGTGTGGGAACGAGCATTGTCGTGGTGCAAGATGACACGGCGTTTACGGTTATTTTTACGGAGTTCGTCAAAAATTTCCGGCAAACTAATGGTCGTGTACCAGTCACTATAGTCACGGTACGACGATTCTCTAAAGCAACAGTAGCCACGTGTCCAGTTTTATTAAAAAAAGAAGCAATCATCCGCTTAGATGCACTTTTCACGCGCGCCGCTTTATTTGGGCTCGGCTCATCTTGAAAGACCCATATGCTCGATTGCTGCTTTGTTTTGGGATCGTAACAATAAATTCATATTTCGTCACCTGTTACTATGTCCCACACCAAATTTAACGCATCTTCGTTGAATCTGGTAAGCATGGCACTGCACCAAGTGACGCGGTCCGTTTTTTGAGCCATGGTCAAATTGTGAGGGATCCACCGCCAGCACCGCTTTCTCACACCTAAATGTTTGTGTAGGATTGATTATATTTGACTCATGACTATGTCTAAGGATGCGCGAATCTCATGGTAGGTCACATGCCTGTCTGTTTCAATCATACGGCGCACAGCATCGATGTTTTTGTTGTTCACAGCGGTGGACGGGCGACCATCGCGAGATTCGTCACTGAGATTGACACGACCGCGCTTGAATTCTGCAAACCAGCTATAAACATTCGTCTTGCATTGTGCTTCATCGCCAAAAGCAGATTGAAGCCGAGCAATGCTCTGTTGAGCTGTCAAATAACACTTAAAATCGTAGAAAATCATACTACGAAAATTTTCCCGAGTTAAATCCATTTTAATGTAGACACGCAATTTTTAAAATGGGGCCACAGTGTAAAAGCAATTGACAGTCAGATGAAACAAAGTATAAACTGCATTCTACAGCCAAAGAGTTCCATTATCAAATGTTGTACCTAATTACTTTTTAAATATTGTTTATGTAAGTGGCCAGTTCCGGAAACTTTTAGTGTGACCTATGTATCTGTGTATCCGTATGTCTGTCTGTGGCAAACAAAAAATACCGCATCATAATCGCTCTATTTTAAACGATAATCCATCAACGAATGGAGCGATTATGATGCGGTTCTTGTTTGAAAGCTGATTTGTTCAAAAAAATATGGTTCTTAGATCGAAGGTTCTTAGCTTCAATTAATGAAGATCGGTTCAGGCGTTTTAAGGTCATCATTAGATTCTGCCAAGTCATTTGTTTGACAAAGTCTTTTATGCTTGCAACATTGCCTGCACTTACAACTTCTTATTTGATCCATATTTTTTAACATTAATAATAGTCCTGTTAACTCATCCTGTTAATATAAATGGCTGTGTCGGAGTGGGTTTACGTCAGTAGTCTAACGGAGCTATGGGAATGAACCACGATTTCTCGCGTTCAACCCGAGCATCTATCGGCTCGGTTACCGACGCCTTAACCTATACGTGTCAACAAGTCATTAACATAAAGATCGTCTATCGCAGAGCTACAGTAAACTAAAAAAACAGATAGAGAGGAACATCGCTAATAAACCGCGCACGGATAAAAAAGCACTTGAAATCCGCGCCTGCGATTCATCCAGCCCACTCGAGCTCTATAGCAGGCCCAATTAGCCGACTTGCAAATGAAGAGAGCATTCGGGCTTGCCTTTGTAACAGCACCAGCAACGCCCGCCGGCACCGTGCGTTGCAATCGTACCAACCGCTCTCGTACACGGCGTCCGCTACGGCTGCACTCTGTAGAAATGTTTAAGATGTTACAATTTTACACTTTGTTCGTATACCTCAACGGATAATTTTTTTTGTTACCTCTAGTCAACGCGAAAGTGTTTCGGCTTTTTCGCAGTTGTATGTAATGATATGTATGTAATAACTTGTATGCATGAGGTTCACCAAGCTTTCTTATCTAGCAAGGAAATAACTAGGTAACTATCTTATCTTCAAATGGCGGAACAGAATTAATTCGAAGACAAAATTCTTTGATCAAATTTTTTGAAGAGTCCAATATTTAAATGTTTTTCTATTACTAAGAACGATTTGCATGTTATTACTCAATGGTAGTTTCGAGTCGGGCCAAGTCAGGCAGACTACGAATAAACACTATAAACCAATCAAACAGAAAGCAAATATATATAAACTCCCGCTGGGAATCACCACAGCCGATAAATGGACATAGATCTCAAATGAGACCGCACAGTATGCAACCTCAAAAGTTTTCTGCGAGTTACGAGCACACGTAGTTCGGTGCAATTTTTCATGGAAGCACATCCGGAACAATGATTCAGACCATATCAAAGAGGAAAATATTTTATAAAACTCCTTCGAGCGTTCATAAATTTAAAGTTAGGATTGTTATAAAACTCCAAGCCACTCCAGCGGTTTGCTACGAAGACGGCATTCTATCTATTATTCTTGGCGTGGATTTAGGTAAATTACCAATTGCTCCGCTATTCTATACTTAAGATTTTACAAAGCGATTCGGACAACGTTATACAAAAAATAACGTTTTGAAAATTAAATAAATAAATTGCTGAAGATTGTGCATTTGCCGTAGATAATTTAGAGATAAAAAAAATATATTAATTAACTCATAAAGTAGAGCCTGGACTTTTTGGCGGGAAAGTGAAGCGTCATGTCTGCAGTTTTGTATTAAATTCTATAATTTGTGTTTTATCGAATATTAATGTGAAATAATGGTGGATTATTTACTGTTAAGTGTTCGTGAACGTGTATGAGTGTTAGCAAATAAAACAAAACAGTGCAATATCACTTTTCAAATTCTCTTAAGAAGTCCGTGTGAGACCTCAATAAAGTCCCACAGCTTTATTGAGTCTCGAGGGGTTTGGGGGAAAATCATTTACCATTAAACGTTCATTATTACTCATTATCATCCACTTAACATAAAGAAAATAATAATTACTATAAAAACTTGACACTGGCTAAATGTGCAGATCGCACAAAGCTATTATTTAAGAGAAAAAAAAGTAGAGCCTGGACTTCTTGGCGGGAAAGTGAAGCGTCTGCAGTTTTGTATTATTTTCTATAATTTGTGTTTGGTCGAATATTAATGTGAAATAATGGTGAATTATTTACTGTTAAGTGTTCGTGAACGTGCATGAGTATTAGCAAATAAAATAAAACACTGCAGCATCACTTTTCAAATTCTCTCAAGTAGTCCTTGTGAGACCTTAATAAAGTCCCACAGTTTTATTAAGTTTCGAGGGGTTTGGGGGAAAATCATTTACCATTAAACGTTCATTATCACTCATTATCATCCACTTAATGTAAAGAATAATAATTACTATTAAAAACTTGACACTGGCTAAATGTGCTGATCGCACGAAGTCATTATTTAAGAGAAAAAAAAAGTAGAGCCTGCGTGTACCACTGCAGGGCAAATACCTCCATCAATGAAATGAAGTCATCGTTACAATTGATGGGTATTGGCACCGTAAAACCAGACACAATTGAAAATCATTTGTTTCGCGACCACCGGCGGTCTTATGATCCTTGGCCTATTAATCACCACGCTTGCCAAATGCGGGTTGGTGATCACAAACCCGGGCTATGCATCGTAAAATCCGAAACACACTTTGCCCTCCTTGGAATCGAACCTGGGAATCGAGCCGGGCGCTTGACCACTCTTCCGCCGATGCGTTATAATAAACTCATAAAAAATAGTAAAATTTGTTTACGCTCAAACCAATTATCTAGCCCAAGTTAAGCTTCTATTGAAACTCGTTAATATGGTTAAACTAGATAACGGACAAATATACATAAACATAGAAACACGCCCAGACCCGAAATCAATTCAGAAAAACAGTTTTCTTTAAATTGACCTGATTGGGAATTGAACCCGGGACCTCAAATCGACGGTCCCTTAGTATAATCCCAGATGTGGCACACCCGTGATTTTCAGTTTTTGTTTAATTGTCTTTTACTGATTTAACTCTATCGGTCTATGAAACGAACAAGTGAAAAAGTTCAATAATTATCTAGATTTCGATGTATGTCAAATACTATAACTGCAATTTAAATTAAATTCTCCGCCGTAGTATGTCTGAAGTGCCACAACTTGAATGATAAGTCGGAGCGTCACTGCGCGAGGGGCCTCTCGTGTAAGTACCTTAGTGTCACTTGCGTTTAATGTTCATGTGATTTGGAACTAATAATGTAAATTAATAAAAGTTAATTTTAACATATACCTACATTACAATTTATTTTATTTGTCTAATACCCTTTCTTAAATTAAACCAATAAGTTTTCCGAAAACAAAATCATTAAATACCATATACAAAATTTGACGTTGAGCAACTCCCCATGTAAAATTCAGTAAGTGCCATTTGATTTGTTAAATGATTTGTATGTTCCGACGTAAAGTTCAGTAAGTGTTAAATAACATGTATACTCTGATTTTTAATTAGATGGACTAAAGTGACATTAGTAATGATACCACTTAGCGACAAATAAAAATAGTGTTGTAACCTTACTCAAACGAAGTTCAATTGTTGGTTCAATTTCGCTTATTGGTAAATGCAAAACACTCGAACTGTGTTATCTTGATATAGAAGTTATTTAATTAGGAAACATAAATAAAACCCAGTTATCACTTTACTAATAATTTCAGAAAAATAGTTTTTAGAATCTTAATTAATTCAAATTAATTTAATTGTGTTTTATTCGGGTTTACTTGATAAAATTTGTGCCAAAGTACTTGTAAATGAAAATTAATCGAATGATGCAGTGACCACACCGTTTTCAATGATTTTCATAATAAATTGGTTTTTCTATAAAATAATTCTGAAACCGTCATGTGACTTAAAATATTTTCGGACTTTAAAATACTGGCACAAAAGGACAACCACCCAGAGCCATAAATCCCCATATAAAAAACGCATTCGCCATTTTGTTTTTTACAGATATGTCAAAGTCAAAGGTCGCGCGCGTCATTCGTTCGTCTCCCTTCCCTTCTTCGCTCGCGATTGGCTGTACGAATATTTCTTGCGCTCATAACTCCTGTTCTTGTTGTTATTGCTGTTAAGTTTTTGTTATATCTTTCCTTGTTACGTTGTTTTTTATTCCTGTTTGTTGTTTTTTTTGTAAAACGACATGACAGACGCTCAACCGAGTACCTCGGGTGCAGTTATGTCTCCTAGGTAAAGGAGACGGCCCGCTCATCTGAGTGTCACAGAGAAGACAATGGTGCAAAATGTATTTAAATACGTATTCAACGAAGAGGAAAGAAATTTGATATGCGTATCCATATAATTGCGATTATGTGCAAAACCTAATAAGCGCCACTGTGCTAAGAAAACAGCAAACATCTTGGGAATCGGTGTTACCACTGTTTTTAATGTTCTAAAAGACTAGGAAAGGAAAATGTTTCACCAACCCCACCGCAACGATCTGCTCCAAAGTTGACGATCAATGACAAATTAGATGAGTTCACTGTTTCTGCCATCCGGCGCAAAGTACATAGTTTTTTTTATAATAAGGAAGCACCTACAATGGCGATTTTCTGACAGCACAAATTAAAAGTAAAAATTAGTTCAAAAACACCCGATAGATGTCGTTTTATAAAAGCCGGCCACCAGCCGTACCTACCTAAGGGCTGTAATAAATTCTACACTTTTACTTGTCTACCAAAAGAATAAAAAAATAGTAAGTCCTTACCTATTTATATTCAGGACATCCAGAACCTATTTCTATTTTAGAATAGAATAAATATTACGCAGCCATACACGTGCTCTTCATGAACCCGCCTTTTACCATGCGCCATACTATCTATGCTAAGCGCCATCTATGAAGTCATTTACGAACCAATTTCTTTTTTTTTGATCTCGGAAAATCGCCCATTGCAAGGTTAGTATTTATTATTTATTCAATCGGTAACTACCTATATTTAGAACTATGCTTACAAATTATATTTATTTTTAAATTTTAAAAGGGCTGCAGAAGTAATGGAAATCGTAAAAAATAAAAAAAAAATTCAAAAAAATGTAGTTGATGAGCTCGCTGCCGAGTACGGTGTCACCGTCTTAAGACTGCCCCCTTACTACTGCGAATTAAATCCAATCGAATTAGTCTGGGCACAGGTAAACGGGCATGTCGCAAGACATAACAAAAATTTTAAAATGGCCGAAATTAAAGAATTGTTTAGTGGTGGGTTACAGTTGGTGCCACCGCAAAGGTGGTCGAGCTGTATCGATCATGTCATAAAAGAAGAGAGTAAAATGATGCAACTCGACCACCTTATTGATGATGTAACAGATGGATTTATAATAAATGTAACAGATTCGGACATCAGCGAAAACAACAGTAATTATTCAGAAATAAATAGTGATTAAGAAGTTTAACTTTTATTTATTTTTCCTTTTATCTACTCATTTAATTTAAAACCTTTCGAAAAAAGGCAATTTAGCATATTACCCATTGTACCGTACCCTTGGTTAAAAATTCAAACTATACAATTTGGAATTGTACTATAAGTTGTGGTCCATAATCGCTAAAAGTAGTTTACATTAGTGTTTTTGAAAAGTCACCATACTACAAATGTCAATAAGGTTACAGTTAGTAACTTACTAAATATCAGTTTGGTATGTAATCTAATAAAATAGCGTTTTAGACAGTCACCATACTGCAATTGTCAAAAAGGTTACAGTTAGTAATTTACATCATTAATTTAGTCAGTTTGGTATGTAATCTAATAAAAATCAAAGTACATGGAAACATATAACAAAACAAAAAACAACCAATCTAAGAGCGCAAGAAATACGTACAACCAATCGCGTGATGAAATGAGGACAAATGACGTGTACTACACTTGGTCATCAACAAGGGTTGTAGTGCGCATCACTCAGGTATTCTGTGGTTTCTTTCTTTGTACGCGGATTCATTAAAAACGTCTACATATCACGTAAACTTGCTAATTACCTGTACTTTTTAATAATATTTTGATAAATACTTATTTATAGCCAAGTCGATGACTCAATAATTCAATTTAATCGGTAAAATCACTCGCGTCACAACACTTCGCTCTTCAGTTGGCAACATTAAAAAAAATAAAGTGCGCCGGCAGCTGTCACTTTAGTCCATCTAATTAAAAATCAGAGTATACAATATTATAAATCAGGTTAATATGTATTCAGTACATTCTTAACTTAACCTACTATTTACTTGCCTAATTTGGTAATCACAGCTTGTATACTTTTAAAGTTACTGATAAAGACACTTTCAAACCGCTCTCCTTAAAAAATTGCGATTTTCACCTATGGGATTATAAGTAGGGGCCGTCGAAATATGGCGCGACGCCAGACCCGGCGCGCTAACCACACGACCACGGAGGTCGTCTTATATAATTAGAAATATTGAATCAGAAACTTTGTAAAACATACTTTATAAGTTTATAAAAAAAGCAATAAAATCCTTTTTTTACATATTTTATACTAGAAGCTTGTATTAGTCTAAGATCCGAGTATAGAACGACCTTCACCGAGCCGGTTAATGGATGAAAAGTATTTAATATGTTAAAAAATATATCGCGAGTGGGTTGGCTGAAAAATTTCAGTCCAGAACCTATAATGATAAATTTAATATGAAAAAAAAATTTTTTTTGACTTTGCGCTGGTTTGGTGTGTGTGTGTGTGTTTGCTATATAGAAACATACATTTTATTTATTTAACCAGACGGTTGCAAATTACTAATATTAAATTACCTGTTTACACCTGCCTACCCAATGTTATGACGGCAAAAAAATAGTCAACCTAACGTTTGCATATTCTATAGGCTTCATACTTTCGATTGGTACCTATGTAATTTATCTATTATCCAAACCAGAAAAATAATTTTTAAATATTTAATTAATCATATACTGGACTGAAATTTTTCACCCAATCCACTCGCAATATATTTTTTAACATATTAAATTTGATATGAAATACTTTTCATCCATTAACCGGCCCGGTGAAGGTCGTTGTATACTCGGATCTTCTACTATATATTATTCTGTGCTAGAAGGTCCGGCTCTATACTTATTTGGTACAAAGTTCAAACCTACGTACCACCTACCCTACCGGTACTAACAAAGAGTTACAGGTATAATTTCCACTCACAGCCCTGGCGATGTCATCGGCGTACCAACAAATCATGCCCATCTGCGCGAGTGATATTATGACGAAAAATTTGTCATTCATCTCTTGCCACGGGTTCAGGAACTGAAAATAAAAGTGATATTCTTTTAGCTACACTGAGTAATGTTGTTTATTACCATACAACCTGAACTAACTGCGTACTATGTTGAATATGGGGAATTTATTTGTAATATATTTGATTTTTGCGTTAGTAAGTACGCTTCCAATAAACTCGAAGATTGAAAACGTTGAAAAAAAAGACCACCTGTGAGAGTTATTTTTTTAACGTTTCGTTATGTAGATATGTGGAATTTATTCTTTGTTTTGTGTTATGTATTGTTTAAAATAGAGAAGAAGAATTCACTCGCGTTTTAGTAATCACAGAACCCTGTAAAGGGTCCGAAACGTAAGGATAACATAAATGAATAAGTAGGTATATCCTACTAATATTATAAACGCGAAACTTTGTAAATATGTATGGATATTTGTTACTCTTTCACGTAAAACTACTGAATGGATTTGGATGAAATTCGGCATACAGATAGTTTATAACCTGGATTAACACATAGGATACTTTTTATCCCTATATTTCCACGGGAACGTATGGATAGATGTTTGTTACTCTTTCACGTAAAAATTACTGAATGTATTTGGATGAAATTCGGCATACAGATAGTTTATAACCTGGATTAACACATAGGATACTTTTTATCTCGATATTCCCACGGAAACGGGAACCACGCGGGTGAAACCGCGAGCGGCCGCTTGTAGTTAATAAACGCGAGTTTTTGTGTTTCAATTTAATGTTTTGCGTTTTATGACAATGCATTAAGAGGCCTATTACATCTCGACTGTGATTTTTGCGCAGAATGGCCAATTTTGGCGTTATGGATCTCAGAAACAAAAATACATTAACAATTATGACTAATTGAATAGTGTAGAATAGCTATTGGAATAGTGCGTAGCGGCCTCGTTTTTTGTAAATTTTGCTTAACTTATTAATTAAACCCAAAATTGCAGAGAAAGATTTGTATAAAGTGCGCGAAGGCACTTTTTTGAGCTCATCAATTGAACTACTGTTCTAAACAAGTTAAATAAAAAAAATATAATGTTATCTCTTATATAGTCGAATAATGCGTAGCGGCCTCGGAATTTTTAGATATCATTGTTTTATATAGGAAAAAAATCTTATTCTAAACCAAAAAACTTCGAAAATCGCTATGAGTTAACTGTGAATTTCTTCTATCTACGATAATATTATTGAGCAAACTTTATACCAGAGTAATTGTTACTTCATGAGGAATAAAGATTTTATAATGAATTTATTAGCCTATTTCGATAAAAACGATAAATACAACTGCAAAATTGCTACAAAAAGCGATGCGCCGGCCGTCCGAATTCAACTTATGCTCACAGAATGGAGATTTGTAATATTATGCACAAATTTATTATCCTATTTCGATAAAAACTATAAATACAACTGCAAAATTACTACAAAATGCGAAAATGGGCATTTTACGCAAAAATCACATTCGAGATGTAATAGGCCTCTTAAGCGCCGAACATCGGATTCAAGTGCACGCGGGTATGTTCTCGAAATATTGCACCCTATTAAAAACCGTTGTCCACTAACTTCAATAAAATGTTTTTAAGTTATTATGAGTTAATTGGCCACATTAAATTTTTAATTAGAATGTATTTTTTTATATAAACGAAATACACAATGTAAATAAAGTTTGTGCAATTACACAAAAAATAATTTTTAAATTGATAGACAGCAATTTTTGCATGTCTCATTGTATGAAATAAAACTACCAATTCCGAAAGCACCCACTGTATTTTAAAATATCTGTGACAGATCGGCTGTCAGTGTGACTTTTGGTTAACGTGCGGCGCGCGGCGACGTGGTGATAATGAACTTGCATTTTTGGTACATAATTTGATTCGGCGGACCGTAAGAATTAGTATTTAAGTGTTAACTGTATTTAGAACACAAGTTAGATTTGTGTCCGGGGTGGGCTAACGCGTGACGTTTCACTCGAATTGTAACTTGATTTTGGAAACACGTGGCGTGGCGAGATGGACGCGGTTTAACGTATGTTTTCTGGGGGTTATCAGTACTGACGGGGTAGGTTGGAAAGCTTAGGGTATTTAGGGCCTTATCAGCACCAGCAACCACCAGCGCCATCAGGGGAGCAGTCCATCACCAGCGCGGTCACCACCAGGCAGTGTCAGCGGCGCGGCCTTCCAACAATACCCCACGGCCGAATGGTCGGCGTTCTCAATGGAACATTAGCTGTAAGTACTTGTTATAATAAACTAGTTGTAACTGTAAGTAGGAATCTTGTGGTCCAAGGAGTCCAGCGGGCCGGGCCCTTGGATTATAGATTTCTTGGTAGCAGATAGCTGTGCTGCAGGGAGGTCAGTCGCTGACCTCTCCGTAGCATACCTACACTCATAGTATAGGTACCTACTTACCAACAAAGTTCAAACATGAATTTTGGACATAACTATTTAATATTTGAATGTGATGTTTTTTCGTGTATTTTAGGATGAGTATTTGTTTAATTTTATAGAATGGCCTTTTTACATAGATATTATAGTTAAAAATTTCATAAAATGTGAAATAAAATCTGTCCTTGAAATTAAAGTGTGGCGGAAATTCCTATATACTTAGTCACAAAGATAATTCTGATTTTAGATCGTTTTTTTGAAACAAAAATACACATAAAACGACTAATTTTTATACTGGCAACATTATTTTATCTAGTACATGGACGTAATGTATATTACGTCCATGATCTATTAGAACTTTTTGTGGTTGATGTCAATTAAACAAATAGTTAATCTTAGTTATTGTTCTATGAGTTAATCGCTAGCTGGTCAGACTACTCAAAGACAGGGCCAAGAGAAGAGACTGGCTGGCTACGCGCCGGCAAGAAAAGAGTAAACATCGCGGCGTCTCATGTTTTTATTTAGTTCACTAAACTAGGTTCTCATTGTCTAACTTCAACATCTATCAAAATACCTTTCAACGGTAAAGCGATTGTGATCACTCTTGATGGAAATGTGTTTTAGAGTCGCAATTGCTTTTAGAACGTATAATGTTTTGAATGCTATTGAATAAAATAGACAATTCATTGCGGTTTACTGTTGCTGTGTATTCATATAATGTTTACGGTTAGGAATTATTGTAAATAATTAAATAATATACATTTCTACAAAATAACATTCTATTTGGACAAATATAAATGTAAAAAACCACTGGATCGTAACAACGAAACGCACTAAGCGCTCGCTTTTTGAGGTAGTGTGCATGGGTGTGCTTGAGTGTGTAGTGAATTTATATAACAGAAATATGACATCATGATTTTTTTTATTGGTGTCATAAACTAAATATATATTTTTTTAAATAAAATTGTTATTATTTGCTTAAATTCTTTCGACAAATTCGAAACGCACTTTGTCCGACATGGGAATTGAAACCAGGACCTCCGGATATCGAGCCAAGCACTTGACCACTCTGCCACCGAAGCGTTGACCTACATACTCTTAAAATTCGGTTCAACAACACTTTTACTCTAAAAGTTAAAGATAACCTTATCAATTCAGATGCACAAATTGCTAATATTTTTGATGATTTCTTTATAAATATACCTGTGGTAACAACCTCAAATTTAAATTCATCACCAGTGGCGGCACAATCCTTTGTCGAACAACAGTACCCAAATGTAATGTTTCTTTTAATTTTCAATATATTGACTCAAAAAAATATTATTAAAACTTTCAAATTACTAAAACTGAAAAACACAGGTGATTTGTGGGGCATGTCTATAAAGATAATCAAAAATATTATATATTCTATTGCACCCTATCTTGCTGACATATTTAATAAGAGTGTTGATAAGGGAATCTTTCCTGATCTTTTGAAGTTTAGTAAGGTTATACCTATATTTAAATCGGGAAATAAAGAAGACCCCAGTAACTATCGACTAATTTCAATACTACCAACACTTAGTAAAATTTATGAAAAAAATATTCTCGAACAGTTAGTGGAATATTTTAACTTAAATAATCTTTTACATAGAAAGCAATTCGGTTTTACTAAGGGTCGTTCTACTACTGACGCAGGTGTAGCTCTAATAAAACATATATTTGATGCCTGGGAGAAGTCTCAGAACGCTCTTGGAGTTTTTTGCGACTTGTCCAAGGCTTTCGATTGCGTTGAGTACCGGACACTGGTGATGAAGTTAAATTACTATGGTCTCAAAGGTCTTGCGCGTAATTTAATACAGTCTTATCTTAGTTCTAGAACACAAACTTTTGACGTTAATGGAACTAAGTCATCCGGTTCTCATGTAAAAATGGGAGTTCCACAAGGGTCAATTCATGGCCCTTTTTATTTTTGATATATATCAATGACTTGTCATTCTTTCCTGAAATTCGGGTGCCTATCCATCCAAATAAATTTAGACGATCTAAAATACTTATTTTAATTTATTTTTGAGTTTGAGTTTGAGGTAGCTAGCCAGGCGTACTTAACAGCCCTACCACCAACCAAACCGAGCACACAAAGATGTAACCCCCGCTGGGAATCGAACCCGGGACCTCTGGGCCTGAAACCGGTGGCTTAGCCACTAGACCACAGAGGCGATTATTCACAAAATTCAAGAATTATTAAATTCAGTAAGTGTATTGTACCTAGATACTTTTATCGTACTTTTTCGCAATGTTAACGATTACTGTTACTTGTAGATTGTAGAATAATAGATGTATTAATAATAATAGGTGACGGTGAAAAATTCTTTACTAGTGAAAACTTAAAATACTTCTTAGCAAGAAAAATATAAAATCTTTCCTTGAATTTGCTGAATGATTGCATATAATAGTGAACTCTCTCAACGATACTTCTCAATAGCTTTGAAAGATATTTGGGTTTGTCATTTTGATTAGACAATTCCACCTAAGTATCAAATTAACAATGTCGTTCATTCAACATCTTTCAGAAACGCGTCGCGATTGTAATCGCTGGTAATTGTCAAATAGTTGCGGTTTGCAGTATGTTAACATGTTTCAAATGTTAAATTGAAAGGTATTGTGATAAGTTTCGAAATCAGACAATTAGCCCCCTGGTGTTAAACTATATCCCTAACTAGCATTACGATTTCATAACTTAAAAACCATGGTGTACTTACAACCTTCTTGAAGTGAACACTGCGTGCAATAAAAAATTAACACTCATATTAAAGAAAAATTTAACTTATGAATTAATGTTTTATATGTTAGCGTTTTTATTAACGTTTAAATATACTTAAGTAACATTTTAAACACTGAAAAAAGACGACAACCTCAGGCGGGAATCGAACCACGCACCTTCCGCATTCCGGGCGGCTGCCTTAACCACTTGGCTTGTGTTTAAATCGCCTGAGGTTGTCGTCTTTTTTTCAGTGTTTTAAATTTTACTTAAGTATATTTAAGCGTTAATAAAAACGCTAAAACATAAAACATTAATCTATAAACGCAGCTTCATCTTAACCGAATGTTCAAATACTTGTAAAAATATTTCTTTCGGATCTCAGAGGCGAAAACTTCTAAGATTTGATGAAGCAATGTTGACTAAAAACAAAAGCGTCAAGTACTGACAAATTTCGTCGGTTGAAAGCAAGACCTCGGTAGCCAAGTGGTTAAGGCAGCCGCCCGGAATGCGGAAGGTGCGTGGTTCGATTCCCGCCTGAGGTTGTCGTCTTTTTTCAGTGTTTAAAATTTTACTTAACTTATGAATTTAATGAATTTGAAACACAGAAAATAAAAGAAAAATAAATAGACTGTGGTTTTGTTTTATTGATGTCAAGATTGTTGTATTAATAATAAAGGATGATTGTACTGTTTTCCTGCGGTGCCTCATATTCATATCATCCCGTACTTTAGCATCTTAGTAAACTATGAATATTTATTCAAATAGCGCTCGCGTGTGGCTATATTCTGTCTATCACAAAGGTCGTTATCGCCTGCCCTCGGGAACATTACGCTTGACCGGGATAAAAAGTAGCCTAATGGCACTCCCGGGCGCTCCGACTATCTCTGTGCAAAGTATGCGTTGCTTCGTTTTAACATACATATGTACAAACATATCCTCACGACTATTATCCCTGAAGGGTAAGTGCATGGACGTAATGTATATTACGTGCATGGGTAAGTCATTGATCCAATGAGGACCGCAAAAGCAGACCACTACCGCAGTCCACATTTAAATAAACCAAATGTACATGTGCTCAGCATAATAGGTGGTGACTCCATCGCCGCTTTATGCTGTTGGATGTATGCAGTCTTAGTTCGGGGTTCCCTACGTCATATTGAAACACTATTTACAGAAGCACGTTACCTGAAAGACGTTTCACTTACTCGTCGTTTTGCGGAATATTTGTTTAATGTAATGTTCATTATACCGAGCGGTTATTAGCCCGATGGTTCATTACCTCGAAATTTCATATTCGACTAGATCGGTCGATGTATTGCTTAGCAATTCTATCATTTATGAATATTTTCCCATGGATTGTACGACCTGGTATAAGTATTTTCTTTTCATTCATCCCAGTCAGTCGACATCGAGCTATTTATTCGTATCATTCTTCACATAGTATGCAACCGTGCTAATGTGCGTACATATTCTTAGTCTTTAATATGCATTAAGTAAATAAATATTATATTAAAAAATTGTACATTGCTTTCTAATAATTATTTCAATTTGTCACTTTCTGCTGTGTAACTTACAAGATTAACATATAAATTCGTTTCTAAGCTTAGATTAAAACAAAAAGGGAAGATACGGCATGCTCCTACTTGTAGTCATTCAAAATATAGTCCTACTCAACTACCTAAGCAAACACTCACACACGCACACCTCTATAGTGTAAATCGAGCGAGCGAGACAAAGCGGTAGGTTTCAACGTCAGCGCGAGGGAGTCAGCGAGTAGCGCGTTGACGTCTCGGTCGCTTCGCAACAGACGAGTACGTACGACCGATTCCGACGCCACTGCGGAGTAGCGTCTTTCTCTTTTTCACACAGTAGAATATCTGCAATAGTGCGATGTAGCCTGTTCGCTCGGCAAATTGTGACTGAAGTGAAATTGTGCCTTTAGGCCTAATTTTGGCGGCTCACTCACGAGACGCTAATGCCGTATCTTCCCTTTTTGTTTTCATCTAAGTTTCTAAGTAACTCCTTAAAACTTTAAATAAGTACTTATTAATTAAATATTTTTTAATTTTAAGGAGTTAATTGTTAGGACAATCCTTTTGCTGATGTTTTTTTATTTGGTTCGTATTCTTATGAAATAAACTTTTGTGAAAGTATATTTTTTTATCTCAATTAGGTTTATTCCTAAGAAATAAGTTTAGTTAATCGAAGTGTTGTTTTTTATTTAATTCAAAAGAAATTAGTATATTTTTTCATTTTAGCTACATAAAGAAAACATACATCGTGATTGGATACTTTACGTATTATCAAATTGATTTAAAAAGATAAGGCTATAATAAAAATAAGGCACCAAATTAGCAATAAGTTTTTCATTCCTCATTCTCGGAAAGTAGGTCAGAAGTTGCCTGAGGAGCAGGGTGGAAAGTAGTGGTTTTCCGACATAGGGAGAATCGTTTTTCTGACATGTCTAATTGTGAGTTATTATTAAAATAATACTAACAACACATCTCTTCCCTTGGGTTCTCGTAAAAGGCGACTAACGGATCAAAGACTTCACATGGGGTCGTAGGGCGGTTTGATGTGTGCTCAAGTGTGCGTTGTTGATCAAGCTGCGTCTGCCGTCAAGTCCTATTCACACACGTCCACGTCGTCGGCCCTGAAAATGCCGTCACTAAGCAAGCATCGCACACCTACCATCTACCTTGCGACGTGCAGCAGCCGAGTGTGTGGGGCTGACCCGCCAGTGATATCCCGCACGGTGGCCCATTCCCTTACCCTCAATCCCATGATCCTATCCATAACAACTCACCTCCTTACCACTTTCCTTCCCTTTTCCTAATCCTATCCCATCCCATCTTGGAAGGATGACAACCTCGACCCCAACATTGTTACTCTACAAAAATGGCACATTTTCCCAAACCAACTTACCCCAGGAGGGTACCGGCAAGGCCGGAGAACTCCTCCCTTGGCCTTCAGGCTCAGGCTGCCCCTTGTATCTGGGGGGGGGGGGGGGGGGGGGACACACAGTGGGGATGGACACCTTCGGGGACCAACCCCGTCAGCTGGACGTGGTAGGAACCGTGGGGGCTTTAGGGCTTCAGGTGCACCGGCACGGCATCCGCCGCAGTCGGGATCCGCGCGGGGGCCTGGGGGGAGTGGGTACCTTAGGGGCCCCAACCCGCCGGGAACCAGGGAACCATGAGCGGGGACCAAGCGGCCGGAGGTCTGCTGCTTGGTAAGGGGAGGGCGTCAGCACCTGCCAAGCAATCCCATGTAGGAGGACCTTGGAATGGCGGGGCAACGGGAATGGGGTCCTGATGGGATCCGTCCTGTTGCCACCGCCGGACCATCGTGGCAGAAGCTACTGGGTCCTCATTGGATCCGACCTGACGCCCCCAGGTCTGATACAGGGGGGAGGGGGGGGGGGGGTTCAAGCAAGGAGCCGTGGCATAGGTCGGGCAACCGCAAGCGCCAGGCCAAGCTGCTTAGGCAGCGGGCCGAGGGGGAGATGACGGATGATGCGGTGGAGCGCTCGAAAAGTATGAGGGAGGTCAGCAATAAGAGTCAAGAGGTGCTTGATGCCAAACGCGTTAAGACTCACGGGTCTTACGCGGGGGCAGTAAGTGCCTATAAGATGTCCATCATTGCTGACGACTACCCTGCGACTACGTTGGGAGGGGGTCGCTATGTGGCGATCCAAGGAACCATTTGGGACCTGCTGGAGGCCGCGCCTGACCCTCTGCCAGTAGTAAACATCGGAGGCATTTCGTCGGAGGCTATACTTTTCACGTGTGAGTGAAGTAACTCGGCGAAGTGGCTCCGAGCGCAGGACGGCCTTGTCGTGGAGGGCGTCGTGATCAGGGGGATTGATGCGAAGGACCTTCCGAAGCCAGTTAAAATGGCTTGGAAATCTAGAAACATCAGCCGCCTTGAGGTAAGTAGAGTTTTGAGGATGTTGCATAGGTACCATCCTGGCTTGCGGACCTCGAGCTGCAAGATCGTCGACACTACTGTCGAGGGTCTGACAGTTCGTAGGATCGTGTTAATGGATGGTGCCTCTGCAGCATTCATCAAAGCGGAGGGCTACTGCCTTAATACAGGCGTCAACAAGAGCGTCTTTAAGCTTCTGGAGGAGAGGCCTACGGACGAGCTTGTCGATGCCCAAGGCGGTAGCGGTGGTGTGAGCGTGGCGGGGCTGACTGTGGGTGAGTGCTCCCAAAGTGCTCCAGTGGCGGTGGGGCAGACACAGAAACAGACTTTGCGCACCTATCGCGGTAGCCAAAGATGTTGGAGAAGAGACCGCACCAATGGAATGTGGTGGGATCTCCTTGCCGAAATCCGAAAATGTCATGGAGGAGCTCGCCCTGGACGAGCTGCTTCTGGGGGGGAGGGGGGGGGGTCGTCTCCGTAGGCCGTGCACACGGCATCGGATGGCGAACTCACGGAAGACGGGCGATAACCGTACCAGATTATGAAGAACCCAAAGCTTTTAGGCCAAAAGTCTCCAATCTTTTCTTCTTAAGACTTTGGAAAACATGGTAGAAAAATTCATCAGAGCGGGACCGTTAAAAAAATTCCCACTTCACGGACTTCAATGCGCGATCTGCGTCTGCACATTCGTAGACATTGAAGGTGCATTTAATCGCACAACCTTTGACTCCATCAATGTGGCAGCCAGAGATCATAGTGTGCCACAACCGATCTGCAAATGGATTGAATGCATGTTAAAGGGTAGAATAATCTACTCAGAACTGCTTGGGGACAGTTTGCTCGGTCAAACAACTAGAGAAATGTCCGCAAGGGGGGTCCTCTCTCCTCTGCTATGGAGCCTTGTAGTTGATTCAATCATAGCAAAACTGAACCAAGGTCCACTATATACGGTTGGTTATGCGGATGACCTGGTCATCACAGTTAGTGGAAAGTTTCCCTCCACGGTATCGGAGCTAATGCAACGTGCCCTATGTTTGCTGGAGGATTGGTGTAATACCAATCATCTATCCGTAAACCCGGGGAAAACAACTGCTATCTCCTTCACGAGGATGAAAAACCTCACGAAACTGGCACCCAGCTTCCCTGGTCTAGAGACGTCAAATATCTAGGCATAACACTGGATAAGGAACTTACCTGGAAACAGCACATGGACACGACCGTTACCAAGGCCTATTGGGTCTTTGGAATTTGTCGGTCCACTTATGGCAAAACGTGGGGGCTTAACCCCAAAATCATTAGGTGGATCTACATGATGATGGTGCGGCCGATCCTTACATATGGCAGCATCGTCTGGTGGCCCAGAACCAGGCTGAAAATTTGTAAGAATGCCCTAAGTAAACTTCAGAGGACGGCAGCTCTGGAGATCCTTACGGACCTTCCACCCCCGCACAGTGTCATAGAAACAGAGGCAAAGAAAGCGCTACATAGACAAAAGGTGGCCGGGCTGTGGGACGCATCTAAGCCTCTGACCAGACATACAAAATGGGAACCTAATGATTCCCTTGATAGGATCAAGAAAATGGGGTGTGACAAAATTTCCCCTCAGTACATGTTCGAAAAGAAATTCAGTATATATGTCCCAACTAGAGATGAATGGAAGCAAGGACCACCGTCTTCAGAGAAGAACAGCCTAATCTGGTACACCGATGGATCCAAAATGGAGTCGGGTACTGGAGCAGGTATCTTTCGCAATGACTTCGGACGTAGTCAAAGCATGGGAAAACTCGCAATCGTATACCAGACCGAAACTTTTGCAATTCTCCTATGCGCAAAAAAAGAATTTAGAACTCGTCTCCAGTAGCCTAATTCACGTAACAAAACTTCACCGACATGCAAGCGATTTGATCGCTGGAGTCACTTTTCGTATTCACGTATCAATCGCACGATTTTGTTTAAGTCGGTTTTGTTTAAGCGTATTCACGTGCATTAATCGAAGTTCTATCGTTGCCTCTGCGGTATTCACTTATTATTTTGACGTTTAGTTTTGTCGGATTTCAGCGATTACACGACAAATTAGACAATTTCCAAGTCGTTGGAAAAAAATAATAAACATTTCTGCATGTTTTCGTAAGCAAAAAGTATTTGAATTTATTTGGTAGAACTGTAATGGAAACATTAAGTTTAAATAGTTGACAAATCGCCGAGTTGCGTACCTATCGAGTAATCGTTCTAGCGAAATGACAGGTGAATACGGATTTGTGACTGTTTTTCAATAGGACGACTTCTAAACGCAAACGACATTTCGACTATTACGAAATACGTGAATCAGGCCACTGAAAGCGAAACATATTCACCCTGAGTTACAGCCAAGCAGCACTCAAGTCACTTATATCGCCTCGGATCGACTCCAACCTTGTACTTGAAACCACAAAAGCTTTAAACAAGCTAGGTGGACACAACAGGGTGAGATTGATCTGGGTACCAGGCCACATGGGAATTCATGGCAATGAGATGGCCGATGTACTTGCCAGGGAGGGCTCAGAGACCCCATTTATTGGTCCTGCGCCGTTTGTTGCACTGGCACCAAACACCATCAACAAGGCCTTTAAGGACCAAACCCAAAACAGGCATAAACCGAATGGGAAAAGCTACCCGGCATGAAACACTCAAAATCCTTCATAAGTCAAAGTCAAAGTCAATATATATTTATTCAATAAACTGAATTAATAAGTACTTTGAATCGTCCAAATCTCATTCAGGACGTAATTTTTTAACTGTGGCAAAGAACGGGCGCAAGAAACCACAGCGCACAGAAGCAACGACATTTACAAAAAAAAAAGAATATGTCGTTACCAGGTCATAAAATACAAAATATGAATTTAAAAAATAGTAAATTATGCAATACAAAACTACAATACAATGTAAACGTATCAATTAATTATAGACAATTAGAAATAGCTGTTGGAGTAATTGGAGCATTTCAGATCCAAGCTGTTTTGTGTTCTGTGTAATCTGACACTTTATAATAAGCTTTTTTATAAAGCTTTTCTTTGATTTTGATTTTAAATTTATTAAGATCTATTTTCTGAGTATCATGTGGTACTTTGTTGTAAAATCTTACGCACAGACCCTTAACAGAAGATGCGTCCGGTCGTGGGACATTAAATTCCATAGAAGAAGTTTTGATAATATTAAAACTTTTCGTTTTTGCTGAGTGTATAGATTATGTGTATTGTGAGCTATTTTTGAAAAGTTAGAAGTTTTATGACTGTGCTTAAGGTGTGGTTTAGGCATTTCATAATATTTCGTGTAACGTAATGTAAGTACCTATATAGAATTAAAGTTTGAAATGTTGAGTGTTTCATAAGAACTATCTTATCTTCGTGTTGTAAAATTTTTAGAAAGATAATATATGTGGAACTATGAAAATTACAAAATCACTCTTTTTGTCTTTGAATAAAATTTAAAAATTTCTGAAATACTAAGACTTTCAGTGGTTAGTGGTTTAAATGTTGAACAAAGTTTAGAAAGTTAAGTGGTGTGCTTCTTTGATAATTTAATTGTTCTTTCGTAACACACGCAATAATAAATTAAAATTGACAGAATCGCTCATACATGGCCTTTGTAATGCTATTTTATACCACACAAAAATTAAAAACATACATACAGTGGATTTTGTTTAAATTACGGATAAAATATTTCTCTAACATACGCGATTATGCGGGACGCGGGCGGCTGCGGGCGCGGCGGCGCGGGCGGGGCGGCGCGAAGCATTCCTACCACAGATCTATATGTGTCATACCTACACTCCATGACTGCCCCCCTACCTGTCCCTATCTACCGACCCCAATAGATAGGGTATCGCAACTATACGGGTCCGGTTGTGTTTTCAGGGGTACTACGGGGTTCCGGTTCAAGCCCCCCGCTGGTCGTGCCTTTAACCAGGCGCCTCCGGCGAGATCCGCACATGGGTTGGACTCTTAGTGGCGTGTGGTTAGCTGTAGAGCTTGGGAATGTTCGTCTGTCCTGGTATTGTGTGCCAGGATTTCCAAACTCGTGTACAGCGAGCGGGGCCTAGTAGCGGTCTCTGAGGGGCCAGAAGCGAAAACTCCTTCGGGGAACGTGAGTTTCCCTTATAGTTGGCAGCTTTGTCCGGTGGTTCTCATTGGACATTGGTGTTGACATCTCCGGTACTAGTCTGGAGAACTAGTAGAGGCGGCCTCTTAGATGCCGTAGCCTCCGGTCCAGCCAGCCGCGTAGGACGTGGGAACTGGCTAGGCGCCTGGATGGGTTCCAAGAAGTGAGTGTGCTTACTACTCCGCTACCAAGGTGGACACTTGGGAGTCGACTTTAGAGTCGACGACCCTAGCAGTGGCAACTGCAAGTTGTGCCCTTCGTGCAACGAGACGTGAGCGAGCTCGACAGCTCCGGCTACCTATCTGGACAATAGGCAGTGAACTGCACGTGTTCACGGGGATACTCTCCCGAGACACTAGTCTTATGAGTACCGAATGAAGAGCGCGCTGCGGCGGGCACTAATTTGGCGTCAAGACCTAACGTTAGTGGTCTCCTGAGCGAGTGTTCTACTGGCGCAGGGACGTCTGGCACTTCTGGAAGTAAGGAGAGGGGATGCCCCCCTACCTTTGAAACCGATCCCGATCGATCGAAATTGGTATTGTGAAGTTTTGTAACTTTTAGGTTGCGTACGACACCAGCGCTAATTTGGATTTATATTGAGTGAAATAAATGGCATTGAGTTTTGCATTTAACTCACTCAATATTCGCGCAATATGAATCCAAATTAGTGCTGTCAGCACAGTCAGTATTCCGGGCTGTGCTGAAGAAGTCTGCAAGCAATGGCACCTCTGGCGAATGGAACGATGCAAATACTCGTAAGTCTCTGTTGGTTTAAGGTTGTATTCGTACACAGTGACAAATATATTATTTCAAAATTGCATAGGACGTTTCGTAGTTTTGTTAAAACTTAATTATCTCAACCCTTTATAAGGCAGAAGGTGTTTAAATATTTAATTGGTTTTCAATCTTATCTCAATCGTATAAAGTTCGAGATATAAATCATTGTTCCATGCCATAAAAACCTTTCCATTTCATTGAATTTTTACTTTAAATCCCTATGATTTTATTACTTTGGAAGTATGAAAATGACTTTGTGGTTTCAGTCATTCAAAAACACGAAAAAAACTTATATGGATCTGACGATTAGTAAAATACGTCAAAGTCATCAGAATAAAATAACACCTAAGAAACAATAGTACATTTGGTACTTTTGGCAACATGATATTTTCATTTTACCATGGGCGTAATCATTTTACTAACTTACCACAACGTTAAATAAACAGCAACATAAGTTGACAGAGCTCAGTAGCAAATTGATCAGGTTTACAGCGGAGAAGGCATCCTCCAAGTCGTTACCGTAGCTATGGAAAAGAACAAAGACAAGATAGATTCGGAACGAAGTGATAGATTCGTAAAAGATAAGTATAATTTTTTGTAGTCAATAAACAATATTTGATATTGTAATAAATTAAAAAATATCTATTTATTTATCCTGCTCAGATGCTGACAATATTCGAGAAAATTGTCAGCATGCAGCTGACAGTATTCCCGTGTATTGTTAATCACAAACCTGATTAGCCTTTGGTGAATTTTGACTAAATCCACTATATCTGTGAAGCAATCATTGTAGGCCCGGCTCGTCTTGGTAGAGCCGTTTTCGTTGTGCTTTCCAAGATTGCGCACCTTCACTTGCAGAAGACGTAACAGCATGCTGATGTGGCTGGCCATCGTTATAAACAATACGTCTGCGCCAACCATAGCGCACACTGAAAATGATGCTGAAAAAGGGCCAATAATTTTGATCTTCGAAGATAGCGTAGTAATAGAGTACTTTTTTCACAGACGTAATACGTCTGAGTGTTTTAGACTCCCGAAATAAATAATCTATCCATAGATTGTTTAGCCTTCTAAATTTGAATTTTAGACTTTTCTGTCAAACTCACCTAGTAGGTTTAACAATCTATTTTGATAACGAATCGTTGAAAAATAACAGTGTCATATCAAAACTCTTAGAATTTACATTCTTAGAGATCTGAATGAAAATATTTTGCTATAAAAACATAAAGTTTAATTATGTTATAAAAACAAAGTTAAAAGGGTTGAAAAATTTCATCGGTCTAACCAATATACCTCGGAGGCGGAGTGGTCAACGCAGCTGCCCGGATTGCAGAGGACCCGGGTTCGATTCCCGCCTGAGGTAGACATTTTTTCAACGTTTCGTTATCTTTGAATATATTGATGGGTTACTTATTTCGGGCGATAGTAGATGTAATCGATTGTCTCATATACACAAGTAGCATGCATGACAGCTAGTGAGAGCTAAGAGATTGGACAAGTTCTGCGCATATTACTTGGCGATACAGTAAGCCAGTGATTTAGTAATACTCCGAGTGGTAATACTACTCGGAGTATACCTAAATCACTGGCTCACTAACATTACCTATTCTAAGAAAAGGTCTTTAGCAAAATATCTGATGTAGTATAGGAAAAGCATTTATAAATATCTTTTAAATTGGTTTAAAAAAAGGTTGTTATTTTGCGAGACCTGAGTACATGCCGCTGCGACATCGGGGCTCCTTAAAATGCTTACCAGCAAACATTTCGAAGACATAAGCAACAGTGTGGGGTAGCACGCTTGTGGTCTCGAACGGATAATACACGTGCCATATGAACCCAATATCCGCAGACGTGCCTCTGGCCTTGTGGAAGAAGTACAATACCACGGGAGTCAAGTTGTACCCACAAAGGCCGACCAAAGTATTTATCAAGTAAACTAGAACAAATTTACATGTGTGGTTATCGCGTAAACCTCTAAAAGAATGTTTTTCTACTTTCTGGGAATAAGCTGCTTTTGGAAAATCAACGTGTGTTAAGTTTGACATTGATGTTCTGCTTCAGGCAAGGCAAAAGATAACGGAGTACCAAGCAGAAACACTAAGAAGATACACAACGATGTCCTCCTTCATTAGTAGGTTTTTTTTACTCTTTTACGCATTGAGGTCTCAAATAATAATTCTAAGAAAAATAGATGGTTGTACTGAAAATGTTCACAATTTGAAAAACTTATTGCATAATTATGTCATAGTCCACCAGTCCACTGGTCTCGTAAACAAGTAGTAAGACAACCATAATCCGTTTATGGATTTAGAACGCAGAATGATATTATAGTGAGTATTGTTCGTGCTTTAGCTGCATGAGAGGGTAAGTTGATTGTTTGACTCACAGTTCTGCACGAACTTAAGGGTAGATAAGCTAGTGCGCTTAATCTCCGCCGATTCCTTATCAGGGGTTAAGACGGGCCAAAGGTCCGGCAGTTCGTTAACAAGACGACGGAACGCATTACGCTTATACCAAACTGTCAGCAGCTTTCCAAAGCCTGCAATCAACAAAAGCACAATTGAAGGAAACATTTTAACATTACCACTTGCTATTTATTTACTTTCTTCCTTTCTATAGAACGAGTAAATATAAAAAAAACCGGCCAAGTGCGAGTCGGACTCGCCCATGAAGGGTTCCGTAGCAGCAAGTAACATCATAATATAAAAGTTCTTGTAGTTCGTTGTAACTTTGATCGAAGTTTTAATAATAGTGTATTTAATTAATTAATTAATTAATGACGTATTTAAAAAAAAACTACTGACTAGATCTCGTTCTAACCAAATTTCGTTGGAAGTTTGCATGGTAATGTACATCGTACATTTTTTTTACTTTTATCATTCTCTTATTTTAGAAGTTACAGGAAGGGGGGGGGGGGGGGCAGGGCAGGGACACACATTTTACCACTTTGGAAGTGTCTCTCGCGCAAACTATTCAGTTTAAAAAAAATATACATCTTACTTACCAAGCTTCAACAGTATAGTTTTTATAGTTTCGGAAAAAAGTGGCTGTGACATAGAATAGAATAGAATATAATGTTTATTTGCATTTGACTGGGGTACATACATATTGTTATTAAAATATATTACAATAAAGCTCCTTCCATTCAGCCAACAACGATGACATGCAAATTATTTGTTTAAGTACCTACTATAAAAACACACAAAAAGAAATGTCAACATTATTTTCATGTAAGTTTACCAAAAAATTCAAATTAATCAATGCCTAAATAAATTGTTAAAATGTCAAACTGGATATTAATAGAACCTAATTATTACAAAAAAAATACAAATGTCAAATTACGGATACGAAAGTACAATCACAAAAACAAATAGAAACAAATCATATTAATACATACAAAACAAACATTATTTACCATTAGCTCGAAAAGAAATCAAATCTACCTTTTAAGCTACAACAGTACAAGCATCACAACGTCTGTGCTCTAAAAACTTTTGTACTGTATAAAAAGTGTGTGAGATAAGCCATCTATATAAATTACATAAGAATCTCCTAATGGTAAGTTCTTTTATATTTTCAGGTAATCGACTGAATATAGTAATACACATCCAGAAGCAGTATTTTTTTAAACGTGTACTTCTGGGAATAATGGATGTCACCAACCTATTTCCGTTCCTAGTGTTTCTAGGATAGATGTCATTAGCCACTGTGAAGTAATGACTGTTTTGCTTGACAAATTTTGAAATTTCAAAAATATACAAACAAGGCAGAGGTAAGATGTTTAGAGCCTGAAACAATGGTGACCATGGTTTATCTGGTGCAGCACCACAAATTGCCCTGATACATTTTTTTTGTGCAATGATTGTTTTATTCATATCAGTGCTATTTCTCCAAATAATAAGACCATACCGTAGAATAGATTCCACATAACCAAAGTATGCTGTTAGGGCAGCATTTTTTGATGCTACTTTAGTTAATTTATGCAATGCATAGGCAAATCTATTTATCTTATTGCATACTTTTTTCAATTTGTTGTTTGCAATCTAAATTCTGATCAAGATTTACACCTAAAAATTTTGTTACATTAGTACCATTCAGTCTTAGCCCCTGATAATTGATATTTAATGTTTGAAATATATTGTTAAAGTTAATAAAATTAGTTTTTTCAATATTAATTAATAAGTTATTCTTTTTCAGCCAATTTATAATTATTATCAATGTACACACATCAAAAGTGTCTAGGGATCAAGCATTTTTATGCGGATTTCTTGAGATTGAGATGTGGCTTTGTAATAAATTTATGATTTTATAAATTTATATGGACCCTTTTTGGTGCATTTCATAATTTGAAACAGGAACTTTCAATCAATTTCTAGTAAAAGATGAAAATCAGCTGTCAATATTTTCCCTATAAAAACATACAACGCATTGAAGACATTATTAGTGCTGCTGTTTCCCTACTACTGATTAAAACCAACGTTATTATGGAGCGGCGACGTCATTTAAGCAGGGAAGAAATGCTCAGAGCCGTGGGAATGATAGAAGCTGGTTCCCGGCAACGTACTGTGGCTTTAGCTCTGAATACAAGTCAGAGTGTTATCAGTCGACTTTGGACACGTTACCGAAGCACTGGTACCGTGGCTGAGCGCCATGGAGGACGGTATCGCTGCACCACACGGAGACAAGACCGATACATTCAAATCACAACTCGAAGAGCTCCAACAATAACCGCCATGATGTTAGCCGTGAGGCTTCATCACTCTTCAGGGAACTTAATTAGCGACCAAACAGTCAGAAACCGCTTGCATGAAGTGAACCTTCATTCCCGAAGACCGCTAAGGGTACCACCTATAGCAATGCACAATCGTAGGATTCGATATCAATGGGCTCTTGATCACAGAAATTGGGCAGAAGAACAATGGCGTTTCGTGTGCTTTTCTGATGAGTCTCGTTTTGGTATGAGACCGGATACAAGACGTATACGACACTGGAGAACCCCTGGACGCCAACAGCGATTAAAATCCTGCCAGGAAGTCCATCCTTATAGTGGTGGAACCATCATGGTATGGGCAGGTATTTGGATCGGCGGAAGAACTGAGTTGATTTGGATCAGAGGCAACCTCAACGCTCAAATTTATGCTGAGACGATTGTATCAGACGTCATCGTTCCTCTACAAGTGCAAATCGGTCCCTTATTTCAGTTAATGCATGATAATGCACGACCGCACACCGCAAGAGTTGTAAGACAGACTCTCGCCGCAGCTAACATCAATGTCATGCCCTGGCCTGCTCAGTCGCCAGACTTGAACCCGATTGAGCATGCATGGGATATGCTACAGAGAAGAGCTCTGCCGAATATGGAGGGTATCCAGTCGCAAGAAGATCTTTTTTTGTTGTTGCAACGAACATGGGCGGCCATTCCACAGCGTGATTTGGATGAACTCATTTTGAGTATGCCAAACCGATGTTCTTGTGTTGTTAGTGTTCGCGGTAGAAACACGGATTATTAATTGTTTAAGTTACCCAATAAAATTTTAAAGAAAACTGTTATTTCAGTCTTTTTTTCGAACTTTAATGTTAGTGGTTCAAATGTCAAAAATCCCTTTATTAGGAAAATGTCAAATTTCTTTATTAATGCAAAGGTGACTTGGTTTATCGTTACTGTAGACAAACGAAAACACTTTATTTGCTGAATCCTTAAAGAAAATTTTAATTAATATCAATCAGGAGAAAAGTTATTGCAAAAATATATGTTGATCCCTAGACACTTTTGATGTGTGTATTATTTATGTCATTAATATGCTCATTCAATGTTAGGTTTTTGTCAGTGTTTATTATAATAGAAATGTCGTCTGCGAACAAGATGCAGCGATGCATTGTCAAGTCAGGAATATTAATTATGTAAGCTAGGAAGTGAAGAGGGCCTAACACTCCCTTGTGGGACTCCAAATTTATTTTCCCTAAACTCTGACTGATACTTCTGTGCAACATATTTAGAGTAGGGTTGTAAAATGTCGGAAACTTTCCATAAGTGACGGTCATTAACGATAAATGTCCGGACAGTTTCGACATCTATAGACAAATTGGACATTTTCATGAGATTCGTTTTTAGATACTAAAACTTAGGTACTTTTTGTTGAGGGAGTCTTACGATACTGGTATTGTGCCGGTTTCTTGGAAGGAGGCAAACATACAACCCATCCCCAAAAAAGGGGATCGCTCGGATACGGCCAACTATCGACCCATCGCTGTAACTTCTGTGCTGTGCAAGGTGTTTGAGCGGATAATTAATTCCCAGCTCATTCACTACCTAGAGGATCACTCGCTGCTCCATGATCGCCAGTATGGGTTCAGACCAAAGCGATCAACGGGTGATCCTCTAGCGTACGTTTCTCACGCGTGGGGTGAAGCGATGGACAAGCATGGCGAATCCCTGGCAGTTAGCCTTGATATCGCCAAAACTTTCGATAGAGTGTGGCATCGTTCCCTTCTTTACAAGTTGCCGGCCTTAGGTGTGCCGCCCTGTTTGTGCGTCTGGGTTGCAGACTTTCTAGAAGGGCGAAGGATTCGTGTCCTTAGTGAGGGTAGTTTCTCCGCGTTCTACAAAGTCAATGCCGGAGTGCCGCAGGGTTCTGTGCTCTCACCTACTCTATTTCTTGTGCATATTAATGACATGTTGTCCTTGGGCAATATTCATTGTTATGCGGATGACAGTACGCTGCATGAGCGGTACTTGGGACATCCTGCGGCAAAGCAAGCCGATATCATGGTGAAAAGGCAAGAACTGGTTGCCAAACTGAACCTGACTCTTGATCGTGTCTCTAAGTGGGGATCTAAAAACCTGGTCGAGTTTAATGCTAGCAAAACCCAGGTTTGTGCATTCTCGTCCAAGGTAACTCTCTTCCTTACTCCTCCATCTCTTCAGAACTCTCCGTTACCCATTTTGGTGAACCTCAGCATTCTTGGCATGGACATCGGTCAGGAACTGAATCCAAAATGCTACATCGAGAGCGCTATTTTAACTGCCTCCCGTAAGTTGGGAATTCTCAATAAGGTAAGGCGGTTTTTTACTTCCGAGCAGCGTTGTTTGCTGTACAAAAATAAGGTGCGATCGAGTATGGAGTATTGTTCCCATCTATGGGACGGCTCCGCTAAATACCTACTCGATGCACTTGATAGACTGCAAAGGCGAGCGGTACGCGAGTGAGGACCTCCAGCTGCGTAGAGACATTGCTTCTCTCAGTGTCTTCTACCGGAACTACTACGGAGAGTGTTCTGAAGAATTTTTGATCTTATCCCGCCCTCTCCTTTCCTCTCCCGGACTACACGTGCTGGTCTTAGGAACCACCATCATACTGTACAGACTATCAGTACTCGTACCAAAAAATTTGGGAAGTCGTTCCTCTGTAAGACCATTCGTCTTTGGAATTCTTTGCCGGCGCATGTGTTTCCCAACTCCTACAGTCCCGGATCTTTTAAGCGGGGCGTGAAACGGCATTTACGCAGGCCGTCATGAATGGGAGCGTTCGTTATCGTGCTTTTCCACGGTGAGGAGCACTCTCATTATTTTGGACTCCATCGGCTGCTTACCATCAGGCAGGATGCAGTCACTATGACGAGTCATAATAATAAAAAAAAAACTTTTTACATCAGTGTTCTGACTTAACGGATTTCCCGTCAAATTTAACGGATTAAATAAATATTTTTATTAAAATGAAACATTTTCTGACATTTGTGTACTTAATCATTGTCATTTGTAACAAAATTGAACTCGAATGTTGATTTAGATATTGCTAATTTCATCTTTTTTAGAATGATACGCAAAAATTAATTTATTAATAAAGAAAAAATGAGAAAGAAGTAAAGAAACACTGATTAGGGACTGGTAATTAATTTAAATAACAGGTTTGTTGGTCAGAGTGCGCACACTAAAAATTGCAAAAAAATCGCCTAATACACACACACAATAATAAACACCTTCAGATCAGAACCCGGGGAAGTGGGAGTTGAAGAGGGGACCTACGAGGGGAAGTCACACCGGGTGACCTTGACCTTTGATGGCCTTGACCTTTTTAAGAACCAAGAACCCTGGATTTTTCGTGTGGTGACCTTGTCCTTTAGTGACCTTGATCTTTGATGACTTTGAACTTTGATTAAAACCGTGGATTTCTTTAAATGTGGTGAATATCACCTTTTTTGACCTTGGCCTTTGTTAAACTAGATAGATTTCTGTTGTCTTATAAAAAATAACCTCGAAATTCAAGATTTCTAACCTATCACGTGACGTACAGGAGTAGGGCAATCATACATTTTTTGGGCAATTTAGTATTGTTGTTTTGAAGTTGGGAGGCGTAGCCAAAAATGACTTTACAGCAAATTGACCTTGCCAAAAGTTGGTCCCCTATGGACCCCCCCACACAATGGTATAATAAAAATGAGGTGTTATATAGGCTCCATTTTTCAACTAAAAATTTTTCTAGTCCCTTTCCTACACTCCAATCGTTTAATGTAGTAAAATATTTTAAAGTTTGTTTTTGTCCATATATAAATGCACATTATAGTGCTGTCAATGTGAAAATTTAATTAAAATATCTTAGTTTGATTTTGTCGTTTTTGTCTATAAATGTCAAAACTGTCCAGACATATATCAAAAAAATATGTCCATTATGCTCAGACCATAGAATAATAACTAAAGCATACAAGAAGTCCAAAAAAGACTCGTATAGTTGTCCTTTTTTCTCAAATGGGCCATAAACGTTGAAAGGAAAGAGACAATAAGTTGCCAAAAACGTCAAATGTAAAGTGAAAATAAAAAATGAGTCACCCTGTATCCCTAGCATGCGCAACACGAGATTTATGTCGCGGACGAGAGACGACAAATCATTAAGTTCATGTTAAGGTTTGTAGACAAAAATACCACAGTCTAAGCAAAAACTACTATTAAGTCTATTTTTGATATACACACATCAAAAGTGTCTAGGGATCAAGCATTTTTATGCGGATTTCTTGAGATTGAGATGTGACTTTGTAAAAAAATTATGATTTTATAAATTTATATGGATCCTTTTTGGTGCATTTCATAATTTGAAACAGGAACTTTCAATCAATTTCTAGTAAAAGATGAAAATCAGCTGTCAATATTTTCCCTATAAAAACATACAACGCATTGAAGACATTATTAGTGCTACTGTTTCCCTACTACTGATTAAAACCAACGTTATTATGGAGCGGCGACGTCATTTAAGCAGGGAAGAAATGCTCAGAGCCGTGGGAATGATAGAAGCTGGTTCCCGGCAACGTACTGTGGCTTTAGCTCTGAATACAAGTCAGAGTGTTATCAGTCGGCTTTGGACACGTTACCGAAGCACTGGTACCGTGGCTGAGCGCCATGGAGAACGGTATCGCTGCACCACACGGAGACAAGACCGATACATTCAAATCACAACTCGAAGAGCTCCAACAATAACCGCCATGATGTTAGCCGTGAGGCTTCATCACTCTTCAGGGAACTTAATTAGCGACCAAACAGTCAGAAACCGCTTGCATGAAGTGAACCTTCATTCCCGAAGACCGCTAAGGGTACCACCTATAGCAATGCACAATCGTAGGATTCGATATCAATGGGCTCTTGAACACAGAAATTGGGCAGAAGAACAATGGCGTTTCGTGTGCTTTTCTGATGAGTCTCGTTTTGGTATGAGACCGGATACAAGACGTATACGACACTGGAAAACCCCTGGACGCCAACAGCGATTAAAATCCTGCCAGGAAGTCCATCCTTATAGTGGTGGAACCATCATGGTATGGGCGGGTATTTGGATCGGCGGAAGAACTGAGTTGATTTGGATCAGAGGCAACCTCAACGCTCAAATTTATGCTGAGACGATTGTATCAGACGTCATCGTTCCTCTACAAGTGCAAATCGGTCCCTTATTTCAGTTAATGCATGATAATGCACGACCGCACACCGCAAGAGTTGTAAGACAGACTCTCGCCGCAGCTAACATCAATGTCATGCCCTGGCCTGCTCAGTCGCCAGACTTGAACCCGATTGAGCATGCATGGGATATGCTACAGAGAAGAGCTCTGCCGAATATGGAGGGTATCCAGTCGCAAGAAGATCTTTTTTTGTTGTTGCAACGAACATGGGCGGCCATTCCACAGCGTGATTTGGATGAACTCATTTTGAGTATGCCAAACCGATGTTCTTGTGTTGTTAGTGTTCGCGGTAGAAACACGGATTATTAATTGTTTAAGTTATCCAATAAAATTTTAAAGAAAACTGTTATTTCAGTCTTTTTTTCGAACTTTAATGTTAGTGGTTCAAATGTCAAAAATCCCTTTATTAGGAAAATGGCAAATTTCTTTATTAATGCAAAGGTGACTTGGTTAATCCTTAAAGAAAATTTTAATTAATATCAATCAGGAAAAAAATTATTGCAAAAATATATGTTGATCCCTAGACACTTTTGATGTGTGTATTATGTAGAGTTCTAAGAGCACCCATTGTGACTTTAGTGTCGATAGACATTAGAGATAAATGAATTAAACACGAGAAAACGGGTCGAGAAGAGTTCTCGTGTTGCGCATGCTAGGCCGGCTGGTGGCCGTTTATGATACCGAATTCAAAAGCGATATACACATGTGATTCGATGTCAATTATTCTATGGGTAATATTTGACATTGGCAAGGGGCAACGCGCCCCTATAATTTAGTTATGTTATATTTTTGTGTGTACATGTCACAATTTGTCACATAATATTGCATTATTTTGTAAAATTTAATAATGTAACTAAATAATAATGAAGTGCTTGTGCTAGTAAATCCAAGCCCAGCGTACAAAGAATGCCCTGCATTAATGTGAGATGTAAATCACATTCTTTCCAAAGGAAAAATAAAGCTAAAACCATCGGCTTCCATCGGTGAGTAGACAACAAACCAATAATTTGCTAAAACTCTGTACAGAAGTGTATTAATGTCTAGTAATTAAACTTTAATATGCTGTAGTCATATTTTAAACAAGGTTGCAGGCCATTCGATTCAGTAATTTATAAGTATTCTTGATTTTTACTAATTTGGTTCATTATGTTCAATAGTGTTGTGCTGTATATTAATTGTGCTGCATTGTCGATAACATAATGATAGTAGGTAATTTACTGTTTTGCACAAATTGGCTTTTTTCTTAATATACTAGCACGGTGCTGAAGTGGTCAGGTACTCGGTCACCGTGCGCGAGGTTTGGGGTCTAAAGATGTTATCTTGTTTTCAAAGTAAAGTGTGTTTTTCTGCAGTTTCTCCACGGATCATAACATGCGTCATAAATGGATAACTGCTATTTCTCGTACCAACTGGCAATACAAAAAACATCACCGTGTTTGCACGCCAGCAAGCACATGTACAATAAACACTGCGGGCTCCGGTGGTCCCACGTGAGCTTATTGTCGCAGATGGTTTTCGCTCACCAACGCAGCTTCGGCTTACCGGCCGGCTTCTCTCGCCACCTACTTCTCACTTCACGGGCCGCCTCGCACATCCGCGCCTACGCGGGCTTAAATTACACGCTGGTAGTGGTAGGACAAACAAGACTACGTGGAGACGGTTTATATCAAATTAATTTTTTTATGACATTTTAATCGTTATTCTGCTATTCGTGACGAATATGAATCCAAAAGTCAAAGATCATTAAAATCGGTACAGCCGTTCTTGAGTTATGTGCATAGGTATAGGTATTTATAGGTATTTAGGGATAGACCTAGCGGAATAGAGCAACAAAGGGCCGAGGGAGCAGGATGTCACTAGCAACAACACTGTGGGATAAAAAGAGATGCGTGATGCAACGTAACAGAACTGTTTTGGCTACTGTTTGTCAGCACTCATCAGCACGCTAAGAATTTTGGTTTTTGAATTTTTCGGATTTTACGTGAAATCGTGGAAATTTTCCCATCCCATCCTATTTTATTACTATTAATACTATTACTGTTAGTAATTAAAGTAATCAGTATCGATGTTGTGATGAAATGTAAATCACTGAACGCATTCTTTACACACACAAATTCCATCCTATTTTGGTTTCGTTTGACAGCTCATGTTTGTTGCTCTATTTGTTTTAAGTGGTACTAACACGACTTTGTTTAATATTATACAGATATAGCTTTAGGTATGGAACAAGTTATTATTATATCAAATGAAGCATATCCGTAATGTTGTTATAGGAAGTGTATTTAGAACAAGAAAAAATTTATCCAATGAAAGTTATATGCTTTTTAATTAGTTCAATTGTAATTAAATGAAATGAAACGCACACGTAGTAATATTTAACGAGTTTTATTCTAATTTCTTTAAAAATAAATGATAATACATATTACTAGAAGTCTGGCTAACGAAAGCTGAACCAGGAAAAACGCGGCAAATTAAAAAAAAAACATGATTGGGTAACGCAGGGTCACTCACACAGCTGCAATTTTCTCAGAAAAATTTCAATTTGACATACGACATGAGACCTCCGATAGACACACATAGAGACAAAGTGTTGTTAATCAAATAACTACGAGGTTCAGCTTTCGTTAGCCAATGAGATATGAATAATACTGCTGTGTTTTATTTTTACTGTCCCATTTTTAGTAGCTCTTTGTTAGAGAGTTTAGTCTTTTAATGCCAAACTAAGATAGTCAGAAAATAACAAGGGGCTAATTGTCTAACCTCAACATCCATCGCAATCGCCCTCAAACAGAAGTACATTGCTTCGCTAGTTTGCCTATTTGAAACTATTTTTAAATATGTATTTTATGCGAAGCAAAGTACTTCCACTTGAAAACGCGACAGATGCCGAAGTTAGACAATCAGCCCACAGGTTCTTGTAAAGTAACAGCTTTTAAATGAAAGTTAACATGTACCCAGGCTTTGGCCTTCGGTGTTTTTATGCCAAATTAGGGTAAGTATTAATAAGTATCTTTAATTTTTTATCAAATCTTTCATAAATGGCAACTTCTATAGGTATTTTGTAGATGAAAAGTGTTGAATTTCTAAATGGACAAACAGCATCTTTCGATATCGATAAAATGTCAAAAGGGATCATAGCACCATGAAATTGTTAGACAACAAACGGAGTGCACACTCAAATGTCATAGCACTCCTTCTATGCTTTAGTTATTATACTGAGGCTCAGACACTTTCAGCAGACATATTGAATCTGACCGACACTTTACAACCATAATTTAGAGTCAAGTTTTACAACTTCAACAGCTTGTCTCCTATTGCACAAGTAAGTATTGATCAAACTTAACGCTGGACCTCTGATTCCATAATGTTCCATTCTTTTAAGTAGTTGTGGGTAAGAACAAGAATCGAAGGCACGTAACATTTCAATAAAAAGGGCTGTTGTAAACTTATTGTCATTTAGGCTAATTAGGATTTCATTTACTAAAAGATTGCATGAGTTGTTGATTTCTTTTTTTTAAATCCAAATTGGTCCTGTTTCAGGACATTATACTTGTCGAAGAACTGCATTAGTTTATTTAGCATGACTTTTTCATATATCTTTGAAAATAATGAGATAAAAGTTATAGACCTATAATTATCTACACTGTTTTTTTATCCTTTTTATATAGTGATTTTACCAGAGAGTGCTTCAGCCTGTCAGGAAATATACCAGTAGACATAGACATATTTTTCAAAAAAGCTAGAACAGGTGCTATACGTCCGTGCATACGGACGGACAGACAGACATGACGAATCCGGGTTCCGTTTTTTGGCATTTGGCTATGGAACCCTAAAAGCGGTTTCAACTTACTCTGTGTCCTATACCGTCTGTAAAATGGGAAAATTTTTAAAGGACTGTTTATTGAAGTATCTCTGCTGCCATTCTATAACACTAAATGGTCATCAGCTTAAAAGTCTATCCGACAGCCCTTCATGCACTACAACAATTCGATACTCCAGACCTTTCCAACAACGCTATGTTTATTTTGTTGAGTGAGCTTCTGTGCTGCGGCCTTCCTAAGGCCTTCAATATAAAGAGTAAATTATTTTGTTCAGGATTGGCAACGCAATATCAACTGCGTCGCCTGCTTTTAGGAAGTCTATAAACAGCGGTAACCATTTATCGAAAAACACCACAAGCTAAATGAAAGCCAAAACTTAAAAATGATGCTATTATACAAAAAAAACATTCTTGAAACACCTCTTATTTGCTATTGAGATTGTACCAATACAAGTAACTTAGTTAGATACTCACTCATAATGCCATAACCAATAATATGCAAGTAGCTCCCTAAGAAGTCTTCTAAGGAACTGCGTGTGGCCACTAAGGAGGCAGTGAATACAAACTCTCCGATTATCAAGGAGAATAACATTGATATAGCAGTTGCTAAAGACAAATAGACTTTAAGTCTGCCGAACAAAGACCTGGGTGGGGCATCAATGATTGACAACCCCATCACTTTTATTGGCTTGTCACAATTCTTTAAGGTTTCATGTATTTCTTTTGCGGCGGTAGTTCGTTGGTCTTTCGCCATGTTTGTGAAAGAGAAAACGGTTCCTTCTTACACTGATCGACAGGTATTAACGTAGAAGGATAGCTTTATCGGTTTTGGTATTCGAGTGACATAGAGAAAACGTTCATTAATTATTTATCTTTACATAATAAAAAGTAATAATAATTTATGTTTAATTCAGGTAAAAGTTTTGGGACTCATGATTATTGTGAATGTTAAAAAGGTTTAACCCTCAAAAGCTTGTAGGATATTTTTTAAACTTTGAACTATGTATATACATTTAGAATTTCTTGTTTTTAATTTGCGAGTGAGACAAGCTCGTCGACGCAATGGCTAACGCACGTCAGGTAAACAACATTAGCACAGTCCCGGATGGGTGATCAGAATAAGTAATTATGTCAAGCTCCTCCGTGTGTCGCAACACTCACAATGCATGGCACGTTAAGCCGTTGCTATCGAAAACCCACCAAACCGCGACCAAAGTGCTGTATTATGGCCCAGTAACACAGAATAACTTATAGTTCTACCGTACAGAAGGTTCACTCTCTAACAACTTTCACGCGAAATTGAAAGTTGTCGTGTGACCCGAGCGTTCATATTCTGTTATGCAATGCTGACTCGATATCGGTTTGACGTCAGGAGCGCAGGGTAGCGTAGGGTTTCAACTCATAGATTTTTATGAGGACGACGCGCGACGTGGAGCGTGCGTCGCGAGCGGCAACCATTCCTGCCATACGCCTGCCGCGGCCTGCCCGGGAGGCGCGCCGGCCGAACGTACCTAAACTGCGGAGTGACACCCTCCTGCCAGTATCCCAGTGTGCTATTTACATTAATTTCTTAATCTCTCTATGTACTGTTCATGTAGCAGGCTGAGTTGAGATTAATTTTTATTTAAACTTTTATTTTTATTTTACTTCAAAAGATGGAATAGTCTACCAGCACACGTATTCCCCATTCCTATGACATGGGGTCCTTCAAACGTGGCGTGAAAAGGCATTGTGCAGGCCGGTAGGGTGAGTAAGAGTGACTGATAATGCTAAGTCTCTTACGCTTCACCAGTTGTCCTCGCACCTGGACTCCACTTGCCTAACATTAGGTGAAGTAGAGTCATTTAGCGGGATTCTTATAACAAAAAAAAACATATCCAAATTCAAAACAGAAAAAAATTTACGGGTTGAGTCGTTCTACTTCATCCGAGTTTATAATAATAAGGGGTTGTAAACTTTTTTCACTACTTTGCATGAGACAACAAGACTCTATCTATGCTATGAACTTTCTAATAATAATAGGGTAATGGAGCGAGCAACTGTTTTTTCTTCAAAGTTGTGTGAAACTTGGACGCTTCCCACATATTTCTACATTATTGAATATTAATTTGTAGTGTTGTTTATTTTGTAAAGTCAAGGAGCTCGATGTCGTAGGCTATATACTGTTAGTTACTACTAACAGAACAATTATATAAATTAAATAATAATGTTAATGGATGTAATTTATCCGAAATAAATGATTAATATTGTTTTCTGAGGTTTAAGCGAGCACTACACATTGAAATTAAACACTTTTTTACGGATTAACCCTGTAAAGTGTTCGACACGTCAGGATAATATAAAAACTATGTAAATAGTAAATTAAACGCGATATCCGTAAAAAAGTGTTTCATTTAAATGATTAATAATAATAATTGAGGATTGTTTGGATGGGTGACTAGATTGATTATTTTAGCTGTTCCGTGTTTTGGAAGCCACCCACACTTTTGAACTTTTCGGCGTTTTGTGTGCAGGGTGCAGGAAAGAGAGTACCACTAACTGCCTTTCTAGATGTGGTAGTATGGTTAATATAGTATAATACGGTCAATTCTTTTTTTTTTTTTTTTTTTATAAAAGAGGGAGGCAAACGAGCTGGCGGGTCACCTGGTGGAAAGTAATCACCGCCGCCCATGGACACCCGCAAAACCAGAGGAATCGCAGATGCGTTGCCGACCTTTAAGACAGGAATAGGGTTAAGGAAGGAATAGGAATTGGGAGGGGGGGGGGGGGGGAAGGGGCCTCCGGAACCCTCACTGGTCGGACGAAACACAACAGCACCAAGTGCCGTTATTTCACGCCGAATATTCGTGAGAGGGTGGTATTACGCCGGGCGAGCCGGCCCAATGCGTGCTGCAACGCAGCGTGGCTCTACCACTCAGTTCGATAAAGAATGTTTGTCAACACGTAAATTCACAACCGTGTCGCGTTGCGGTGAAAGAATACTACCACTGCTCTCTTCCCTTGGGTGTCGTAAAAGGCGACTAACGGACTAAAGACTGCACATCATTCTGTGTACTAAGTATCGGGAATTGTTCAATAAAACAAAAAAATACAAATTATTCATCTATATTTAATTTATCGCCTTCAAAGTAAGCACCATTGCTTGCAATACAACATCTCCACCGCTTCACCCAGTCCTCCATACATTTTTTGTAAGCTACTTGCGGTATGGCCTTCAGCTCATTCAGCGAATTTTCTTTTATGGCTTCTATCGACTCAAAACGTTTTCCTCGAAGTGGTAATTTTAACTTGGGAAATAGAAAAAAGTCAGACCGAGCCATATCAGGTGAATACGGTGCTTGGTCGAGAACTTTTGTTGAATTTTTCGCTAAAAACTCTTTCACAATAATGGCTGTGTGTGATGGTGCATTATCATGGTGCAGCATCCATGAGTTGTGTTGCCACAAATCTGGACGTTTTCGGCGGATACTCTCACGCAAACGCTTCATGACGCCTAAATAGTATTCATTATTCACTGTTTCTCCCTCTGGAAGGAATTCGGAGTGAAACACACCACGGTAGTCAAAAAAAACTGACAGCATCACCTTGATTTTGGAGCGACTTTGCCGCGGTTTTTTGGGTTTCGGCTCGTTTTCGAGACGCCATTCTGAAGACTGTTGGCTTGTTTGCATGTCGTACTCATAAACCCATGTCTCGTCGCCAGTTATTATACGTTTCATAAAGGTAGGATCCGAAGAAGCTCGGGAAACCATGTCTTCAGCAACATGTATTCGCTGCGCTTTTTGAACAAAATTGAGCTCCTTTGGAACTAATCGAGCGGCGACGCGTTTCATGCCTAAAATGTCAATGAGAATGTTGTGGACGGACTTAAAAGATATGTTCACCTCACTAGCCAACTCTCTCAAACTCATACGTCGATTTTCGAGCACTAGCTTCTTGATTCTGTCGATGTTTTCTTTGGTCGTAGCGGTTGAAGGTCTACCAGAACGAGGCAAGTCTACTACTACGTCTCGGCCTTCTTTAAAAGCCTTGTACCATTCATATGCCCTTGTTTTTAATATACAAGATTCGCCGTAGGTTTTTTGCAACATTTTAAGCGATTCTCCACATGAAATATCATTCGAAACACAAAATTTAAGGCACACTCTTTGTTCAACAATATTTTCCATTGTAAAAATCGCCGAGGACTCAAAACTATGACCAACAAAAAGTGCAGTTTTAAACAAAGTAAATGACAGATCCAACTCAAATTTCGCGCGGTAAATCAGTACAGTGCTACCAACATGCAGTAAAAAAATTAAAACGAACTCTTTTACGCGGGTCTTTTTATTGACATATTCCCGATACTTTTTACACAGAGTAGTATATCCAACAGCATAGAGCGGCGATGGGCTCATCACCTGACACGTTAAGTACATGTGCAGTCTTTATTTGGTGAAAAGTGGACTATGGCAGAGGACTGCTTTTGGGTCGTCATTGCCTATTCTCTGGCTAACCCTTAGGGGATAATAGTCGTGATTATGTGTATGTATGTATGTATGTAAACACGTAATTCACAATTCTTTGTGCAATCTAGTGTCACTCAGATTTTTCACTTTTTCTAGAGGGAGATTCAAGAAAAAAGCAACTGACTATGATGTCTTTCTGAAAACAGAAAAAAATCGAGTGACCCTACATATTTGCACACAGAAATGTCAATAATTTGTTTATTATGTATAAGCCCAGACCACATGAGTAAATACCCTACAGAGTCCAAGCTCTCTATCAACGCGCAAAATTTATACCTATTCTGATAGGGCTGACACCTGCTGCACGTTTAAATAATTAGGAAGGAAAAATAAAATACGGCATGTACAGGTACATAATAAAACGTGTATTTCAAAAGGTATAAAATGGGGGTTTAGTGTAATTTGACACATACTAAACTAAAATTAGTTCAAAGATAACGAAACGTTGAAAAAATGGTATTCTGTGTTGAATCGAACCCGCGTCCTCCGCAAATAATCAAATATTACGAATCTATAAAGCAGTCTTATCTTAACTGAATGTTTAAAATATAAAAAAGCAATATCCTTATTTTTTCCGGAATTATTCATACACATGGTGCAATAGTTGGGAATTGTGTAACCAACCCGACTTTGTTTTATGTATTTAGATTAAACACTAATGTCCCTTAATTGATATTATATAAATAATTAACCGTGTCGCGTATCGGTCAAAGAATATACAACCACCCCCTCTCTTCCCTTGGGTGTCGTTAAAGGCGACTAACGGACTAAAGACTGCACATACATCCAACAGCTTAGAGCGGCGATGGGCTCACCACCTGTCACGCTGAGCACATGTGCAGTCGCAATTTGGTGAAAAGTGGACTATGGTAGAGGACTGCTTTTGCTGTCCTCATTGCCTAGTCTCTGACTAATTATTGATATAATTTTATGTTTCCTAATTTTATGTTTGTTTTTTAATGTGACTTCTTTCCGTTCTTTGGGTTTATGCTATCGTCTACACAAACGCGATTCTTCCTATTCGTGATTCCCATACAATATGGATTCCACACAACTGCAGTTTACTACATTTTGTAGTACTGATTCAATTAGCTAATGTTCATATAATTTTTCCGAAATTACTTCCTATTATTTTTCATTATTGTCATGTTGTGTTTGCCTATAATGATGTTGCATTGTAACTATTATTATTCTCATTACCATTTTAGATTTAAGCAATGTAACAATGTTGGCAGACCTAATAAAGTAAAAAAAAAAAAAAATTAAAAATAAAAAACCTTTTTAAAAAAGGTGCTTTTATTTAAAAAAAAACGGACGTTACAACCGGATGGTCTCGTCGCTGTTGACACCAAGTTAGGTCATGTCATCTTGGGTTCAGTGCGTCCGGTGGCTCCGTCGGAGGGTTCGGAGGTCATTTTATTTGGATCTGCACTTTCGGAAATAATGCAGAAGTTCTGGGAACTTGAGGAGCCCCCCTCCGCACGTCGGGTTGACCCGGATGATGAAGAATGTGAATCGTTTTATCGGAATACGGGTCGTCTCCATTCGGGTCGGTTTTTACTTCGACTTCCCTTTCGAGCGAACCGCCCACTACTGGCCAGGTCACGGAAGGCGGCGGAATCACGTCTGATTTCCATGGAACGCCACATGAAACGGGATTCGATATTTCGGCAAAAATATATCAAATTTATGCGAGAGTATGAGTCTTTAGGATACATGTCAGTGTTGGTTACGGATTGCAGTTCGGCGGAGCATTGCTTCCTCCCCCATCATGCTGTTCTGAAGACTCACACGGGAAAAATTAGGGTTGTATTTGACGGATCGGTACCAACGTCAAATGGTGTATCGCTTAATCAATGCCTTCATTCGGGTCCGAAATTAAATCGGGATATTTCGGATATTCTTACTCGGTTTCGAAGACATCAGGTCGTATTCGTGGCTGACATCCGGATGATGTTTCGACAAACGGTCATTCATCCGCATGATAGACGGTATCAGCTGATTCTCTGGCGTGAGAGCTCGGACACAACGAGGTAGGTAGCTAAGCACTTGTTTTATCCAATTATGATAGACATAACCTCCGAAACTTTGAATTGGAATATCTTAAATTGTAGACTTACTAGAGAAGTAAAATCTAGACCATGTTTTTCAGGATTACAAACTCTATACCAACATATTTTTTTCATTTATAGACGCTTAAAAAAAGGGTTGACAAAAGTTTGTATGGGAGTTCGCCAATGTCTTTTGATGTAAGCCGAGGCGGCTGGCGAGACGCATGGCGCGTTTCTTAATTTGATTGTAAGCTCGTTAATTATACTAATAAGTGAACTAAAGCGGACTTTGAGTCGCACAGTGTTGTTGTGCGTCGCTTTGTGACGGTGTAGTCCCTGGGCTGGGCGTGGGACAAAGTGTTGCAACCGCGAGTCCCCATCAGCCAGAGGCGCGGCGCAAGGCCAAGGATTGGCATTCTTCGGCAACATTAGATGTAAGTTTTTATTATCTTAGTACCTAGTAAGTAAGTAGTAGATTTAATTGATAAGAGTTGTGGTATAGGAGCTCTGCAGTCTGGGCACATGAGTAACTACCGTACAGAGTCCAAGCTGCCTATAAGCTGCCCGCTGTAGGTGTACTCATACATAATCGCGGCGATGTGTGCGTGACCTTTCACCGACAGGTTCACAGACGCGCCGCCGTGGTAAAAACTGGTTTGCGCCGGTTCAGCTATGGTCTGGGGTATGGTATGACTGACAGGGCCGCACGTTCGTGCGCATTAGATAAGATTCAGTTATTCGAGTGATTTTGTTGACGAATTTGGGATTTTAGCATTTCAGTGTTTTAGATATTTACGAGGGGCGTTCAAAATATTCTCGGGATTGATACGTTACAACCTCTTTTATATATATATTTGTTACTGGCCGCTAAGATTCATCCATTGACATTAAAAAAAAGTAAAATTGGAACCGAGATGTTCTTTTGTTTTTCTGCAATTGCCGAACAAACATGAACACCATGAGCGAATTAACAATTTTAACGAAATTAGAGCACCGATCCGTCATAAAATTCTTGACAAAACAGGGTAAAAATCAAAAAACCATAAAAGAGGAAATGGATTGTGTTTACCGTGAGTCTGCTCCTTCTTTATCTACTATTCAAAAATGGTCAAGCGAATTTAAGCGTGGAAGGGAGAGTATTGAAGATGACCCTAGACCTGGCCGGCCTGTAGTGGCTACCTCACAAGAAAATATTGATAAAGTGGAAAAACTTATATTGGAAGACGGCCGAGTGAAGGTAAAATCTATAGCTCAAGTAACCAATCTCTCTATTGGTACCGTACATGACATTATACATGACCATCTTAATATGTCAAAAGTAAGTGCAAGATGGGTTCCGCGAATGCTGACGCTTCTTCAAAAGGATATGCGTGTGGCTTGCTGTTCAGATTTTATCGACCTGTGTGGTGAAAATCCCGATGAGGTGCTGCAAAAAATAGTTACTGGAGATGAAACCTGGGTTCATCATTATGACCCAGAGAGCAAACAGGAGTCCATGCAGTGGCACATTAAGGGTTCAGCTCATCCCAAGAAGTTCAAGGTAATCCCGTCAGCTGGCAAGGTCATGGCCACAATATTTTGGGATTGTGAAGGAGTTTTGCTTATCGATTATAAAGAAAAAGGTGTAAATATCACAGGGCAGTACTACGCTAACGTTATACGTCAATTAAGAGATGCGATCAAAGAAAAGAGGCGAGGAAAGTTAACCAAAGGTGTTCTGCTTCTGCATGACAACGCCCCTGTCCATACTGCTCATATTGCCAAGGCAGCTATTGTTGAATGTGGGTTTGAAACTGTTACTCATCCACCCTATAGTCCGGACTTAGCCCCAAGCGACTTCTTTTTGTTCCCCAATCTTAAAAAGGATCTGCGTGGAAATAAATTTTCTGACGATGAAGCGTTGAAGACGGCCGTGGAGGAGCATTTTTACACCAAAGATAAAAAATATTTTTATGAGGGATTAAAAAAAATAATTGATCGATCTTATAAGTGTATGAACATAGGGGGGGAGTATTATACTCCCCCCCCTTCCCAAACTTTTCGTACTTGTTTGTTTTTATCCACATACCGAGAATATTTTGAACGCCCCTCGTATATACATACATAAAGAAAAAAACTTTTACTTTAAAACTTTTGCTAACAACTTATAACATCATTACAAAATTTATATGATATAAAAGGTAGTCGCGATTTATATATTCGTATATTCTTAGATTGAAAATTTTAATAGTTAAAAACAATCGCATCAAGTTATTTAATTTACTTACTTGTTTATTTACACATTATAGTAAGTAGGTACTTATATAGTAAATCTCGGACAACCTTTAATATAATATAAATTGTGTAATGACGTTATAAGTTGTTAGTAAAAGTTTTAAAGCAAAAGTTTATTTTTTTCTTTTTAGCGCATTTAAATAAAAGCTTGTTATTTAAAAAAGTGTTTAACGTTTAATTTTTTTTTTAGTTATCTCTGGACACGTTTGTTTCACTGAACGTGTAGGTATACAGAATTTATTCACGTCTTACAAACCACCACCACTCACCCACCCACCAAAAAAGGTCTATCCATCAAGACGAATCAAACTCAACGCGGTTGTGTGCTTAATTACTGAGTTTCTATGGCCACCTTCCAGATCCATCCATCAAGTCAAGTCAAGTCAAGTCAAGTCAAATTATTTATTCAATGTAAACCTTTACAGGCACTTATCACATCATCATCAGACCCTGGTAACCACCTAGCACCAAAGTACTTATCAAGACGAATCAAACGAGCTGAGACTCGATGAGGTTGCGTCGTTTCATTACAGAGTTCCTATGACCAACTTCCAGCTCCATCATCAGACCCTGGTTACCATTGAAAGACAAACTACTCGTCAAGACGATTCAAACGAGCCCAAGCTCGATGACGTTGTGTCGTGTCATTGCGAAGTTCCTATGGCCACCTTCTAGCTCCATCATCAGATCAGCACCATGTCATCATAATATTGCATTGTCACGCGATTTACACATGTATGCAATATTTTAGCTCAATCGGTTTAAGATATCTACTTCTAAATTGAGTTGCAAAATTCCACCCAAACAGAAGATAAGAAAATTCATTATTACATACATTGATTAAATAAAAGCTTGTAATAAATAAGGGATAAAAGTCGTGATTATGTGTATGTATGTATGTATATAAATATCTAAAACACTGAAATGGTAAAATCCCAAATTCGTCAACAAAATCACTCGAATAACTGAATCTTATCTAATGCGCGCGAACGTGCGGCCCTGTCAGTCATACCATACCCCAGACCACAGCTGAACCGGCGCAAACCAGTTTTTACCACGGCGGCGCGTCGGTGAACCTGTCGGTGAGATGTCACGCACACATCGCCGCGCTTATGTATGAGTACACCTACAGCGGGCATCTTATAGGCAGCTTGGACTCTGTACGGTAGTTACTCATGTGCCCAGACTGCAGAGCTCCTATACCACAACTCTTATCAATTAAATCTACTACTTACTTACTAGGTACTAAGATAATAAAAACTTACATCTAATGTTGCCGAAGAATGCCAATCCTTGGCCTTGCGCCGCGCCTCTGGCTGATGGGGACTCGCGGTTGCAACACTTTGTCCCACGCCCAGCAGTGGGACTACACCGTCACAAAGCGACGCACAACAACACTGTGCGACTCAAAGTCCGCTTTAGTTCACTTATTAGTATAATTAACGAGCTTACAATCAAATTAAGAAACGCGCCATGCGTCTCGCCAGCCGCCTCGGCTTACATCAAAAGACATTGGCGAACTCCCATACAAACTTTTGTCAACCCTTTTTTAAGCGTCTATAAATGAAAAAAATATGTTGGTATAGAGTTTGTAATCCTGAAAAACATGGTCTAGGTTTTACTTCTCTAGTAAGTCTACAATTTAAGATATTCCAATTCAAAGTTTTGGAGGTTATGTCTATCATAATTGGATAAAACAAGTGCTTAGTTACCTACCTAGTTGTGTCCGAGCTTTCACGCCAGAGAATCAGCTGATACCGTCTATCATGCGAATAAATTACCGTTTGTCGGAACATCATCCGGATGTCAGCCACGAATACGACCTGATGTCTTCGAAACCGAGTAAGAATATCCGAAATATCCCGATTTAATTTCGGACCCGAATGAAGGCATTGATTAAGCGATACACCATTTGACGTTGGTACCGATCCGTCAAATACAACCCTAATTTTTCTCGTGTGAGACTTCAGAACAGCATGATGGGGGAGGAAGCAATGCTCCGCCGAACTCCAATCCGTAACCAACACTGACATGTGTCCTAAAGACTCATACTCTCGCATAAATTCGATATATTTTTGCCGAAATATCGAATCCCGTTTCATGCGGCGTTCCATGGAAATCAGACGTGATTCCGCCGCCTTCCGTGAGCTGGCCAGCAGTGGGCGGTTCGCTCGAAAGGGAAGTCGAAGTAAAAACCGACCCGAATGGAGACGACCCGTATTCCGATAAAACGATTCGCATTCTTCATCATCCGGGTCGATCCGACGTTCGGAGGGAGGCTCCTCAAGTTCCCAGAACTTCTGCATTATTTCCAAAAGTGCAGATCCAAATAAAATGTCCTCCGAATCCTCCGACGGAGCCACCGGACGCACTGGACCCAAGATGACATGACCTAACTTGGTGTCAACAGCGACGAGACCATCCGGTTTTAACGTCCGTTTGCATGACAAAATTAATTTTCAGAGGACATCCGCTCCGAGTAGGATGTCCACAGGACCCGGGGTATCGAAGTTGGGGTTAGCTAGAACTAAATCACCGATCACCTCTGACATCACTAGGGCCTGAACACTGATCCTTAGGGACGAGGCCACACGTGAAGTAACCATGACCTTAATCTGACCTTCAACATTCGAAACCTTCACGTTCCTGATACCGCGAATAGAATGAGAATAGTTATGAATAGGTTTGCCCACCCAACCCGCTAGCCAACTCGACACAATACAGCCCTGAGCTCCAGAATCCAACAGGGCGCGAGCCTGGCGAACGCTGCCATCAGAGCCCCAAACGCAAACAGAGGCTGTAGGAAGCAGAACAGTGGTTCTGGAGCAGCGTGCGGGTGGGCAACCATTTCCTATTGGGGAACCGAGTCCCCTCCACCCCCACTGGTACGAGGCGAAAGGTTCCCTTGCGCCAACGGATCCCAAGCACCAACATAAGGTGACCGTTTACCGTCCCTCCTTATGTAGGTCCTCGCGGAGTGCCCGAATTTCCCGAACACGGGAGGAAGTGGCTCCAGGCGTGGGCGCTCCATAAGTGGAGGGGACATCCGAGCCGATGGGAGATGGGGGGGGCGACGAAGGTAGGGAATTCTCCCACGATCCCGGCCACGAGTGGGGGCGTACAGGGTGGTGACCGAGCCACCCCATCGTAGGTCATCGGGGCCCAAAGACACGCGCCCGATGCCTCCAGAGTGTCACATAACAAGAAATAAGATTATAACTGAACTGCATATAAAGAAGCCGTTGCTTGGCAGTAAATACTACACTCGGCGTCAAAAAAATCGCACCTTTTAAAAATCATCTTTAAAAATTCTTAAACCTTATGTAGAGGATAGTGTTGGGTATCATTAGAAAGGTAACAAAAAGGAGTATCAAAAAACAATTAAATTTAACTTTCTGTTTAATTATAATTATACAAACAACATTAAAATTAATAAAATAATAAAAATCCTTAATTAAGTCCTAATTAACAACAGATAATTTACAAAGAAAAATGTACAAAAAGTGTCTTAAAATTAACTTGAAATCTAGTGTTACCCCCCCTTGCCCTGATCACGGCTTCCATACGGTCCCTCATGGACCTCACCAACTTCAGGAGCTCTTCTTGAGGGATAAGCCCCCATTCTTCAATCACCGCGTCTTGGAGCTCCTGTAGAGTCGAAGGAGCTGGATCCCGAGATCGAACCTTACGTTTAAGATGGTCCCAGAGGTGCTCTATAGGATTCAGATCCGGACTTCGCGCTGGCCACTGCATCACAGAGATTTGGGACCTCTGCAAGAAGTCGCTCACGATGCCTGCAGTGTGAGCGCGAGCGTTGTCGTGCATTAATGTGAACCCCTCGCCAAAAGATTCGGCAAAGGGGTCCACATGCACTTCCAGGACCTCAGTGACATAGCGGCGAGCAGTCAGCGACCCTTGTCCGCGAGCACCTCCAGTCCGGGAGACGCAGACAAGGTCGGTTTTGCCGGCAGCAGACATACCGCCCCAGAACATGCAGGATCCGCCACCATATTCCACCGTCTCCTGGATGCAGGCTTGGGCGAAACGTTCACCCTGCCTCCGGTATACTCTTCTCCGTCGGTCGTTGCAGAAAAGACACACTCGCGTCTCGTCTGAGAAGAGAACAGCTCTCCACTGATCAAGGGTCCAATCGACGTGGTCACGAGCAAACTGCAAGCGGGCTCGCCGATGCGCTGCAGTCAATTTTGGACCCGTAGCAGCTCTGTGGGCCGCTATCTTCTTCTCCTTCAATCTTCTTCTAACCGTAGATACGCTTACGGTGCGTCTGCGAACTGCCTGGAGCTGCTGTTGCAACTCAACAGCGTTGGAGAAACGATTTCTCAAAGAGTTCGACACAACGAACCGGTCGTCTCTTTCCGAAGTGCAGCGACGTCTACCCGAACCGTGTCTGCGGATATAGCCACCGGTCTCTATGAAGCGCTGGTACACTCTTCGAACGGAATAACGGCTCAGGTTCAGTTGCCGGGCGACATCACACTGCCGCACCCCTGATTGCAGTAGTGCAACCACTTGAGCGGCTTTATCAGCTGTGGTATCCATCAAAATCTGTGCGTGTGTCCTCTTCAACGGTTGAATAGCGAATGACCCACATTGAACCCGTGTTGACCGTTTTATACCCACAAAGGAAGCGCAACTAGCAACTCTCACGGGTAGCAAAATTTGCATCGAATTTTTGTGACACTTTATTTGTTGCATTAGGTTTTATTTGATAATGAAAAGTAATGTTTTTTATTAAGTTAATTAAGTAACCTTGTAAATAAAATCATAATTAATGCGACTGCATGTGCATATCAAGAGTAAATGACATTTGAAAGTGATTTTCTAAGAGGTGCGATTTTTTTGACGCCGTATATTATTATTACAGTATTATTCAAATTACTAGTAACCTATATTATGTCACTTGAAGTCATAATTATTTTAATAATAAAGGTTGAACTTAATGTAGGTAAGAAAATAAAATTAGTGTGGCACACCTATTCTGTTCAAGGCACACTTCCACTATCTTCTCTGATGATAATGATCAACTTACCTACCTTACAAAATCTAAACCGTGGTCACCACATGTAACAATAATTCACAACAATTAATCAAGATACTGACTCAACACTATTCCATGTTGTAATGTGATAAGCATTGATTGAGTACTTGTTTTCAATGACCGAGGAAAAACAATTTCAAAGACAACCCGTCAATCACTACCAAAACAACAATCAATGATTGATGTTTGCGCCACAGCGCAAGTGCCCTTCGAGATCTCAAGGCGAACCCACGCGTCGCGCGCCCTTGAACTCAGCCCGTGACCACGTCAGATATGTGTTCAGTGTGTGCAGCGAACAAGAGCTAGGACTACCAGCTCAACTACCCCTAACACTAAACGACCAGTGCCTTCAGTGCCCTCAGTGAATTGTGTGTGTGTTGCCGCCCTCAAACCCGCCGCCCGCGCCTAGAGCGCCAGCCATCTTCAGCTCCAGCACGATCCATTGCCTACAGCTCGGACCCCGGTAAGTTCCTTTCCACCTCCCGCCTAACCTTCTTTACTCTGCTGTATTCGGCGGTGTCTCCTGACCCGCGAGTACATTTTGATCCTACGAGCCGGATACATACCATACAGTCCACTAGTTTAAACCCTACCCTACACATTTCATTTTTTGCCTCGACTCGTGCCACGCCTATACAACACTACACAACACACACACAATGCACGCGCAGGCCGGGCCCAGCCCAAACACCCCTTACTGCCCTTTCTGCAGGGCTAGGGGGCATAAATTGATAGCGTGCGCCCGCTACAATGCCCAACCGACACAAGGTCGGTGGGACTTTATAAAGGCGCGCGAGCGGTGCCAGAAATGCCTGGGCCCACATTACCCACAGGAGTGTAAGTCGGTGAAGGGTTGTAGAGTGTGTGGCAACGCCGAGCACCACACGTCCCTTCACCGACCGGACGACGCCACGCAGCACTACCAGCCGGAATCGGCGGCGCGGTGGCTCCCGCCCCATCTGCGGGACACTCCGGCACAACGACCCATCGACAGCCCGCTGCATGCGTCCGCGCACGCACAGCAGCCGTCGCAGCAGTAGGTACACGTCACCTTAGGTATTCAGCCCCACATTATTTATACAGTCCACTATTATATATATATAGGATAACTATTTCAGCCCATTAACTATTTCATTACATTTTGGTCCAATCGAGCGCCAAGGTTCAGCCATAATCAGAACCTAACTTTATTTTAATTTTCAATTTAAATACAGAATGATACATTGTTCGGTAACTTAGTAGTTAAATTATTACGTTACGTAGGGTAATATAACGAGAGAAGGTTTCCCGTTTTATTGCGTTGCGTGTGGTATTATGACGAGAGATTTATTTTCCCGTTTTATTTTGTAATGAATTTTTTATGTTCGTGTCGTGTTAAATCGGCTCAGATCTCGTGCATGCTCACCACGCGTGCCAAGTAGCGTGCTTTTATTTTTCGCTCGTGTTAATTTTATATATTTTTTCTGTTTTTAATTTTTGCCTTGGCAATCGGCTCATTCTTGTGCGTGCTCACCACAAGAGCATAATACTTCTACACACGTGCACCCACACATCAGCCTGCAGCGCATACACACACACACACACACACACACATGCAGTCTGCCTTTTATTTTTATTTTATTTCTTTGCTTTATCGCGGTCGCTTTTATTGCGCTGCGCCACAGCGCGTACGCCTGCGCTTTTTTGTGCCTATATGCTATCATGCTCAGTGCACGACTCACGTGACTACATGGTAGCATGCCCAGTGTATAGCCTTTTTTTGTTGTTGTTTTTGTGCCTAATTGTTGCTATGCTCAGACCACGATTACGTGTCTACATGGTAACATGCCCAGTGTACAACCTTTTTTTTTGTTGTTGTTTGTGCCTATGTGCTGCTGTGCTCAGTGCAGGATCTTACTCATACAGTCACACACGTGCATTCCTCTCAGCTCATCATATACACACCCACTCGACATTAACTCGACACAGCACGAATCGAGGCTGTAGTCTCCTGTTACTCCATTCCTCCCCCCCCCCCTCCTACCCCCTGGGGCCCGGGAAGATGTTTGCGCCACAGCGCAACGAATAACAGCCGTCTCTGCGCCGGCCAATCAGAGTGCAGTGACAAATATACCGGACGAAGCACCGGTAGCTCGCCTGCCGGCGCCCCGCGCAAAACTAGTGCCATTCGAGATCTCAAGGCGAACCCACGCGTCGCGCGCCCTTGAACTCAGCCCGTGACCACGTCAGATATGTGTTCAGTGTGTGCAGCGAACAAGAGCTAGGACTACCAGCTCAACTACCCCTAACACTAAACGACCAGTGCCTTCAGTGCCCTCAGTGAATTGTGTGTGTGTTGCCGCCCTCAAACCCGCCGCCCGCGCCTAGAGCGCCAGCCATCTTCAGCTCCAGCACGATCCATTGCCTACAGCTCGGACCCCGGTAAGTTCCTTTCCACCTCCCGCCTAACCTTCTTTACTCTGCTGTATTCGGCGGTGTCTCCTGACCCGCGAGTACAATTGACTACACATTCAATGTAATAATTCTTAATTACAAACTTATTAAATGTAATTAACTATTTTAAGCTAATCAGCTGGACATATTTATATGTTTACCTACCTGCCCGAGCTACAGTGGAACGATTAAGCCGGCTACTTCTGCTGGCCTTCCGAACCGCACAAACAGTTTCAAGTAAGCTGCTGGTCCGTGTCGTTTTAATTGAACTATGCTTCTGCTACCAAAATGATTCAGACAAACCATGGACCACCAGGTCACCGATCATGGGTTGCCTGAAGCTAGCTGCGGCACGCAGCGTTAAGGACTTATGACTAAAATTTTACTTATGCTATGTACTCACCGAATGAGACGCCGGCGTTCACCTCGTCTGGCACCCTGAGGATGGGAGGTGGTATGGGTAGGAGGGAATTGGGAACAGAGTGTCGCCGATTCAGTGTAGGGCGGAGGCCAAAGCGTCTTCCGAGTAGCTCACACACACACGTCCGTCACCGATCAGTCAGCACTTGTCCTTGGCTTACCGATAAGCCACCGTCGTTTTAACACGAAGCACCTGCCGCGACGCCTATATGACGCGTGCCAAACTCACAGGGTTTGTTAGTAATATACACGCGGCCGTCGCGTTTGTTCCGATAAGGTATATCACTAGTCGCTTCCGAAGCGGCTTACACGAGATTATTAGGATTTCCTTCGATTTCCAGACTATTTCACTAATTCACGCTCCGACGCGTGCGTTGATTTTTGATCGAGAGACGAACAAACCAAGATGGCTGATCGCCCCCTTTTTTTTTCTTCTAATTTGTGTTAGGCAACGGAACTACGCTCGACAGCCACAATCCATTGTCGATTTATAACAGATGTCATGGATTTTTATGCATAGAGATAGTAACAGTTAAAGAAACTGGTAGTGTGTTACATTACAATGTTTTTGGGCAAGGAAATTATACACCGAGATTTTTCATTGGTTTTGGAGTCGAAACCCTGTTCATGTTTAACATCAGTAGAAGCTATTTAGCATGTAAAACTAAAAATATAAGCATTAAAAAATCATTTAAAAAATATCAATAAAAATGACCTATTACCAATGACCGAGGCGCTTCAAACGCTCTTCCTACCCCCCGCCCGCCGCCGGCGCAGGTGGCCGGCCGGGAAAGTTCATAGGGGTCACGGTGTACGAATAGATAAGGAGAACGTTACTACGTGTTTTCGACAAAAAGTTGCTTTTACAAGTTTTATTTCTTTGCTCGTAAAGCGATTATTATTTAAGTTAAATTTTAAGCACTGATAAAAACGACAACCTCAGGCGGGAATCAAACCACGCACTTTCCGCATTCCGGGCGGCTGCCTTAACCACTAGGCTTGGCTACCGAGGTCTGGCTTTCAACCGTCGAAATTTGTCAGTGCTTGATGCTTATGTTTTTAGTCAACATTGCTTCATCAAATCTTAGAAGTTTTCACCTCTGAACATTCGGTTAAGACGAAGCTGCGTTTATAGATTTATGTTTTATATTTTAGCGTTTTATTAACGCTTAAATATACTTGAGTTAAATTTTAAATACTGAAAAAAGACGACAACCTCAGGCGGGAAACGAACCGCGCACGTCTTTTTTCAGTAGTAGTGCGCCGTAGTTGTGCCGTTTAAATAAATAAACACAATTTACTACAAAGTAAGTAATTAATTACTTATTTATTTCTAACATATATTATAAGTTTGGTGACTTCAACTCAATTCTTCAGTGACGACGATACGAAGTGTACAGCAATGTGAAATAGGAGTACGAAGTCGTCAGGAACTGAAAGAAAGAAGGAATATTTTAGCAAGTTTGCATCGAAATGCAGTTATTAGTAATCTATATATGGATAACCATGTCGCTTAGCGGTGAAAGAATACTACCACCCCGTCTCTTCCCTTGGGTGTCGTAAAAGGCGACTAAAGGACTAAATACTGCTTTACACATTCAACAGCATAGATTAGCGATGGGCTCACCACCTGTCAGCTGAGCACATGTGCAGTCGCTAATTGGTGAAAGGTAGACTATGGCAGAGGACTGCTTTTGCAGTTCTCATTGCCTAGTCTCTGACTAACCTTTTGGGGATACCGTAGTAGTCGTAATCAATAGTACTAGCAGCCCGCCCGGGACTTCATCGGCGTGAGTGAATACCTTTATCATGTGATACATACTGTATGCTATAGAGGGGTCAACGACTGATCTCCCTACAGCATGACAAGACTTATCACTAACTTAGTTGTAATAAATTCAAACTAACTTACATAAAGTGAAGCCGGTGCCTAAGCGTCCTTGACGCTGACGCTCCTCGCGTGGGATCTGTTCCGTGGCCGTCTGCACGCCGCCGGTGTTGGGAAGTTACCCTAAGCGTACTAACCTAACCCTGAGAGCTCCCAAATACCCCAGACCAGAGAGAAGCACCAGCTTACACGGCAGTTCTTCAGGGACGCGGCACGCACGTGTTTCAACAGTTGTCTCGTACCACCCGTAGACCTTGTACGATACCCCGCGGTACGTGAATACAAATTAATTGTAATAAAATAAACTAAGAAGCCGAGCCGTCGGCAAAATCAACGTTTAACTCCAAGAGTACACTTTGAACACAAAACAATTTAAATTAATCAAACTGTGGTCCAGACATACGTCTGTGGTCCAGACGCCATCAAAACTAGGGGCAAAAGTGATGGGACAATAGTGATGGGACACATAAAAATTACAAATAATTGGAAATTGAATTGAGACAGAAAGCCAGAGCTGAGCGCCGCGCGACGTCACATCGGCTGAGTGAGACAGAGCGAAGTGTTCTGTTTCACGTTTTTATTCCAAACACATACATATAATCACGACTATTATCCCCGAAGGTTTAGTCAGAGACTAGGCAACGAGGACAGCAAAAGCAGTCCCCTACCATAGTCCACTTTTCACCAAATAGCGACTGCACATGTGCTCAGCGTGACAGCTGGTGAGCCCATCACCGTTCTTTGCTGTTAGATGTATGTGCAGTCTTTAGTCCGTTAGTCGCCTTTTACGACACCCAAAGGAAGAGAGGGGGTTTTAGTAGTATTCGTTTATCGCGACACGGTTATCATTGATGGTTTCTCTTATATATTTTTTCATAGATAAGAACTTCTAGTGGATTTAAAAAAAATCATCACCATGTTTGTCCTGACAATTACGAACACAACCAATCGGTCACGCCCTTCTCAATTGGTGACCTATACTCGTATGTATTGTATGTAAAATGCCACGAGAAAAATTTATGATATAACAAGCGGCCGCTCGCGGTTTCACCCGCGTGGTTCCCGTTTCCGTGGGAATATCGGGATAAAAAGTATCCCATGTGTTAATCCAGGTTATAAACTATCTGTATGCCGAATGTCATCCAAATCCATTTAGTAGTTTTTACGTGAAAGAGTAACAAACATTCATCCATACGTTCCCGTGGGAATATCGGGATAAAAAGTATCCTATGTGTTATTCCAGGTTATAAACTATCTGTATGCCGAATTTCATCCAAATCCATTCAGTAGTTTTTACGTGAAAGAGTAACAAATATCCATACATACAAACTTTCACGTATATAATATTAGTAGGATATATATGCGAAAACATCACAGGATATAGGTGTTCATGCAGACGAAGTCGCGGGGGGGCTCCTAGTACCTAATTAATAAATGGGTAGTCAGAGACTAGGCAATGAGGACAGCAGAACCAGTCCTCTAATATAGTCCACTTTTCATAAGCGACTGCACATGGGCTTATCGTGACAGGTAGTGAGCCCTTCGCCGCTCTATGCTGTTAGAATGCCCCGCTGAATGTCTGTCGCCTTCTTGTCACTGATGTATATCATCCGAGAAGCCATAACGTACCTACTATGTAAGTCCATACCATTAAATTTAATAAAGAAGTCTAACCTTGCTACATGTCTTTTTATAACAATACCATAGTCGAAACAGTATGTGCAGTCTTTAGTCAGTTAGTTGCCTTTTACGACACCCAAGGGAAAAGAGGGGGAGGTAGTATTCTTTCACCGCTACGCGACATGGTTATTTACCTAATTAATAATACATAATTAATTAAAGTCCTTACCGAACCGTATGTGGTCATGGTGATCGCCTTAAACTTCAATGCTGTAAAGTGTAGCGGTTTCTGAGATCTGTAATTAAAATACTTCGTCAACTCGCACACTTTTAACTCGCACACATGTGCGAGATGGCACCATTTCATTTTACCTATTATTTGTGTCGTCAACTCGCACATAGGTACGTACAGAGTATACTTATACACTTTTAACTTTCGCGTTCCATTATAAATACACACTTAGACGGGGATTAACGCTAACTACATATTATAGGCATACTACGCATACCTTTCTTTACCCGACGTTTCGACCGAGTTGCACCGGTCGTGGTCACGGGTGGACTCACAGAACATATATACAAGAAGAATGTCAACTTCATAGAAAATTAGTGGCGAACGAAACCCGACTACAGCGCCTCTGTCGTAATCCCCAACGAACTAACCAACGAAGTAGTATGGCGGGAGATTTAAAAATTTGAGGCGGGAAACAGAAACTTTTCAAAATTACTAAACCATTACTTCGAATTTCAAACGTTTTTTCCATGTACTATTCTTTCTGTTTGAAGTTTTATGAGAAGTTTCTTATGAAACTACTTCAACGGAAGAATAGTACATGAAAGAAACGTTTGAACTTCGAAGTAATGTTAAAGTTCACGATTAACTAATAAACTTACTAAAGATAAGGTTTAAAGAAAACATCGCTAATAAATTTTATTAAGGTTTTATTATGTCCATTTTTTTTAAGTACTGTCCATGTCTGTTTCTTGAAGTGGCGATTTTTTAAATACAAAATCTTTTAATGCATTTGGATGAAAAACAATATTTACAAAATAATTAATATTTACATTGCAAAATGTAAAAATGCTTGCATTTCTTAGCTGTGACTGGAAAAGTATAGCAAAATGATATAGTTAACCTTTGCACTAGTTTTTGGAATCAATCGTTTTCATAGAAGATGTTAAGAGGCCTATTACATCTCGACTGTGATTTTTGTTAAGTATGGTCAATTTTGGCGTTCTTGATCTCAGAAACAAAAATACATTATTTTGACTTATTGGATAGTGTAGAATAGCTATTGGCATAGTGCGTAGCGGCCTCAATTTTTGTAAATTTTGCTTAATTTTTTAATTAAACCCAAAATTGCAGAGAAAGATTTTCATAAAATACGCGAAGGCACTTTTTTGAGCTCCTAGATTGAACTAATGTTCTAAACAAACGAAATACAAAAAATATAATGTTATCTCTTATACATAGTTGTATAGTGCGTAACGGCCTCGGAATTTTTAGATAACATTGGTTTTATATAAAAAAATCTTATTCTAAACCAAAAAACTTCGAAAATTGCTTTTACTATAATATTATTAAGCAAAATTTATACCAGAATAATTGTTACTTCATGAGGCGTAAAGATTTCATAATTAATTTATTATCCTATTTCGATAAAAACGATAAATACAACTGCAAAATTACTACAAAATGCGATGCGCCAGCCGTTCGAACTCAGCTTATGCTCGCAGATTGGAGATTTGTAATATTAAGCATAAATTTATTATCCCTTTTCGATAAGAACGAGAAATACAACTGCAAAATCACTACAAAATGTAAAAATGGGCATTTTACGCAAAAATCATATTTGAGATGCAATAGGCCTCTTAAATCATAAATCATCATTGCAGCATTTGGTATACATTAAGGTCTTAGATTAGGTAATATGACCTCAAATGAGCCCTTTAGGGGCATTACAATATTAAATTAGATACTTACTATACTAAATCTATGCTTAGCTATATTATTAATTAAAACTAAACATCAAACATTTAACGTTAACGTTTTTAAACAATCTATATTTATATTTACTGTGCATGTTGTGTTCTCCTATAAGTAGTGAGACTTTCAGCACTTATTTATTTAGTTACAATGTAAAATAGTTTAAAACAAATGTACTCATTGTTGGAGAACCAAATAAGAAAATAAAATAAAACATAACAGTATTTATCTTTATTATTTATATTAAGTATAAGTGGGTATAACTTTTTTACTTTATATAATTCTGCCTAAAAATTTGTTTAGGCTACAAAAACATTATTTTATTACCTACTCATTTAATTGTTTACAAAACTCTGTGCTACATTGTATACTTTTTAAATGATTTGGTAACTTGTTGTACATTCTTATTGACATGTGTTGGGCACCTGCTATGCGATTCTCTAATGCCCCTCTTCACGTCGGCCTACGCATCCGCAGACGTCATCTGCGGATGCGTCGGCAGACGTGTAGGGGGGGCATAAGCGATACATACACGCTGCGCGCATGGCTGCGATCTGCTGTCTCTTTCCAATTCTATGAATATGAAAGAGACACCGTCAATTCTCAGCGCTGCGGCAGCCGGTGCTACCAAGGCTTTATTATTTATTCTGTGCTTTAACTTAGAGAATCTTACTGCTAGCTTACTTTAAAAGTGCAGCTTGTTGAACGGTCTTGCTAATTTGTGCGATGACGAAGATTATGAGTCTGTACTTTTAAATCCTGTGCATGAGTGTATAGATCAGAGTTTTTATAGGTAAATTTACATAATTCAAAAATATACGAGTATAATCATGGGAGTGTTAGAGAATTTTTAGTAAGTATCAAGTTCATTTCCAGTAATAATATTGTTGTAATGTCCCACAACCACAACTTCCAGATCATTTTCAAATATATTTTTCTTCTTCTCTTTTTGATTTTGCTTGATTACTGGTACTAAACTAAAATAAAAATACTAAGATATACTTGTTATTGCTTACATCGCACACAGACACTCGCACACAAGAATAGAAAGGTAGGAGGGATCTCAAAAATGTGGTGTGCAAAGTAAATCGTTATTTAGCTTTTAAATTTATAGTAATTATTATTACTACTACTACTATAGCCCTAATACTAAAATTTGACTTTTCATAATTATAAATATGAAATATAATGATAATACAAGTAGGTGACATGATTCATTTACATATTTATGAAAATGTTATGAAGTTTGAGTATGAAATTAAACTTCTGAAAAACTAACTAAGTATGATTGATTATTTTATAAGGCTTTGAACCCAACTACCTACTTGTATTTGTATCTCTCTATATGAATAAACGTTTGTTAAAGAACTTTAATCTCTCTTTTGGAATAAATGTTTGTCAAACGGATTTTGAAGGGGTTTTTACAATTTGGTAGCTTGAGTGCATCGTAAAATCTAAGCCATGTTTCATCTTATTCCAGTCATAACTGAAGGTATGGTAAATATTCCGAACCACATCAAAATATAATGTTAAGTTGCAGGCAAAAACTGTTTTAAATAATGCTTATAACCAAATATAACATTAAACCCTGTCGCGTAGCGGTGAAAGAATACTACAAATCTTTCCTTGGGTGTCGTAAAAGGCGACTAACGGACGAAGGGCTCACCACCTGTAACGCTGAACACATGTGCAGCGACTGCGGTTTGGTGAATCTGGACTATGGTAGAGGACTGCTTGAGCTATCCACTTTGCCTAGTATCTGACTAACCCTTCGGGGATAATAGTCGTGATCGTGATTATATTAGAATAACGATAATACATTTATAGTATATGTATTATAACTTGTTAATAGGTACCTTGCCAGCTGGTTGAGCTTCTATTAGTTTATGTTTTGATGTTGATAGACCCGACATAGATTCTATAGGGGACTGTGATAAATCTGGTATTTCCTAAAAACAAAAAAAAATCAATGATTAATTGCTAAACGGCTAAATCAATTTCGCTTGTTCACAGACAATAGTAGATTGTTACACAAGGAGCTAAAATGACCCATTATATACGAGGTAGTTTCTCTCCCGAGCTTTAGCGAGAGAGTAAATAGAAATCGAGTTTTAATGGGTTTTTAGCGCCGTGTGTTACACTATGTTTTTCACCACGAATGCGAGAAAATAAAATAATCCAATACAATATGAATTGGTTTATTTTATTAAAAATTAACCCCCCTCTTCTCTTCGGTGTCGTAAAAGGCGACTAATGGACTAAAGACTGCACAAACATCCAACAGCATAGAGCGACGATGGGCTCATCAAAATAATACTACCAACCCCTCTTTTCCCTTGGGTGTCGTAAAAGCGACTAACGGGCTAAAGGCTTACCACCTAAGCACATGTGCAGACTGTGCAGTTGTTTCTTGCTGAAGCGCGGACTGTGTGGGCGTGGTCTGTGTTTTACCATAAACTTTAATAATAATTATCTCAAAAAAGTTGTTGATTTATGTAAACAGTAATATGTCGAGTCTTTATTCATGATTATTCTACCTAAGACTAAATACTTTTTCGTTTTTATAGGTTCATTGTCATGTGACAGACAAAAATTAAAAAAAAAATCCTTTTTCCCTTGGCAAGAAAAGCTATTTTATCCTCTCTCTAGAACGCTACAAGGACGGTCTTTTTGAGCAAGAGGAGTGAAAAGGTTAGTTTTTGACCCGTTACCAAGTACAACAACTATTGATGTTAACTTACAATTGAATTTCTATTGTGTTTGGTTACACTGCATGTTGCGGTCAGTAAGGGGTTAATAGTTCCTTTGTTTTCATTTATAATATATAAATAGGTACCTTGGCAACTCGTACATGTTTGTAATGTCCATAAAGTAAGTGTAATCGCTCTGGTTGAACATTATATAACTTTATTCCTTGACGTTCATAGACCCGACATAAGCTTTATTCTATAGGGTGCTGTAATGGATCAGGTACTTCCTGAAAAACAACATTCATTATGAATTAGTAAATGCTAAACTTCTTAATCAATTTCGCTTGTTTACAGACAAAGGTTAGTTTTTAGCCTGTTACCAAGCACAACATCTATTGACGTTTATTTACAATTGAATTTCTATAGTGTTTGGATACACTGCAGGTTGCGGGCAGTAAGAGGTTAATAGTTCAATTGTTTTCATTTATAATGTATAAATAGGTACCTTGGCAACTCGTACATGTTTGTAATGTCCATAAAGTAAGTGTAACTGTGGTGTAATCACTCTGGTTGAACATTAATAACTTTATTCCTTGACGTTCATGGACCCGACATAAGCTTTATTCTATAGGGTGCTGTAATGGATCAGGTACTTCCTGAAAAACAAAATATATTATGAATTAGTAAATGCTAAACTTCTAAATCAATTATGCTTGTTTACAGACAAAGGTTAGTTTTTAACCCGTTACCAACCGTAACATTTATTGATGTTAACTTACAATTAAATTTCTATAGTGTTTGGATACACTGCAGGTTGCGGGCAGTAAGAGGTTAATAGTTCCATTGCTTTAATTATGATGTGTAAATAGGTACCTTGGCAACTCGTACAATATTTGTAATGGCCTTATGTAGGTGTGATGGCTCTGTTTGAGTATATATCAATTCATTTCTTGATGTTGATGGACCCGACATAAGCTTTATAGGGTGCTGGGATGGATCAGGTACCTGCTGAAAAATAGTAGGTAATTGTTCATGTCATCACTGGGCTGTTATTCTTTTTGCTTCAGCGTTTACTAAAATTGGCTCTTATACAATAAATTAAGCATGACTGTGGTTTATGGTTTTAATATTAAATGTGGCAGTAACAAGAACATGATCGCTCAAGTTGTTTTTGTGTGGTGATAAATTGGAATTTCATCAACAAAAATTTCATCCAAGTACTTTTTGTACTATTAGTAACGAGTGTAGGCGTAATAGTTAGGTGTTTAGTTTAGTTCGAAAGTGTATTAATTTATGTAATACTGAAACTATCCAAAAAATCGAACTAACTTCTGAGCTGCAAAAAAATATCTAACGAACTTAATATAAAAACTTTCATCGCATTTTGCGTGCTGTACTTACCGCAACATGTTATTTTGTTTAGGATTTGGGAATCTATACAACTTAATGCCTGAGACTTCTCCACATTTCAAATACCGTATCAAACGCAAAATAAATTAACATATCAACAACAAACACAAACGCCATTTTTAAAATTCATTAGGAAGAAAATCAAAGTGTTGCCAACATCTTACAAAAAGATCATACTACACAGATATAAATATGTAATTATTAATGGATATGTGAATATTATAACCAACGACTTCAATTTTCCGTCTTTCAGGTACATTTTTCAAATTGAATTTGGATTATTTAATCAACTTTAGTGACAAAAAGTGAAGATAAAACTTCTATTTCAAAAATCCCTTGTCTATAGCAACACAGAACAATCCCCAATATATAGTATTTCGCCAATCGCCCATACAAAGTTGACCCCCCCTGGGCGGACTGGTGTCGCGATGTGCCTCCGTATGCGTGGCTGAGTCTTCGTCCACCGTCACATTTTTTATCCAGCTACCGTCACACACAACACTAACGGTGTCCCTATTACGTACACAGGCCTTATTCTGGTGGTTAGTCGATTGCGAAGTGAAACGAAGTTGCGTTTTTGCAAACACGGAGTACGGAGTATGGAATACATGAAGTATGGAATATATGAAGCACATCGCAACACCAGTCCGCCCGTGACCACGACCGGTGCAACTCGGTCGAAACGTCAGGTATAGAAAGGTATGCGTAGTATGCCTAAAGTAGGTATACTTAGTTGAATAAAAAATTGGAAACAAGAAATTTTGTTTTATTTTGTACTCATAACTCATAATCTGTCTGGTATTAAACATTTAAGAATTATAACATTAATAACTAGCTTACATATTGCTTATACTCGTAGCTAATTTTTTAATCTAAAAATCGGGTTTGTCACAAAATCAAAAAAAATACCAAATGATTTGTTTTAACCCCCGACGCAATAAGAGGGGTGTTGTAAGTATGATGTCTTTGTGTATCCGTATGCCTGTCTGTGGCATGTGTCTGTGTCTGTGGCAAGCAAAAAATACCACATCATAATTGCTCAATTATAATTAATCCATAAACGAATGGAGCGTTTTTGATGCGGTTTTTGTCTTTGAAAGCTGACGTGTTCGAAAATATGGTTCTTAGCTTCGATCAATGATCGAAGGAACTTGGCTACAATTGGCTATTTGACAGTTGTAACAATTAAATATGAAATATGTCGGAAATGGTAGGTTATGATTTAACGATAATTATCCAATAGTTTTTTCTTATTATGATAATTTGGAAATATTTTATTTTTAAAAATAAATTTGCGATTTTTGTCTGTGGATTACAAGACCCGAAACACGGGCGGCCATGATTGAGCTTCATGTGGCGTCACATTTCACAAAGTATACAAAAAGTATCTGTCAGGTTTCAAGTTATGTTTCTATATTTATTGAAATGTGACGTCACAGAGCAAAATGTCACGTGACCAACCGTTTTCGCACGAAATTTGAAATCATTAAAGAAAAATATGTTTTTTTCTGTTAAATAAAGCTTTTTCGAGAAAGAAAATATTGTACGGGGTATAAAATAAGCGTTTTTAATTTTTTAAATACTTTTTTGAAAACTGTCAAGTAGCCAATTTAGGAAGATCTGTTCAGGCGTTTTAGGGTAATCATTACATTCTGCCACATTATTTGTTTGACAAAGTATTTTATGCCTGCACTTTGCCTGCACTTACAACGTGTTATTTGATCCATATTTTTTGGTAATATTACTATAGGTACCTATTTTTTACATTAATAATAGTCCTGTTAATCCATCCTGTTAATATAAATGACTGTGTCGGAGTGGGTTTACGTCAGTAGTCTAAAGTAGCTATGGGGTTTGAACCACGATTTCTCACGTTCAACCCGAGCATTAACACAACACAAGTCATTAAAGAAAGATCGTCTATCGCAAAGCCACAGTAAACTAAAAAAAAATCCACAGATCTCGTGCTCCATACGACTTGAAAGGGCATTGAAAATGTACCTACTTATTATAGATTATTCAAAAAATAAAATATTTAACATTATTTTGAAACCCGTCGAATGCAATTTTCAGTAAGAACGCGTAATTTTTCTTACGATAATTTTAATTTTTTTTCAGAACCCAAAAAAAAATATTTTTTTTCAAAACCAACTTTTCCAAAATTTTTTTTAGATCATCTTAAAACCCTTCGAATTCCGCGTCGCGAGGTGCGATATCACGCGGCTAAGGGCACCTCTACAGCCTCAACCGTCACTAATATAAAAAAGTGTAATAAGGTAAAATGTTCCTTAGTTCAATACCGAGGTGATTTTTATATTTTTTTAAATTCGGCCCCGTTCTCGAGATATTGGGTATTATCTGGGAAAACACACGATTTATCGGTCAAAAAAAGACGGGTTTTTTCAATTTCCAAAAATAGTTTTTGACTTTGCAAAATATTTTAAATCCCTTCGAATTCCGCGTCTTTTGAGCTCTCATACGTCCTCGTGGCCTTAAACCTCAGGGTATCACGGGCGAATCGCACTTTCAGCGAAAATGGGGTCCCTACTGGAGCGAACGAAAAAACATTTTCAATGTTAAAACAGATAGAGAGGAACATCCCTAATAAAACCACGCACGGGTAAAAAAGCACTTGAAATCCGCGCCTGCGATGCAATCCAGCCCACTCGAGCTTTATTGCAGGCCCAATTAGCCGACTTGCGAAGGAAGAGAGCATTCGAGCTTGCCTTTGTAACAGCACCAGCATCGCCCGCCGGCACCGCGCGTTGCAGTCGTACCAACCGCTCTCGTACACGGCGTCCGCTACGCCTGCACTCTGTAGAAATGTTTAAAGATGTTACAATTTTACACTTTTTTCGTATACCTAAATGGATAAGTTTTTTTCGCACACCTCTAGACAACGCGAATGTGTTTCGACCTTTTCGCACTTGCATGTAATGATAAAGTGGAGGTTCACCCATTGAGTTATTATGTACTACGTTGAGGTTCACCAAGCTTTCTTATCCACCAAGGAAATGACTATCTTTTCTTCAAATGTCGGTACAGAATTAATTCGAAGACAAAATTCTTTATTCAAATTTTTGTTTGTTCACTTCATTAATAAGAACTTTTGAATGGTCCAATATTAACATTTATACCTATTACTAAGAACGACTTGCCTATTTTGTTATTACTCAGTCATAGTCGGGCCAAGTCAGGCAGACTACGAATAAACTCTATCAACCAATCAAACAGAAAGCAAATATACAAAACTCCCGCTGGGAATCACCACAGCCGATAAATGGACATAGCTCTCAAATGAGACCGCACAGTATGCAACCTCAAAAGTTTTCTGCGAGTTACGAGCACACGTACTTCGGTGCAATTTTTCATGGAAGCACATCCGGAACAGTGATTCAGACCATATCAAAGAGGAAAATATTTTATAAAATTCCTTGGAGCGTTCATAAATTTAAAGTTAGGATTGTTATACAATTCCAGGCCACTCCAGCGGTTTGCTAGTAGGGTAAAGACGGTATCTATCTATTGTTCTTGGCGTGGATTTGGGAAAATGACAAATTCCTCCGCTATTCTATATTTAAAAAAAATATATAGCGATTCGGACAACGTTATGCAAAAAATAACGTTTTAAGAAAATTAAAAAAGTAATTTTCTGAAGATTTTACATTTGCCGTAGATAATTTAGATAAGTTTAAAAGCACCACTTATCTCATGATTTATTAAAAATGTTGAATTAGAAACTTAGACAATACAAATAGGTAGTTGTTTGTAAGGATATTTTAAAGCATACTTCAAAAGCTTTTAAAAAAATAACAATAAATTTCTGATATTTACACTTTTGTTCTAGAAGCTTTGACTCTATGCCTATTAGGCACAAACATACCTACCACCTACTACAGGTACTAACAATGAGTTATACAGGTACAATTTCCACTTACAGCCCTGGCGATGTCATCGGCGTACCAACAAATCATGCCCATCTGCGCGAGTGATATTATGACGAAAATTTTGTCATTCATCTCTTGCCACGGGTTCAGGAACTGAAAATAAATATTATATATATTCTTTTATCTACACTGAGTAATGTCGTTTATTACCATACAACATGGACTAACTGCGTACAATGTTGAATATGGGGAATTTATTTGTAATATTTGATTTTTTGCGTTAAGAGGCCTATTACATTTCGAATGTGATTTTTGCGTAAAATGCCCATTTTCGCATTTTGTAGTAATTTTGCAGTTGTATTTATCGTTTTTATCGAAATAGGATAATAAATTCATTATAAAATCTTTATTACTCATGAAGTAACAATTACTCTGGTATAAAATTTTCTCAATAATATTATCGTAGATAGGAGATATTCACAGTTAACTTATAGCGATATTCGAAGTTTTTTGGTTTCGAATAAGATTTCAAGATAAAATCAATGATATCTAAAAATTCTGAGGCAGCTACGCATTATTCGACTATATAAGAGATAACATTATAATTTTTTTATTTCACTTGTTTAGAACAGTAGTTCAATCGATGAGCTCAAAAAATTGCCTTCGCGCACTTTATGAAAATCTTTCTCTGCAATTTTGGGTTTAATTAAAAAGTTAAGCAAAATTTACAAAAAGCGCCGGCCGCTACGCACTATTCCAATAGCTATTCTACACTATTCAATAAGTCATAATTGTTAATGTATTTTTGTTTCTGAGATCCATAACGCCAAAATTGGTCATTTTACTCAAAAATCACAGTCGAGACGTAATAGGCCTCTTAATACGCTTCCAAAAACTTGAAGATTTAAAAAGGTTGTAAAAAAAGACCATCTGTGGGAGTTATTTTTTAACGTGTCGTTATGTATGTGGAAATTATACTTAGAGATTGTTAGAGAGAATTTATTTCTTCTTTATTCTTTGTTACTGGTTGTCTGAAAGAAATCGCTTTATAGCGATAAGACCGCCAAATTGTAACTATGTATTGTACTTTTTTTTATGTCTCGTGTTGTAAAATGTAAACTGTTACAATAAAAGTGTTATCTATCTATCTGTTTTCTAATGTTTATGCGTTCAGTGCACAATGACATGAAACAACTTTTACGGATTCACTCGCGTTTTGGTAGTCACAGAACCCTGTAAAGGCTCTGAAACTAAGAACTAGGTACAATAATAACTAAAATAATGAGTATAATAATATAACAAAGGTAATAAACGCGACTTTTTGTGTTTCATTTCAGTGTTTTGCGTTAAGCGCCGAATATCGGATTTAAGTGCTCGTGCGTATGTTCGCGAAATATTGCACCATATTAAAAACCGTTGTCCACTAACTTTAATAAAATGTTTTGACACAAAATAATTTTTAATTTGATAGACTAAACAATCAAGTCCGGGCCCCGTGCGGGCCCGGACGGGGCACGCCCCGTGCACGTCCCGCTCTAATATAAATTATCCTTTAGGCTGTTGGATGTATGTACTCTTAGTTCGGGGTTCCCTACGCCATATCGAAACACTATTTACAGAAGCACGTTACGTGAATGACATTTCACTTACATATCGTTTTGCGGAGTATTTGTTTAATGTAATGTTCATTATACCGAGCGGTTATTAGCCCAATGGTAATAACCTCGAAAATTTATATTCGACTAGATCGGTCGATGTTTTGCTTAGCAATTCTATCATTTATGAATATTTTACCAAACATTCTACGACCTGGTACAAGTATTTTCTTTTCTTTCATCCCGGTCAGTCGACATCGAGCTATTTATTCGTATCATTCTTCACACAGTGTGCAACCATGCTAGTGTGGGTACAATTTCTTAGTCTTTAATATGCATATAATATAAATATTATATTAAAAAATAGTGCATTGCGTAGGGAACTCTTAGTTCGTTAGTCGCCTTTAACGACACCAAAGGGAAAAGATGCCGCTACCACCACACATCTCTCTTTTAAGCAAACGCAGACAACGTTTGCGCAGCGCCTTAGAAGCCGCCTTAAAGCTCCTTTCTGTGGCCGACACGGGACAAAATCATACATATTTTAATGTTTTTTATATATTTTAGCGTTTTATTAACGCTTAAATATACTTAAGTAAAATTTTAAACACTGAAAAAAGACGACAACCTCCGTGCGTGGTTCGATTCCCGCTTGAGGTTGTCGTCTTTTTTCAGTGTTTAAAATTTTACATACATATTTTGTCCATCCGTATTAGTTAGTAAAAATTATATCCCCAGACTTCTCGCATGGATTTCAAGTCGATAAATGCTTCAAAGTTTAATTCGTGCACGTTCAAAACAGGTTGAGTCTTTTTGCATTATTTTTAATTATGTAGATGGTAATAGACACTTCACCACAGTAAGCAAGTTGTATGAAATATACTGATATTTGTCAGAGTAAAAAATATCTGTCGTAATGCCTTTTTTAGGGTTCCGTAGCCAAATGGCAAAAAAGAATCCTTATGGATTCGTCATGTCTGTCTGTCCGTCCGACTTTTTTCCGAAACTTTAAGAACTATACTATTGAAACTTGGTAAGTAGATGTATTCTGTGAACCGCATTAAGATTTTCACACAAAAATAGAAAAAAAAAGAAATTTTGGAGGTTCCCCATACTTAGAACTGAAACTCAAATTTTTTTTTCATCAACCCTTCCGTGTGGATTATCTATGGATAGGTTTTCAAAAATGATGTTGAGGTTTCTAATATATTTTTTTTGATAGTTTGCGCGAGAGACACTTCCAAAGTGGTAAAATGTGTGTCCCCCCCCCCTGTAACTTCTAAAATAAGACAATGATAATTCTAAAAAATATATATGATGTACATTACCACGCAAACTTCCACCGAAGATTGGTATGAATAAGATCTAGTAAGTAGTTTTTTTTAATACGTTATAAATGAATTAATTTAAAAAAATACACTATTATTAAAACATCGATCAAAGTTACAACGAACTACAAAAACTTTCATATGATGTTACTTGCTGCTACGGAACCCTTCATGGGCGAGTCCGACTCGCACTTGGCCGGTTTTTCGTCATCGTCCTGTTCGCTTAAAGCTTTCAAGTAGGGTAAGCAGTAGTAATCTTAGCCCCCCCATAATCATTGGCCACTTCATTGAAAAATCAATTTATTAATGAGAGTGGCCCTTGATGCAAGGAAAAATAAATACATAAAATTTCTTTGCTGGCAACACTTTAAAATGTAATTGGTAGTTCTTAAATTTAACCGATGGAAACACATTGAAAAAATTACTTTTGTGGCGGCAACAGCAAAGTGTGTGTTTTGCTATAAAAATCACAAGAAGTATGTACTTTTAAATTGATATTTACCTCTTTTCTTGTTATTTAAATAGCGTTATATGTGTTTCTATACGTCATTTACCATTAAATTATGGTTTGTACACGTTAATTCGTGTAAAAAGACTCAACATAACGTTAAAATAGGTAGGCCAAAGTTAGTACCACTGGTTTGTATGGAAAATTAATGAATAGCATCGGTGCCAATGATTGTAATCAGTGCTTCAAATGAACCACTCTGTTTAAAAGTTATAATTAAAGTTATTGTCAATTCCTTTTTAAAATAGTTTTATTCAGAATGTCATAGGTTCGCAATAACTAGATTTTGTCAGGCCAATCATTGTACATTTTATGTTAATGGCCATGCCAATTATTATATGTATACCTATGCCAATAATGGAACGAAGAGATCTTAAATTTCTAAGTGATGTACCGAGGTCGATAATAAATCTATACCTACTAATATTTTAAAGAGGTTTGTAAGTTTGTGACTTTGTTTGTATGAAGTGATCCGGGAACTACAGAACCTATTTTAAAAATTCTTTCACAAGTTGAAAGCTACATTAATTCTGAGTGACATAGGCTATATTTGATTGTGATAAATAATATTTTAAATTGTTTGACGCCCAGCGAAGTAGGCATGGGTCAGCTAGTAATCTATATAAATGCAACCTTGGTAGGTACTGAGTCAATGTCAATTGAGAAATCTACCTACTTACCTTAGTCATTTTTGATGACTTGATATGCTCTTGCCTATACTATGTATGATATAGGTATTTTTTTAACTACATAATATTTACGAAAGCTCGATAAAGCCCTGCACGTCACTAAAGTATAATACAATAAATTTGTATTGTGATTGGCCCTAATACGGTATAAATATTGGCAGTGACAATAAACACAAAGTATAGTGATTGACCTGCCAATCAATATACTTTTGATATGCCAATTGCTATACTCCAATGGCCAATGATTGTGTTTCAGGCATATTTTTTATATTCATTGCGTTAAAGTTAAAAATGAGTTAAAATATGATTTAAATTTTAATGTATTCAAATTCTCAGTTTCTTACTGATCAAAATGACAGCCCACGTGTAACGATTCTGGACCTTAATTCAAAAGGAGAAATGTTCAAAGTCAATGTTCTCCTTAGATGGCCAATCATTGTACTGCTTACCCTACTCCCATACACAGGAGCCGATTTATTTGCCAATTCTGTTATGGTCAAATGATAACAATTTTGCAAACAAAAAAAAATTTTTTTTTGGGGGTTAAAGTTACTCGCGTCCGTAGGTTTACCCTTGAGACCCTACACGTGACCCCTGGGTGGTGCTAAATGAGTAACACTGACTGAGTGGTAGAGCCACGCTGCGTTGCAGCACGCATTGGGCCGGCTCGCCCGGCGTAATACCACCCTCTCACGAATATTCGGCGTGAAATAACGGCACTTGGTGCTGTTGTGTTTCGTCCGACCAGTGAGGGTTCCGGAGGCCCCTTCCCCCCCCCCCCCTCCCAATTCCTATTCCTTCCTTGAACCTATTCCTCCCTTAAAGGCCGGCAACGCATCTGCGATTCCTCTGGTTTTGCGGGTGTCCATGGGCGGCGGTGATTACTTTCCATCAGGTGACCCGCCTGCTCGTTTGCCTCCCTCTTCTATATAAAAAAAAAAAAAAAACTGCGATTTGCTGTGCGTTCAGTCCGGTAACGGCAACTAAACGCACTGAAGATCGTGTTCTTGTGTCTTTTGTGTATCGCCTTTCATGAAGGGAGGCATAACAAACAAACGCACATCCGTATTCCTTAAAAAAGCCACTTTCTTTTTATTAAAGTATTTTTTCAATTTGAGAAGGTTGGCAATTCGGTCCGTGTACACTGGCCTGCAAAAATAAGTATCACACTTTTCTATAGTTACTTTTCACTATAGTTTCAAAGAAAGTTGATAAAATTGCTCTATAACGTTTTTTATTTTAAATCTCTAACTTCTATAGCTTAGAAAAAAATAAAATTTCAAAAGTGTGATACTTATTTTTGCAGGCCAGTGTATTAACTCAAGTCTCTAGCTAGCCTTTAATGCAAGTAAGTATGGATGTTTAAAATTTACAAAATAAACAACGATAACGTAAGGATGCCTTGAATGCCGGCAGGATTATTGTTTAATCTTTCAGAGCTTTTTTTTTACAATTGCGATTTAAAAAATTGTTTCGAATAAGGGCAAACCTTATTCGAAACAATTTTTTTAATGTTTTTTATTTCAAAGGAATAGAAAACTATGGTCGTCATCACGATAAGCTAGAAATAATTTAAACAAACATTTTCTACTAAGTTTCTTAGCAACAATTATTAATTATAGAACTAAAGCACAATTTCAATTAGTCAGATTATACCTACTTTACAGCCGAGAGACTTCAATTAGGTTTTAATGACAATTAAATGTGTTTCCTTCTCTATTTCGCACTATATATAAGAAAGTGACAGCAAGAGACTTAATTGTCATTAAAACTTAATTGACGTCTCTGAGTACGGCAGTTAGCGATATAAAGCGCTGTCGTTCAATGTTTTACAGTGCAGCAATGCGTCAGTCTACTGGAATCTTCCCTAGAATTCCATTTGATATTGAAATGCGCATGAAGTTTCTTGATTTTTTCGCAGATTATGATATTTTGTTTCAAGTTATCGCTTTATGGGTATTGGAAGGATATGCTTGCCATATTATTGGTGATCACAAACCTGGGAAATAGATGGGAAAATCTGAAAACACACTTTGCTGGACCTAGAAACTAAACCTGAGACCTCCAAATCGGGAGGGGCAGAGGCGTTTGCATTAAATTAATCTAAAATCGTTTTTGAATACATAATATGTAAATAAACATCATTTTGATCTATCGTAATAACAATATTACAATAATGATCCAAATATGCGAATTACATCATAATTTCTAACTTCTCGCAAAGGGTAGGTACTTTAGGCTTAAACCTTACAGTTAGTTTTCACCATAATAATAATAAAAAACCGTGCAAATGCGTGTCGGACTCGCGCACGAAGGGTTCCGTACCATTATCTACATAACTTTGATCGATGATTTAATAATAGTGTATTTTTTAAATTAATTAGTTTATGACGTATTATAACAAAACTACTTACTAGATCTCGTTCAAACCAATTTTCGGTGGAAGTTTGCATGGTAATGTACATCATATATATTTTTTTGTTTTATCATTCTCTTATTTTTGAAGTTACAGGGACACACACACACACATTTTACCACTTTGCAAGTGTCTCTCGCGTAAACTATTCAGTTTAGAAAAAAAATAATTTTAAAATTCTGAATACCTATCCATAGATACCCCCACACGTATAAGAGGTTTGATAAAAAAAATGTTGAGTTTCAGTTCTTAGTATGGGGAACCCCCAAAATTTATTGTTTGTTTTTCTATTTTTGTGTGAAAATCTTTATGCGGTTCACAGAATACATCTAACTACCAAGTTTCAACAGTATAGTTCTTATAGTTTCGGAAAAAAGTGTCTGTGACATACGGACGGACAGACAGACAGACAGACATGACGAATCCATAAGGGTTCCGTTATTTGCCATTTGGATACGGAACCCTAAAAATGAAATAAAAAAGAGTCGTCTAGGACTCTTTTAACGGATATTTAAATTATATTTCTTTTAATATTAGACAATTTCTCAAAATTCTGTTACATTGCCGGGCGGTTAGTAGCCGGTCATCGGAAGTAGTGCTAGTACTAGTTGTTGTTTACTGCCTTTAGTTTAGCAACTCAAAAACCAATAAGTATCCAGTTACATCATTCATCAGGGTTGCAATCGCTTGCAGATGTTTTCAGCTCGGCCCGAGCGGAACAGTGACCTTTTATTTTTTAAGTAGTTAAAATGCATTACGCATACACCGAGGCTTGGGGCGACCTCTCTCTTCCGCTCCTCGCCCGCCGCGCCGTCACAGAAACTCGAAGGGGGTAAGGAGACCCACTAAACCTAGTACCATCCCGACCAAGAACGGCAAGCACCGAGCGAGCGGAATGGTGACTTAATGCATCTTTTATTAACCAACGTAAATACTTAGCCGTGCGGTTCGGTCATCCGAAAAATCCTGTAGGGATACGTTCGTGCTAGACCGCAAAACAGTGCTAGTGCCTAGTTGTTGTTTACTGTCTTTTGTTTCGCAACTGAACAACTAAGTGAAGAGCGCAAGGCCCGTCGGTGCAGCACTTTGCCTCTTTTGTCCTATTTTATTTAACTTCGAGCACATGTCGTTAGCCAAGAGAAAGAGGAGCAAAAACAAACTGCGCCAACACAAAGGCTTGGGGTTTGTCCGACTGTATTGTTAAATAGATCTTGGTGGATTTTTCTTTATTTGTTACGTTTTAGCGGGGAGTGCTTGCTTGGTAATTAATAAATTTTGCAGCTAGCGAGACCAATTTTATTTAATTTTGGTTGAATGGGGCGAATAATCGCTGTATATAATATTCTCAAATGACCACATTCGTAAAACATCACATTCGCAAAACACGATATTTGCAAAACATCATATTCTCATAAATATATTTTATGGATAACAAATGCTGCGAGATACAGGCTTTAATTATGTTTTAAGTAACATAATTTAAATAAAAATTTGAAAGCCTTTGCAAGACAAATGAATGTTAATTTGTGAAGAATAAAATATTTAAAGCTCAAAAATCATGTATGCAAATAAACTTTTTTTAAAGTGATTTTCAATCGTAAAAACATTATTTTGCCTACTAGCCATTTCGGATGTCTTTTAGGGGTGGAGAAGAATTTCATTTCATATCCTATCATAGACAGCGAATAACAATTGCGAACCTATTAAGACTACTTCACGGTCTATCACGAACAAATAGAGGATTTGTCGGATGACTGGCTTTTAACCGCCCCGGCTATGTAGGTAGGTAATGGCATTCGCGTTGGTTAACAAAAGATGCATTAGGACAGTATTCCGGTCTGTACTGAAGAAGTCTGCAAGCAATGGCATCTCTGGCGAATGGAATGATGCAAATACTCGTAAGTATCTGTTGATTTAAGGTTGTATTCGCACACCGTGACAAAATATATTTTTTCAAAATTGCATAGGACGTTTCGTAGTTTTGTTAAAACTACATTATCTCTACCCTTTATAAGGCAGAAGATGATTGAATATTTAATTGGTTTTCTTCTTATCTTATCTCAATCGTAAAAAGTTCGAAATATAAATCATTGTTCCATGCCTTAAAAATCCTTCCATTTCATTGACTTTTTACTTTAAATCTCTATGATTTTATCACTTTGGAAGTATGAAGATGACTTTGTAGTTTCACTCATTCAAAAACACGAATAAAACTTAAATGGATCTGACGATTAGTAAATATACGTCAAATTCGACACATCAGAGTAAAATAACACCGTTAAGAAACACTAGTAATGGGCATTTGGTACTTTTGGCAACTTGATATTTTCATTTTACCGTGGACGTAATCATTTTACTAACTTACCACAACGTTAAATAAACAGCAACATAAGTTGACAGAGCTCAGTAGCAAATTGATCAGGTTTACAGCGGAGAAGGCATCCTCCAAGTCATTACCGTAGCTATGGAAAAGAACAAAGACAAGATAGATTCGGAACGAAAATAAGATAGATTCGTAAAAGATAAGTATAAATGTTTGTATAAGTTATAATTCCAACGACAATATTTGCTATTGTAATAATTAAAAAATATCTATTTTTGTATCCTGCTCAGATGCTGACAATATTCGAGAACATTGTCAGTATGCAGCTGACAGTATTCCCGTGTATTGTTAATCACAAACCTGATTAGCCTTTGGTGAATTTTGACTAAATCCACTATATCTGTGAAGCAATCATTGTAGGCACGGCTCGTCTTGTTAAAGCCGTTTTCGTGCTGCTTTCCAAGATTGCGCACTTTCACTTGCAGAAGACGTAACAGCATGCTGATGTGGCTGGCCATCGTTATAAACAATAGGTCTGCGCCAACCATAGAGCACACTGAAAATACTCCTGAAATAGGGCCAATACTTTTAATCTTCGAAGATAGCTTAGTAATAGTGTAGTGTTATAATATATACACCCGAAATAAATAACCTATCCATAGATTGTTTAGCCTTCTAAATTTAATTTTAGACTTAAGCTCCATACAAATTCTGTCAAACTCACTTCTAGTAGGTTAATTAATCTATTGATGGATTTCTTATTTCAGGCGATAGTAGATGTAATCGATTGTTTCTTGTACACAAGTAGCTTAATTTATGACAGCTAATATATACACTACTGTGGCTAGAGTGAGAGCGAAGAGATTGGACAAGTTCTGCGCATATTAAGGTACTACCGGGTGACAAGGCCCACAGTTTTCTAAGGCCCAAGCGCAGAAAACTATGTTTATTACATTTGATCCGTGCCAACTTCGTAGCATGCATGAAACACACCAATTTGAACGCCGAAACGCAGCAGCGGACAGCGAGCGGCAACCATCTTGTCAGTGACACCCGGTAGTTCGCCGACATCGGTCGCGGCCGCTAATATTACTAATTTTGGCTCATAAAAAACGTCAGTTTTTACTTGTTTATACTACGATTTGTTAGAAGATTTTTATTTAGTGGGTTTATTTGATCATTACTCTTTTGATATTTACATGTACATGTGCGATTTTATAGCCTTTTATTTTGGAAATATTCAATTTGTGTTGTAAAGCCCACAACGGCTAGAAAGGCCCAACGAAGTAGTTGCTTGGGCCTTAAAAGAAAAATAAACCATAATTACTTAATTTTAGCATAATTAACAATAATGTATAAGTAAAATATAATATTAATACAATACACACTTAAAAATTCGATACCTCGGCTGTTTTATTACACAGTAGAAAAAGTATTTTTTGTAACAAAATATTGATCATTTTAGTATCCGATTGCTTTTATCGAAGTTTATGAATGTTACTATTTTGATGTGTATACATCCTTATAGTCTTTAATGCTTACTTTTGCTCCAAAAGACTTAAAAACGGCACGGGCCTGATTGGACATACCATGTTTAGTAAAGCCCAAAATAAGGTTTTTTAAAAATGTTTAAAAACATAACTAATTATCGTTGTAGCTTCAATAACTACTTTTATTTGGATTTTGAAATAATCATAGCTTTCATTGTAAACACTCTTTTTCTTCTAAATGATAAAATATAGGTTTTATATCAATTTGTAAAAAAAGTGGGCCTTGTCACCCGGTAGTACCTTACTTGGTGTGACAGTGAGCCAGTGATTTAGGTATACCTACACAGAGTGGTAATATTACTCGGAGTATACCTAAATCATTGGCTCACTAGTATTACCTGTGCTAAGAAAAGGTCTTTAGTAAAATATCTGATATAGGATAGGAAACGATTTACAAATATACTGTAATTTGGTTTAAAAAAAGGTTGTTATTTTGCGAGACCTGAGCGTACATGCCGCTGCGACATCGGGGCTTCTTAAAATACGTACCAGCAAACATTTCGAAGACATAAGCAACAGTGTGGGGTAGCACGCTTGTGGTCTCGAACGGATAATACACGTGCCATATGAACCCAATATCCGCAGACATGCCTCTGGCCTTGTGGAAGAAGTACAAGACCACGGGGGTCAAGTTGTACCCCCAAAGGCCGACCAAAGTGTTCATCAAGTAAACTAGAAAAAAGTTAAATGTGTGGTTATCGCGTAAACCTCAAAAACAATGTTTTGCCTACTTTCTGGGAATAAGCTGCTTTTAGAAGATCATCGTGTGTTAATGTTTTTTTATATTTTAACGTTTTATTAACGCTTAAGAGGGTTTACGCATTTCGGTTTCCCATACAAACTTAGAAGTCGAAAATAAGTCTATTTTAATGAAACTTTGCATGCTAAAGCCAAATACAGGGATCTAAATAGTTTGTTGAAAATATTAAAAAAAAAGGTTTATTTAGCTGAGTTATTGCGATTTAAACTCCACTATAGAAAGTTTAAAATCGCATTCACTTAGATATTTAAACGTTTTTTAAAAATGTTTTCAATAAACTATTAAGATCTCTGTATGTTACTTTGGCATGCAAAGTTTCATTGAAATTAGCTTACTGGTTTTTAAAAATTTCGACTTGGAAGTTTGTATGGGAAATCGAAATGCGTTAACTCTCTTAAATATACTTAAGTAAAATTTTAAACACTGAAAAAAGGCGACTACCTCCGGGCGGCTGCCTTAACCACTTGGCTACCAAGGTCTGGTTTTCACCCGTCGAAACGTGTGTTAAGTTTGACGTTGATGTTCTGCCTCAGGCAAGGCAAAAGATAACGAAGTATCACCAAGCAGAAACACTATAACAGCATAAGATACACAACGATGTCCTCATTAATTAGTAGGTTTTTTACTCTTTTCCGCATTGGGGTCTCAAATAATAATTCTAATAGATTTGGTCGTACTAAAAGTGTTCACAATTTGAAAAACTTATTGTATAATTATGTCATAGTGCACCAGTCCACTGGTCTCGTAAACAAGTAGTAAGACAACCATAATCCGTTTATGGATTTAGCACGCAATACGATATAGTGAGTATTGTTCGTGCTTTAGCTGCATTAGAGGGTAAGTTGATTGATTGACTCACAGTTCTGCACGAACTTAAGGGTAGATAAGCTAGTGCGCTTAATCTCCGCCGATTCCTTATCAGGGGTTAAGACTGGCCAAAGGTCCGGCAGCTCGTTGACTAGACGACGGAACGCATTACGCTTATACCAAACTGTCAGCAGCTTTCCAAAGCCTGCAATCAACAAAAGCACATGAACAGAATATTTTTAATATTACCGCTTGCTATTTACTCTTATATACTTTCTTCCTTTCCAAAGAACGAGTAAAATTATAAAAAACGGTTTCAACTCACTCTGTGTACTATACCGTCTGTTAATTGGGAAAAGATCTGAAGAACTGTTTATTGTAGTATCTCTGCTGCCATTCTACAACACTAAATGGTCGTCAGCTTAAAAGTCTGTCCTACAGCCCTTAATCCACAACAACAATTCGACACTCTAGACCTTTCCAACTACGCATTGGTTATTTTGCGGAGTGAGCTTCTGTGCTACTGTCTTCCTAAGGCCTAAATATAAAGAGTGATTTATTTTGTTCAGATTTGGCAACGCAATATCAATTGCGTCACCTGCTTTTAGGAAGTCTATAAACATCGGTAGCCATTTATCGACAAACACCACAAGCTAAGTGAAAGCCCAAACCAAAAAATTATACTATTATAAAGATCATCATTAAAACGCCTCTTATTTGCTATTGAGATTGTACCAATACAAGTAACTTTGTTAGATACTCACTCATAGTGTCATAACCAGCAATATGCAAGTAGCTCCCTAAGAAGTCTTCTAAGGAACTGCGTGTGGCCACTAAGGAGGCAGTGAATGCAAACTCTCCGATTAACATGGAGAATACCATTGATAAAGCAGTTGCTAAAGACAAATAGACTTTAAGTCTGCCGAACAAAGACCTGGGTGGGGCATCAATGATTGACAACCCCATCGCTTTTATTGGCTTGTCACAATTCTTTAAGGTTTCATGGATTTCTTTTGCGGCGGTAGTTCGTTGGTCTCTCGCCATGTTTGTGAAAGAGAAAACGAGTTCCTTCTTTCACTGATCGACAGGTATTAACGTAGAAGGATAGATTTATCGGTTTTGGTATTTTAGTGACATCTAGAAAAAGTTCATTAATTATTTATCTTTACCTACGTCATAAAAATGTATGATTAATTCAAGTAAAAGTTTTAGGACATATGATTATTGTGAATGCTCGTTAAAAAGGTTTAACCCTCGAAAGCTTTTAGGTTATTTTTTAAACTTTGAACAGCTATGTATAAATTAAGAATTTCTTGTTTTTAATTTGCGAGTGAGACAAACTCGTCGACGCAACGGTTAACGCACGTCAGGTAAGCAACATTAGCACAGCCTAGGATGGGTGATCAGAATAAGTAATTATGTCAAGCTCCTCCGTGTGTCGCAACACTCACAATGCATGGCACGTTAAGCCGTTGCTATCTAAAACCCACCAAACCGCGGGCAAAGTCGTGTATTATGGCCCAGTATATCCCATTGTGCTATTTACATTATTTTTTCATCTCTTCATGCCTAGCTGTTGGGACGTTTATAGGCTATTATTATTTTTTTATTTAAACCTTTCTATGCTTCAAAAGATGGAATAGTCTACCAGCACACGTATTCCCCATTCCTATGACAAGGGGTCCTTCAAACGAGGTGTGAAAAAGCATTTTGTGGGCCGGCAGGGTGAGTGAGGGTGACTAATAATGCTAAGTCTCTTACGCTTCACCAGTTGTCCTTGCACCTGGACGCACACTTACCAAACATTAGGTGAAGTAGAGTCATTTGGCGAGCTTTTTATAACAAAAAAAAAAAAAAACATTTCCAAATTCAAAACAGAAAATACATTTTACGGGTTGAGTCGTTCTACTTCATCCGATTTTAAAATAATAAGGGGTTGTAAACTTTTTTCACTACTTTGCATGAGATAACTAGACTCGCTATGAACTTTCTAATAATAATAGGGTGATGGAGCGAGCAACTGTTTTTTTTTCGAAGTTGTGGGAAACTTGGACGCTTCTTACACATTTCTACATTTTTGAATATTAATTTATAGTGCTGTTTATTTGGCTCGATGTCGCAGGCTTGCATTTTTCGATTGCGAACTTGAAAGTTCAGCAACTGTCTTAATGACGAGTCTTTGGATGGGTGACTAAATTGATTATCTTAGGCTGTTCGTATTTCGGAAGCCACACACACCTTTGAACTTTTCGGCGTATTGTGCAGGGTGCCAGGAAGGAGAGTCCCACTGCCTCTCTAGAAGTATAGTTAATATAGTTTAATACGGCCAAACTCGATAAAGACGTTTGTAAACACGTAAATTCACAATTATTTGTGCAAATGTCTAGTGTCACTCAGATTTTTTCACTTTTTCTCGAGAGAGATTCAAGAAACTATATTACCGTATCGCGTAGCGGTGAAAGAATACTACCACCCCCTCTCTTCCCTTACTAGAGAGACTTGAGACTACACATACTTCCAACAGCATAGAGCGGCGACAACGGGCTCCCCACCTGTCACGCTGAGCTCATGTGCAGTCGCTATTTGGTGAAAAGTGAACTATGGTAGAGGATTGCTTTTGCTGTCCTCATTGCCTAGTCTCTGACTAACCCTTAGGGGATAATAGTCGTGATTATAGGTGAGTCGTGAGTACCTATGTATGTATGTAAACACTTAATTCACAATTCTTTGTGCAAATATGTAATGTCACTCAGATTTTTCACTTTTTCTCGAGAGAGATTCAAGAAAACAGCAACTAACTATGATGTCTTTCTTTCAGAAAACAGAAAAAAATCGAATTAACTTAGATATTTCTACAAAGAAATGTCAATAATTTGCTTACAAACATTCAACATCGAATTTTGTCGTGTAAGTATACTAAAGAGGGTTTACGCATTACGGTTTCCCATACAAAGTTCCAAGTCGAAATTTTTAAAAACCAATAAGCCAATTTTGTTGAAATATGCACGCTAAAGCAAAATACAAGGATCTAAATAGTTTGTTGAAAACATTTCAGAAAAAGGTTTATTTAGCTGAGTTATTGCGATTTAAAGTCCACTATAGAAAATTTAAAATCGCATTAACTCAGTTGTTTAAACGTTTTTTAAAAATGTTTTCAACACACTATTTAGATCTCTGTATGTTACTTTAGCATGCAAAGTTTCATTGAAATTGGCGTAAGGGTTTTTAAAAATTTCGACTTGGAAGTTTGTATGGGAAACCGAAGTGCGCAAACCCTCTTAAGTAGTTGGCGCTATACCCCATTAAGTTACCTCTATAAACAAACTGTTTTAAGTTAGCAGCAGCTCCGCGATGTGTCGCAACAAGTTAGCGGGTCATATTAGCAGCGAGGGGCCGCAACGCCCCTGACGATGCAAGTTATGATGAAGCCGAACTCGTAACTGCACTTCAAGTGAGATTTACGTACAGTCGAGGGAAGTTCCCGGTCGACCTCTTTTCGGCGATATCGCTTGCACGCGATTTACGCGCACGCTACTGTAAAGGCGTGGCATAGTTGTTGGCATGTTACCCAACACTAGTAATGTATAAATAAATAAAAATAAATAAATAAAGACAACTTAACAGCTGTGTTACATACCTTAAACCAAATTCTTAAAATTTGTATAAAATATCTACGTTAATTATAATATTCATTTATTATTTAAAATGATGTATTAATGAAGGTCACGGTTCATTTTGTGATACCTACCTTTATTTATAATTTATTTTTATTACTTTTTTTAATGTTTATGATGTGCGTGCGCAGCAGTGCGTGTTTTGTAATTTTATGTTATGAAAAGGTTTCTTCTGAAAATCAGCGTCACAGCCTTGGCTGTGGCTTTAAGCTGAGAAGAATCCTTTTTGGCATTTCAAAATATGTGACGGTTTGGGTTGTGTAATATTTTACAATATTGTAACTGGATGGAATGCTAAATAAATTTATTTTTCTTTCTTTCAACAGTAGCCTAGCGCCATTACCACGGCCTATATAAGCTTTGTCGCCATACTGCCTATTTACCGGCTCCGCACGCGTGGACGGACTTGTTTTCTCTGTTATTAATAAACTTCATTTGCTCGGGTATAAAGAACTAGTTGGGTTTTATTTCACCGTGGAGCACCACTACATACAGACACGAGCGCAGCCTACCGCGCCACAATAGCTATTATATTATATAACATCCTTTTCTTCTGGGTATATATACACTTATTTATGATACTACTTACTACTATTAACATATTGTAAAAACACGTAAATATAAAAATCTCATGGTAAGTCTACCCATGTTGGCACTTCAGATCGATCTCCCTAAATAGACAACCCGTTTGACATTCTATTTCTTTTCATGATTTCAAATTACGTTTTATTCATATATAAGGTGACTGCTAGAAACCGCAAGAAACTTCAAGGGCTGGTCAGGTCAAGTGTTTAAAACATGACAAAAATGACAAAAAAGGAACCAATTCGTTTACGTTATTTTATTTTTCTTATGTTATTGCTTTAAAATAAGTTGATACTCAAAGACTATCCAATTAAAATTCACAAATTGAATTATTTAATCAAAAATGAAAAAAACACGATTTTTTTTTGTCATTTTTGTCATGTTTAAAACACTTGACCTGACCAGCCCTTGAATTTATTGCGATTTCTAGCAGTCACCTTATATTATTGCAACGTAGAAACTGCCAGTGCACTAACATAGCTTAGACTTCACACTACTCAAAAAAAGCTTATTATAAAGTGTCAGATTACACAGAAGACAAAACAGCTTGCGATCAGAAATGCTCTAAGCACTCCAACAGCTATTTCTAATTGTCTTTAACTAATTGATACTACTTTGTATTGTAGTTTTGTATTGCATCATTTATTATTTTTAAATTCATATTTGTATTGACCTGGTAACTACATATTCTTTTTTTTTTGTTTGTATTTTCCGATTCTTTGCCACAGTTAAAAAATTATGTACTGAATGGGTGGTAGGTTAAAAAAGATTTGGACGATTCGAAGTACTTATTAAATGAGTTTATTGAATAAATATATTTTGACTTTGACTTTGACTTTACTGTATTTAGGCGCGGTCGGAATGGAGCGCAAGCGGATATCGTCGAAAAGTGATGGACCGGTAACATTCATAGACTGTACCTCAATGCAGCGCTGAGTTACAACTCCTTGAGATTGCACCGCTTCATATACACCCTTAAGTTTTATTTGTGTTAAGAATTAATGTTTTTTATATTTTTTTGCGTTTTATTAACGCTTAAATATCATCATTATCAGCCTATAAACGTCCCACTGCTGGGCACAGGCCTCCCACGTGAACAATAGCACGTGGGGAAATTTGCCATAACCCACCACGCTGGCCCAATGCGGGTTGGTAGATTTTAACGACTGCCATCTTACGACAACAGCCGGGACCAACGGCTTAACGTGCCTTCCGAAGCACGGAGGAGCTCGAGATGTTTTTAATGGTCACCCATCAGGCGACCCGGAATTGCGAAAGTTGCCCGCTAGGGAAGATCGCAAGCCGAACGCGCTAGCCGCTGCCATCGAGCACCTCGCGCTTAAATATACTTAAGCAAAATTTTATAACACTGAAAAAAGACGACAACCTCAGGCGGGAATCGAATGTTCACTAAAAACATAAGCATCTAGCACTGACAAATTTCGACGGGTGAAAACCAAACCTCGGTAGCCAAGTGGTTAAAGCAACCGCCCGGAATGCGGAAGGTGCGTGGTTCGATTCCCGCCTGAGGTTGTCGTCGTTTTAAGAAATTGTACGATCGGCTGACGACAATAGCATAGCCTTACTAGGTGCTTCTAATACTGTGACAATAGTATGGGAGGTCAAAACTTTTTTGTCATTTTTGCACATAGGTTTCTTAGGGAAAGTTGTTCAGTTTCATGAGTGGAACTCATCATTAATTTTATGAAAACGAATAAAAATTAAGGGTGCATACGGACCAGCAGTATTTAGCAGTGTCAGCAAATCAAAATATGTCTGCCGATAAAAATTGGAGATCTTAATCTTATATCTTAATTAACCTCTGTGGTCTAGTACCTAAGCCACCGGTGTTAGAGTCAGAAGTCCCAGGTTCGATTCCCAGCGGTGGTACATATTTGTGTACTTGGTTTGGTTGGTTGTAGTGCTTGATGTCCGCCTGGCTAGCTACCACCGTCTTATTAAAAGTTTGGCGCCAACTTTGGTTTGGTTAAAAACCAACAAACCCGATTTTGGCAAGCGTGTTGTGCTAGCTTAGCGGTGAAAGAATACTACCACCCCCTCTCTTCCCTTGGGTGTCGTAAAAGGCGTATAACACACTAAAGACTGCACATACTTCTAACAGCATAGAGCGGCAATGGCTCACCAGCGTCACCTAAGCACATGTTAGGAGCGACGAAACAAAAATAGTTAAGTACAAAATGTCTAGATTGTGGCTAAATGCAAAAAAAAAGTGTTAGTTGTATATTATACTAATGAAGATTTTTACTTAATGATAGGAAAAATAGTAGAAAAAAAAGCATTGTAAGTGTAGAATAAAATTGCTATTATTAAATTAATTAATTAAATTAATTAAACTTTCCTACAATCAAACAAATTTTAACCGCCTCCGTGGTCTAGTGGCTAAGCCACCTGTTTCAGACCCAGAGGTCCCGGGTTCGATTCCCAGCGGGGGGTACAACTTTGTGTGCTCGGTTTGGTTGGTGGTAGGGCTGCTAAGTCCGCCTGGCTAGCTACCACCATGTTATCTAAGTCTGTCGCCATAACAACGATGTTTATAGCATTGTTGTGTTCCGACAGCTAGAGATAAGATAGCCAGTTCCTCAGTGGTTGAGGATTCCGGGTGAAGCGCGCTTCCACCTTCGGCCTTATCGTCACTTACCATCAGGTGAGATGAAGGCCAAGCGCTTACCCGTTACCCGTAAAAAAAAGAAATCACACCAATTATCTAGCCCAAGAGAAGCTTCGAAGAAACTCGTTAAATGGTTACTAGACAACGGATAAATATACTTAAAATACTTAAATATATACTTATTATACATAGACAACACCCAGACCCGATTTAGAAAAACAATAATTTCTAAATTGACCCGACCAGGGATCGAACCCGGGCCCTCAGAAATGGCGACACCATGAAAACCGGTGTACAAACCCACTCGACCAAGGAGGTCGTCAAATCTTGCTATTTAGATATAGTAGAATTTTGATACAACAAAATCGTACTACTAATTTTGATCTAACAATTAGCATTTAACTAGTTTTGATAGATAGTATTTTGTGTAGGAATTAAGCAGTTTTGTTAAAACAAAATCGTTTATAACCATTTTTGTTCCGTCAGTCGGATTGTTAGGTACTTTTGTATCGAAAATAACTGATTTTGTTTGGACTTAAATCATCATCGGGTAGGATTTAAAAAATTGACGCCTTAACATGTCATTGTGTCATGTCATTTTATGCCTGTTGAGTAGTTAACTATTTTTGTACCGTCGCTCCTCATGTGCAGTCGCTATTTGGTGAAAAGTGGACTATGGTAGAGGACTGCTTTTGCGGTCCACATTGCCTAAGTCTCCGACTAACCCTTGGGGATAATAGTCGTGATTATATAGTCCTCATCGATTTCGACGATGTATGTATGTATGTTAATAGCATTGTTGTGTGTTGTTGTGCCATAACCCACTACGCTGGCCCAAAGCGGGTTGGTGAGTTTCAATGACTGCTATCTTAACCGTTTCCCTGTCCCATGTATCATATGTGATACACGATGTCTATTGTTATATAATTATAATGTTTGGACAGCGAACCTGTTAAGGCAACAACCGGGACCAACGGCTTTACATTCATCCGACGCACGGAGGAGCTCGAGATAATTTAAAAAAAATTTTGGTCACCCATCCAATGACCCACCATTGAGAAAGTTTCTTAAAATTGACGATCGCAAACCAGACGCCTCACCTGCTACACCATCGATCGAACTTATAAAGATCACATTATGGTTCTAACAATTGATATTACTATAGTAATATTTCTTAGACATTGCACCTGTTAATAAAAGAGTGATTGTTTCCTCTCGCGTGTACGTGTAACGACGGACTAAACTGTCGTAAAAGACGCGTTTCAAAGTAAACAAACTATCGTCGAATCCCGGGCCTTACCTGACTCCGGGATTACCCGGGCGGGCATTTAGACGGCTTTGTGGGATTAGTCGAGGATCCTCCGGGAGTAGGCAGCCGCTCGTTTATCCACCGACATCTCTTTACTTTGTTGCACGGAATTGTGTCACGTGTATCTAAAGTAGACCCGTGTTTCGTGAGTAAGTGTTCGATGTATCGGCAGGGAGGGGCATTGGTGTTTTACGTACCTTCGTTTTTTACGTAACTTACGAATTGTATTGGAATAAAACGTTTTTTACGAATTTACTAGCGGTTTATGCTTCGTTCATCCCGAAGTTTTGTCCCACATTCCAAAAAATTTTTAGTACGTCCCATATCGCTATTGAAGTGGTGCTTCGTCCAGAATACTATCAAGTAGATAGTTAAAAGTAAAGTCAACACAAAAAGTGTTATATTACTTATTTAAGTATTTTTCAACAATCATTATTTTATAAAACAACTCTAAACTCTCTGTGGTTTTATAACCGTGTCACGTAGGGGTGAAAGAATACTACCACCCCCTCTCTTCCCTTGGATGTCGTAAAAGGCGACTAACGGATTGATGACTGCACATACATCCAATAGCATAGAGTGGCGATGGGCTCACTATCTCGCATGCTGAGCACATGTGTAGTCGATATTTGGTGAAAAGTGGACTATGGTAGAAGTCTGCTCTTGCGGTCATTATTGCCTAGTCTCTGACTAACCCTTCAGGGATAGTAGTTGTGATTATATGTAAGTATGTAAACTTTAATTTAAACAACTATAAACATGTTGGTATAAATCATCTTTATTATCTAGTATCACAATTAAAATCACAGAAATTGTATAATTATAATCATCTTATCATAATTACCTACAGTTTAAATAACTATACAAAACAAACAGATCTATTAGTATACATACAATATTTATGAAATAATATACCGACCAATTATATGAGAGTAGGTATCAAAACGAAATGTTAATAAAAAACATAATTATAATTTTTACTGAGTTCCTATGGCCACCTTCCAGCTCCATCTAGCACCAAACTACTCGTCAAGACGAATCAAACGAGCCCATACTCGATGATGGTATGTCGTTTATTTACTCAGTTAATATATGGCTATCTTCCAGCTCCATCATCAGACCCTAGTTACCATCTAGCACCAAAGTACTCGTCAAGACGTTCCTAGGATCACCTTCCAGCTCCATCACCAGATCATACCCTGTAAACCATCTAAAAACAAAGTACTCGTCCAGACGAATGAAACGAGCCGAAACTCGATGGGGTTGCCTTATTTCATTACAGAGTACATATGACCAAGACAAGAAAGACAAACTTCTCGTCAAGACGATTCAAACGAGCCCAAACTCGATAAGGTTGTGTTGTTTCTATGGCCACCTTCCAGCTCCATCATCAGATCCGCACCATGCAATCATAATATTGCATTGACACGCGATTTACATAGGTATGCAAAATTTCAGCTCAATCGGTAACCGGGAAGGGGATCAAAATTGAGTTGCAAAATTCCACCCGAACAAAAGACATACATACATTGCAAGTTGCAAGGTAAATTAGGTAACTAGGAGAGCCGACCTCAATTAAAGATGGGATTAAGGCCGGACAAAGAAGAAGACATTGCAAGGGAAATAAAAGTGTGTAAAAAAAAAAACTATACCGTTATCACTTCTTATCATACTAGATCCCTTACATCTGATAACCCTTTGCACTCTCTTCGCGGCTTCCTTGGAGTAGTCTGCCAACAGGTCGTGAACTATCTTCCCTTGGCGGTCTACCGCGTGCAGATCAGCCCTGGGACGTATACAAATATGCTGATGACGTCACAAGATCACTCACCTCTGATAACCCTGCGGATAACCCTCGTGGCTTCCTCAGAGTAGTCAGCCAACATTACAGGTCGTAGACAGGTGGTTAGCGCGTCGCCGCTCTATGCTTATGGATGTATGTGCAGTCTTTAGTCCGTTAGTTGCCTTTTACGGACGGGGTGGTAGTAGTCTTTCACCGCTACTCGACACGGTTGACTGATGTTAAATATTAAGTAATGCTAAATCCTTTATTGCTGATTGTACATACAATAAGATTAAAGTAAGTTTGGCATATAAAAAAAATGTGGGCCGTAGAAGGAATATAAAATGGGAGAAAGCGAGAATAAAATAATTAAAATAATATTTAGGGACGAAGGAAGCATATTGTTTGGGACGAACCAGGATTTTTTTATGTGGGACGTAACTCAGAGGGACGAACGAAGAATAAACCTTACTAGCGATTAGAAGTATGTTTATTAAACGTTAGTAAATACGTAAAAAGTGTTTAGGGTAAGATGGGAATGGCGGTCACTTAAGCAGTAAACGAAATATCTTCGTACTTGAAGGACTTACAGTAAAAATAACAGACTTTTTACATAGCTTATTTAATGGACTTTAGTTGTATATGATACATACTTACTTTCAATATATTAAATTAAGCTTTTGTAATTTTTTGATATTTTTTTTAAAAGGTTTCGGTGACCGCCCTTACACGCAACCTGCGGGTAATGGCGGTCAACTATATTAGTATTACTAGTCATTATTATTATTACTACTATACTACTATTATTAATTGACATAAAATCCAACAAGCACTTATGATACACTAAAACTTGTGTAATAAATGACTCGTACAAAGATATTGAATGGTTTTAATCACTTTAAACTAACCTTTAGCAGAAATTTCAAAGTTTTTTTAACCAAGCGCGTCCGTAACTTGAACCAGCTGTCAAACTCACACCTCGCAAAGAAACATGGCGGCGCTTTGTAAATTAGTTTACTCAGGTGTATACTAGATGGCGATATCGGTATCGCTTGTTTGGAAGTATTCGATTTTGATGTGACCGGCATTGCCCACTGACCGGCATTCGCCATCTTACCCTAAAATACCAATGTGTATATTACGTAAACTTTACAAAACAATTACGAATGGTATCTTTGAAACTCGTATAAAGTAATTGTAGTTGTAAATGAATAAGTAAAACTCGTTTGGAATGTTTTAGTTGTAACGCAATGCATTAGAAAACTTTGAAACATTTTTATAGAAATGTGTTCTCTAACAAAAATATAGAAAAGGCTCAATACTTACCTTTGAACATAGACAACGGCACTTTGACATATTAACGACTGCTGTCTTTCGATAGATATCATATACCCTGGAAATGAAATTTGAATTAACAATTGCTGGAATCTAATATTTTCTATATGCTGTCAACTGCCGTAAAGCCAGGCGCAATAGGTAATTTAAGCTGCTATCCGATTCTCTAAGCGACACATAGACGCTGCGCACATGGCTGTGGTCTGCTGTCTCTTTCCAATTCCATGAACACGAAAGAGACAGAGTACATTCTCAGCGCTGCGGCAGCCGCTGCTTTAAATTAAGAGAATCACACTGCTGTAGGTTTTCTCACAGACGAGAAGGTATAGTTATCTATAATTGTCTTGCCAAATGATCAGAAATACGGGCTGCGGACCTGGGTATTGAACCCGAGACCTCTGGATATCAAGCCGAGCGCTTGACCACTTGACCACCGAGGCGTGAAAAACCTATTTTAAGGTAAATAGAAAAAAAATCATGGTATCATTATTTCATGTCGAACTCGTAACGTTAAAATAACGTTGCATCCGCTAAATGGCAGTCATTCCGCACTTTCGCAAGCAGTTCAAGCACAAACTTGTCAGGCTATAAGACGATTGAACTGCTGCTCAAGTTACATCCTCCTAAGATTTAGGTAAACTTGGGACAGTAATTCTAGTGTCTGAAGTTAGTGGTGTAATCCTGAGATAAGTCAGGCTAAAGGCTGAGGCTAAATGCTTAGAACAGGTTAGAAACATACGAAAACTAACTAACATAAGGCATGCAAGCTGAAATTACTCATGACAATTATTTAGTTCGTAGGTAGTCGTATCAAACAGTGCATAGAGGTAATAAGAACAGACCCCATATACAAGTGGCAAATACTCCATGTCGATTCGTTAGCGTATGTCAATAGTAAATTGGTAGACAAGTTTACAGATATCTAATGCTATTCCATGCTAGAAGATTAAAATGCGATGTAACGAAATTTGCGGAGTTGTTCAATATTGTGTCGCTCATTATAGTGAATAGCCATATGGGAAATTTAATTCAATGTAATTAATCGGTCAAGGATCATAAGACCACCGGCGGTCGCGAAACAATTGATTTTCAATTGTGTCTGGTTTTACGGTGCTCAAGGGGTTATTAGCGATAAAGTGATGGGTTCCTGTTTTTTTTTATCTTGAATGAATATTACGCCCCCGTAGTAGGTAAGTGTTCTTTGTACAAAGCTAAAGAATTCAGAAAAGTATCTGAAATATCAAGTCGAATTAATAAAATTAAATAAGAAACTGCTTTAATTTGTTTTACTTAATTAAATTACATTATAGATAGGAGGGAATACGTGTGCTGGTAGACTATTCCATGTATTTTATACGTTTAACTGTGTAGATTACCACAAATATTTAAACTATTCAAAATGACATTTTACACATTTCTCCAAACGTCCTGGCCATTCATCTATGCCCGCACGTACCACATCCAATTGTATCGAGGCGGCTGTCTTCACTAAGTCTGCTTTTAACAACTCGATTTTTCGATGAGGTAGAGCAGGCTTTCTCCTCTAAAATATTCCATAAGCAATAATCCAAAGGATTAAGATCAAGACTTGCATCTTCAGAGGCGATGAAATCCGTTAAATTCACGTCTAACCAGCGCTGGGTTGATTTCGCTTTGTGCGCTGGTGCTGAGTCTTGTTGAAATACTTATTCATTGTTTACCAGCGAACACAGTGTTACTTAGTGGCTTAACCACCTTGTCTAAAATATCGCTTTGGTAGTTAGTTGCTCGTGTTTTCACCCTTTGTTAACAAAAATGGAGCTTTGTCACGCCTTCGTAGGACACGCCCCACCAAACCATCACAGATGCTGGGTGGTGGCCTCTTTTGACCTTCGGAATTTTCGTAGTAGCTTCTTGGGAGCTGTGTGCATACACCCTATCGTTTTGACGGTTAAATTTCTCTTTAATACAATTTTCTTTTTAACAGGTAGGTACTTACACTGTCCTAAAAAAATAACATTAGGTTATTCAATTGTTATGGCCAATATGTGGTCTGCGGGACTGTGAACCGGTTGGCTTTAGCAAGTTGAAAATCTCGACTAGTGGTCTCGACATTAAAAGTGTAATGCAATCACTGCGTTTCGATTCTCTGTAGTGTGGACCATCAGAACAATAACTATTGTTCTGAGGTGGTACCCCACTCCATGTTTACACAGCTATGTGTTAGATCGAAATGAATAGCATACAACCTACATAATATAATGATATCTAGTAAGAGTACCGTCATATTATTAATTTCAAAATAGCCTCATTTAAGGACAGAACTTATGGCAAGACTAGGTATAATACTTCGCTTTATTTATAATACCTAACTCATTACTGAATAATTAACCTACTAAGTAACAAGTTAAAATAGATTAGTTTGTCTTGTGTGGCGCATGCGGGAGGGATGTCAAGGTTTTTATACAGTCAGCGTCGAATTAAGTTAAGTGACTTAATGATATGCGAAAACGATTCGTGAAGCGAAAAAATATCATATCATGTATTAACGTGCTGGACGTAAGCTTTCTCACATGGACAATATTGGGCCTTAATGACCCATCACGCTGGCTAAATGCGTTTTCACGACTGTCATCTTACGAGGACTGGGCAGTGCCAGTACTTACGCGTAATGTGTTTTGTTAAATGCGTCTATACATTACCGTTTATGTTCACAAATCTAGAGCTATATAAAACATTTACAGATACAAACTTCAACTTCAAAAGACCCCGGAATCAGATGCGAGCACACAACTGGCGCAATGGAAATATCATCCACAACGCCGCGCGGAGTTCGCGTTAAGTTAATATAACTTTGTTTATAATCGTAAACAGCGAGCGCGCACCCTTTTTGTTCGAGACAAATTTAATTTAGCCTCGACACCTGGCTGCGATCACACCTCGCATCCTGTACATCATATTAATCTGGATCGGGAAAGGAGATTTATTGAATGTGCAAAACGTTATTGGCATACCGGGAAACCGTTGGAAGTAAATTTTCTGCGAAATATCTATTTGGCATTGATAGACCTGGTGCGTGCTTGTAATATTTGATGAGGCGGCAAGTAATGCGATATGTAGCTCGTTGTATTACTTATATGATGTGTGGGTACGTGTTTTTCAATTGGGGCAACATTTCAGTGTTTTATTACTTATTATTGTCAGAACGGGGAAATGTTTGAGGGCTTTTAAAGTCAAAGGCAAAGTAAAAGCATGTTTATTTAAATACACATAATATATAAGGTTAATTTTTATCAACTGCAAATGTTTTGACAAAACTTCTAATTATACCAGAGAAATAAGGCCCTAACATTTAAAAAAAAGGTTAGTTTTTATTTTTACTTTTCCTAACACAATATTTGTAATATTTTTTAGAGCACCCTGACATTAATTTTCATTCATAAATAGTTTTAAAACATGGCTCCTTCTTACCGCCCGTCTCTCTCATTTCACTCTTTCTGCACTCTTTCCTCATTTCATTCATTTCATAAGTTTAACTGTGGCGGCCGCGGCGCGGCAGTGCAGTAGTAGTGCACCGCTAAGCGCTGTAGGTACCTACATTATTCTGTGACATCGGGTTAGACTCCACCACAAGCAACGTTACCCAAAACTATCACACGTAACACATGTTAATACTCCGCTGCGAGAAACAAAATCCACCTATGCGCTAATTTGGCGTATGAGAAATTATTAAAAAAAATTTACAACTTTCACACCATTCATTCGGCCCTAAACTGAGCGTAGCCTGTACTATATCGACTGATAACAGATAAACATACATAAATACTAATAAACATCCATAACTCGGTCACAAATTGCTCGTGCTCATCACACATGTGTTGCTAGCTGGATTATCGTGGGTTTCGCAGTCAGGGTGGCTGACCCACACGACCACCCGGCCGTCATTTGAATCGACCAAATACATCTTTTATACCTAGCACCACGGAATTTTAACGAGCTGCTCAAGCCCGGAATTGTTGGGTGTGCAGACGACAGCACGGTCACAGAGAGGTATCTGTCTAGCGCAAGGGTCGGCGGAGAGGAAGCTCGTTCCTTAAGAGAGGCCATGGTTGAGCGGACAAACTTGACTTTAAGTCTTGTCTCCCAATGGGGTGACAACAATTTGGTCAGTTTTAAAGCCACCAAAACGCGGGCATGTTTGTTCTCGACCAAAAGAAGTCCTGTTAGCCTGGCTCCTACTTTCCGGGATGTAGATGTAACAATTACCGACAACCTCGATCTCCTCGGCATGAAGTTGAGCTCCAAAGTTAACTTCGGCGATAACATTGAAATCAAGGATCAAACTGTGGCCAAAAAGCTGGGTGTTCTAATAAGGTTAAGCGATATTTCACGCCGGGACAGCTTCTAACTCTTTAAAAAGTACAAGTCCGGTCGTGCATGGAGTATTGCTGCCAGTTTTGGGACGGCTCAGCAAAATATCAACTTGCCGCGCTCGATTCGGTGGAACGCAGAGCCAGGAAACTCATAGGTGACGATGAGCTTGTGAAAACCAAGCTTCACAGTCTCGCTTACTGTCGTTCAGTTGCTTGCTTGTCGGTATTTTACAGGTTGTACTTCAGAGAGTGTGCTGTTGAGCTACACGAGCTCATTCCACCGTCCCCTTTCTACTATCGTGAGTCCAGACGTACGGCGGGTTACCACCCTTACTTGGTTAATATTCCACTCATACGCACCAAGCGTTATTCGTCTTCATTCATAATGCGTACACCTAAGGTATGGAATTCCCTGCCAGCGTCTGTGTTCCCGAGTGCATATAGCCCCAACATCTTTAAAGTCCGAGTGAATAGGCTGCTTCTGGGCAAGCTCGCTTCATCGTCGGCCTTTTCTTAATCCTATGGATAAGAATGTGGTCAAGAGGAAGCCCATCTATACTGATATTATAAAGCTGAAGAGTTTGTTTGCTTGAACGCGCTAATCTCAGGAACTACTGGTCCGATTAAAAATTATTTCAGTGTTAGATAGCCCATTTGTCGAGGAAGGCTATAGGCTATAATTTGTTTAGGTACGGGTACGGGTAGTAACCCGTGCGAAGCCATGGCGGGTCGCTAGTCTATTATAAAAAAAGAATAGATAATTAACTGTTCTGTGCCTAGCCACAGAATAAATAATAGTACTACGGCCTAGCACCCATTAAGTACGTCTTTTAACTGTAGAGAAGAATTAGCGCAATAAACTTTAGCTTAGGTACCAACTTGATAGTAGACGCAGATGTGATGGTATTCGACGATAAGGTGGAAGCTCCCTTTCTAACTATCGGAATACAAAAATGTTACTCACGTTGTAGTACCTGCGAGGCATCTTCAACATTTTTGAATTTTGTTGTATTTTTTTTTAAATTTATATACATACCATACAGTTACATAAAAACAGCTTTAGGCTTTACAAATACAAATACAAATACAAAGTTTCTTTATTTATCACAAACTTAAGTCTAGATAACAGACGTGGTGTCCTCAACTGCAAAAGTTTTAAACTGCAGTGCAGTGAGGGCGCCCTCTCCCAAACAGTAAATAAAGGTACCTAAAAACTATTACAGGCATATTATGCATAACAATTTTTGGTTTATAAATATATAAATAATGTGAAAACAAAAAGTGTGGGTGTGTGTGTGTGTATATGTGTATGCTGTATGCGTGCTTGTGTGTGTGTGTGTGTGTAGGGGTGTGTGTGTATGGATTTGCGTGTGTATGAGTGAGATAGGGAGCTGCACATGTTACTGTATATGTTTTAATAGATTTTCTGATTGCTGGTATGAGAGTAACACAAGCCAAGCAAATAATTTACGTCGGCATGGACTTGAAGCCAGGTGATAAATTTGGAGTTCTTTGTTGGCATAGTTATATAGCATACCACTAAGGTGTAGGTAGTGGTGAGCAGCAGATGCAGTGTTACGTCTCATAGTAGGACATACTAAGTCTCCTCGGCGTTTTGTATTTGAAAACTGACAGTCAAAAATTAGTTCAGTGTGCTTCCGGAGAATAGTTTGCTGTATGAACAGTCTTCGAATGGATAGGACATTACAGTCTGCAAATAGACTATCAGTTGGATAACGAAAAGACTTGAATGTCATTACTTTTAAGACAGCTCTCTGAGCCACCTCCACCTTTAATATGTGTGTTTGCGCAGCTGCTCCCCACACTGTGATGCAGTAAGAGATAACTGACTGCGCAAGCGAGAAGTAAATCATTTTCAGTAGAGCAATGTCGGCAATATAACGCAATTTTTTAAACACATGGATTAATTATCGGATTTTTGGCGTCAAAGAAGCAGTTTGATCCCTCCAGGATAATGATGGATCAAGCCATACACCAAGCTACTTAATGTTTGGAGCACGTTCTAGAATTGGGCAGCCACAAGAGATATCAGGAGACATACAAGCATGCACACGAACCGTAAGATGATCTGGTGGCTGAGTCCTCTTGGTATAAGAGAAAGTCAGGCATTTACTCTTTGAGACATTTAAGGTTAGCAGGTTTGAGTTTAACTAAAGAGTGACGGTTCTCAACGCTAATTGAGCATAACTATAAACTTCATTCCGATCCTTCCCTGAAACAAGGATGGCTGTGTCGTCGGCATAAGTAATCAGTTTACAGTTTTTCATATAGAGGTCACATAGATCGTTCACATAAACGAGGAATAATGTTGGACCGAGGACACTGCCCTGAGGGACTCCGAATATGATATTTTCCTCCTCACTAGTAACGTCACCGATCACAACAGCCTGCCTACGGTCCGAAAGATAACTCCCAAACATCTCCAGTGATGAACCTCGTATGCCAACCGCTTCCAACTTTCTTAAAAGGATAGGAATGGAGACAGTGTCAAATGCTTTAGAGAGATCCAAGAATACACCCATAGCCTGTCGTCCTGCATCTAGATTTCGAGTGATTTCCGTAGTAAGGCTTAGTACGGCGTCCTCAGTAGATTTCTGTCTTCTAAAACCGAATTGATTGTCTGATAGTATATTATCTATATTTAATATATAGTATATATAGATAGTATATATTTAATATATATAGATAGTATATTATCTACTATTTAAGCTGCAATATCGCATAATATGGTAAGACTTTAAACTTTCGCGTTGCATTGCATTAACGGGACTCAACACGAGTTCGCTTGTGACCACGGCCGCAGCATGGAATTCTCTGCCGGCGCATGTGTTTCCCAGCTCCTATAATCCCGGGTCTTTTAAACGGGGCGTCAAAAGGCCTATATGCAGGCTGTCATGAGTGGGTGCGCTTGTTACCGTGCTTGTTCCACGGTGAGTAGGGCTCTCATTATTTTGGACTGCATCGGCTGCTTACCATCAGGCAGGATGTAGTCACTATGACGTGTCACATTAAAAAAACAACGCGGCTGTAACGTCAAGCAGTAAACACGTAGATTGTACTTACTTACAAAATTAATCGTGTTAGGTCCCGTTAAAATCATTTAAAGGCATAATATGAGTTCTTATATTATCACAATACAATAGGAACATAAAGAAAAGGGGAAAACCGCATACAAACTGTATCTAACTCTAGGCGTAAACAGAAAAAGTGCTTTCACGCGCGCCGCCGTCAGTTGAGAAACATGAATAGGACTTTACTATTTATGATAATGTTATTTGAACACTCTACGCTGTTTAATATTTTCGTTTATTCTACGGAGATTGAAGCAAATATGAACATCAGAGCGTAAAACGAGCTAGCGGCGTACGATACTGAGTTGGAGACTTTGCTTTTGCGCTTTGGAATATTATTTTCTTGTCACATATTTATTTTGTAAGAAAAGTCCACTGTGTGGGGAGGGAGAAGGAGTTTGGCTGAATATAAGAAAATAGAATAGAAATATATTTATTGACATTTAAATTTTGACAAAAAAAATATAGAACATTTAGAACGAAACCGTGCAAAGCCTTGTAAAAATAAAATAGAAACAAACATGACAAAAAAGGCAAAAGGAAAGGGCTCAGCCTTAGTTAGGAAAAGAAGTTTCTTGGAGCTAGGTTGTTGTGGTAAGATGATTGAAGTCCTTCAAACGAGGCGTGAAGAGGTATTTTGTGGCCTGGCAGGGTGTTGGTGACTGATGCTACGTCTCTTACGCTGCATCAGTTGTCCTCGCGCCTGGACCTCACTTCCACTTGACATCAGGTGCAGTCGAGTCATATGCCGTCATATGGCTTATCATAAAAAAAAATCTTTTCTTGAATAAATATACGAGTAAGTTCCCCGATCTTTGGTAGCCGTTGATTTTCTTTTGTTTCATATGGAAAAATGAATCGTTGCCAATCATAGACCCTGACTGTTTATAACCCTTTATCTATGTGGTCTAATGGTTAGATAACTGTTCTCTGACCCACTGGCCCCGGGTTCGATTCCCAGCGGAGGTTACATGTTTTTGTACTCGCTTATTTTGTTTACCACCAACTTGTTGGGCTTGTTTTAAGATTGCCTGGCTAGTCTTATCTAAATATGTCGACTGCAACCGGATCTGGCTAGAACTGGCCCTCAGTAGTTGAGAAATGTCAGTAGCTTTTTTCTATTTCGATATTTTTCACATTTCCAATAACGTCCTATAAAAAGGCAACGATTTGTACTTTGATTAAAACCGAATGTGCGTTAAAACTGTGTATAGGTCTACCAATAATCATAACTCACGTTAACCTTCAATCAGCGTTTTTAAAATTTAATACAGTACATAGTAAGTACTGTACAGCTTCGTACGATAACTTTTTTTTACATAACCGTTCAATATTCAACGAAGGTTATATTATAACGTACGTTTGTAAACTTCAACTCCGCCCAGGTACTCCGAACTTAGCTGTTAGCGGTAGGCACGTAGACGTTTGGAAACTTTACTGTCGATACGGGCTGCAAAACTTGAGAACTGGCTAAGGGGCGCACTGTCGGTATGCGGGTGAAATATTTGTGTATACGAGTATATCCAATGTACATACATACTTATACTCACGAATATCAGTTTCATAATAATACTGAAAATAATACTGAGATACTGCATCGTCCAAACTAGAAAAAAGAACATCCGCCAGTTTCTTCATACGCTCTTCAGGTTCAGCACTATGCTCTATCCACCAAAGTCAAAGTCAAAGTCTGGTGTTTCTAGCCAACAAATTGTTGGATACACCATACTTCATTACTTCTGTTATGGAAAGCGCCAGCGGAAATTTATGATTCAATAAAATCATTGTAGTGGCTAATGGATTCGGGTCTTTTGTGCATCTAGAGCTTCTCTCGATGAGTTTAGTATGATACATTTTCCTTTGGGAGATGATGTCAAGGCTTTTTTTATACTCACGAATATCAATATCAGAGACCAGGCAATGAAAACCGCAAAAGCAGTCCACGTGTCACCAAATGATAACTGTTCAGCGTGACAGTTGGTGATCACATCGCCGCTCTATATGTTGTTGGATGTATGAGCAGTCTTCGGTTCGTTAGTCGCCTTTTACGACACCCAAGAGAGGAGATTGGTTGGTATTACACTTTATATGAGCAGTTACCAGAACAGATGCAATATAGCATTAGTAAGTGAAAGTAAATAGAGCTGTAAGTAGAACCAAGTTGTCTTGGAATATTATTTCTACTTAAACCTTATAGACTGTCTTGAACAAGCTGTAAGCTTCAGTTTCATAAACCAACGACATCTGCTCAACAGCTTGGTCTAAGTTCTTGTAAGCCTTTCTTTCTGTGTTTGAAATAGTTTTACGCAGACCTGATTTCACTTGCGGCCATTTGGTGTAGTGGTTAAATCACTCTGAACCAGGTTCAATTACTATAAAGTGTAGTTATAAAAAATTAAATAGTACTTAATATAATATAATATAACATTGAGGCCTTTGCCCGGCAGTGGGACATTGAGGGTCTATTATTATTAATAATATAAGTCTATAACAATTATAACCGCTTCTGTGGTCTATGAGTCAACACATCTGCCTCCGATCCAAAGGTCCCGGGTCTATAAAAAATATCAAAAAAACTTTTTGTTACCTATCTTTTTTTCAGTTAGTCCCAGTTCCGCAGTGAAAAAGGTTCTTGCCGGGAAATTGAAGTGTCATGTCTGCAGTTTTGTTTTATTTTCTATAATTTGTGTTTTGTAAAATATTAATGTGAAATAATGGTGGGTTATTTATTGTTAAGTTTTCGTGAACGTGCATGAGTGTTAGCAAATAAAACAAAACAGTGCAACATCACTTTTCAAATTCTCTCAAGAAGTCCGTGTGAGACCTCAATAAAGTCCCACAGCTTTATTGTGTCTCGAGGGGTTTGGCGGAAAATTATTTACCAATATGTTCATTATCATTCACATATTGTAAAGAAAATAATAATAACTAATATAATATCTTACTTGACACTGGCTAAATGTGCTGATCGCACAAAGCCATTATTTAAGAGAAAAAAAGTGGTCCCGGGTAAAGTAAGTTTCATCTTTGGTCTTATCGTCACTAAATTACTTGTCTAGGAATTTGTGATAAGGAGCCCCATGTGCTATGATCATGTTTAAAGGCCTTTGTCATGATGATGATGATTCGGTTTGTATTCAAATAATTTCAGAAAGTCTTGTAAAATGATGCCTCTTAAAAAAGTTGAATACCCAGAATTAAACAAACAACTAAAAAAGGCAAGTGACTAAATAAATCGTGTAAAGCGCATTTCTGACATAAATTAAGTGTTTAACGTCTCATAATGTGCAGCCACGCGGAGTGGCGAGATAAAGCTGCGACATGCATTTAAACTGCTTCATGAGAATTTAACTTACGACCTTATTCCTGATGACCTCTTACATTCTGCAAATATTAGCTAGACATAGTGTGTGCAATCATTTTGTACGACTAACCACTTGCTCGAAATAATCTATCTCTTGTTTTCCTACTAGAGTGAGTTATTAGACATAAATGTGTATGAAGTTAAAGTCATTTTTTTACTTTTATATGCGAAACAACAGATGGATAGGTTATTAATTTTGGACGTTTATTTATTTATTTATTTATTTAATATGGTAAGCATACAGCCAAGCACATAATTACATAAGAATCACTAAAGCATTGCCATAAGTTGCATATGTGCAGGCCTATTATCTGCTTACACAGCATTCATTAGTAAGAAAATTATAAATGTAAATTGGAACTTAAAAATATAAGGTTAAAAAAAATATATAAATATATGTTCGATGTAAACTTGGAATCAACTTAAATGAAACTGTTTCAGCAACATAGTCTTGAAAACGGAATGTGATACACCAAAAATATCTAAGTCAGGAGATTTCGCGCTAATGTCATTATACATAGTGCATATGCGAGCAATGCAAATGTTCTAGCGAGGGTGTTTCGAGGACACTTGCGAGGAACGTTTATATTAATTGCGCCTAGTAAATCAGGACACGATATCTTATGGTTTGTAAAGAAAGAGCAGATCCAACATTGTGCGACGATTTTTGAGGGAAGTCATACCAAAAAAGGATGTCATGTGTTGTGTGTTAGTAGAATAGTATAGAAAATATATTTACAAGAACACACACACGCATTTAGCAAAACAATATCACTATCGCCGATGTCAACAGATAATGTCAGGTTTTTAATACCAGCCGTAAGTATAGATGTTGCATTTTTTCAACACTTACAACTATATACATTCCCGACCTATTATCCCCAAAGGGTTAGTCAGAGACTAGGCAATGAGGACTGCAAAAGCAATCCTCTGCCATAGACCACTTTTCACCAAATAGCGACTGTACATGTGCTCAGCGTGACAGGTGGTGAGCCCATCACCGCTCTATGCTATTAGATGTGTGTGCAATCTTTAGTCCGTTAGTCGCCTTTTATGACACCCAAGAAAAGAGATGGGTTGGTATAGTATTCTTTTATAATGAGCCGCCATTACACAACTTTACAACAATAACAATTATTTCCAAAACCTTTAACATTGTGTCGTTACGTTCCCTAAAACATTGTTGAGCGAAGCGATGGCTGATTCACATGTCATACTCGTGACCGAGTGCCGCCTGTGGAGGCTGGTCTGCTCTTGCAATCTTATTTTTTATTTGTAGTAGAAAAAGTATTTCTTTAATACCTGTTTTTTTGTTTGATATTCTTTTGTATTTATTGTATTATTTAGGTCAGCCAACGGTTGCTACATTAAAAAAAATGACAATTTGTAACTTAAATCTAAATGTGCGAGCCAATTATGGGCTAACACAACATGCAAAATTTAAACAGAGAAAAACTTAAATTTACTGAACCCCTTATACTTACAAAAATAATTGAAACTAGAATAAGGTAATTTTACTAAATCAATAATCCATGTCATGTCTCATTAGCTTCCAAAAATGCTTGTCTGAACTTTGGTAGTGAATCATTATTTATATATAATGCTTGAATGTGTTGTGTTGTCTTGTAATCGTATTAAATGTCTTTTTCTCTTAATGGAAAATGTCCTTCTATGTTATGGAGGGCATTTTCCAATTTTATTGACGCTGTAAAAGAAAGGGAGAAAAGAAATGTCCTTGCTGAGATTCTTGCCGGTTCTTCTCAGTACAAGGGTCCCGCCCCTAGTTAGGACTTACGAACCGATGGCATAGCGACAATCATAGTGTTCAATTATTATGGCCTAAATTGAATAAATGATATTGACATTTGAAATTTGTTCAAACGACATCACGCTCTTGATAATAAACTGAAACGGAATATAATGGTGAAGTTTATCAATGGAAATTCTAAGGCAACTACCATGTTTAACTTACGACCTTATTCCGGATGACCTTTTTACATCCCCAAATATCTGCTAAACTAGTAGAGTGTTTGCAATGCAATCATACAGGATGTCCCACGGCTATGTCAAATTCTAGATTAAACATTTTGATGGAAGAAGACTTCATTTTGATTTAAAAACAATTTGAACTGCATTTTTTTAAATAACTGCTTGCTTGAACTGTGAATCGAAACTGCGAAATAAAAAAACAAACAAACAGCCTCTGTTTACGATACCGATTGTAACGGTCAATCAAAAATGTCTTCTTTTTTTCAAAATAACATAGCATCTTAATAAAAAGAAGATTTTAGTTCCCAAACTAAGTCGGTCTGAATACAGAGCGCTGACAAGAGCAACATTTTTCTGGGTCGTCGACAATGTCCGCTACTAAGCTACAAACTTTCTGCTATCCGTAAATTCTACAAACTTCAATATCTCCTTCTATAGGATAAATAAGCTCACGACGGAAATGGACCGGCGACACCGGTTCATTGTATTCCTTTTAGGGTTCAGCAAACAATAGTTATTGACTCTTTATACTTTTAAACTTTCGCGTTTAATTATTAAAAACAAAATTTTTAAACTCGGCTGAACACTGCGAAAATAAGTATCACACTTTTAAAATTGCAATAACTTTTTAAGTACACAAGATATATTTTCGAAACAAAAAGGACTCGAAAAAAGTTAGTTAGTTACTATAGTTTCAAAGAAAGCTGATAAAAATAGCTGTACTTAAATCGTTTTTATTTTAAATATCTTACTTTTAGTTTTTCTCTTAGTTTAGAAAAAAATGGAATTTTAAAAGTGTGATACTTATTTTTGCAGGCCAGTGTAGTACAATCTTAGTAAAGGTACGAAAGTACCTTTACCTTTATTTATAAAGGTATACCTTTTTTATATGACGTTTCGACCGAGTTACCCTACACCGCAACTGGGTCGAAACGTACGTCGGGTATAAAAGAGTATGCATATTTTAAGAGACTTAACAGTTAGCATATTGTCTTCTAAGGTTGACGCGAGCACTACACATTGAAATGAAACACTTTTTACAGATCAAACTCGCGTTTAATTTACTACATTACATAGTTTTTTTATCATTTCAATAAACAGTTAGCGTTCTAGTATTCTAACTTCGTTTTAATATTTTGTTTATTAACTTTAGTTTTAAAGTTAATATAAGTATCAACGGCCACAGACTTATTAGTGATTCCCATCGGTAGGTTGTTAATTAGTTTAAGTCCGTCTTGTTAGCCACCACTATCTTACCTAATTCTGTCGCCACAACAAAACGAAAATTATAGTGACGTTGCTGAGCCATGACAATTAAGAGACTCGGTAGGCAGATTCTTATACATATACGTACATGTAATCACGACTATTATCCACGAAGAGTTAGTCAGAGACTAGGCAATTAGGACCGTAAAAGCAGTCCGCTGTCATAGTCCACTGTTCACCAAATAGCGACTGCACATGTGCTCAGCGTGACAGGTAGTGAACCATCGCCGCTCTCAATAATTGAGAGTTCTGGATGAAGTTCGCTTCCACCTTCCATCTCTTTGATGCTTACCACCAGGTGAGATAAAAGAGAAGCACTTCCTCGTTGTGTTATAAAAAAATACACTGACTTGACAATTCCGTGCTTCGGAGGTATGTAAAGTCGTTGATCCCAATTGTTGTCGTAAGATAGCAGTCGTTTAAACCCACCAACCCGCAGTGAGCCAGAGTGGTCAGTGAAGGCCCAACTGCCCACGTGCTATTACCCATGTGGGGACGCCGGTGCCCAGCAGTGGGAAGGTTATAGACTGATGGTTAAATTAAATTTATTATTAAAACTAGCGTCCGCCCGTGGTTTCACCCGCGTGGTTCACGTTCCCGTGGGAATATCTGGATCAAAAGTATCCTATGTGTTAATCCAGGTTTTAAACTATTTGTATGCCGAATTTCATCCAAATCCATTCAGTAGTTTTTACGTGAAAGAGTAACAAACACACATCCATACTTACAAACTTACGCGTTTACGCTCACACCAATTATCTACACCAAGATGAGTATTCTTAAAAAACTCGTTAATATGGTAAGATAACGGATAAATATACGTAAACATAGAAAAAAACACAGACCCGAAATAAATTTAGAAAAACAGTTTTTCTCTAAATTGACCCGACCGGGAATTGAACCCGGGGACGTCAGAGATGGTGCAACGCCAGACCCGGTGTGCTAACCAATCGACCACGGAGGTCGCATGATGATGATGACGATTTGATAGTGATTCACAACTAGGAACGGAGCCTTATAAGTTGATATCTAGTTCGTACTTAACCAATTTTTATAGGGTTCTTAGCTTCGCCCGCTGGAGGCTCTTGAAAATCTCGGAGGGGGAAATAGTCGCGATCTCCTTTAAACTTTTTTAATCTGTGACGAAACTCCGTTGTCAGTGGGCGCTCAGATTTTTCAGAATTGGATTTGTGAAGTTCAATTTTTAACTTTTGAAATTGTAAGAGAGATCCTCCCTTCGTTTACCTAAAAGGCTGCAGTTGCAAAGCTGCCAGCATTAAATCCATTTGATTACAACATTTTGATTCGAATTGCAATTCATTCGATTTCAGTGATCAAAGTGAAATCGAATCTCATTTATTAATCAAATTGCTAAAGGGGCTACAAGATCGATATTAAAATTTGCTGAACCGACTCCCAACTTTAAAACTTACTATCTCAACCTTAAACTTTTATAACGGTTCGTCGTGACCGTTATGCGAGTAGGACCATGTATATAATACATTATGTTCTGGCTATCTTATTATGTATATTCTATTAAATACATTTGGGTGCTTCAGTTTGAGAAGGTACTAAAGTTCTCACTGAACTCGATTGTACTCAATATATTGAAGTTAAAGTTATGTATTGATAATTGCAAAACTATGACTATATACAACTTTCGCGTTGCCGCTATAATCGTCTCACTGCTGGTTCACACTTTACCATATTCGCAATAGCACATGAGGAACCTTGGGCACATTGGGCCAATAGTTTTTAACTTGTTTTCATTGGTTAGATAACGGAATAACAAAGTTTTATACAAAGAAACACCCAGACACGAAATCAATTTAGAAAAACAGTTGTGTCTCAATTTATCCGACCGGGAATTTAACCCGGATCTCCGTGGTCGGATGGTTAGATATATATGTGCTAAGTACTAATTATTAGCTTATTTTTTATTTTTTTTATTCTACATCGGGTAAGCGCTTAGAATTCATTTCACCTGATGGAAAATGACGATAACAATTTTGGGGGTTAAAGTTACTCGCGTCCGTAGATTTACCCTTGAGACCCTACACGTGATCGCTGGGTGGTGCTAAATGAGTGACACTGACTGAGTAGTAGAGCCACGCTGCGTTGCAGCACGCATTGGGCCGGCTCGCCCGGCGTAATACCACCCTCTCACTAAGATCCGGCGTGAAATAATAGCACTTGGTGCTGTTGTGTTCACAATTCCTATTTCTTCCTAAAACCCGCATCTGCGATTCCTCTGGTGTTGCGGGTGTCCATGGGCGGCGGAGATTACTCTCCATTATAAAAAAAAGGCCGAAGGTGGAAGCGCGCTTCACCCGGAAGCCTCAAGCACTGAGGAACTGGCTATCTTATAATATATCCGCAACATAACAATGCTATAAACATCCTTGTTATGTCGATAGACTTAGATAAGATGGTGGTAGCTAGCCAGGCGGACTTAACAGCCCTACCACCAACCAAACCGAGCACACAAAGATGTATCCTCCGCTGGAAATCGAACCCGGGACCTCTGGGTCTGAGACCCGTGGCTTAGCCACTAGACCACAAAGGCGGTTGCAGTTGCGGAGAGCTTATTGATAACATTTGTTATTTGTGTCCTTAGAGAGCATTGTATGTGTCATAAAACAAATATTTTTTCATTGCATTTAACATGTCACCTTGTGAGCGTGGACGCAGCATATTTTAATAATGTTACCCATTCAGTAACCCGGCATTGCAAATTCAAGTTTCTTGCACTATTACAACCAGAATGCACAACTCATTGGTCTATTAGCTCGTGTTTGCCTACCACTGGAACATATTATTGAGCCGTACGAAGTTCAGTTAAACATTTGAAATTACCTACCTCTACCACTGTACATTTTCTTTTGAACCGGAAACCGGAAACAGGACATGCTGCTGGTGCATCATAAAAACTTTTAAATATGACTTCGCTCAGTTCGTTAGAGCCCAGCGCGGTTACTGGCATTATCGAGGTACTAATTAAAACGCGCCGGCAGCGTAACCGCTGCAACTTTCACGCTAATATAATTAGCTTGGCTTAGAAAATGTATTGCTGGCTAACTGGAAATGTGTCACGAGTTTACCGAATTTGTTGGTTCTTTTTCCGGAGTTACCATTTTGTCCTTTGAACTTACGTGTGACATTGTTTACAATTTATTGCTTTTGATAATAAAGGTCGCCTTTTACTACACCCAAGGGAAGAGAAGGGGTGGAAGTATTCTTTCACCGCGACATGGTCGACTAATGGACTAAATACTGCAACAGCATAGAGCGGCGATAGGCTCACCACCTGTCACTATGTGCAGTCGCTATTTGGTGAAAAGTGGACTATGGCAGAAGACTGTTTGCCGATCCTCATTGCCTGTCTCTGACTAACCCTTCGGGTATAGTAGTCGTGATCATATGTATGAATCCTACAACTACAACGGCTTGACGTGTTTTCTGAAGCTTGAAATTGGTGAGCGTCAAGTTAGCAGCCTCACCACGGAATTAGATGGTTTTGACTACGTCAAAAAGTTTTGTATAAAAAGTGGTACATAGTGACGTATAACTTGTAAATATGTATGTAATTATAGGGTATTATTTTTTCTAACTATTGTAGGTACTTACGATTATTTATTCAAGTGTGACGATGGTTCAAAGTATTGAACGCTGAATATTTTAAAAAAGGACTGATCTTGTTTCTACCAAAATTAAGCGGCACTTCGTGAACTTTTCTATATAACATTAATAACTCACATTACTTAATTACACTTCAATTTGTATTGGAAAACTGTATTGCTATGTCGAAAATTTTGAAAAGTTTAAATTAGTACTTTAATCTAAAGCTGACGTCTCTTGAAGTCGGAGAGCAAATCAAAAAGTAATTTAAATACTGTCTACGGGCCTGAAGGTAATTACATCGCAATATTTTTTATTTCTAAACCTAATTATTAATTTCGTTTTTTTCATAAAAAGCCGTTATTGGCTCAGCAGCTTGAAGTTTAACTATAATACAATATTTAATATATTTTTAGGCTAAACAAATAACCTTTGTTTATGAATCATATAATAAATAATATGTTATCTTATATATAATATTACATAATAATCATAATATTATTACTGATGCTTAATAGTTCCTCCTGAAAACCAGCGCCATGGCTCCGGCTGTGACATTAAGCTGAGGAGTAGCCGTGTTGGCATTTCATTTTATGTTTTTTTTTAGTTTTAATGTATTTTTATAATTTTTTCTGATATGTCAAATAAACGTTTCTTTCTTTCTTGCTTTCATCAGAAACTAGATTTTACTTTAGTACACTTTTTGAAATAATATGGTACTTACTTACTTGATGATGCTACTACACTTACAAGTTTTATTTAAAAAAGATGGCAGACGTTTGAGTATTTTTTTTGAAGCTATGAATGTCTATCCTCTATAGATAATAATATCAGCTTACATACATTACATACTAGCGGCCGCTCGCGGTTTCACCCGCGTGGTTCCAGTTCCAATAGGAATATTGGGATAAAAAGTATCCTTTGTGTTAATCCAGATTATAAACTATCTGTATGCCGAATTTCACCCTAATCCATTCAGTATTTTTTACGTGAAAGAGTAACAAACATCCATCCACACTTACAAACTTTCGCGTTTATAATATTAGTAGGATAGGATAATCACGACTATTATCCCAAAAGGGTTAGTCAGAGACTAGACACAGACAATAAGAACCGCAGAAGCAGTCCACTGTTATATTCCACGTTTAAAAAAACTACAACTGCACATGTGCCCAGCGTGAAAGCTCATCATCTTATGTGCTCATAGCGCACCTTGAAAACAAAAGTAGCATTATACGAAAATTAACTGCTTATTTAAGGGGATCCTGCACGAAATTGTGAAAATTTACGTATTTTTAAGTTACTTGTACTATGCGCTGAATTAGTTAAATACATTAAAAGAACTTACGTAAGTTAGCCTGATCATTGCACAAGGTCGTGGCCTTGTTGAACTTTGAAACAAATTCTTTAAACAATAACATACCTACAGTACATAAATGTAATGACTCCTAAAAACATTTTTTTCGACAACTTGCTTAATTTTACGCATGAAACAATAATTCTTACATGAAAATATTTGTATTGATATTCCGCAGGTCACCCCCAACTTAAAAAAGTAAATTTTAATTTTTAAACCAAGAGCGTGATGGTTTTCTACATTTCGCAGAATAAAAACATTGCTCTAATCAAATTACTAGGTCTGAAACTTCAAAGCAGATTTGTTCTAATTTTAAATATCAATATGATTGATCTAAGAGGCTTATATGTCAGATTTTGCGGTCGCGCGGCACCCCCTTAAAAAGAAAAATAGTTAAACTGTAATTTAAAGTTGAAATTACAATTAACTATCTTTATTTTAATTACATACTGAACACAAATAAATAAATAAGCAGTTAATTTAGGCATAATGCCACTTTTGTTTTCAAGGTGCGATAAGTAGGTGAGCTCATCTATGTTGTTGGATGTATGTGTGGTGTTTAGTCCGTTAGTCGCCTTTTACGACACCCAATGGAAGTTTGTATTTTTTAAGTGAGCCGCTCACACAAAGCTATAATATCAGCCTATTTAATTTAAAATAAAAAATCCCAAGTTTCAATATACGGAAACGGTAAAAAAAAATTAGATTGCTCAACGGATTAAATCAATCCATTCCGCCCCAGACGCGGCGGCCGCAAACTGTCACCTAGCCGCAGCTGCGTCGCCCGATAACAAGGCCACGTTGAAATATGATCCGGGTCTTGTAAATACACCTCTGCTCTATAGAGCCTACCTATAAGTATAAAGTATATGATCGTAAGTAAAAATGAGTTAAAAAAACATTACGGTGTTTTATAAGCCAAATGCATTACCTAACCTCAACTCGCCGCAGCTGCGGTTGAAATATGATCCGGGTCTTGTAAATACACCTCTGTTCTATAGGTATAAAGTTTATAACCGTACGTAATAAATGAATTTTAAACATCATAACGATATTTTTAATTGTTTAAGCCCAATGTACAGTAATTAGCAGTTTTGTGTAGTACCACAGCATAACTAATTGGTACTGTAGTACCTACCTCACCTTGCCATAGCTGCGCTGCTGACAATAAGGCCACGTTGAAAATAAATATGATTCGGGCCTTGTAAATACACCCCTGTTATATAGGTATAATGTTTATAATTGTACGTAATAAATGAATTAAAAAACAAACATAACGATGTTTCGTGATGTGTAAGCAATCGTGCAGTACCTAACAGTTTGTGTAGTACCTCACCTCGTCACAGCTGTGCCGCTGATAACAAAGTCACGTTAAAATATGATGCGGGTCTTGTAAATACACCTCTGCTCTTTAAGAGGGTTTACTCATTTTGGTTTCCCATACAAATTTCCAAGTCGAAATTTTTAGAAACGAATAAGCCAAATTTGATGAAACTTTGCATGCTAAAGTAAAACACAGGGATCTAAATAGTTTGTTGAAAACATTTTTGAAAAACGTTTATTTAACAGAATTATTGCGATTTTTAACTTTCTATAGTGGACTTTCCCCTCAAACCCCAAGCGGTCGCATGAGACCGCACCTACAAAAACACACTTGACTTTGTACCGTGTTTTCATAGACTTACAGACTACTTTAGTATGAACAAGTTTGGTTATTTCGGTTCTGTGGTTCATCTTATGTATTGTTATCGCATAATAACGCATGGTCTATGCTCAACTCTGTCAAATTTGATGTTGACAGTTACTGTCAAAAAAAATCCAATCGCATAACTCAGCTAAAAAAACATTTTAAAAAAATGTTTTCAACAAACTATTTAGATCCCTGTGTTTTACTTAAGCATACAAAGTTTCATTAAAATTGGCTTATTGGTTTTTATAAATTTCGACTTGGAAGTTTGTATGGAAAACCGAAATGCGTAAACCCTCTTTACCTACAGAATAAAAAAACCATAACGATGTTTTGCAGTTAGTAGTTTCAATGTACATTTGAGCTTTTTTAAGAAATAAGTATTACAATTAGCAAAAAATTACTAGATAGAAAATTTTTTAAAAATTTCCACAAGCAGAATTTAGCAGAACTTGAACCGGAAATTTCCACAAGCAGAATTTGAACCGGGTACCTCTCTGACATTACGGGTCAGGTGCACTACCGATTATGCTATCATGACTTTCATCTAGCTGACTCTGAATATCAGAAAGGTGTGGGTTTGTATCGTCTACGTGGATTTTTGTAAAATCATTTTTCCATGCTGAATACCTACTACCAAACCCTATTTTCCCATGGTTGCGTAAAAGGCGAGTAACGGATTAAAGACTGTACATAAATCCAACAGCATAAAGCAGCGATGCTCACCACCTATCATGCTGAGCACATGTGCAGTTGTTATTTGGTGAAAAGTGAACTATGGCAGAGAACTGATTTTGTGGTCCTCATTGCCTTAGTCTCTGACGAACCCTTATGGGACAATAGTCGTGCTCGTGAGTGTATGCATGTATGCATACTAACACACCCCCCCCCCCCCCCCCCCCCCCACACACACACACACACACACACACCCACACACACACAGACACTCACACTCATACACACGTACACAAATTTTAAAAATGTATTTTAAGGAAGAGCGATTTGCTTTGGTTCAGGTGCAATAAGCACTTAATAGAGGGAGTCGATCACTTGTGTGATATATATTTTGGTAAAATAATAAACCTTGATGGGTGGGTGACCAATTAAAAAACATCTCGGGCTCCTCCGTGCTTCGGAAGGCACGTTAAGCCGTTGGTCCCGGTTGTTGTCGTAAGATGAGAGTCGTTAAAACCTACCAACCCGCATTGGGCCAGCGTGGTGGGTTATGGCCCAATATCCCCACGTGCTATTGTCGACGTGGGAGGCCTGTGCCCAGCAGTGGGACGTTTATAGGCTGACGATGATGATGATGAGATTAATAAAAGATTTTTGATTTGATTTGATTTGATTTGAATGCATTTTTCCAAATGACTGTTTAGAAGTGTACCGTCTAGAATTACCCACGTGTCTTGGCTGGCTCCTCATTGCGCAGTCACGAGCCGAGGGCACTTTACGCGAGGACTTTACTCGAAAATGTTTTACTTCGCCCGGGCGTCATTGAGGTATTATAACTAGAGACATTACAAACCAATTTTTTTTGCGCACTAAATTGCGGGTGGGCTGCAAACGACTAGTGATTTCTAAGCAGGGTACTCACCTAGCCCTGTAGCATGTAACTGATACTGTATCAACCTACAAGTGGGTACGGCTCGCTCACAGTTATAGCGTATCCAGTTACGAGCACCCGGATTCGCAGTGCTCGGAACGATATCACGCCGACAACATGTCTCAAATGGTAGCTAGTACAGCGTTCATATTGATTTACAATATCCTTGAAAATTATTTCTTTATTTATTTTAACTTTATTGCCTAAAATACAGCAAACGATGGACTTAATGCCATAAGGCATTCTCTAACAGTCAACCAGTAGGAAAGAGCTTTCTTTTGGAATTTACAGCGACTCGATGGCAGCCCTGCAAGCCGTAACCGGCGCAAATTCCCTCCACCCCCTCGCAGTTGAAATTAGAAACAACATTAGCACAGCACTTAAACAGGGCAAAGCTGTAGCTTTGCACTGGATTAAAGCACACGCGGGGTTGGAAGGGAATGAAAGGGCCGACGTGCTAGCCAAGGACGCTGCGGTAAGTTCCAAAAGAAAGCCCGACTACGACAGGTGTCCTGTTTCATTCGCAAAGCGTCTCATCCGGGATGGGACGCTGGGCGAGTGGAACCGGAGAAACCAGTCGGGTACTACAGCCGAGATCACAAAACTATTCTTTACTGACATCACCGCTGCATACAGGATAACACGCAAACTCACGCACACAAAATTCACCACACAGGTGTTCACAGGGCACGGGGGGTTCTCCGCATACTTACACAGGTTTAAGTGTAAGGATAGCCCGTCGTGCGCCTGTGACCCTAACACCGATGAGACAGTGGTACACATCCTCTCCGACTGCCCTATACACACTCGCGAGAGGTACAATGTTGAGGCGGAGTTGGGCACTCGCATCGTCCCGAAAAACTTCCCGGACCTCTTGGCCGCGAAGGATACCAGGGATAGGTTCGTAAAATACTGTATAAAAATAGCCGAAACAGTTTGCAGACGAAATAAATAGTAGATAAATAGTAAATGTAATAAGGCAGAGGGATTTATACACATCCCTGGGGAATGTGTTATAAATCCACTCAAGCACTAATACTAAGAAAAAATGTAAAAGTAGATAAAAGTGCAAACAAAAAGTTAAATTATAAGTTGTATATGATAATGAACTAAATATTAAATATAAGTTAAAGTAAACAAATAGATATATATGTCGGCTGATGGCCAGAGCTACCTTGCCTTTCAGTCGATTCAGACATCGGGAATATAGGTTCTCAACGCTGGTAAGCGAATAACAAGCACCAAACACCGTTACTTTTGATTTTAATTTTACAAAAATTGATCACAAACAACTAAAATAAATCATACAGAGCTAATCAGTAATTTAAACGTTAATTTCTGATAGTTAGAGGCACAACGATCCGTTTCAGAGAATACGTGCGTCGTCTTCGCTGTCCCGAGCAAAAGTGTCCCGCCAAAATGGCGCGCACGCTCACACGTTCTCCCTCCAACGTTCCGTTAGCGCGCGACAGTGCTGCCCTCTTGCTTGAAGTGCGCGCTGGTGCCAAAAACTAGTCATGCGAGTGTCTTATTTTCTATCTGCGCCGACACGGCCTTCCTGACGATCGCTCGACCACGAGCGTCAATCATCTGGAAAGTGAAAGTACCAAACATTATAATTTGTAACACTGAGCTTCTAACTCGAAATCTTCTTTTCTTTCTTTGTATCAACAACCCTATCAAACAATTTAGACTAACATAGCCTTCATCATCTCTTCTTAAATTTTCTCATCAAACATCAACACACAAACCAACGTTTCTGTTAAAGCTCCGCACCACTATCTGGGGACCATCACCCATATAGAGTGTGGCAGGCCAGAAGCTTGCAGCCAGTTAACAGCAAACAACGAAAATAGATACCCTCTTATGTCACCTTCAGCAGCTCCAATGTTGTCACTGACTCGCTCGGCTAGTCCCTGGGACTACCGTTGCATCATCTTCAATCGTCTGAACATCATGAACATCCACTGTTGTTATATCATGTACACCACCTTCAGCATCGTTACTATCAGCCCCGACATTCAAATCAGTAACACTCTGATTCACCTCATTCTCTACAGCTTCAGATTCACAAACGGCATCATCGCACATTGCCTGTGCCACCTCTGTTAATCCAGCTCTACCTTTAGGTACTTCACGCAAGTTCTCGTGGGAATATTTGTAAACACGGTTTGAGCCATCGATATTTCGCAATTCATATCGGTCATTTTCAAGAACTTTACTAATTTTAAAAGGACCCTTAAATTTCTTATCCAGTTTAGTCTGGTTCCGCTCACAACATTTTAGAAATACAAAATCACCTTCATGGAACGGTTTTACACGAGCCTTGGTTTTATTGAAACGTATGGTATCACTCTCAGCAAGCTTTTCTATATTCTCAGATGCTAATTGCCTAATATCGTTTAAATTATCTCTATAGCTTACAATATCGTCATTCTGAGATATCTGCGAAATGCCTAAGGATTGAGTCTTAACACCAAACATAAGCTCCGTAGGTGTAAATCCGGTAACTCTACATCTTGTAGTATTTAAAACTAATTGTATCTCGCCTAACTCGTCCCTCCAAATACTATCAGAACTATTTTCAATAATAGTTAAACAGCTTTTAAGAATTTGCATCACCCTTTCAACCTGGCCGTTAGCCCTACTGGCACCAGTAGCAATAACATGAAGTTCTATGTTATGTTCCGAACAGAACTGCTTAAACTCTCTACTAATGAAACAGCGACCCTGATCCGCGATAACCCGCTTTGGCGCACCAAACAGTTGTACTGCTTGTTTTAATGCATCGACAGCACTATTGGCATCTAAACTAAGAGTATGTCGTAACAGGGTATACTTCGTAAATGCGTCAATAATTACGAACACGTATTCCTTTCTCTGACTTTTGCCACTTAGTTTCCCACTAATGTCAATGTGTACGGTATGCCAGGGCGTTGACACTTTTGGTATTGAATGTAATCTAATTTGCTGAGCTCCAGACGTACCCTTGCATGTCTTACACACGACACATAAATCAACAAAGTTCTTTACGGCCTTAGCCATACCTGGGAACCAATAGCAGTCATATAACTTGTCAAGTGTTTTATCAACTCCGAGGTGCTTGATTTCGTTATGAATGTGACTAATTAAGGACCAAGCTAACGAAAGGGTTTACCGGTTGTGCAACCGGTAACCACAAATTTCTCTTATTACGTTGTACTTTACGATATAATAGTCCCTTTCTAACGTCATATGATTGAGCTATATCGAGGGAAAGATCACCGGACGTCCACTTTGTTATTATGTCTACTATGTCTTTGTCTCTTTGCTGTTCAACCGTTAACCAACCGCGCTGTAAGTCAAGCACTCGAATGTCCCTTTTTTTTTTTTAGATGGACTATTTGGTTCAGATATATAGCCTGATTCCGGCAACGGATTTCGTGATAAATAGTCAGCGTGTGACATAAGACGACCTTCGCGATATTCGATTTGAAAGTCATAGCTCTGTAATATTGCCCACCACCTATGAACGCGCGGAGTCAAATCTCGTTTAGTGCTTGATGATTTGAAGGCATTACAATCCGTTCGAACCGTGAAACGGCAGCCGTATAGGTAATGTCGAAAATGTTCAACCGCACGAACGACAGCCAGAGTCTCCAGCTCGTAGGAGTGATATTGCGATTCAGTTTCAGTAGTTCGTCGGCTAAAATACTCTACAACGTGAGGGACCTTGTTATGACGTTGTATCAGGACTGCGCCATAGCCAATGGAGCTCGCATCAGTATGGAGCTCCGTTTCTCTATCAGGGTCAAATATTGCCAAGACTGGTTCTGAAGTCAAGATATTAAGAATTTCTTTGTGAACAGAGTCATGAACATCTGTCCACTTGATTTCGCCTTTATGTTGAACAAGAGGATACAACGGCGCCATTACAGTCGAAAAGTTGGGGACAAATTGTCTAAAATAAGAGGCTAGGCCTATGAATTGCCGTACTTGAGTAGCGTTTCGGGGTGCTGGGATTTTTGCTAAGGCTTCTATCTTATTGGGATTGGGTCTTACTTCACCAGCCCTGACAACGTAACCTAAATATGTCACTTGAGTTTTTAAGAAACTACATTTTTTCATGTTCAATGAAAACCCTGTTTCGGTAAGAGCTTTTAATACAAGTTCTAAACGCTCGAGACCTTCTTCTACTGTTTTTGAGGGGATAAGCACATCGTCTATATATATTTGAGCAAAATCACAGAGTTTAAGAGCCTTTTGAATACATCGTTGAAATACGGAAGGAGCGTTCTTGAGACCGAAGGGCATAGCGACATATTCATATTGCCCATCTGGCGTAACGAAGGCGGTTCGTTCTATAGAGCTATCATCTATTAAGATACAGTGAAAGCCGGAGGTCATGTCAAGTGATGTAAAATAGTTGGCGCCATGTAGTCTATCAATTTGGTCACTTATGCGCGGGAGTGGGTAATTATCTGATCGAGTGTTGAAGTTTAATTCTCTATAATCAACTACCATTCTATCGCTTCCATCTTTCTTTTTGACTAATAAGATTGGGCTTGCAAACGGGGAGTTACTTTCGCGTATCACACCTGCCGCTAATAGTTCGGAGATCTTAGTGTTAACTATTTCCCTTTCGGATGCTGATAATTTATATGGCCGCCTACGAACCGTTTTTGTAACATCTATCAAGTCAATTTTCATTGTACCAGTAGTCACCCGACGAGTAGGTACGCCATTAACAAAATAATCAAAATATCTAGACAAAAGCTCCGAGAGACTTTTTTTTGATTGCCAATCAAATCTGTATCTAAGTTTATTTCAGAAGGCGTTATTTTTTGACAAAACTGACTAAACTTGGAACGGAATAAAGCGACTCCTGATGAATTTATCTCTACATGCACACCCTTTTCAATTAAGTCACGGCCCAGCAAAACCGGCTCTATTAAAACTTTATCATCAACAACGTGAAATAAAATTTCTAACGTTAAACTCTGCACATTTACGACACATAAAAGTTGCTTGCTACACTTGACATCAGCGTCGCCAATGCCCATCAACATAACAGACTCGTAAAAAATCGTTCCCTGAATTTGGCGAGCAAAACTCTCTTTAATCAAAGAACATTCTGAACCAGTATCAAAAAGAAAATGACAAGTCATACCTGCGATATCGAGCTCACCCGTTACAGCTCTTTTACCACACAGCTTCACTTCTTTCTTGTAGACTGCAGGCGAGTCCTTAGCAGAGGAGCATGCGGTAGAGATGTGTCCAGGCTTCCCGCAGGTAAAACATATTACAGGGCGGCGTTCTTCATTCCGGCTAGTTGACGGCTTCTGTATCTGGGAAGAGTCACGAGCACGTGGACAGTTCATTATTCTATGGCCTACATCGCCACAACGGTGACATTTGCCTTGAAATGTAGTTGGTTGCGAACGAAAGTCATTTAGACGGGGGCGCTTGACATTCAAATTATCATCATAATCATCTGTTCTGCGCTTTAACAATACGCCACGAAGTATACGACATAGTTGTGTTTTAGTTGTGATAGTATGCACACTTAGTTCTCGTCGAATATTTGAGTCGACTTGCGACAAAACTGACATTACGAAACCAGTTATAATATCTTCAGGTAAATTAACTTTCGGTATGGCTTCGATCAACTGCCATAAACGCATCGCGGCGTCAGCTGCCGTCTCTTTATTGTTAATTTGGAACTTAATAACACGATCAAAATAATCTTGAATGAGCATAGGTTTCGAAAATTTTGCAATCAAAAGGTCTTTAATACTCTCCCATGTTATACAATCTGCGTTAATTTTTGTTAGACAAGAGGCGGCACGACCACGCAGCGCGTGTGTTAGAGATAATAATAAATCGGTACCTTTTAGCTCCTTGTGTTTTATTATCACATCATTCACCTTACACCATCCTTCAATATCTGCCTCAGGATCTTCTGGATCAAACTTGACGAGCGTAGGCGTTGATTGCGATTGCCAACCGCTCGACATCCCTCGTAGCACACGCATAAAAATCTCCATGTCGTTTTCTCCTTTACGTAACGCGGACCGTTGTGGCTCACTCGCGGTCGTATTCACATTATCGCCATCGAGTTCCTCAGATCCCACTTCTGATGTCGGCTGATGGCCAGAGCTACCTTGCCTTTCAGTCGATTCAGACATCGGGAATATAGGTTCTCAACGCTGGTAAGCAAATAACAAGCACCAAACACCGTTACTTTTGATTTTAATTTTACAAAAATTGATCACAAACAACTAAAATAAATCATACAGAGCTAATCAGTAATTTAAACGTTAATTTCTGATAGTTAGAGGCACAACGATCCGTTTCAGAGAATACGTGCGTCGTCTTCGCTGTCCCGAGCAAAAGTGTCCCGCCAAAATGGCGCGCACGCTCACACGTTCTCCCTCCAACGTTCCGTTAGCGCGCGACAGTGCTGCCCTCTTGCTTGAAGTGCGCGCTGGTGCCAAAAACTAGTCATGCGAGTGTCTTATTTTCTATCTGCGCCGACATATAAGTAATAAAAGCAGAGGGATTTCTGCACATTCCTATGGAATGCGCAGTAAATCCGCTCACGCAGAATTAACTAGATTAATATAGATAGAGTATCAGAAATGTTCAAACAAAGGTATAAAATAGAAAGGTATAAACGAAATATGTATCCTAGTAATAAGCTAGCAAATAAGTAAAAAAGTGTAAAATAAAAGCCAACCTAGTTTTAAGTTTTTTATGAGATGATTTTCAGGAGAAGAATACCTTATTTACCAACTGATCAGCTAACATTATGGTAGCCTATAGTAGTTAAGACTTAGTATATAGAATTAGCTAGATAGTAATGAGATGGCAAGGGTGACCTAGCAAATGTATGTAGACGGCAAACCCAGCCGCATAGGAATATAAGATGATGAATGGTAATAGAGGATTATGAATGAAAGTGCGAGAGGATTAAATGAGAGAAATGGAATGAATGTGTGAATTAGGCAAAAAATGTCTCCCATACCGTGGGAGAAGATCGATAGCAGAATAGGAAAAAAAAAAAAAAAAAAAAACAGTCAACCAGTGAAGATGTACGTAAATTTTTGTGGGCGGTGACATTAAAATTTAAAGAATAACAATTCATTTAATTAAGTAAGAAAAAGAAACACTTAGCTAGCCTAAATATACATACATACACATTATACACAAAATGTATAATACAAATTATACTATATATATAAAAAAAATATAAATATTGTTACATAAGTTTTTTAAAGTAACTTGCGTCCGTAGGTTTACCCTTGAGTCCCTACACGTGACCCCTGGGTGGTGCTAAATGAGTGACATTGACTGAGTGGTGGTAGAGCCTCGCTGCGTTGCAGCACGCATTGGGCCGGCTCGCCCGGCGTAATACCACCCTCTCACGAATATCCGGCGTGAAATAATGGCACTCGGTGCTGTTGTGTTTCGTCCGGCCAGTGAGGGTTCCGGAGGCCCACCCCACCCCTCCCTCTCACAATTCCTATTCCTTCCTTAACGCTATTTCTTCCTTATAGGCCGGCAACGTGTCTGCGATTCCTCTGGTTTTGCGGGTGTCCATGGGCGACGGTGATTACTCTCCATCAGGTGACCCGCCTGCTCGTTTGTCAACTTCTTTTATAAAAAAAGGTACTGTAAATCAGTTTAAAGCTGTTGGACGGATTTGAGAAAGTACTCACGCGCTAAACTCTTGAAGGTAACCTTGTAGGAAGCATCTCTAGAGTCTAATAGCAGTGAGAGTGAAAGAATTAGAAACGAAATTAGAGCTATGAGAAGGAGTTTGGAGTATCAGATTAGTGCTGGAGCGAAGATGGCATTGGTGTGAAGCACCCAAGAATTGAAAACGGGATTTAAGATAAACCAAGACGCATGGGTCAAAAAGGATATTAAAAAAAAAGGCAAACCAACCTTAAGTTGGGTCACGAATGGGTAGCCACTCAAGTTGGTTTCGGAAGTCAGAGATGTGGTCATATTTTCGTAGACCGAAGACAAAGCGTGTAGTACTGTTGAGAAGACGATCTAATTTATTGAGAAAGATTTGTTTAATATCGGACAAACAAACATTAGCATAATCAAAAAGCGGATGAACAAGAGCTCGTATGAGTTTCGTAGATTGTAAAATTATAAAGGCCAACGTAGATTTTGGCATCCATTTTAAGATTTTGTTTATAATAATTACTATTTTCACTCCTCTTGCTCAAAAAGACCGTCATTGTAGCGTTCTGGAGCGGGGCTAAAATAGCTTTTCTCGCCCTAGGGGAAAAAGTAAATTTTTTTTAAATTTTTGTCTGTCACATGACAATTATCCTACAAAAACGAAAAAGTATTTAGTTTTATGTAGAATAATCATGAATAAAGACTCGACTTATTACTGTTTACTTAGATCAACAACTTTTTTGAGATAGTTATTATTAAAGTTTATGGTAAAATTAGTAATCATTTGAATCTATGGACAACACAGACCACGCTTCAGCAAGAAAAATCTGCACAGTCTGCACATGTGCTTAGGTGGTGAGCCTTTAGCCCGTTAGTCGCTTTTACGACACCCAAGGGAAGAGAGGGGTTGGTAGTATTATTTTGATGAGCCCATCGCCGCTCTATGCTGTTGTATGTATGTGCAGTCTTTAGTCTATTAGTCGCCTTTTACGACATCGAAGAAAAGTGAAGGGTTGGTAATATTATTTTGATGAGCCCATCGCCGCTCTATGCTGTTGGATGTATGTGCAGTCTTTAGTCCGTTAGTCCCCTTTTACCAAATCGAAGAAAAGTGAAGGGTTGGTAATATTATTTTGATGAGCCCATCGCCGCTCTATGCTGTTGGATGTATGAGCAGTCTTTAGTCCATTAGTCGTCTTTTACGACACCGAAGAGAAGAGAGAGGTTGGTAGTATATATTTGATAAACCCATCGTCGCTCTATGCTGTTGGATGTATGTGCAGTCTTTAGTCCGTTAGTCCCCTTTACCAAATCGAAGAAAAGTGAAGGATTGGTAATATTATTTTGATGAGCCCATCGCCGCTCTATGCTGTCAGTCTTTAGTCCGTTAGTCGCCTTTTACGACATCCAAGGTAAGAAAGGGGTTGGTAGTATTATTTTGATGAGCCCATCGCCGCTCTATGCTGTTGGATGTATGCGCAGTCTTTAGTCTGTTAGTCGCCTTTTACGACACCGAAGGGAAGAGACGGGTTGGTAGTATTATTTTGATGAGCCCATCGCCGCTCTATGCTGTAGGATGTACGTGCAGTCATTAGTCCGTTAGTCGCATTTGACGACACCCAAGGGAAGAGATGGAAAGACTGCACATATCTACTATCCAACAGCATAGAGCGGCGATGGGCTAATCAAAATAATGCTACCAACCATTCTCTTCCCTTGGGTGTCGTTAAAGCAACTAACGGGTTAATTTTAAATAAAATAAACCAATTCTAATTGTATTGGATTGTTTTATTTTCTCGCATTCGTAGTGAAAAGCAGAGTGTAACACTCGGCGCTAAAAACCCATTAAAACTCGGTTACTATTTACTCCCTCGCTAAAGCTCGGGAGTAAAACTACCTCGTATATAATGGGTCATTTTAGCCCCTTGTATAACAATCTACTATTTTAGGGTCCCATAGAATCGGTGTATTTTGGTAAAGCTCGATTAAATATAGGTTTTGATATAGTGTTTGTGAGACAGAGACTCGAGGTTTTGACTATTAGCTTTGAGTTGAAAATTTTGTGTGTGCCTTACTTAGAAATTAAGTTTTAATGACAATTAAGTCTCCTGCTGTCACTTTCGTATGTATAGTGATAAATAGAGAAGGAAAGACATTTAATTGTCATTAAAACTTAATTGACGTCTCTGAGTACGGCAGTTAGACATACATTATGACTTCTAAAAGGTGCTGTGTCAAAAATATAAAGTACAGAGTACAAAATACTCTATGCCGTCCACGCGCATACTGCGAGCCGCCTTTGTGTTCTCAGTGATACCGCCTCTCAGCGGGTCGCTCTGCGAGCTCACCGCGCACGCGAGCGCCTCGCAGCAGGCTCGTGCTTACGTACTCACTTGTTACAGTATCAGATACGTTACATGCTACACGGTTAGGTGAGTACCCTCCTTAAGCGAATGCTGTGCGTTTGCAGCTAATGAGCCGCAACTCAGGGCGCAAGAAAGTGCTTCATGGTTTCTAGTTAGTCTAGAACGAGGAAGTGGAGACGCGCTTCGAAGTGTACGGACGAGTGTACGAAGGCGAGCGCAGTTGGAAAATTGAAAAGTGTCAAGCAGTTTCCCTCCATTGAAACTGCGCTGGTTAAGGCGCGCTGCACTGGGTACTAGAATGAAAATTCTCTTATTTAGAAATTCTGTTTTACCGTGTATACCATAACTATATTTCGCCTAAATCGATGGAACAATAGGGTTGATGACAAATATTGACTGTTCGTTACAATAGGGAACGTTTTTCGTATGTGTCGAAACAGATGTTTTTCCAAAACATTTTTGGGTTTACCGCGTTATTTAAACAAAAGGTTATTTGACATGACTATTGACTACAGTGAGTGCGGCGATGACTTTCCGAAAATCGAATTTTACTGCAAGCGATTTTTCCATTCGTATAATTTTCCAATTTTTTATTTTCTGGACGTTTATTTCCCAGGGGCGAAAATTTCTAATTTTTTTTTTACTTAAAGTAATATTATCCATTCTCAAATATTCCTATTCACGTAATTTACACATTCGCTTACATGATCACTAGGAAATTATAAGCAATTTTTCCCATTCTAATTTCTATGGTATTGAAAAAAAGTAGAGTAAGTAGGTAACATTTTTACTGTCACAATATGACACAAAATAGAACTACACTGGCCTGCAAAAACAAGTATCACACTTTCAAAATTTCATTTTTTTTCTAAACTATAGAAGTTAGAGATTTAAAATAAAAAACGTTTTATAGCAATTTTATCAGCTTTCTTTGAAACTATAGTAAATCATACAATAGTAACAATTTAAGTCTTGGTGTCTTGTTTATCTTGTGTACTTTAAAAGTTATTACAATTTTAAAAGTGTGATACTTATTTTTACAGGCTAGTGTATGTTTTATCGGGATTTTGGGACTATTAAGATGATGCTGCTGAGATCCGGGATTCAGCAAAATATATCTAAAGACACCTAGCATTATGCTACCTATGTGAGAGTACAGTTTTTAATAAAATTTGAAGATAACAGAATATAATAATTTATTATTTAATATCGGCTATACTCAGGGAAACTTATCAAAACATGTGCTATTGTCATAATTGGCTAAAGGCAATGGAGGATCGAAAATAAAAAAAATTGGATACGATAAGACATACCTACTCTGATATTTTAAATTCAAAAATTACGCGAAATGAAAAATCAACCTGGGGAAAAAAACTATCAGGAAACTATTAGATTAGGAAATAACGCGAAAAGAAAAATAGCTTCTGAAAAAATCAACCTCCGGTAAAAAAAATATCAGGAAACTATTTGATTGAGAAATTATGCGAATTGAAAAATCGCTTGCAGTAAAATTCGATTTTCGGAAAGTCATCCTCACATTCTTTTTAGTGTATGTAGATACGATATTAAAAAGAAAACCTTTTGATAAGTTGTGTAGGAAGTGTGAGTTGTGACATGTGACCACTTGTGACAAATTTACTATGTAATGTACGTCACGAGCACCAATATGTATACAGTTTGACCCTAATTCCATCGTATTAAGAGTTACAATTGTTTACATATTTTTGCTCGTGACTGTACAACTTGAAGTTTTGGAGACACTTTACAAATGGTAACCATTTGTATGTATTTACAGGGTTAAAACAGCCACATAAAATTCGTTGTCGTTGTCTAATGTTTAAACAGACACGCATCTTAGGAATATTAAATAACCTTCCCTAGGTACCTATGTAATGTATAAAATATGAAAGTGTACTACTATGAAAGTTGTAGTGTTAAATTGTAATAGTTAAATGTGTAAAAGTATCAAGAAAACTATAAGAGAGGGCACAGTTTATATATTTTACCGCATCTGTGGTGTAGTTGTAAGACTACCTGTCTCAGACACAGGTACCAGGTTCGAATCCAAGCAAATACCATTCCAATTTTCTTACTATCAGGTGAGACAGTAGCAAAAGCAAGCCCCATAACATATTCCCTTGTCTCGAAGTCACGAAGACTCCTAGGCTCCTATTTATTTCAAAATTATTTCATAAAAACTTTGTCCAGACAATTACAAACACAACAAAAAAAATAATTAACCGAATAGGTGCAGCCGTTCTGATTTTGTGGCAGTAATTCTATTGGATAAATAGATAACATACATAACTCTACTAATAAATTAAAAACTATTTGCTATGATAGCCCCTCAGCTTGCGGTCTGCGTGTAATAAACAAAAAAAAGGGACGCAATTCTAAAATAGAATAACAACAAATAATCATAAATACGAAAAAAATATAAGATAAAAGTAAGACATTCAACAACCACGGAGGTTCTTTCGCTTTACCACCGACACAATTTGGCCGGTATTAATCACTACTCCGACCGTACGCGACGGCCGATAAATAATTTACTGCTGGCATCGCCTCTTGCACCATAAATCCTCGTCGTGAAATCGCAGCCGAATCGACAGTTACTCGATTATAAGCGGCGTTAGGATGGGGACAGACTGGGGACGGAATTTATCGACATTTTTCCACGAAAAAAATATAGATTTTTTTTATTTACGGAGTTAGGTCATTTACCTAATTCTGATGTTCGACATTCATATTTGCATCAAATATAGTTTCCAAAATATATTTTTTTCAACTGAGGTTGTTGGCAGCGGCTATAAGGGGTAAAGTAAAATTTTTGGGGTTAAAGTTACTCGCGTCCGAAGTTTTACCCTTGAGACCCTACACGTGACCTTTGGGTGGTGCTAAATAAGTGACACTGACTGAGTGGTAGAGCCACGCTGCGTTGCAGCACGCATTGGGCTGGCTCGCCCGGCGTAATACCACTTCTCACGAATATCTGGCGTGTAATAACGGCACTTGGTGCTGTTGTGTTACGTCCGGCCAGTGAGGGTCCCGGAGGCCCATCCCCCCTCCCCCCCTCCTCACAATTTCTATTCCTTCCTTAACCCTATTCCTTCCTTAAAGGCCGGCAACGCGCCTGCTATTCCTCTGGTTTTGCGGGGGTGTCCATGGGCGTGATTACTCTCCATCAGGTGACCTGACTGCTCGTTTACCTCCTTCTACTATAAAAAAAGCATTCGGTTTGTGATCTTGCACGCTAAGCAACTTTCACAATGCTGGGTCGCTGGATGGGTGACAAGTTAAAAATATCTCCAGCTCCTCCGTGCTTCCAAAGGGACGTAAACTTGGTGGTCCCGGTTGTCGGCGAAAAATGACCCAAAAATCTCAACAAACTGCATTGGGCCAGTGTGGTGGGTTATGGCCCAACCTTCCCATGTGATGTTTGTCCATAAAGATAAAGATATATTTATTTTCAAATATGGGTACATGATTGGTGGTACAAAAAATTAAATTGATTCAGCCATATTTTACCACTAGGCATGCAAAAATATGTTAAACATAATTAAATAATTATAAATTCTAATTTATTATATTAATAAGATAACTAATCAATTATTAATTGTTTCTCATTCAGGAATTCACTTACACTACAATATGCTATATCTTTTAATAAAATTCGAAGTTTATGCTTAAATTTTAATAGAGGCAATTCCTTCCAGCACTTGGGTATCTTATTATAAATATCTGGAGCCATGCAATAGACACTTTTGCGCATTTTGCTATTGTCGCACTATTCCGTGGGACTACGTTGGCTAGGCGTTCAAAACGACTTGGGTTAGACATTACAAAGACAGCTACTTCTAGTATGTATAGACTTGGCAACGTTAATATTTTATATTGTTTAAAGTTTGGAACACAGCTATCAGTAGTTTTAAGTCTAAACATCGCTCTAATGCACCTTTTTTGTGCCTTGAATGCTGTTTATTTTCCGGTCGAGTTACCCTAAAATATAATAGCGTGTCGTAAGTGTGATTCCACTATGCCGTAGTAGGCAGTAAGAAGTGCATCCGTGTATATTATTGGCGATAATGTATGCAGAGCGTATGAGGACTTACTAATTTTATTTCATAAAGTATCGATTTGTGATTCCCAATTTAACTTTTGATCTATTTCGAGTCCTAAAAAAATTGTATTTTCTACTTCTTCTATTCTATCATTAGCGTACTGAACTTTGAGGTCTGTGCTAGGAATCCTTTGTCTAAAATGGAAAACTTTTGTTTTTTTTTAAGTTAATTTTTAAATTGTTTTTATTTAACCAGTTCACAACCAATTTTAAACTATTATTAATATCAGTCTCATACATCTCCATACTATCACAAGGTATGGTGCTATCGTCTGCAAACAATGTTATTGGTTGTTCAATGCATTTCGGTAAGTCATTTATGTAGATATGGGAAGGCCTGTGCCCAGCAGTGGGACGTTTAGCTGGTGATCTGATGATTTCAACATACATACATATTAAATACATCCTTCCTTCCTACTATCACATCACATCACACTAATATTATAAAGGCGAAAGTTTCTGAGTGTGTGTGTTTGTTACTCTTTCACGTAAAAACTACTGAATGGATTTGAATGAAATTCGGCATACACATAGTTTATAACCTGGATTAACACATAGGATACTTCTTATTCCGATATTCCCACGGAAACGGGAACCACGCGGGTGAAACCGCGAGCGGCCGCTAGTGTATTATAATGACGACTCTTTTAAGACTAGGCAATGAGGACAGCAAAAGCAGTCCTCTACCATACTCCACTTTTCACCAAATAGATACTGTACAATGTGCTCAGCGTCACAGGTGGTGAGCCCATCGCCGCTCAATGCTGTTGGAAGTATATGCAGTCTTTAGTCCGTTAGTCGCCTTTTACGACACCCAAGGGAAGAGAGGGGGTGATAGTATTCTTCCACCGCTGCGCGACATAGTTAATGATGATTGATTTCAACTGTCACAAACAGCACAGTATATATTAAAACATGGCATTGCATAGTTATAAAAAGATACCATCATTCTAACGCCTCGGTGGCCGAGTGGGCAAGCGCTTGATTCGATATCCAGGTTCGATTTTCGAAAAATCCGAAAACACAATGAGAGCGCTTCCCACCGTGGAATGAGCACGGTAACAAGCGTACCCATTCATGACGGCACTTGTTTGTGATAGTGTGGTGATTAAAATGGAATTGATTCGAGAAAATTCAAGAGCAATGATTTATTATGACTTTCGAACTTAGAAAAAAATATTAGATTAAAACAAATCTAAGCTTTCGAAGTAGTTTAACACAAAAACAGTGTGTTAATCGGATGCTTTCTGCATTTGGTGATGAAGCCCCATCTAAAACCACAATTTATCGCTGGTTTGCGGAATTTCAACGTGGACGTGTCAAGCTGTGTGACGCTCCCCGTCAAGGTCGCCCAAAAACTGGAATCACCCAAGATAACGTTGATTCCGTGCGAAAGCTGATTGAGGAAGATCGACATGTGACATATCACGAAATTCAGGCAACTTTAGACTTTGGCATGAGTCAAATATAAATAATCATGCATGAACAATTAGGTGTAAAAAAGTTGTTTTGCCGATGGATCCCGCATTCGCTCTGTGATGAGCAAAAAGCTGCTCGCGTTACTTGGTGCGTCAGAACTTTCGAGAGATTCCATGGAGGATCTTCAAATGTTGCATACAGCGTCGTATCAGGTGACGAATCCTGGATATACGCACACGAACCCGAAACAAAAAACCAGTCACGAGTTTGAGTGTTCGAAAATGAGTTGAAGGCAACAAAAGTTGTTCGTTCACGGAGCGTTGCAAAAAAAATGGTGACCACGTTTGTCTCCAAAACCGGCCATGTTGCGACTATTTCTCTTGAAGGACAAAAATGGTCAATGCAGAATGGTATGCTAGCATTTGTTCCCGAAGGTCGTCTCTGAACTCCGTAAAGAGAACTGCAACTGCCGCATCATTCTCCATCACGACAATGCCAGCTCTCATACCGCCCACAGAACAAAAGAGTTTTTGGAGCAAGAAAACATTGAATTATTCCATCCATAATTAGACCATCCGCCGTACAGCCCTGATTAGGCCCAAATGATTATTATACTTTCCACAAAAATAATATTAAACAAATTGCGTGGTCAACGATTTTCGTCACCTGAAGAAGCTGTAGACGCCTACAAAACGACCATTTTGAATACCCCAACTTCAGAATGAAATGAATGGTTTAATAATTGGTTCCATCGAATAGAAAAATGTGTCAAGTTTCAAGGAGAATACTACGATAAACAATAAATATATTTTCCACTAACAATGTTATATCACTCCCTTGATTCCCGTAATTTTCAGTGCCTCCCTCGTAGTATGGGAGGTCGAAATGTATTTGCTATAGCTACTAGCTACAGTACATCCTGAGATATAACGCTAATTATTGTTACGTTGTGAATTCAGGGCCCTGTCTGCCTTAACTAATCTACAAAGGGGTTCGCAATAATTGAATAATACTTACCTGAAATAATTGTTTTTGAATGATCGGGTTTCCAAAAATAGTAATCATTGGGGCTTGTTAGACTATAATCCATTTTTTCTTCACATTAAAGACATGGAGCCTTGGCTGACACATTACAAGACACACTTTTCTTGCATTTTCAATTAATACACCTTTCTAAATCAGTTTTAGCAAGATATAAACTTAAATCTAAGTAGATCTACGTAATTCCGTGTTTACGTTTTGTATTTGACATAACACCATAGACAAAATGACAGCCACCGTAGCGATGCCTAACGGTAGCGGGGCGAAGTGGCTGTCAGCTTTTAGTTTCACATAAAAGATTCAATTTTAAAAATAGCCGAAACAGTTCCGATAATAAATTACATAATAAATTAATATGTATAAAATTTACTTTAAGTAATTAAATTAAATACAAGCACATCCGGAAATAGAACTATTTTTTCTATAAGGACTTTTATCTAGAACATTCGAATGGGAGAATTATTTTTTATATGGATATTGTCTCTGCCCGTAGGGGTTACCAGAGAGGAAACTAATACTCCCTAAAAGCGTAATACAAATGGAATATTACAAAACTCTCAAAAATTTTGTGAATGCTACTCATAAACGAGAGAAGCGATGTTATTTCACTCACTATGTCAATAACAATAAACAGAGCCCAAACATAATGTGGCAGAACCTAAAGAAAGCTGCTTCACTCGGTAATGATAATCCAGCTGGTATTCCGGAGGAACTGTTAATACCCGATGAAATAAACGACTTCTTTCTGAAATTACCTGGTGACTCTAATACTCACATGGAAACACTCGAGTACTTCAGCCAGAACAAATTTTGCGAAAATAGTTTTGAAATGGACTTATGTACGGAAGAGCAGGTCAGAAAAATAATTTTATCAATAAAAACTAATGCGCAGGGACATGACGCCATTTCGATACACATGCTGAGAATGACACTGCCTGTGACTTTACCGCTTATAACAGAGATAATCAACAGGTCCATAGGAACAGGTATTTTTCCAGATGCTTGGAAATTGGCCAAAGTGAGACCTATACCTAAGGGTTCGTTAGTGGAATCACATAGAGACCTTAGGCCAATAAGCATTTTACCTGTGCTTTCCAAGATAATAGAAAGGATCATTTGTTCACAGTTGAATGAGTATTTGGAGTCGGCCAGTGTTCTGCCCAAAACACAGTCCGGATTTCGTAAGGGGTTTGGGACGGCGACTGCGCTGTCGAAGGTTACTGATGACATTATCACTGCCTCGGACGCTGGTATGGGAAGTTTTTTGGTGCTGCTGGATTTCTCCAGAGCTTTTGATTGTCTTAATGTGGAGTTACTACTGGCTAAACTTTCTTACTACGGAGCATCGGAATTAGCATTGAAATGGTTCAAATCGTTTCTCACAAACAGACATCAATTTGTAGAAGTGGAAAGAGAGAGTGGTCAAATTCTGAGATCCAAAACAAGATCCATTGAAAGAGGTACGCCGCAAGGCTCAATACTGAGTCCAATCCTGTTTATAATTTACACTGCGGACTTGACAAACAGGGTGTCAGACTCACAGCTACATCTGTATGCAGATGATACTCAAGTATATCAGTCGTTCAGACCTGTGGACACTGGACGTGCATTGGCGAATCTCAATGCTGACCTGGAGCAGATATACAAATGGGCAAGATGTAACAACCTTGTACTGAATGCCTCAAAATCTAAGTTTATGGTTCTAGGCTCAAAAGGCCAACGTAGAAAAATTCTTGAATATAATCCATGCATCAAAATTAATAACGAAGATCTTAAATCCGTGGAGTTAGTGAGAAACTTAGGGCTGTTAATGGATCCTGAACTACGTTACATTGAACACGTGAAACTAAAGGCTCGGAACGCGTTCTATAGGCTGAAGGTTCTGTATGGTATTCGAGAGTTTTTGTCAGAGAGGGTTAGAATTACTCTTGTGGAATCTTTAGTATTGTCACAGTTTAATTACTGCGACACAGTATACGGTCCTCGCATACATATGAAAACTCATAAGGTTATCCAGCGCGTGCAGAACGCATGCGCAAGATTCTGTTTTAGGATTCCGAGGCGTGCACATGTGACGCCGTATCTGAACGACAAGGGAATGCTGAAGATGGCAGCCCGGCGTGATATGTACCTGGCTACGCAGACGTATAAAATTGTAACCAAGCAAACGCCTGAGTATCTGTATGAGTAGCTCCGATGGGCTAAGGACGCACATTCACGGAACACTCGCAGTAAAAATAGGTTGGTTCTTCTCATACCAAAGCACAAGACGCAGGGTTTCAGGGGATCCTTCACCTATGCGGCGTCCAAAGTGTGGAACAATATTCCTCCACCTTTGCGCCAAAACATATCTGAACATACTTTTAAAGTACATTTAAAAAAAGTATTCCTCAATCAACAAAATTGTAGGGAGGGGGTGGGTTTCGGGGTGGAGCAGTGATCGGCATAAGGATATTATAAGGATTTTATTGTGGCATTATTACATATTCTGGTCAGTCAGGTCAGTGTGCTCATGTTAATCATATTGATATTGTGAATTGCTAAAGCAGGATTTATGGATATATATGTTTTTTTTTTTTTTGCATGTACCTACCCATTAAGAATAATAGCTTTAAGAGATAATGGAACTGGCTGAAAACCAGCGCTACATAGGCATTATGTCTATGTTGCATCTAGCTGAGCCGGTAGCCGGTAGCCGGTAGCATACAAATTGTTAATGATATAATAATATGTAATTTATACTGTCATAAATGTAAAATAACAAATATGTGCCAATAAATTATTTTTCATTTCATTTCATTTCATTTCATTTCATTTCATTTTCATTTCATTTCATTTAATATTTGGACAGGGTATTAACTCGAGTGGAATTGATTTCCAAATTTAAAAAAGGACGAAATTCAGATTGCTAAACGTTAACTTGTCTCTAGTTCATGTAGTTTTATTAATGACAGATTCTTTCAGTGTCAGAACGAGAGGTGAAAACGTCATATTTGACGTTTTGATAGTTTGAAGGAAAAATTCTCATGGAGCAACCCTGTCAATAATTTCCAAGATTCCGGGTATGTTTGATAAGCTGGCCTTCGATTTGTAAGACTTCCGGCGAAAGGAAAGCTGCCGAGTTACGACGCCGAAATGATTTCATTCTCTGGCGTGAGTGGTGTGGTGATGTGTTGAGAATCAGTTTAAAGAGGTACGTGTGGATTGTGAACTGATATTAGGGAAGTAACAGGTTTGTTGTTCTGGAGCGTGTTGTAATCTACCGAAATTTAACTAATTGCAGGGATCCGTGCCACAATCGACCGGTCGTGACGTCGCTGGCAGCCACGCGCAAAGATAAGATACCCCAGCGCGTAAGTATGACAATGTCATTGTTCCTAAATGTTTTGCTTGAGCGCTGCTAACCAATTGACTGTCCTCTAGGAATGCAGACACTAGATTTTTCATGGTGTCCGAATCATGCCTTGTCGCCAGGCAACGCAGGGCTCTTAGCCATGTTGCGGACGTGTCAGACCTCATTGGAAAATGGATATTGCATCATCCAACAATAGTCTAGAATTGCTTAGTTTTGTTTAGTGGAATATCGTAGCCGTGTTGTGCCTTGTGTTCTAGTTAGATGTGAAGCAGCGCTAAAGTTAAAACATAGTGTTGATTAGTATTGATATAGTGTCACTTTATAGTTGTACAACAGCGCTGGGTAGCTTTTGTAAACCCTTGGCGCTGCGAGTCCCTGATTATGATAGGTAGCAGCCCCAGATACACAGATAGCAGACTGCGGGACCCCAATTTATGTAACAGATCTGAACTAGGCGTGTAGTGTTATAAAGAGGCCCCGTGTTGATAATTTCAGATGCTTTGAGAGGCCCGTCTCGCCGCCAGGATTTAGAGCTGGGCCCTAAAGCCTGGACGCGAGACCTGCTTTGTTGGGGTACCAGCGGCCACCTGCTGCCAGTCGAGCTGTCGCCGCCTAGCGGATGAGCAGGCGGTTTTTTTTACCCAGTACTCTGGGATAATTGTTTTTTAAACTGGAACATTTTTTGAATTAAGGTTTCGACACCTTAAGCTTTATTTTCCTTTTACATCCAACTACACCAAGCGTTGGTGAAGTTGTGAAACATTTGAGGATCTGCGAGTTCGACCTGTGTGAAGTTGAACAGTGACGTCGTCTGCAGGTTCGGGTCTACTTTTAGATCCTGGCGCCCTTTAATATTAATTTTATATCGGTGTAACCCCACGGTTCTCTAGGGTAGTAGCTTTAAACGTTTGATGGTTTTCATACGGTTAAACTGATTAAAACATTTAATTTAATATTTTTATAGACGGAGTAATTTAATTTTAATTTCAACACCATACTCCGGACGGTACTGGTTTTATCCCTACCATCCCACGACCATAGCTCGTACCACTGAAATATTAGCTGGCTGGTTAGGTAGTAGTAGAAACCGTATTATAAAATTTATTTGAAATTAAAATTATCACCGACCCGCTTGGTCACTTTTGACTCTAAGGATTTTCTTGTGTTTTAGGGGGTGATATAGCTTGGTAATAAGGTTTAGATTACTTTAAACAGTAAATTATAGTTGGCAAAATTATTAGAAAGTTTGTTGGACTTTCATTTGAGATTAACCCTAGGGTCAATTTCGACTGATAGTTTTTTTTGGTTATTTCGGCTTAATAAATAAAAATGAGTAACGTAAATGATTAGTACCTAACATATTATAAGGAAAAATTGTGACTAACCCCCTCTTTTGAATAATAGTAGTGAAATAAAATTTATAATATTAATTTATTGTTGTTGAACAAAATTTTAGGGTGTGTGTTCTTTTACAATATACTCCCAAGTAACACATAAGCAGGATAACAGTACACACTTAGAACTTTTAACAGTTCAAAGATGAATATGGTTTGTGTAAGAGCTTTGGGAATAGCCATAGGTATACTGAATAAGGTTGAGTACGGACTCTTAAAATACTTAATGCTTAATAAATTCTGTATTTCTGTCCTTTCCTTCTTTACGCTTAATAACCAATCTCAGTAAGATTATTAGACAGATGTTATTAAGCATTACGCATTCCAGGTGGCTTAAATCTGAAAAACAGTGCCTTCGGCAGCATTTATCTGATTAACAATAATCTATACTGCTATTATTAAAGCAGTACTAAGCTTGTAGCGTTAGAAACAGCTAATTGCTGAATAAAGTATCACCTTCTGAATAATATTGTTTACATAACTCTGGTATTCAGCTTGATACTGAATAATTGTTTTTACTTTATCTTTAAACTGTATAAGATTCTATGTTTTACTAATTATTCAGCTGCTGAATAAACAATATTATTTGTGTTTTTAATAAGCTTATTTCAGTATAATAAAGAGTTTCAACTAACTTATTCAAATTAAAGACCACATTTGTATTGATATAGCGCCCATAGCTTAATACCAGCAATTAGAATATTATTGTACGTATTTATTTTATGCGTTGTTTAAATCATGGATCAAAAGTCGTGGCAAAAGCGTAAAGAACCGGTCATATCGAAAGAAAATTGTTAAAAGAATATTTAAATATCAGCAGTAGTAGGTAATTGTCCAAGTGTCATCAGCAGTAATGATCATGACAGGATTTGTGAAAATAGTTTAAACAGAACCCGGTCCCAATCAGCAAGCGTGTTTTCCCTTTAATGATAAGGGTTCCGTCCTCAAAAAAAATATAACAGATTTTGGGATTGGAAAATCGAAAGATCTAAAAATCTAAGTATACAGAAAATTTCATTTCTGAAATGGTTATTTTATTAGCAGAAGGTATCGCAATACAAGAAAATAAAATTAACGTTGCGATAAAATGTTTTATTTGCGTTGTTTGTTTGTTTCATCGTAAGCCAATCTACGCGAGGTTGGACACTGCTGCCTTTACTTAATTAATAAATCCGCATTATATCTTGGCCATCGAAGTTGTTCTTTGTTCTTCCATTGGGTCGGCACAATACACAAATCTGAATGACCCTTACAACGTGTTGAAATTATTTTAAACGTCATTTTTCTGAAACGAAATATAAATTATAATTAATAATATAATAATAAGTCCGCCATTTGTACATCCTATTGTTGTGCAATAAAGATTAAATAAACTAGGGCCCAGTGCACACCACACACACGAAACCTGAAATTTTTTTTAAACACAATAGATACTATTAATATAATAGTCTTTTTCACGAAAAAAAATAACAAAGATGCTGTGATTTTAAATGTAAGTAATCAATTTAGTGAAAGCCTGATGGGAAAGTTACACATTATAAAAGGTTTCTTGTTCGTTCGATTAGAGAACCCTAAAAATCTGAGTAACTAATATAGAAATGTGGTCAACTATATAAATGTTATTCATAAGTAAGTGTAAAGAGACTACTCTTTTTCAAGTTATAGTTTAATAATAAAACATGTGTGCACTTTTATTCAGCATTATAAAACAAAACATCGATCGCCATTGAAATCTTTGTAATTAATTCTTACAAGGAATTCACGAGATCACCAAAATGCTTATTAATCTTACAACTACAACATTTCCAGCTCAAGTCATGTTATTTTGTTGGATAAAATTGCTAGAATTAGATAATTCATCACAAGTACTTTTGTCAGACCTAGTATGTATGTATGAAAATACTATTTACAACTAATTATCTTGATTATTAGCGAGGCGCGTCATAAAATGAAAACAAAACACGTACTATTCACGACAAAATTACTTGCGCACTAATAATTAACATGTAGCAGACCGCCAACTTGTAAATTAAAATTTACTTACCGAATAACTTAAAGTTCACGTCATGTCAAATAAAGGTATCGACATTATTATTGAACCCAATTTAATTCTTCTTTTCCCAATTTCTATGAATATTGCTTGCATAAATGTCAACAATAAATTAAATGCTTAATAAATTCTGAATACTCTAACCAATTCGACGTAGCTGAATAACTGTGTTGTAAAAGCTTTATAAAAGCAATGTGTGCAGTTATTCAAAAGTTATTAAGCTAATTGAAACATTATTAAGCTCCTACTCAATTGTTACTCAGATGTTATTCAGCGTTAAGCATTCAAAATTGGGGCCCTTTTTGCTTGAATAACAGCTGAATAGACGGTACTCAGACGTTATTCAGCTTAGTATTGAGCTTATGCTGTTGATGAGTGCTCTTAATCAATCTTTATTCAGCACGTCTGTGTTACTTGGGCTGCCTAGCTGTTGAACATTTGATGGTTTTATTTTATAACAACCCACTGAAGCTTGCGTTTGGGATTTTCTTCCTTTTCCCCAAAAGGGACAAAATCTCAAATGTAACATTATGGTTATCCTGCTGGGGTCACGGTTTTGATACCTAAACATGGTTTTACTACAGGAATGGAGCAAATAACGAGTTTATGACTGTACAGCTAAGATTTCGTGGGTGGAAAAATCTAAGTTACATTATATAATCTAACTAAGTTCCTACTTATTCAGTTTCCTAGGTACAGTATTTTAGAAGAAATTAAAGTTTATAACTTTTTCATACTAAAAGTACGCGTATAAGCCGACCAAATTAAGTTGATTCCTTAAAAAACTAAGATGGCGGCCAATTGTTTTCCTTAACGGCCGATTCCGATGTAACTAAATTCCAGGTTTCTTGAGGAAAGTTGTTTAGTTTCATGGGTGGAACTCACCCTTATTTTTTTTAAGACGAATAAAAATTAAGGGTGTTTAATGTCCCACTGTCAGTTAGGAATGCCTCCATCACTGGAATCAATTAAATCAATAGAATTGAATCACCACTTTTTTCAAATGCGGGTTGATGATCACAAACCCAGGGTTTGCATTGAAAAATCCATAACACACTTTCGTCCCAGGACCTTAACCGAGCAGTTATTCTGTAATTCAGGGTACATCCTCCAGACTTAAGTTGTAACAGTGTATAGCTAGCCTTACGCGTATTAATCACTGCGTTCTGACCTAAATAAACCCCAGGGCTGCTAAGTACGTTTTAATTTGCCTCGTCATCGGTGCGAGGTGGCAATATACAACTTATGGATAACTATATTTCGGTACAGTTTCAGGTTGCATTGTGGAGTGTCAATTTACGTTTATCCTTGTTCTATTATATTTAACCGCAGTTAGCATCCTTGCAGAGGTGCATATAATTTTAGGTACTTGATTAATTTGTTAGGGCCTGCTTTAAGTCCGCATGCCTAGCTACCACAATTTTACATAAGTCTGTTGGTATATCAACAGCATATCAACAACAATACTACTGGTATTGTTGTGATCGAACAGTTAAATATATGTCGTATAATAATATCCAGTTACTCAGTGATTGGATTCCGGATGAAGCGCTTACCCGCTTTAACAACTTTTTTTATTATTCTACTAACAGGCTACTGGTATTGTTGTGATCGAACAGTTAAATATATGTCGTATAATAATATCCAGTTACTCAGTGATTGGATTCCGGATGAAGCGCTTACCCGCTTTAACAACTCTTTTTATTATTCTACTAACAGGCTTTTATCTTACCGGATGTTAAATTGACCTGGATTCCTCAACTACAGGACTCCGTCAATTTGACATAATAATTTTATCGGTTTTCCTTTGACATGGTGACTTGTAATTATGTACTTACTCAGCTTTAATGTGCTGGCTTAAACCAATAGAAGGAATCGCTAATGTAACTCGGATGCTACCGTAATCTACAAGCGAGATAATCCGTAGGATGCGATGACGATTTGTCGAAGTAATGAACTGTCACATTTTTGTTTGGTTGCCTAATAAATAAATGAAAGAACGGAGGGGAGAAATAAAATCGGACTGCTTTCTCCGATGTGTAATAGCGTGTGAGCTATACCGAAAAAATGCATTCATCGGTTCACTGTGCAGTCATGTGGAGTGTTAACATAAATTGATGGTTTCCCTCCCCCTTGTTAGGATAAAGCCACATATTCACAAAAAACTATTTAAATAAAATTTTAAACACTGAAAAAAGACGACAACCTCAGGCGGGAATCGAACCACGCACCTTCCGCATTCCGGGCGGCTGCCTTAACCACTTGGCTACCGAGGTCTGGCTTTCAACCGTCGAAATTTGTCAGTCAAGTTTTAGTCAACATCCCGCCCGAGGTTGTCGTCTTTTTTCAGTGTTTAAAATTTTACTTAAGTATATTTAAGCGTTAATAAAACGCTAAAATATAAAACATTAAAAAACTATTTGTAAAATACGGTTTAAAACAAAAACGTGTTTCTTGCATTGCATTGTGTTTGCAAGCGTAACAAACAAGTTTCGCAACCGGTACAGATGAGTGTGGACTTGTTTTTAATTTTTTATGACCATGGTAATTGCGTAAATCGAAGATTTTTTTGAAGTGTAAGTAAAGTGTAGTGTAAAGAAGGCAAATGAGCAAACGGGTCATCTGATGGAAAGTAATCACATCCCCCATGGACTCCCGCAAAACCAGAGGAGTCGCAGATGCGTTGGTGAATTTGAGGAAGGAGTGGGATCTTTGAGGAAGGAGTGGGATCTTTGTGGAAGGAGTGGGATCTTTAAGGAATTAGTGGGAATATTGAGGAAGGAGTGGGATCTTTAAGGAAGGAGTGGGATCATTGAGGAAAGAGTGGGATCTTTGAGGAAGGAGTGGGATCATTGAGGAAAGAGTGGTATCTTTAAGGAAGGAGTGGGATCTTTGAGGAAGGAGGATCTTTGAGGAAAGAGCGGGATCTTTGAAAAAGGAGCGGGATCTTTAAAAAAGGAGCGGGATCTTTGAGTAAGGAGTAGGATCTTTGAGAAAGGAGTGGGATCTTTGAGGAAGGAGTGGGATATTTAAAAAAGGAGTGAGATCTTTGAGAAAGGAGTAGAAATTGGCTAACACAAACAAATGACAAATTACTTAACAGTTTTCGAAAAGTATTTTAAAATTTGCAAACGCTTATTTTATACCCTGTACAATATTTTCTTTCTCGAAAAAGCTTTATTTAATTGAAAGCAACATATTTTTCTTAATTCATTTCAATATTTGTGCTAAAACAGTTGGTCACGTGACATATAGCTCTGTGACGTCACATTTCAATACAGTTCAAAACGTGACGTCACATGAAGCTCAATCATGGCCGCCTGTGTTTCTTTGTAATCCACAGATAAAAATAAAATATTTACAAATTATCTAAATAAAAAAACCATTGGATAATTATCGTTATATCATAAATCACCATTTCCGACATATTTCATATTTTATTGTTACAACTGTCAAATAGCCAATTGTGAGGGGCGGACGGGGAGAGATGGGCTTCCGGTATTTTCACTCACCAGATGAAATACTACAGCAGCGTGTGCCATTGTTTCACGCCGATATTCCGCAAGACGCGCAACGCGCAACGCGCAACGCAGCGTGGCTCTACCACTTAGATACAATGCTGTTAAAATGCGGTAATTAAATTAATACAAATATATGATGTGAACCGAATACTATGGTCACTCAATATTAGGTGAGATAGCCAAGTGCTACAAGAACTGACTTGACAGGTTTAAGTTTTTCACTAAGAAAGTATTCGTCAATTGTAGGAGATCATAAGCGTTTTCCATTGTGAAAAGGCAGTGCTGCTTTTCTTGATTCAAAAGTTAAAGGTAAAGAGTTTTATCTGTTTAAAAAATGCATATTGAGAAACTTTAGCTGTGCCAATGCGATAGCAAAGAAACGGAACGAATTAAGTTTAGCCTAAGTTTTGAAGTTAAACTAACTTACGCGTGTTAGGAAATGTTCGTCGAAGTCCATTTGACCGGTGGTATGGTTCATGCATAGAATACACAGTAGCATAATGCTTTATATCACTATCACTATTGTTACACGTACCTACATACCGTATAAACCACGGCTATTATCCCCGAAGGGTTAGTCAGAGACTAGGCAATAAGGACAGCAAAACTAGTCCTCTACCATAGTCCACTTTTCACCAAATAGAGACTGTACATGAACTTGAAGGTGGTGACCCAAGTGCCGCTTTATGCTGTTGGATATATGTGCAGTCTTTAGTTTGTTAGTCGCCTTTTACGACACCCAAGGAAGAAGCTACGCGACACGGTAGCTACTGTAAAAATACGATCCATTTGAGCTTTTCATTATCTGGATGAGGTACCTAGGTAATACTTCTCGATTATATCTTATTCTATAACCCCTCAACTGATGACGTCACCGCGCGCGCAAGTCCTTCTAAAGGGTTTCGAAACGTCAGGATAATATAAAAAACTATGTAAATAGTAAATTATATGCGAGTTAATCCGTAAGAAAGTGTTTCATTTCAACGTGTAGTGCTCACTTAAACATCAGAAAACAATAAATAATTATCTGCTTTAACACATTCTAAAAATATTAAAAATATTTGCCCTGCAGTACTTTAATTAATTTTTTACCTGTTCATTGACCGCACATTGCGAAAAAATACCGGAACTTAATCACGCTTTCCGCTGCGCCATCTAGCTCCACTACAAGAGAATAGAATTAAAACGTCTAACTTGCAAGTGGATGTTACACCCTCCGAAACTGCATTGAATACTTAAATTTAATTCAAAAAGCAAGAAGCGTTAGTAGTTTCCAGTTCAGACGAACAAATTAGACTCCGTTCTACTCTTATTAAAACTTTATAGCATTTTCCTGTTAACCTCATTGGGAGCTAAAGTAACTAGCTGCGATTCCAGTATTCAGCGACTATAGGATTACTGCAGCTCGCGAGCTTATTTCAAACTTTTTATACGGAGTTTATTGCAGACTTGCAATACAGCAGTGATAAGTTTCTTTGGAGTACCTTGCACTAGAGAATGAACAAAGAATGAACAATGAAGAATTTTGAATTGTTAATATAAAGACAGTTTATTTTCAATGCCTTGGTGGCCGAGTTTTAAAGCGCTTGGCCCGATATCCAGAGGTCCCAGGTTCAATTCCTAACTCGGGCTAAGTGTGTTTCATATTTGTCGATGTATGCCCGGGTTTGTAATCGCCAATTCGCGTTTGGCACGCATAGTTATTAAGGAAATACCTATCAATTGGCTATTTGACAGTTGTAACAATAAAATATGAAATACGTCGGAAATGATAGTTTATGATTTAACGATAATTATCCAATAGTTATTTTTTATTAGTATAATTTGTAAATATTTTATTTTTACAAAATTAAATTTGCGATTTTTTATCTGTGGATTACAAGACCCGAAACACGGGCGGCAAGGGGCGACCATGATTGAGCTTCATGTGACGTCACATTTCACAAACTTATCAAATACTACCTGTCAGGTTTCGAGATAAGTTTCTATATTTATTGAAATGTGACGTCACAGAGCAAAATGTCACGTGACCAACCGTTTTCGCACGACATTTTAAATCAATAAAGAAAAATATGTTTTTTGCTGTTAAATAAAGGTTTTTTCGAGAAACAATATATTGTACGGGTTATAAAATAAGCGTTAATAGAATAGAATAGAATAGAATTACTTTATTGCTTAAACTGTGTAACAAGTTCTTAAAAAAATATATATAGTATCAATAGTTTGCCCACGTTTGTAACTTTTTAAATAATTTTTCGAAAACTATCAAGTAGCCAATTAGCGATGGCTTGATTTCAATGATGGAGGCCTTTGTCCAGCAATTGGACAGTTAAGGCGAGGTATTCCGAGAGCTTCTCTCTCATTCTCTCGACGGTGCGACGGTACGGGACGGGTGTATCAGCGAAGCGGTGCGAATAGGCTCAATTTATAGGTTTTTGGCCTATTAAGGGAAAAACAAGTGAAATAAAAAATAAAGACTTATCTGATTTACAGATCTTTTAAAATGTTGACAGAGCTATTTTTGAATTTTTTCTATTGAGTGAAGTATTACTAATCATATTTCTGTCTTTAAGAGTCATTAGAAAATGTTCAACTATATTATATATGAATTTAAGTACTGTATGTTTTATATTGGTGGCGGTACAATCAATCGAGTGGTAGAGCCACGCTGCCTTGCAGCACGCATTGGGCCGGCTCGCCCGGCGTAATACCACCCGCTCACTAATATCCGGCGTGAAGTAATGGCACTTGGTGCTGTTGTGTTTCGTCCGGCCAGTGAGGGTTCCGGAGGCCCATCCCCCCCTACCCTCTCACAATTCCTAATCCTTCCTTAAAGGACGGCAACGCGCCTGCGATTCCTCTGGTTTTGCGGGTGTTCATGGGCGGCGGTGATTACTCTCGATCAGGTGATCCGCCTGCTCGTTTGCCTCCTTTTTTATATAAAAAAAAATCGAAATTGTTAAAAATGGGAAAAGAGCGCCTTAATAGGCTACAATATAGACTTTTTAACATTTCACCGCTGGGCTTGCTTTATGTAAATATTAGTACTTGGGGAGGTATAAGGCCTTAACCTACCACGCTGGTCCATTGCTTGACAACCTCCTTGATCGAGTGGTTTGTACACCGGTTTTCATGGTGTCGCCATCTCTGAGGTCCCGGGTTCGATCCCCGGTCGGGTCAATTTAGAAATTGTTGTTTTTCTAAATTGTCTCGGGTTTGGGTGTTTTCTATGTATAATAAGAATGTACTTAAGTATTTTAAGTATGTTTATCCGTTGTCTAGTAACCATTTAACGAGTTTCTTCGAAGCTTCTCCTAGGCTAGATAATTGGTGTGAGTGTAGGAAAGTTTTATTAAAGTTTTATTTTTATTATTATTTATTGCGGGTTGATGGGACGACTCGCTTACGACTGTCTTAGCACAGAACGAGGTCTAAAACGTCGCTGTCTCTTTATTGCTCATATTTATACATACATACATATGATCACGACTATTATCCCCAAAGGGTTAATTAGAGACTAGGCAATGAGGACCGCAAAAGCAATCCTCTGCCTTAGTCCACTTTTCACCAAATAGCGACTGCACATAGTTTCAGCGTGATCGGTGGTGAGCCCATCGCCGCTCTATGCTGTTGGATGTTTGTGCAGTCTTTAGTCCGTTAGTCGCCTTTTACGACACCCACGGGAAGAGAGGGGGTGGTAGTATTCTTTCACCGCTACGTGACACGGTTGATATTTAAAACAAAACCAAAACCACGAATATGCCCCATGAATTCAACTGAGATTAAAATTTAAATCAGAAAATTAATGTTAAATTAATAAAACGTTATTGAACTAGATTTACTCCAGACCAGTAGAAATGTTGAACTCTTTACAGTAAGTGCAATAAGAATTTGGAAGGTATAGCTGCGAATATATTTAGAAACGACTGTGTTTGACAATACCGATTCCAAAGTAAGATTTGTGCTTTTGCTATGCTATGCTAATACGTATGGTCTGCGCTTTAGCAAGCGTCTGTGTTAAAAAGTTTGGGAAGTGGTGTGATTTTTAAGCTGGCACTAATCCATAGCCCCGTGTCTGTCGCGACGACTACTAGAGGTTGATAACAATTGCATTTCTTAGATTAATGTTTTATTTTAGCGTTTTATTAACGATAATTAATAGAATCAGGCGTTACTTTGCGGAAATCCATGATATACAAAAATGGAATAAAAATATCTAGTGTTAATCCCGCTAACTCACTAATTTATCAAGCTTGGATGCTGCATGCAAGCACCGCCCTCCCGCCCGCAATGTATGCACATGCAAAAGGAGCGATGGATGCTAAATAAGGCATGCAAACCGAAACCCGACACGTGTTTCGCCCCTCCACGGGGCATCCTCAGGAGCTGTTGACTGGTCGAGAGCTGCGCGCCGAGTACTCGGCTTATTTAGCATCCATCGCTCCTTTTGCATGTGCATACATTGCGGGCGGGAGGGCGGTGCTTGCATGCAGCATCCAAGCTTGATAAATTAGTGAGTTAGCGGGATTAACACTAGATATTTTTATTCAATTTTTGTTTTATTAACGCTTAAATATACTTAAGTAAAATTTTAAACACTGAAAAAAGACCACAACCTCAGGCGGGAATTGAACCCTCAGAAATGGTTCGATTCCCGCCTAAGGTTGTCGTCTTTTTTCAGTGTTTAAAATTTTACTTAAATATATTTTAAGCGTTAATAAAACGCTTAAATATAAAACATTAATATATAAACGCAGCTTCATCTAAACCGAATGTTCAAATATTTGTAAAAATCTTTCTTTCGGATCTCAGAGGTTAAAACTTGTAAGATTTGATGAAGCAATGTTGACTAAAAACATAAGCATCAAGCACTGACAAATTTCGACGGTTGAAAGCCAGACCTCGGTAGCCAAGTGATTAAGGCAGCCGCCCGGATTGCGGAAGGTGCGTGGTTCGATTCTCGCCTGAGGTTGTCGTCTTTTTTCAGTGTTTGCAATTTTACTTAATTAAATTTCTATTATTGTAAGTGGTATTAAGACAGCTGAGCTCAAAGGTAGCTATGATATCAAATACGAATACTTTCCATTCGTATTCAAAGTCACTGTTAACTATTGTGGCATCGAAAGGTCTCAGTATAGTACGCGTAGCAGTGATAGAATACTACCACCCCCTCTCTTCCCATGGGTGTCGTAAAAGGCGACTAACGGACTAAAGACTGCACATACATTCAGCAGCATAGAGCGGTGATGGGCTCACCACCTGTCACGCTGAGCAAATGTGCAGTCGGTATTTTGTGAAAAGTGGACTATGACAGAGGGCTGCTTCTGCAGTCCTCATTGCCTAGTCTCAGACTAACCTTTTGGGGATAATAGTCGCGATTATATGTATGTATATATGTATGAAAAGTCTCAAACCGTAAAAGCAATAAAGTAAGTAATTATACCTATTATATAAATATTATGTATAAATACTTAATGGCATCCTTAATTTTAACATCACAGGTGAGTATCAACAACCGCACCCAAAGAAACAGACAATAGTACGCTGTTATTTTATTAAAAAAAAATAGTAAACGACGTAAAGTTTATTTATAGAACAAATTTCACAGCATCTAAGCGTCTCATATTGTTTCTGCAGGTATCACGTTGCCTCCGGCGATATTTAGGTTAATATTAACCACTTTACCCCGGAAACTGTCAGTTAAGGCAGGCTGGAGATCAAAATTCATAGAACCTCCTTTGAACGTACAGGAAGACAAGCTCAGACAGCTTAACACCTGGAGAGCCTGTATATACGGCGAATTGTTGTTAGGTTTCAAATTATAATCTAGACTTAAGGGGCTTTAGTCATCTCGGCTTCCCATACAATCTTTTAACTTGCCAACAATCTTCAAAGTACATTATCTTCCAAACCAATTAGCAAATACATACATATAATCACGACTATTATCCCTGAAGGGTTAGTCAGAGACTAGGCAATGAGAGCAGCAAAAGCAGTCCTCTACCATAGTCCACTTTTCACCAAATAGATACTGCACAATGTGCTCAGCGTGACAGGTGGTGAGCCCATCGCCGCCCTATGCTGTTGGAAGTATGTGCAGTCTCCAAGGGAAGAGAGGGGTGATAGTATTCTTTCACCGCTACCTGACTCGGCTAATTAGCGAATACTAATGATTATATGCCTATATTTTGCTTATGATTAACAAATCTAGTTTTAAAATCTAGTTCAATAATGTTTTATTAATTTAACATTAATGTTCTGATTAAAATTTAAATCTCAGTTGAATTCATGGAGCATTAGATTAGATTAGATAACTCTTTTATTGCAACAGTTTACAATACAAATACATACAAAACAAGAAAATAGGTAAAATACATAGTCACAATTTGGCGGTCTTATCGCTATGAAGCGATTTCTTCCAGACAACCAGTTAAAAACCAGTTAAACGGATAATTCAACCAGCATATTCCTGGTTGAATTATCCGTTTATTGTATATTTGTTTTTTATACGACTGTTGCCGACAATAAACTTGATGATGATACCGCCATATTGTGCTCTATGGAAAACCACATCCCAGTACTAGGACCTTCAATTGTAATAAAAGCGAGGCATGTTTGAATGCTAATTTGGTTTTCCTTTTTTTACCGCTCCTATTTTCCGGTTTCAAGTCTCGATTCCTGGCGGGGGCCTAATAAAATCGGACCCCTCCGCTATTCGATATTCACGTTGGCGCATAACAATAAAATTCACAAAGAAAGTCGTAAAGCCAACCGCTTACGCCCCGCGAAAACCTTAAAAGTTTAACACGTGGATTGACTTTTCATGATTTCAATACATCCTGTGCAATATTACTCAATGGAATTTATGATCCGGACGCGGAAAACCTACATATTACGGGGTAGGAAACAATGTTTATATATGTGTAAAATGGTCAAATTGATAGCATTCTTGTAGATGGGGTTCCATCCCATTTATTACGATGGCCTAAAAGAGGAATATGATGATGGTTATGATGAAAATGATGTTAATAAAATCTTTTTTTGAAGTGTCTTTTCTGTGAAATAAGAAAATATTATCAATAATTCTCGACTTACCTTCAGAACTCTCTTCTTTGGCCTCTTACTCTGCTCATGTACCGGATCTGTCACAATCTTATGTCATTATCATGGATATAAACGTCCCACTGGGTAGAGATTAACCACAGTAACACGGCATGTATCTCCAACATTTGTTTTGCACTTGTGTGTGCTTTACCAAAGAGTTCAATAGATTTTTTTCCTTTAAACGTAACATCAGGCGGAGTGGATTCATTTACCGGGTTTCATATATTTAAAAAAGAATAATGTTTTGGTTTCGGTTTGGCATACAGTTGCAGAATGCACACATCTGCACTAGATCTAATGATGCTTTGTTAATATTTTTATTGCAGTGTCAATGAATGGGCATGCCAACACGATAACAATCGTGGTTGATTTCTTCATGGTACTAACTGCCATACGAACAACAACGCAGTCATGTGAGGACCGGGTCTAATAGTCCACTAATACAATCTAAAGCTAACACGACGTAAGGTTGATTGGTTTGAAAGACTGTCAAATTACGACACAACCGGAACCAACGCAGCGCCCATACCAACGAAAGGGGAATTGATATAATTTAATTTGGTCACCCCTCCAATAATGTATCTACGTTTAGAGACAGTCAAATTATCGATTAACTACCATTTTATATTATATATCCCGAATGCGCTAGATCTGGCCTAATCTTTTGCGTAATTATTTCCTTATCTTAAAGATTTAGATTGTGGATTACTTATTTAGTTACTCAATAAAAGGTTATACAGTAGCGCTCAAGCCAATTATGGTTTGTTTTCCTATTAAATTAAACAGTGGTCGAACTCAAACGCAAATTTTAAGGGCCTTGCTACAAAACAGTACTTATTTAAAGTTAAACTCGTGTTTTGAATGTTGTGTCACTGTCTAAAAGTATTGGAAAAACAGAAAGAACATCTTTTTCAGACATTGTTTAACTTTAGACAACGTTTTGTAGTAAGAGGGTAAGCAATTAAGATTCTGTAGCTATGATTACAATCAACCTGTGAGTAGTATAACCACGTATAACGTTTCGTTATAACAAAACGGGAACTAGTCCGTCGTAAACAATATTTGCATCGACCCAGTTTGTATTCGGAAAGTGTTCAATAAAAACAATGTATAGAACAAAGGGATAAGGGAAAACAACACGTGTTCGGTTATTTCAGGGGATTTCGCCGTACACTTATACCTAGTTCCGATTCACATTTATGTGTACGCACACCAGCGGTTCAACCTATCCAAAGCTGTCAAATCGAAGTTGATACATACAAACATACTTGTAATATATAATTAGAACTACAATTATCCCCGAAGGGTTAGTCAGAGACTAGGCAATGAGGACAGCAAAAGCAGTCCTCTGCCATAGTCCAATTTTCACCAAATAACGACTGCACATGTGCTCAGCGTGACAGATGGTGAGCTCATCGCCTCCTATGTTGTTGGATGTATGTGCAGTCTTTAGTCCGTTAGTCGCCTTTACGACACCCAAGGGAAGAGATCTTCTTCTTCGTAGTATCGATATGTCAGCATCCACGCAACAAACCTTAAATAGTTTTGGCCCAATATTCCGCTGTTGCCACCCCAGGAGGAGAAGCCTCATTTAGATCTTTCAACGTGCAGGTGTAAGGGCAACGCGGGCATGACAGCAGATGCCGCATGTCTTGCTCGGGAGCGCCACATTCGCCCTGGGCAGAGTTCAGAGCAGTATAACCCCACCTGGCCATATTCGATCTGCAGCGGCCCACTTGGGTCCGGAGTCGGTTAAGCGACTTCCATATGGGCCACGCTAGTTCATTGGCAGGGGGAAGGTTTTCGGAAGGTGCAATGGAGTTAGGTGGTGGGTTCCTGCCATAGTTTGCAGCGGGCCTCTCTAGGGTGTTCCTTTAAAGCTTTTGTGGTGTTTTCAGGAAGGGAAGAGATGGGGTGGTAGTATTATTTTGAGACGCTATCGCTACGTGACATGGCTCGATATTGATCCTTATAACAAAATAATAGGGTTCAAAATGTATTGTAGAAATTTGACCTTTTATAGTAGGTTGATCGGCTGGCATTTGTACGTACGCATGCCTATATGTTAAGGGGGATTAGGCGGTAAAACGGAAAAGTTGGCTGTTTTCTATTAACCGTTATTCAAAATATTTTAGATATTTCGCACTAAAGATTTCTATATATATTACAGAACGTATGTGTAAGGGGATGACTGTTTCTAAAACACGATTAGGAAACATTTTGCTCGATAGTAAAAAATACTGAAGTTACCTCTAAAATTTCATATAAATACACCGTTTACGACCGTATTTTAAAATAATAATTAATATAAAATCATAAACACACAGGTAAGTATTTATCTTTTCGATTTCTTGACTGTTTTGGATTTCCAAAAAACTAAACAATTTTATTAACTATTTGATAAAAATATTGATCGGCACTTACGAATTACCGCAGACCCCGCACCGCAGCACCCGCGACGAGCCGGAATTTCCGCTGACCGCCTAACCCCCCTTAAATGTGCAGGAGCGGTATGTCTATTTCAACTGGGACCCACACGCAGTTCCGAAAAACTGGTACTCAAGTTAATTCGTTGATGCAAATACAAACTGATGCACAATATGTGTCGTACTGACAATAAAAGATATTTAACAGAGTACCTTGCCAAAATGAAAAAAAATGATTGTAAGTATAATCGTATACACCAAAGTACTTATATAAATATAAAATCTAATAATTTATTTAATATAAACCTTTACAGACGTAAACATTTTTTTAACATTTATTTAACATAAACGTCAATCAAAACGGCATAAAGGCTTAGAAACAATTTTTCTTATTTTTCGCATTTGTAACCATTCAATATTTATAGTAGATAAGTTAAGGTAAACATAATTTTTATCTACTCCGCAGATAGCTTTCTTTCCACCCTGTATCGTATACGTATAGTTTCGATGCGGATTTCATGTAACGCGTATGCGGTATTGAGATATTATAATTAGAGCAGTTATTCCATACAAAAATGTGCTCAATGTGCTCAGCTAAATGACAGCGGGCAAGGCGTGGGACGTTCGTGGCGCGTCGCGGGGCTTTGTTGTCAGGCGTTCGCAGTCCATGGGCCGCCACTCAGTGGGAAAGCATTGTTGTCAGGTGTTTTCAGCCCATGGGCCGCAACTCAGTGCTCAAAACTTGCTTCGCGTCTCTAGTTGATACCTCAGTGGTGTGCGATATACATTTCTACATGTGCCCCGCTATCGGCGGCGTTTTCGCGCTCCGCTGGATACAATGAATAGGGTCCATTGCAATATCTAGCCACGCTTGAACACTTCGCTTTTGAGCGTTTTCTAGCTATGCGTACCGTTTTGGTGGACCGAATCGGGGTGTGCTTTGTACTGAAAGTGAGTCAGTTCTTTTGTGTTCTCTGATGGACTCCGGGTTCGATTTGAACGGGCTCTTATTTAATTTTGCAGAATTAAATCAAGGATATTAAAAAATAACTAGAATAATTTGAATTCAGTCGAAGAACCGATGACCGATGGGGTAGTTGAGCTCTGGAGTAGAAACCGCGTATCGGCAAGCGTAGCGTAGGACGTCCTCAGACAAGGTGGTGCGACGATCTTTGCAAGGTGGCTAGCAAGAGCTGTGTGGGAGTAGCCGTGGATCCTGCTTAGTGGCGTGCTTTTGGAGAGGCCTACGTGCAGCAGTGGACTAGTATAGGTAGATGAAGATGATGATGGTTATGAAAAATACAAAAGTGTGTTGGTTTGTCCTCCCATAGAAACAACTATTTGTTAAAGGCATTCGAGAGTTTCTTTATACATAATCGTAGTATATGACAAGATACGTACCTAGTGTGAAACTACATATTATATTGTAAGAATATGGTCGATGGTAAACAGTGGCTCAGTAGTACACAGTGCACCACCATTCATATCCCAAAAACGCGACGTTCCCAAACCGTACTGCAAAAGCGAAACAATTCGCCTTCTACCATCTCCCGCACTCCCCAGTCGACGGCGCGCTCCCGCCTGTAACGTTCACACAGTGCACGGTTTTGTCCTTGGAGCCAAAAAAAGTAAGTATATGTGTTTTTATTTACTTTCTTTCTAGAATCGTTGTATGTTTAGTTTCATTATATTGCACTGTTTCCATGTGTAAAGTAACTATTCTTTAATAACTTAGATATAAAAATATCCTTGGAATTTGGTATGTTTAATAGTTATGTAACCTTTTACGTTAATAAATGGTGTCTGCACACAGTGGCTCAAAATCGTAGGGTCCACAGTGAACCATGGTTCACTTTGTTCATTATGTCCAATACATTTTATGCATAAATTTTTCAACTAATGTAATACTAATAATAATAATCTTTTTGTTTTAGAATAGGTCGAACTAAAACAGAAAACCGAAAAATTGGCGGACATATTGCAAAATATATGAAAAAAGCTGTAGATCTTGTAAAGAACGGAATGAGTATTCACAAAGCAGCACAAAAATGTAATTTAAAATATTCAACTGTGAGAAGATATGTGAAAAAAATACGAGACTCAAGATAATGCTGGATTTGTTCCTAATTACAAGGTAAAAGCTAATTTTTCACACAAACAGGAGGAAACATTAAAACTTATAGCGAATGTGCTCTCATGTTCTACAGGCTTACAGCTAAGGAGATGAGGCAATTAGCTTATCAAGTGGCAATTGCAAACAAGTTAAAAGTACCATCTTCTTGGTTGTCCAACCAAAGGGCAGGAGTTGATTGGCTGAGATCGTTCAGAAAAAGGCACAGTGATTTCAGTCTATCCATTATATGTGATTGTTGCTGACGAATACAAATATATAAACAAGTTATTAAATATTACATTACTATATTTTTATTTAACGACATTTCTATCAATAAATATTTTTAAATATGCGATAAAGGTAGGTAATTAAAGTGATGGTTCACTGTGTATACATTGGTCCACTGTCGACTCACCCCCCGATTCACTGTGTTCTTATACTAGTACACAATGAACCATTCGCCATCTTTTTAACCCGAAAAACTTCATTTCGTTAACATATTGGAGTTGCGACAGCAATAATTTTACTTTTAATAGTCACTTTCAATTTCACAAACAAAAACCAATATTACCAATAAACTGTTAGAATTGGTGCTGAAATTGATATGCAAAAAACAAGTTTAATAAATTTCCTTTTGTCTAATGTCAATAGTTCTTAATTACATTCACGTACGGTGGATTTATAAATGTTTAAACTTTTAGTGGTTCACTATTTACCATGTCACCTACGTATACATATTGTATCCATACGTAAGAAAACTTATTAAGTCAATCAAAAGGTGTAAATACCGGATCAAAGCTTTTTCATTAATAACGATGTAGCGGTAGCTACGCAGCACGTAGCACTGTGTAGCGTCGTAGCACGTAGCATCTTGCAGTCAGCGGGAGGCTGGCGCCGAATCTCATTCGAAGATTGATACCTCCCCCACGAACCCCGGACCGCAATTAGTCTATCCCCCTTAATTGTGCTAATATTTCCCCGGTGATCCAATAAAACAATAGAAATAAACCATTTGTTTACGCAACCCAATATTTCTACGAATTGAATGTTGCGAGCTATTAACCGCAATTAACGAAGGTTTAGGTTAGTGTAATTGAAATGTTGATTTCAGCAATACCATAGTATTATCAATTTATTTATTTTATTTCTGGTTGTTGGTAATATAGCTTGCAATTTTTGTTGGTGTTTGTTTCTTGTAAAAGAGGTCGCAAAATTATATTTCTATTCTGTCCATATTTGAAAACTTTTTGTTGAATCCCGTTAAAACATTAAATGAAACGTATAAGTTTAAAAATGTTAACTCTCTCTCATTTCTTATTAAATTGTAAAATTATTACATAGATAAGAGCCAATTACTACAGCTTAAAGTTGGAATCGTTTACATAGTTTTCCCTTCCTTGAATCCAAAGAGTGGATTTACATATTCACATTTGAGGTTAAAATTGCGTGCTTAAGACAGAGGTTAATGAAAATTTAACGATTGAGTTTAAGACAAGATAATATTTTGACGAAACTTTACTATTAAAATCTATGTAATTCTGGTAAGCTTGAAAAGTACGAACCTCGTTTTTTGCCCATGAAGATATAAATTTGTATTGATAGTTTAAACTAGCTGGCGTCAGATTAGAATTATTATATCTATCTTATTACTCTACATTTACATAAATATTTGTGATCTACCTAATACAGCTTCATATAATCACATCTTCTTGCCTTCAATCTGATCGTTTCCCTGTTCGACTATCGCCGCTTCAACGCATTTTGATTACAATATCCTGAGGTAATGAGGATAAATTGATGAGAATAATTTTAAAGATGTACTAACACATATAGGTATAGCAATCCTCAGTAGTAACGCTATTGCAAGACTAGGTGATGCTTGTGCATGGTGAGACAATCAAGAAGCTTACCTATACTGATGAAAGATAAATTATTACTGAACAGTTTCTAAAAATCACCGGGTTCTTAGATCTTCATTAACATGTCTTTAATAGTCCCACTGCTGAGTTCAGGAATTCTTACGATAACAACTCGTACCTACGGCTAATAAAGGACGGAGGAACTTGATATATTTTAACTTGGTATCTATCTAATCCAGTTACTAAACTTTCTAGATCAACGAGCATCTAGCCACTACGTCACCGATCTCCTCGGTGTTTCATATCTCTTATTATATCCTTAAACAAACCCAAAAAGAACAACTAAAAAGCAAATCTCATTCGTAGCAACACACAAAACGGATAACAAAGTAGCAACAACACAAATATACTTTTGAAAAATGGAATAACACCCATTGTTATTTAGGTGTTCCCGTTCCCGCGTCACACATCCTTATTCAATATTTGCCGATCATATCAGTCGTCCCAATTTCGGCGGGGGACACGGAGCGAGCGGTAATGCCCGTTTCCACTTAATGCTCCGGTGGAGGGGGGCAATCCAGGGACACAACGCACAATGGAAATTTCCAATATCACACATTACGCCATTAGCTCAGCTGGGCCTCGATTTGTCTTCAATGTTGTCCTAGCCATGATTTCTCTACATTTTCCGCTACTACTTTTTTTTATTAACTACGGTTAAGCACTTTGCAATCATCTCATCTGATAGTAAGTGACGATAAGGCCGAAGGTGGAAGCGCGCGTCACCCGGAATCCTCAACCATTGAGGAACTGGCTATACTATCTCTCAACTATCGGAACCAAAGACTAGATTTCCGTGGTCGGAACACAACAGTGCTATTAGTATTGTTGTAATGGCGCCAGATAAAATGGTGATCGCTTGCCAGGCGGACTTAATAAGCGCTACCACCAACCAAACCAAGTACCTACACAAAGAAGTACCTACTCCCCGCTGGGAATCAAACCCGGGACCTTTGGATCCAGTAGCTTAGCCACTTGACAACAGAGGAAGTTAAAAAAGTCTAAATGTCAATTATATTGTGGAGACACCGGAGACACGATTGAAGATATATCAAAATAGCAGATTATAGACATGCGAAAATAAACCTTCTACCTTTGACCCGGAGTTTTAATTTGGCCGGAACCTGTGTAGATGTACCTATATTATACTCGTACATACATATGAAATGTACAAACGTCATTTTTTAGGGATCATGATGAAAATATAATATCTGACTTGTTATCAGTTCACGGCCGGTGTCAATAATATCTTGTTGGCCTGAAAGAGTTAGAAATTTTAATTTATTTGTTTATGAAACAACAGATAGATACACCAACCGTTAAAATATCATGATCTCTGACATTAAAGTGAATATTGAAATGATTACTTCATAAATATGTATAAGTATAGCTATATTGCTATATGTAGATTGACACGATTCTAGAAGTAAATATTTTTAGAAACATTTTATATTCGCTATTGAATGTTCAAAAAATTCAGGAACACTCCAAATTTTTATAGATATTTTAATAGGCTGTAACGAGATTTATTCTACAAAGAAAAGAGAAAGGGAACTCCCGAAGGTATCCACTAATTAACTTAGGAGGGTATTACTTAGCAAGACAAAATTGTATTGAAAAAATTATACTGTACCTTTCAGACGCTCAATGTCTAATTCTCATTCTAGGAGAAATATTTGTGTCATTTTTTTTAATTTTAATAGTAACGAAATCTTTTTGTACGTTTTAAGATTTATTGGGTGTGTCACTTGCCAAACAAACCCGGTATATTTGTCAAAAACACACTTTGCCTGACCACTGACCAGGGAATCAAACCCCGAACCTTCAGTTATCGTTCTGAGCACTTAGCCACTTGCTCACCGAGGTAATCGGTTCGAATTTTAGACTTTATTTCGACGACAGACTTGCCCAGCAACGCATTTTTTATAATTTAAAAACAATATTTGTGCATCAGCATCATACAGTTAGTTGATATTGTCGACGGGAAAAAAAAGTTATTGATACGTAAACTCGTAGATCTTTGGTATTTTTTATTATTGTCGGTTGTTTACTCTGTTCCTATAATTTATATGTTAACTTTTCCAAGGCTTTGTACAAGGACAATTGGTGATCGGAGCAGACCGGCTTCTCTGTCAACACTCTGGGGGTCTGAAAGTTTAAAAGTTTTTATACAAGTTGCTTAACTGACTTTTCTCATAAATTTCAACGGCAGCGGAATAATTGAACGGAGTTGCCAGAATGACCGAAGCCCCATACAACGTGATGCCGAATTCGAAGTCTTTCTATTAGCATCATCATCTTTTTAGCCCGCAATCATCTAAGCATTCACATTACCAGATTCATGAAACGCTTACTGCGTGACATTAGTAAAATATTTGTTATTACACTATGTTGGTACCCTAGTTTGGTATGGTTCAAAAATATAGAAAACGTGACAATTAAACTTAAACTAAACTTTCTCCTACACTCACACCAATTATCTAGCCCAAGAGAAGCTTCGTTATGAAACTCGTTAAATGGTTATTAGACAACGGATAAACATACTTAAAATACTTAAATACATACTTATTATACATAGAAAACACCCAAACCCGAGACAATTTAGAAAAACAATAGTTTCTAAATTGACCCGTCCGGGGATCGAACCCGGGACCTCAGAGATGGCAACACCATGAAAGCCGGTGTACAAACCACTCGACCAAGGAGGTCGTCGTCAAACAATTATAGATTAAATTCATATAGTGTGACTCTGTTCTTGTTCTTTTTAGGGTTCCGTACCAAAAGGGTAAAAATGGGACCCTATTACTACTATTACTCCACTGTCCGCTTGTCCGTCCGTCTGTCACAGGCAGTATCTCATGAACCGTGATAGCTAGACAGTTGAAATTTTCACACATGACGTATTTCTGTTACCACTATAACAACAAATACTAAAAACAGAATAAAATACATATTTAGGGGGGCTCCCATACAACAAACGTGATTTTTTAAATGGTACGGAACCCTTCGTGCGCTAGTCCGACTCGCACTTGTCCAGTTTTTTGTTCTGTTCGTGTGCGAACTTCATAGGTGGAGTAAAGAGCAAGATTTTGTTTATTAAAGTTGAACTTATCTTGTTCTGAATTCCAAGGAGAAATGGAAATGGAATAAGCCAGTTACGTAATAGGATTTCTTAGCAATTATAGGGCAAATGAAGTAAAATCAATTATTGAACTTTAATTATTAGTTGGTGACTTGGGTTAGCCACGGAGCTTAAATTGAAAACCACTTTCGAGTTCTCGTAAGGCCACGACACGTAGTAACAAGTTATTAAAACTTTTGCTTACCTTCGTTATTGGAAACGGTTCACAGAAAAAAACTTAAGCATAAATTGGAGAAACACAAAAAAAAATACACGCAAGTTTGAAGAATTGGAAAAAGTTAAACGCTTGTAAGTGTAGGTTTTGAGTTGGATTATCGTTTTATTAAATACTAGCGGCCCGCCCGCTACTTCGTCCGCGTGGACAGTCATCGTGACAAGTTTTCAAAAAATTTCTTAACACAAACCTTGTCCTGACAATTACAAACACAGCAAAAAAATAATCGGCCAAATGGGTGCAGCAGTTTGAAGTGATGCGCCTACTAAAATTTTGGAAATTTATTTTTTATAAATATTGATTGTGCTATCTTAGCATCTGTGACCGATATATTTATGTCTACGACTAAAATCTCTTGCCACATTTGTTTTTGTATGTAAGTCCTTTTCGGTTATCAGATCGTGTGAAACCACGGCCAGACTATTTGCTGTCCCTTTTTCTCAGGGCAATCGCAAACTGAGCAGTAGAGAGGATAATACCAAGTTAAACTCTCGTACAACTCTCCTACAACTTACCAATTGGGCAGATTTCTCGGGACCTTACGATTCTATTTTTTTTTTATAAAAGAAGGAGGCAAACGAGCAGGCAAGTCACCTGATGTAGAGTAATCACTGCCGTCCATGGACACCATAACGATAGCCAATGTCGTACAACGGTTTTTCAATTATGTGCGTGTATCTGTACACTATCTTTTCATTTACGCTTGCGTGTGTGTTAGTAAAGATACAAAATGATTTATGATGTGTATTATTTTAATTGATTTAGTTTGTTAGAAAACATAACTTTGAAAAATCACTATAAAACGAAGCCCATTACGTCATTGTATTCAGAATATTGTATAGCCCGCCCTTAAATTTTCGCTGATTTTGTTAGATCCTGTATAACTGAGTTGATTGCTTGCCGTGGGGTCTATTAGTTTTGGCAGGACTCCTAGCGCCAAGAGTGAAAATGACTGAAGAATATGGCACCCTCTCTAAACGGTCTAACCATTAGTGCTGATCCGGTAGGAGGCAATGGACCCTTTTATAATTTAATTCAGATCCAATTTCTTCAGCTTACCACCGACCTCTGTTGTACATAAGCCTCTCCTAATGAGCGTCAACTATTCCCGTCTTATCCGGTCCGGCTAGGCCTAAAAGCACATGTTATTAGTAGTTAAATTGGTTTACGCTCACACCAATTATCTAGACCAAGATAAGTATTCTTTTGAAACTCGTTAATATGATAAGATAACGGATAAATATACATAAACATAGAAAAAACACCCAGACCCGAAATCAATTTAGAAAAACAGTTTTTCTCTAAATCCGACCCGACCGGGAATTGAGCCCGGGACCTCAGAGATGGCGCGACGCCAGACCCGGCGTGCTAACCACTCGACCACGGAGGTCGTCTAAATAGTTACTAGTAGGTAGGTATTTGTTGTTTTGTTCAGTGCCATTGTATATAACAACTGTGTATTTCCTTAAAAGTAGGCACATCTCTCTCCCCTCCCCTCTCACAATTCCCACTCCTTCCCAAAGTTTGGCAACGCATCTGCGACTCCATGGTTTGGCGGGTGTCCATGGGCGGCTATGATTGCTTTCCATCAGGTTCCGCCAGCTCGTTTGCCTCCTTCTCACATAAAAAAAAGTAAAAAGAGATGTCTTCTACTTTTATATATGCCTGCCTACTCGTAATCCAAATTAATTAATTAGTTAATTGGAGATATTGTTAGTTTTAGAAACAATGTGTATCTTTCGCAAGGTTTCTAACCTTCGAGCGGGGTCCCCAAACACAGGTTTTATACTTAAAAGGGAGGGAGCTCCAGCCATCATGTAAATCATGTAATTTTAAGATACCGAATGAAATATTTTTAATTTCATTTTTCATTATCTGCGTCTCTGCATGCATGTCCAGTAGTCGCTCTGCAATTTACCGAGTTGGACTCGTTCGCCCCGTTCAAAAAGGACTTAAAAGTGCTAGAGTTGCCAACAGTTCTTTGTATTCCTAACCCCAGTGTATGGTGTAAATAAAACGGTAGCGATGTTGTTTATCCATCGCCAACAGTTGAGTCGGAAACAATTACGCGGGGATTGGCGGCTGCCGAGCTGCGGGAGTCAGGTGTCAAATAAAAGGAACGGGCCGCTCCTTGGGCGGTTGGGCGGCATCACTTGAATGGGGAGTTTACCTCTGCGACTTTGAATGCTCTTTGACGGATACACGTTATTGGTTATTGATGCTACACGTTCAAGTGTACTGATGGAATCGGTTAATCGCGCTGTTAAGTATGTGTTGTTTGATAAATATTACTTTATTATGAGTAGGATTTTTAGGTATTATGCATGGTAGGACAAATTAAGAGGGTTTGCGCATTTCGGTTTCCCAAAACAAACTTCCAAACTCAATTTTTTACAAACGAATGAGCCCTTTTTGTTGATAGTTTGCCAGAAGTAAAATACAAAGTTCTAAATATTTTGTAGGTAACATTTTACCTAAAAAAAAATATTATTATTAATGTTAATGTTTTATATTTTAGCGTTTTATTAACGCTTAAATATACTTAAGTAAAATTTTAAACACTGAAAAAAGACGACAACTTCAGGCGGGATTCGAACCACGCACCTTCCGCATTCCGGGCGGCTGCCTTAACCACTTGGCTACCGAGGTCTGGCTTACAACCGTCGAAATTTGTCAGTGCTTGATGCTTATGTTTTTTAGTCAACATTGCTTCATCAAATCTTAGAAGTTTTAACCTCTGAGATCCGAAAGAAATATTTTTACAAATATTTTAACATTCGGTTAAGATGAAGCTGCGTTTATAGATTAACGTTTTATATTTTAGCGTTTTATTAACGCTTAAATATACTCCACTCGTAGTTCCGCAAGACAATTTGAGGTGGCTCTATGGATATCAATTGATCCGTAGAGCAATTGAAACTATGGCATAGTGTACGAGTACCTTTAGTAAAAAAATGAAATTGTTGACAATTTTGACGGTTCGCCATTTTTTTTTGCATAGGATTTTTTTGTGCTAATAATGTGCTAATTACTCTTCGTAATCATCGTTCTTCCTAATAATGTGCACATCAAAACAATCGTTATGGTTTTAGCTATCGAAAATGATATGATTCTTTATAGTTTGAAACAGTGACTTTCAAGTAATAACGACTTCTAAATGTCGATATAAAAAAAATATTTTTGTTTTTTGTCTTGGAATCTTCATTTTGTCATTTTTGTTATAGCTTTTCGTAATTAACTTTTAACTTATTAAAATACTGAGTTTTCTAAGCATTTGGTACGTAGTTTAGGTTTTGATATAGCTTTAGCAATGGGTTAGTTCTAAGCTTTTTTGTCAGCTCGGGTAGTCTCGGTCAGCGTCGGCCAACTTTCGGACAGCTGTCAGATTGACTGGACGGTAGGAGCCATATTGTATATACGGTCGTGGACGGCTCAGTGGTTAAGTAAAATTTTAAACACTGAAAAAAGACGACAACCTCAGGCGGGAATCGAACCACGCACCTTCCGCATTCCGGGCGGCTGCCTAAACCACTTGGCTACCGAGGTCTGGCTTTCAACCGTCGAAAATTGTCAGTTCTTTGTCTTGTCGCGCCTGGAAAGAGACTATTTGGCCAAGATAGGCATAATCTTGGACGTATGCTACCTCCTCCCCTTCAATGTACAGTCTTCTTTTAATGCTGTTCGTCATGATTTTGGTCTTCGACATATTCATTCTCAGTCCATAATAAATATATTATAGTTTATTTAGCAATGTGATTGCGATTTATAGTCAACTATAAAAACATTAAAATACCATGTCACCATGCCCTAATGCGTGCAATAGCAATTATTTTAGTAATGCAAATATTTAGATTTTGTATTGTGTCTGTTTATTCTCTTCTATTTGCATTGTTTTCGTGTGATCTAGGCCCCCACAATTTCCAGCAAAGACTTCAGTGTCTTGGATAGTAGGTACATATATTATACAGAATGTTTCTTGTAAGGTGTCAAGCCAATGTGTGGTGATAGGGAACTATTATACCTATCTATTGAACCTCCATGTATATGCAGCAATTTTTGGTAGTGTTCTAGCTATAATGTTTTTTCTTTTCTAATTATTTTATGACGAATAACTTTATTTTTTTTTGAGTTTTTTTTTGCGCAGACATTTCTGTACACTTTTTTCTTTAACTAAGTAATCATCTTCCTAATATGAATACAAGTTACAAAAAAATATAATTGAAACTGATGTGGTAATAAAACACTTAGAAAAGAAAAATAATTATAGCTCGAAAACTACCAAAAATCGCTGAACATACATGGGGGTTCAATAGATAGGTATGGTAGTCCCCTATTACAACGCATCGGCTATATACCTAGGTATATACCTAGGTGCGCTAGGTATCTTTGTCTCGTATTCCGTTGGTGGAAGCGAGTTGGGATAACTCTGTAAAGTCGGTACCGAAATTTAAATAAAATTAACCAAGTGTTATTGTTAAATATTTTTGCAGCCAAAATACTGTATTGCTCATCGGTAAAATTGCTCTATTTGCTGTTTATCGCCCGTCAACAGTTGAGTTGAAATGAAAACAATTACACGCGCGGGGAGAGTAAAATATTTCATGGAACGGATGAGTTTATACGCTGGGGTTGTCATGCGGAAGAATATAAATTGTTACCTCAAAGCTCGGGAGTAAAACGTTGTATGACAATATTACTCATTCGGGATTTCGCCGGTAATGAAACGTACTCGGATGATTTTGAGTTTCCGTTTACTCTTTTGACAGACTTTAAGGTTTATCGATTACTTATTTGAAATTACTTTAGAGAGTTTCTCCCGTATTCTTTTAGCATCCACATGTGTTGAGACTCTATTCTTAAGTCATTTTACCGTACAATCTTAATGTACTAAAATACCACTTGAAATTAGCTCAATGCGTAACCCGCAAAACTACCAAATAATAAAAAAAATCTTTAAAGAAATCGACTTAATACTTAATAAAAAATAAACGCGATTAGATTTGTATAGTTTTAATGAGTACTTCAATGTTACGTTTGTGTGTACAGTTGACCAACAGCATCTATTTCTATTATAACTAAAGATCTGAGTATTCAAATCTACGCTGTGATGGATTGTCGGGATGCCTCGCTGCTGTAAAGTCAGATTGTTAGTGCTGAGATGGAGGTAAGATTGATGACAATAAAAAGATGAATCTATGACTAATGGCTTATTGGATGCGCGAAAGCAAAGCTTTCTGGTGGAAGATGTTTTGTTTGTTGGATTTTGTGGTAGGTATGTAAAGTAAGTATGTGTTGTTCAATAAATAATACTTTATTACTTATACCTACATACATAGAGGATTAATCAGGTATTAGTCAGTAGAAGCAGTCCACTGATATAGTGATAGTGGGTGCGTCATCGCCGCTCTATGCTGTTGGTTGTAAGTGCAGTCTTTAATCCGTCAGTCGCCTTTTACGACACCCAAGGGAAGAGAGGGGTTAGTAGTTTTCTTTTATTGAGTTTTTTTTATAATAGAAGGAGGCAAACGAGCAGACGGGTCACCTGATGGAGAGTAATCTCCGCCGCCCATGGACACCAGCAACACCAGAGGAATCGCAGATGCGTTGCCAGCCTTTAAGGAAGAAATAGGTTTTAGGGAAGAATAGGAATTGTGAGGGGGGGGGGGGGAGGGCCTCCGGAACCTTCACTGGCCGGACGAAACACAACAGCACCAAGTGCTATTATTTCACGCCGGATATTAGTGAAAAGATGGTATTACGCCGGGCGAGCCGGCCCAATGCGTGCTGCGACGCAGCGTGACTCTACCACGCAGTAAGTGTCACTCATTTAGCACCACCCTACGGACGAAAGTAACTGTAACCCCCAAAAATTTCTGTAAAATACAGCTCACTAAATAATTGGTACAAGCTTTATTGTATTCTGACATTGTGGCACAATACTTGCTGTATTGATAGTTCGTATAGCTGTTACAAGGAGATTCATTAAAATGCATTGGCAAGGTACAATATTAAAGCGCTTCACAATGGGGCTCCGGAGGACTGAAATGTGCTAATTTAAGATGCCCGCGGGACTCGCCGTCGGCATGAATCACTAACGGTGATTCACCGATCTGCAGGGATACCTTTGGTGCTGTTCTGATAATAAATTGTTGATATACACCGAATATTTATGTGATAGTTTAAAGTTGTTAAGACAATTGAAAAAGAACAATTATTATTCTGATCTTTCACTTGTTAACGGTTGATAACGGTACACTTTCATCTGATAGACTTTTCTATGATAAAAACAGATTTCCTTTATTTTTAGATTGGATGATGGCATGCGGTTACAGCGCCCATGGACATTTGCAACTCTGAGGGTGTTACGCACTGCCGCATAAGCTTTAGTTGTTAATCGTCTATGTCTGTGGAATGTTTATTTCCACCAAAACTTTAACTTTATTATCATAACGTAAGATGGAGAAACAATGAAAAACTTAAATGCGCTGTACCGTTAAAAGGTTAAACCGGAATAGAACGCTGCAAAACGACACAGCATGGTGGCAAAAATCCGGATAGAGTAGTAGAGATTCTAGATAGAAACCTTCCACCGTGATATCGCACTTTAAAAACTGCAGCTACAAAATATGCATTTTTAATCACTAAATCAAATCTCCATTGAGTCCGTAAAAAGTTCGCATAGCTATTTAGAATTTCTACATAAAATGTAAGCATCTACAGTGTTAAGTACTGCGCCATTTTGTATCGATACGCGCAGCTTTTGTTTCGATATCTATCGAGTGGGAGACGCAAGTTGTTTCTGGCACTCTGCCATTTCCTCTGGTAATGGTAGCTACTGCTCGCGAGCCGGCAGCGTTATTAATAATAATATACTGGATAAGTGTTTATAAGTAACTTACAATTAAAATATATTAATTTAGAAACTTATTAATTTAGTTATGACCAAATTAAAAATATCTCGAGCTCCTCTGTGCTACGGAAGTTAAAGCTGTTGGCACAGAATAACATACAAGCCGTTGGTCCCGGTTGTTGTCGTAAGATGATAGTCGTTAATACCCACCAACCCGCATTGGGCCAGCGTGGTGGGCTGTGGCCCAATATACCCACGCGCAATGTTTAAGTGGCCTGTGCCCAGCAGTGGGACGTATATAGGCTGACGATGATTATAAAAACACATCAAAGATACGCGGAGAGTCAGTGACTCTTAGTGGCTTTTAGTGTATCTACCTAGAATAAACGGCTGTTTAGTATTTTGTTTGTATAAAGAACAATTTCTTTCAATCAATCAATTCAAATCAAAAAAAATCAAGAATCAATATTCTGATTATCTATATTATTTACAGCATTACCTCACGCCAATAGTGAATTATCCATGTGGGAAAGCCGTGTCCACTAGTGGGACGTTCATAGACTTTAAGATCGTAAAGCAAAGCTATTTATTTAATGACAGATCGGTGAACATGTTGAAATTTTTAAAATATTTCACGCTTTAGAAAACCCGTCAAGCCGTTGTTATTGTAGGGTGATAGTCTTTAATCGACATTCCTCGCTGTCGTGGTTTGATTAATTAATTAGAAAATAAAATAACAAGTCCATGCAGGACGGAAGCGCTGAAATAAAAATACTTCATAAATACGTACAAAACGTCACGTAAGCGTGTAGCGTAGCAGTGAAAGAATACAACCACCCCCTTTCTTCCCTTGGGTGTCGTAAAAAGCGACTATAGGACTAAAGACTACACATACTTCTAACAGCATAAAACGGTGATGGGCTGACCACCTGTCACGCTGAGCACATGTGCATTCGCTATTCGCTTTTATATCCCCGAAAGGTTAGTCAGATAGAGACTAGACAATGAAGACCGGAAAAGCAGTCCTCTTCCACAGTCCACTTTTCACCAATCCTCAGCGTGACAGGTGGTGAGCCCATCGCCGCTCTACGCTGTTAGATGTATGTGCAGTCTTAGTCCGTTAGTCGCCTTTTACGATAACCAAGGGAAGAGAGGGGGTGGTAGTATTCTTTCACCGCTTAGCGACACGGATACTTACATGTAAGTTAATAAACATTATTGGTGATGGATCACTTATTAGGTAACAGAATACTACCAATACCAAACCATCTCTTCCCTTGGGGGTCGTAAAAGACGACTAACCGACTAAAGACTGCACAATTATTCAACAGCATACAGCAGCGATGGGCTCACTACCTGTCATGCTGAGCACATGTGCAGATTTATATGGTGAAATGTGGACTGGGGTAGCCACATGCGTGTTGCTTTGCAAGGCTTTTGTCCACCGGGCAGGCGCTCTGCCTCTGCTTCTTTGTCCCTCAACATGGCCCACCAGAACAAGCTTCTCCAGATTACCAGGCTGGAAAGTCGGAGAGTCAGTGATTCTTAGTGGCTACAGGCTCCCGGCGTGCGACGTGCGTGACTTAAAACCGGCCAAGTGCGAGTCGGACTCGCGCACGAAGTGTTCTTCTGTACCATTGTCTATACAACATTAGAAATATCGAGCAAAAACGGCAAAAATCACCTTCGTTGTGGGAGTTATGGGAGCCCCTTAAATGTTTATTTTATTCTGTTTTTAGTATTTGTTGAAATACATCATGTGTGAAACTTTCAACTGTTCAGCTATCATGGTTCATAAGATTCAGCCTGGTACAAGTGGACAGACGGACGGACATCCCCTCTCCTTACATCACTAATTTTATTTGTACTGGCACCTCGAGACCAACCGTTAGGTTATGCAAGAAGTGCCAGACGTCCCTGCCCCAGTAAACAAACTCGCGTAGGAGACCATCTGCGTTAGGTCTAGACGCCGAAACAGTGCCCGCCAAAGCGCGCTCTTCATTTAGTACTACTAGTGTCTCGGGAGAGTTTCCCCGTTAACACGTGTAGTTCACTGCCTATTTTCTAGATAGGTAACTGGAGCTGTCGAGCTCGCTCGAGTTCAACCCATGTCCAGAATCCCGCCGAAGGCGCCGGTTAAGGCACAACCAGCGGGGGGCGTGAACCGGAACCTCGTAGTACCCCTGAGCGTAATACAGCCGGACCGTGGAGTCTGTAATAGGGTCCCGTTTTTACCCTAAAAAAGAAAGCGATCTTTCGAGGCAGGCAGAAATGTTATTATTATATAATAGTCATAATTGCTGGCAAATACGAGGGTAAATTCAGTCCATCCCAAAGTGCACCGCATAATACAGTTTGCAAGATTTATTTCTCCAATCTCCGCGGCTCGGGCCGGACGCCGTCGCTCGCCCTAATGGGATAATAACTGCTCTTGAACGTGGTAATTTGTACAAGACTTTTCTCTAAAAACTTTATCCTGTTGTTGAGTCTCAACGGCGGATTATCGCGACAAAATCCGCGGGAATAGTGAGCGTAATATTTGTCCCGTCAGCTTTGTTTTGGTGCCGAAGCTGTGCCGAAGCTGGTTAATGTAGCTGTAATCGGATGTACTTCGTCTAAATCTAAACTATATATTAATACATCGACATTTGAACATACGAGTAATATACTTTTAAACTTTAAGTAGTTATAATTTTAGTAGTAGTAGTAGTAGTATATTTAGTAGTTTAGTAGCGACTCATGAGTCAGTCGGCGCGCAGCTCTCGACCAGTCAACATCTCCTGAGGATGCCCCGTGGAGGGGCGAAACACGTATCGAGTTTCGGTTTGCATGCCTTATTTAGCATCCATCGCTCCTTTTGCATCTGCATACATTGCGGGCGGGAGGGCGGTGCTTGCATGCAGCATCCAAGCTTGATAAATTAGTGAGTTAGCGGGATTAACACTACATATTTTTATTCCATTTTTGTGTATCATGGATTTCCGCAAAGTAACGCCTGATTCCATTAATTAGTTATAATTTAAAAAGTAATAATACCGACTCTCACACCAATTATCAGGCCCAAGTTAAGCTTATTTTAAAACTTTTTTCAATGGTAGCTAGATAACGGACAAACATACTTAATTACATATTATTTCAAATGGAAATCAATTGAGAAAAACAGATTCTTTCTTAAATGTCCCGACAGGAGTTCAACCCCCAACATAACAGATGGCGACAGAACCGGAGGGCTAACAACTCGACCTCGGAGGTCGTCCAAACATTAGATGGATTGTTTTTTTATGTCTTCAAAATTGAAGAGCATTGGATTGTCGCCTGTATTGCGAAAAGTGTTACTTTATTTATCTATCATAATTATAACCGTAGAACGTAATAAAGCTTTAACGGATCCAATTAATTAAATATTCTTTATCATCATAAACTGTCAGTATCTAGCCATAACAAAGTTTGCACGGGTTACTGCCTTCCTTAACTCATCGCAGATAGCGTCTGCGATAATGACCGTACACTTAAAACTTTTAGTGTCTCGTGTTTATTTTGCGATCGTTTTATAACTTCTCTTGAATAATGCTGTAGCCCTCAGACGCAAAGGAATCAGTCGCTTTGCGTTAATAAAATAAGACGATACTGTTTTTTTGTTTTATATTCCATCCGGCTCGAAGGACCATAAAATGTGGCGTCACGGGAGGCTACTTTAGATGATGTATTGGTTAATGAACCACCTGAAAGGTATGGACGTATCATAAACCTACTGACACCTGCGGTATGCACCCTCATTATGCGCATACACGGAATAGATAGGTACTTATTTAACTGCTCTGTGTGCGCATAACCAAGCAAATATACACTATACACATAGAATATTTTTTTTAAGTTATGTTGTTTTCTATTGTTTTTATTTGTTTAGCGTCAGCTACTCGTCGCCGTAGTTTTGTATTTTGTGTCAAAGTTCAAGGTGGTGGGAGCCTGATGACCTGAAATTGGTTCTCTATTTTGTCTCATAAATCTTTTATCCATAATCTAACGTGTCATAATGTTTTGTGACATTATCATCATGTGTCCGAATGATAACTTGCTCGAATTTAATGTTTCGTAATATCACATGCCATAAAATTGAAATCCCTAATATTTAAAAGACATAAACGCTTTTTTATAATAGTTATAAGTCCTAAATAGTATTGATATCAATACACTAATTGTGTTAAATTTATAATCTATCACGTGACCGACAGGAGTAGGGAAAATAGATATCTGTTGTCTAATTTTAAAAAAAACCTCTAATAAAAAATAACCTTTATATTCAAGACTATAAGACAATCGCTACGCTACGCTTCGCGATTGTCCTCAATTTCTAACCTATCACGTGACCTACAGAAGTATAAACCATCATCTGAACCAACATCTGTTTATAATAATATTGTTAGGACTAATCATTCGGACTAACATACATTATTCAATATAACACTTAGGACATGTGACTTTATAGCAAGGAAAATTAGGATACTAATCTAATTATTATAGCACCCGATATTATGACAGAAAAGCATTAGAATTAAAGACGATTAGGTAAAATAAAATTTCGTACACGCAAACATTATGGATAGATGCTCATAGCAAACGCGTTACAGATTTTGATTTTCGGACGAACGATAATCGGAGAAGAAAGGAAGCAATACCCTTGAAATCACTGGAATTTACATACTGTCTCAGGCATCAGTCTCACACAAATGAAATTTCTGTGATGGTTAATGTACATAATTTTGCTGTGTGAGTTTGTAATGAGAGATAATTGGATATTATTATTATAATTACGGAGCTGAAACTTAACTACATAATTTTCGCCAGTAGAATTAATAACATCAAAAATGTTTCGAGCCACTGCAATTTTCATCAGGAAATCAGGTTGCGTAAAATGTTAAGTCCCGTTTTATTGCATGCGCTCGGCGGATGCAGACACGTTCGTATGATTAAAATTGCAGCTTTTATGCATAAACAGCAGAAAGCTGCCGCGGATAAGCTTTCATCATTCCGTTGTTCAACTGAATTACTAAATATGCGTGCTACAGCAATATTGCTATAATTGAAAGACAAAGATGGTTTTGTAAATTTTTTGTCTATCAGAAACCTTTGCAAAATATATAGGTCACATTATGGAATTGAAAGAGCATGCTAGATTTTGCCATTTCACACAATGTCGTACGTAATTTTTTTTTATGGATTTTTGTCATTGATTTGACTTTGTAATAAAAATCCGTTTTTTCAAAAAAAACATTTAAGGAACTTGATGGTGTATGTTTGGGTAGTTATCTTGCAAATAAAGCAGCTTTTTAAAGAAGCTAATAGAAATAGAGCCAAGTAGCGTACCGGCACATTAAAAAAATACTTCTACCCCCTCTCTTCCCTTGGGTGTCGTTAAAGGCAACTAACGGACTACAGACTGCACATACATCCAACAGCATATAGCGGCGATGGGCTCACCACCTGTCACGCTGAACACATGTCCAGTTGTTTTTTGGTGAAACGTGGACTGTGATAGTAGGCTGCTTTTGCTGTCCTCATTGCCTAATCTCTGACTAACCCTTCGGGGATAATAGTCTCGAGTATATGTATGTACAGTCAGCATCAAAAATAGCTTAACATATGAAATTTTCAAATAATTGTTACTGTTGAAATGACCAGAATTGTCTGACATAGCTGTTGAATCAAAAGTACATGACCGTCACTATAGGTAATTACAGAGAAGTTATAATTATGAACACAAAAAATGTCATATAATTCTGAAATGTTAAATGATAAGTATGTAAAGACACACGTGACTATTACTTTTGCCACCTTGTTTCTGTTCAGTTACTTTTGATGCTGACTGTACCATCTTCGCACAACAAAAGTTAACTTACTAGTTTATCAATTTAGTTTGTAGAGCGTTTTACAGAAACACCTCCGCACACTTGGCCAGTAACAAACTGACTGTTTGCGTCTGTCAAATATTTACAATTCAAGCAAATTCCATCCTTGTTGGACCGCGGCAGACTGCAGTGCGCAAACATTTGCATTCTAATTAGAATATTTGTCTTAACACCCTCACTGTTAATAAACGAAACTATTCTGAACAAAACAATAAAAGCTGCATAGCGGATAACGACCGTTGTGGAATGAATTTAATATGTGCAATGGAATTTGAGCATGCATACATACATAATATTCGCGACTATTATCCCCGAAGGGTTAGTCAGACACCAGGCATTCAGGACCGCAAAAGTAGTCCTCTGCAACAGTCCACGTTTCACCAAATGATACCTGCACATGTGCTCAGCGTGACAGGCGGTGAGCCCATCGTCGCACTATGCTGTTGGATGTATGTGCAGTCTTTGGTCCGTTAGTCGCTATAACGACACTCAAGGGAAGAGATGGAGTGGTAGTTTTCTATATTAATAGGATCATAAGACCGCCGGCGGTCGCGAAACAATTGCAATCGCTGAGGCGTTTGCAGCCCGCGGCCGGGAGGCCGCACTTGAACAGAACACAGCAGTGGTGAGCGGTGTCTTCTCTATACGTAGTAATAATAGCTCAATGAGATTGTAATAAATTAATGTAATGTGTGGGTTATGGTTGTATCTCGCAAAGCTTTTAGGATCACATCCAAAATCGAATGGAGGAAACTAAAACCAGGAACGAGAACCTCAATATTCTTTATAGGCGAAAAAGTCCTAGGGCGGAGTAAGACCATATGCGGAGGTAGTAATAGGCAGGCCCGCAGGCCCGAATAATCATCGGTGCAACAAAACAAATGCTCCACAGAATGCAACTAGCTACAGTTACCTTGTGTAGTGCACGCGGTGAGAAAACGGAGGCCATGCCCACACCTAGTGTGTGAATGTGACTCTCTTACCAGGAAAATGATGAATCTCCTGGGATTGACCTTTACGAAACCGGAAGGTTTTAGGCTCTTCGCTTTCAAAGGTAGATTGATACAAAACAACTCAATGGATCGACGTGCTACTGCGAGAGGAAGACGTAGGTAGGTTCCAAAACAACTCGATGGATCGACGTGCTACTGCGAGATGAAGACGTGTGTAGGTTCCAAAACAACTCAATGGATCGACATGCTACTGCGAGAGGAAAACGTGGGTAGGTTCCATATGTTATTTAAGTTATAACATAATTTATAAAAACAGTATAACAGTATAACCGTGTCCCGTAGCGGTGAAAGAATACTACGACCCCGTATCTTGGGTGTCGTAAAAGGCGACTAACGGACTAAAGACTGCGCATACTTCTAACAGCATAGAGCGACGATGGGCTCACCACCTGTCACTCAGAGCACATGTGCAGTCTCTGACTAACACTTCGGAGATAATAGTCGTAATTATATGTGTGTATGTATAAAAACAGCTATTTTTAGGGTTCCGTAGCCAAATTGCAAAAAACGGAACCCTTGTGGATTCGTCATGTCTGTCTGTCTGTCCGTCCGTATGTCACAGCCACTTTTTTTACTTAATTTTCGTGTACCTGCCACTTTGTGAAAGTCGTAAGTGTTTAGTAAATGCAGTCTATAATTTGTCCTATTTTTAGGCAAAGCCTCCATCGTTGATATTGAGTCGTCGCGTTGCGTCGCTCCAATTGATAAGTATTAGCTTAATCAAAGTCTGTCGCTATAACAACGATGTTCATAGCATTGTTGTGTTCCGACAGTTTGAGATAAGATAGCCAGTTCCTCAGTGGTTGAGAATTTCGGGTGAGGCGCGCTTCCACCTTCGGCCTAATCGTCACTTACTATCAGGTGAGATGAAGGCCAAGCACTTACCCGTTGAGGAATAAGAAATATAGTAACCAATCTATATTAACCCCTCAGACCCCAAACGGTCGCATGAGACCGCACCTACAAAAACACACTTGACTTTGTACCGTGTTTTCATAGACTTACAGACTACTTTAGTATGAACAAGTTTGATTATTTCGGTTCTGTGGTACATCTTATGTATCGTGATAGTAAAATATCGCATAGTCTATGCTCGATTCTGTCAAATTTGACGTTGACAGTTGCGCCAATTTTTTTGTTAGAAAAGTGCCACGAGTGAGTAGTACCAAACTTTGGACACAAGTTTGTTATGATGTAAAATTTATTATGTGTCTGATGTCCAACGTATAATATTTATTTAATACACTTTTTGCATTTCATTAATAACTGTTGTTCCACGCGGCTCGTACATTCCGCCACATTTCACAATGTAAATAGTATTTATTTGGACAAAACACGACGCTGTTTAAATACAAAAGGGAAATTGGAACAGAACTCAAAGAGAATAATTAATTCCGAATGTTAATTTAGTACAAGTGGTGTTGTTTAGTTATTATGTGTAACTATTTTTGAGTAATGCTATTATTTAGATTATACGGCTCACTAAACTGTTGAATCGCAAATGACAAACTACTCACGAAATTGACTAATTATTCAACACATCAACAACCTTTTGTATGTAACTAATTTTGTAGTGACATTTAACTCTGCGTAAGATTAGTAAACATTAGGTTTACAATTTCATAACTTATTAGAAATTTTGTTTTTTTTCACTAATCGTATAGCAATTCATAAAAAAACTACCTCTACTCCTAAGCAGTATACAAACACACATCGTCAGCATATAAACTTTTCACTCCTGTTGCCTTTAACATACGAATTTAGCATGACAAGATTATAGAAATATTGCTCTAACAAGAAGCAGTAGAGACCCTGGACTCGACTCCGACAGCACTTGGGATGATCGAGCCGTAACCCACCTCTGGTCTAAAGCATGTCGGTGGATGTCAACTACTGCTATCTTACAACAAACAGGACCCATGTCTTAATTGCTCTACCTTTACTAGACAAGTCTAAAAAAAAGAAAAAAACAGTATCTTTGTATTTCCTTTATTGAAAAGTGAAAGGTTGTGTTCTGCCAACCCCCGGGAGACAGGTGTGATGTAGGTATCTAAGAGAATGCCTTAAAAGTGCTATATGTCCTTTTTCCTGTGTTTGTTTTACATTGTCAGCGGGTTGTTTTTTTATTTTGGTTATTGCCGGCCCTTAAGGAAGGAATAGGCTCGTTTAGTCCGGTAATACCGCCGCCGCGAGCTGGTTCTACAACACTGTCATTCGTGGTAAGAAGTAACGTGGAGTTTTTTTTTTATAATTCTAAAAAACTTGATGCTTCACTTTTACGCCAAGAAGTCCTTTGTGAAGTTACATGAAATTGTTACCACGTTCCTAGTCATGTATACTCAAAGCGCATTGTACCGCAGGGAAAACAATTGAAGTTCGATTATCATAATGAGCGTCAATGGTTTTGTTAACGGCACTCCGCGCTACAAATTAGCGATCACTGCTCTAACTGACATTAATTGCCTAATCCAGTTCATTTTATCGTTCGTTAGCGCGTTAGTAGGATATGAACGTTATTTATACGAATTTTAAAGCAATTAAAGTCCCTGTTCTGCTTCAAACAATGTGGTTATGGCCAGGTGCTTTGAATAAAAGCTGCTCTGTTTTTATTTAATTTGATTATTTTTATAACTACAAGCACAGAATAACTAATGACATAAGTACTCTTTTTTAATTGTTTTATAATTGCCGAAAAGTAATTTGTGTTATCTGCAAGTGAAAGATTATTCGTTGACTTTACTTATTTATACTAAAACAACACGTTTAAATAAGTCTCTGTCTATAAACAGACATCAATCAAGATAAAATCAAGTTATTTTCATTTATCGAATTTTAAAGCGCTTCGCATCAAATCAGATAATAGCTTTCGTTATTGGAGCCATTTTCAATTCAGAAATTGTCGTAGTCTAAGGAGGTTCGGTATAAGTACTTATTTCTTTTGTTTGCTGTCATAGAAGTTTTTTATTCGTTCAAAAACTTCAGTGTGTTGTGCCCTGAATAAATACAACCTAAAGCATAGAAGGGACTTCTTGGCGGGTAAGTGAAGCGTCATGTCTGCAGTTTTGTATTATTTTCTATAATTCATGTTTTGTCGAATATTAATGTGAAATTATGGTGGATTATTTACTGTTATGTGTTAGTGAACGTGCATGAGTGTTAGCAAATAAAACAAAACAGTGCAACATTGCTTCTTGAGAGAATTTGAAAAGTGTCAAATTCTCTCAAGAAGTCCGTGCGTGTGAGACCTCAATAAAGTCCCACAGCTTTATTGACTCTCGAGGGGTTTGGGGGAAAATCATTTACCATTAAACGTTCATTATTACTCATTATCATCCACTTTAATGTAAAGAAAATATTAATTACTAAAAAAAAATCATAGGAGTGCTATGACAATGCGTGGGTCATTTTTTGGTTTGTATCATAAATGATGACCGGTTTTATTTTCTCTACAGACATTTGACGTCTTTGGCAACTTATTTTGTCTCTTTTCTTTTAATGATTATGGCCCATTTGAAAAACTAGGACAACTATACGAGTCTCATTTGGACTTCTTCGATGCTTTAGTTATTAATCTGTGGTTGTGCCGTTGTGCCCTTAGAGCATTAAACGAACGATGTGCCCCTTTATAAATAGGATGGTTAGTCAATAGAAAAACTTTCTATCAGGTCTTCTAGGCGGGAAAGTATTAATATTCTATTTCATAGTAATCTATATTACCAAAAATCAATTGCCCGATATGTTTGTATATGGGTAATTATTTATTTTGTTGTGTTTATACTTGTCAAGACAAGGTTAGTATGAAAAATAAAATTTTGGGAATTCGTTACGGGATACGGGGTCCACGCAGACGTCGTCGTGGGCGGGCCGCTACTATTCGATAAAACACTTTTAGAAAAAAAAACATAACTGCATGTAATGACTCTTCACTTTCCCGCCAAGAAGTCCGTTCAAAATCACGACTATTATCTCCGAAGGGTTAGTCAGAGACTAGGCAATGAGGACAGCAAAAGCAGTCCTCTACCATAGTCCACTTTTTACCAAATAGAGACTACACATGTGCTCAGCGTTATCTTAAGCGTATAGACGTCTAACATTCAGAAAAAAATTTTACGTCATGTCATTATGAGTAAATAAATAAATAATTTTCCTACACTTACACCTATTATCTAGCCAAAGTTAAGTTCAACTTGTTTCATTGCAAACTAGACAATGGACAACATACTTAATTTTTTTTTTGGAAATAAATGTAGACTTATTAAACATATAGATCACACGTATATAGTTTGCTGTACCGTCTTACACTGGGTCGATCGTTTCAATAATATTACTGAAACATTTCTAGTGAACTGGTGGCACGTGCACAGCTTATATTAAACATAACTTCCAAAATATGAAGCCTTTGGAGCCAATAACTTTGGAAATAGTTAAGATACATTTTAGATTTAAGAACCTATCGTTTGGTACCCGGTGTAAGCACTCTCGCATGGAAAATTGCTTCTCATGCATAGTAATCCTATACAAAGTAATCGTGAGGCTCTACCCGTACATTTAGATAGCTCATCCTACTTTTTGCTTAACGTAAGAAGGTTTTATGAATTTTCTTCATAAAAGCTTTCAAAACGGAGGGCTAAAGTCAGATCGCAGGTAATAATTACGCGAGGCACGTGAAGAATAACCCTCGTGTTTGCATATTTGAGCGGAAATTATTATTATGACTAAAGTGTCACTAAAAAAATGGTGATGAGCTAGCGGTAAGCGGGTAAAGTGTAAAAAGCGAAAGCATGAGTTAATAATAGAGATGCTTGTCTATTCACACTTACTGTCGAATATCAGGGGTGGAAAGAATTAACACTGTATTTAGTATTTACAATATCATATATAAATGTCACAATAAAATAAAATAAATAAAAAATAAATAAACCGTGTCGCGTAGCGGTGAAAGAATACTACCACCACGCTTAGAGCGATGGGCTCACCACCTGTCACACTGAGCACATGTGCAGTCGCTATTTGGTGAAAAGTGGAATATGGTAGAGAACTGTTTTTGCTGTCCTCATTGCCTAGTCTCTGAATAACCATTCGGGATAATAATACGTAATATATAGATTATTGTAGCTGATTTGCAAAATTACTCAAAACATTATAGGTGGGTCAATCCTGGGATACTTAATTTTGAGGGTCACAGCATAATATAAATTATAATATTCAACACACTAAATTAAATTAACACTTATACGTTCACTTAACTTATGTTTATTGAAACATAAAAATAGAAACCAATATTTTACAGAATGAATTGCATAAACATTCATTTGAATCTGAAAAATGGGGTGATTTGACAAGATTTTTACATGTCTCACGCGCGGCGCTCGGTGTGTTATTGTGTATTATATTTTTTACATATGTAAGACTGCGTTAGTTAATACTTAGTTAAATACGGAAAGAGTGTCTCTATCAAATTATGTATTCATTGTGTTATGATATGCTCAAAATACCAGGGCTGTAAACTTTACCAGTAGCGCCACGTAATGTACTACTAACCATTAAGAAAAATAAACTGCACTTCCGTTTCATCAGCCGAGCACGTTGTTTCTTTTCACCTCAAGTCCAACTTAGAAACCTAAATATTATTAGGTTATGGGCCCAGGACGTCTCCTGGCTCATACAACTAGTTTCTCGCGACAGTGTGTCGTTGCATTAAACAGTTAGTTGTGTTGTGTGTTGCATTTTGTGCAGTAAATAAAAAAATGTCGTCGAACTCCAGCTATATGGTGAGCGAACCTAAACTTAAACGGCGCGAGAATTATAGTGAGTGGTTTTTTTTTTTTTTTATAGCAGAAGGAGGCAAACAAGCAAGCGGGTCACCTGATGGAAAGTAATCACCGCCGCCCATGGACACCCGCAAAACCAGAGGAATCGCAGGCGCGTTGCCGGCCTTTAAGGAAGGAATAGGCTCGTTTCTTGAAGATCCCTAAATCGTAACGGTCCGGAAATACCGTCGCCGAGAGCTGGTTCCACAACACTGTAGTTCGAGGCAAGAAATTTCTTGAAAAACGCACAGTAGTAGACCGCCATCCATCAAGGTGATGTGGATGGAATGACAGTCGATTGCGTGTAGTGCGGTAAAGGAAATTAGCGGCAGGGATCAAGCCGAACAATTCCTCAGAACACTCCCCATGATATATACGGTACAATATACAGAGAGACGCAACGTCTCTCCGAAGAGCCAGTGGATCGAGCCGACCTGAAATAACCACGTCGCCGACAACTCGAGCAGCTCTGCGTTGAATGCGGTCAAATGGAAGGAGTTGGTATTGGGGTGCTCCAGCCCAGAGATGGGAGCAGTATTCCATATGCGGCCTGACCTGTGCTTTATACAGTTATAAACGGTGGGCCGGCGTGAAATACTGACCCGCTCTATTAAGCACACCCAGCTTTTTCGAAGCTAATTTAGCTTTACCTTCCAAATGACCACGAAACTGAACGTCACTCGAAATATCGACGCCAAGGATTCCAATAATCGGATTGGTATCAAGGGGAGCTCCCTCAAAGTTCAGAGGTACGACGAAGGGATGTTTTTTCGCGGTAAATGCGCAAACTTGTGTTTTGGAGGGGTTAAAGCGGACTAGGTTATGTCGGCCCCAATCCGAGACATGACTTAACATGTTCTCGGTGTCAGTCACAAGTTTATTCCGGCTCTCGATGACGCTTTCCAGAGAAATATTAGCTCGCCCGGTGTAGAGCGTATCCCCAGTACTGTCATCCGCATAGCAATGAATGCTGTTGTTATGCAGCATGTCATTGATATGCAGAAGAAACAAAGTAGGGGACAACACACACCCCTGTGGGACTCCAGCATTCACGGGCTTCATGTCGGAGCACGAACCGTCGACTGCGACTCTGATGCTACGCCCAGTAAGAAAGCTGGCAACCCATGAACACAATTTCTCAGGAAGCCCGTATAATGGAAGTTTAGAGAAAAAAGCCCTGTGCCAAACCCTGTCAAAAACTTTCGCTACGTCCAAGCTAACTGCCAGTGCCTCCCCTTTACTCTCGACTGCCTCCGCCCATCGGTGAGTAAGGTACACTAAAAGATCACCAGCCGATCGACCGCGACGAAAACCATACTGGCGATCACTTAGTAGCTGGTTCTCTTCTAGGTACCTTAAGAGCTGGCGGTTTATAATGGACTCCATTACTTTGGAGAGTAAAGAGGTAATAGCTATTGGCCTGTAGTTAGACGGATCTGAGCGATCGCCTTTTTTTGGAATCGGGTGGACAAGGGCTGTCTTCCAAGAGCTCGGGACTACGCCAGTGGTGTAAGAGAGCTGGAAAAGGCGCGTTAGAACTGGTGCCAATTCAGGAGCACACGTCCGAAGCACAATGGGTGGAACTGCATCAGGCCCACTCGTCTTATGGATATCAAGGGAAAAAAGAGCCTTACGAACTGACCTTTGCAGGAACTGAACGTTTGGCATTGTACAAGCGCAATGCGGTATGGTTGGTGGAGAGTTTTCCCCATCGTCCAAGGTCGAGTTTGATGCGAAAAGAGAGCCCAAGAGATCGGCTTTCTCCTTTGCAGTATAGGCCAGGCAGTCATCGGTCTTGTGCAATGGTGGTAGGGACGGCTGACAAAAATTCCCTAAGATAGCTTTGGCGAGAGACCAGAACGCACGCGTCCCCGAAGGAAGACGCACTAGCCTCTCGCCAATTCTACCTATGAATGATGACTTCGCCTTGGCGATGTCCTTCTTAAAGGATCTGGCGGCAAAGTTGTACTTCTTTCTGAGCGCACTGGTGTTTGGATCCTTTGATGACACCGCATTAGCCCAGGCTTGGTAATGCTGTCGCTTTTGGCGAGACGCCATTTTGCAGCAACGACCAAACCATGGTTGGGACTTGCCGCCAATGGGAACCACAGAGTTTGGAATGAAAAGTTCCATTCCCTGCAGTATCACATCAACGACAGAGTCAGCGGCGACATCAGGATCATCCAGCGAGAAGCAAACTCGCCACCACGGGTAGGACGCAAAGAAGCTTCGCATCCCATCCCAGTCCGCCGACCTATAATGCCAGACTCGACGGCTAGCCGCTGGTTGCGGTTTTGAAGTTTCTGTGAGATGCACAGTGCTGCGAATCAGACAGTGGTCTGATGAGCCTAGTGGTGCATCAACAGAAACTTGATAGCCGTCTGGGTGCGAGGTCAGCAGAAGGTCCAATAAAGAAGGTGCATGGCCCTCCACATCTGGAACCCGTGTTGGCTCGGTTACCAATTGGGACAGACTGTAGGCCAAAGCGAAGTCATGAACGGCTCTACCCGCGTGGTCAGTTGTGCGTGAACCAAGCCATTCGACGTGGTGGGCATTGAAGTCTCCCAATACCACAATCTCGGCCGAGGGGATCCGTTGGAGAAGGGAGTCTGTCGCTGTTTGGACGGTCTCGATGAGTTGGTCAGTTCCGATGTTACCGCTGTGGGACCTATACAGGCACGCGTAGACGCGACGCGTCCGCAGTCGACGTGCAGCCATAAGATGGAGAGGTCCCTATCTTCAAGATTGCCAAGGCGACGAACGCACATATCCTCCCTGACATAGGCACAAACACCGGCTCGTGGCACAAATGCATGTTCCAGGTTGTATCTCGGGTAGCGCAAGTACGAGATGTCAGGAGGGGGGGATATCTGCGTCTCGGTGAGGAAGAGCAAGGCCGGTTTCGCCGTCTCGAGGTGGTAATGGACGGCGCTCAAGTTAGAGTGGATTCCCCTGATATTGCAGAAGTCCACGCGAAGCGAAGGAGGGGGTGCCAATTGTCTTGCCTTTCTCCTGCCTGCAGCATGCCTTGGCACGAGCGGACTTTTGCCCTCCCCAGAATACGTAGGGCAGCCTGAGCGAGAACGCTCAGGGGGGGATTCTCCGACACCGGATGTGTCGGTACCCCCCTGGGGTAAATCTAGATTAAAGTTCGCTGCCATATCAATTGTGAGGGGGGGGGGGGGGGGAAGGGGTCTCCGGAACCCTCACTCGCCGGACGAAACACAACAGCACAGAGTGCCATTGTTTTACGCTGAAAATTCGTGAGGGGGTGGTATTACGCCGGGCGAGTCGACCAAATGCGTGCTGCAACGCAGCGTGGCTCTACCACTCAGTTGGTGTCACTCATTTAGCACCACCCAGGGGTCACGTGTAGGGTCTCAAGGGTAAACCTACGGACGCGAGCAACTTAACCCCCAAAAATGGTGCTTTGCTGCAGAACATTTTTTAGTGTTGGAAGGCATGTTGAAATGCATTAAGCCAGAGCGAGATCAGGAGGCAGTTGCGCCGGCAGAAGATGCCAAGACCAGAGCCAAATTGATATTAACAATAGATCCCTCCATCTATGTGCATATCAAAGAAGTTAAGTCTACGAAAGAACTGTGGAATAAGTTGAAATCCTTATATGATGATTCAGGATTCACCAGACGAATAAGTCTGTTGAGAAATCTCATATCTGTTCGACTAGAAAATTGCACATCTATGAATTCGTACGTTACTCAGATAGTGGAAACCGGTCAGAAATTGGCGGGGACTGGATTTCAAATAAGTGATGAATGGATAGGCTCATTATTACTAGCTGGTTTAACCGAAAAAATTTCACCTATGATAATGGCAATTGAACATTCGGGCATGTCCATAACAACAGACTCAATAAAATCTAAATTATTAGATATGGAGTCGGAAGTGAATGAAGTTGGTGACAATGCAGCCTTTGGTATTTTTCGTCATAAAAACCAATGGGGCCAACCTAAGAAAAATGTTAAACCAATCGACAGGAGTCATGCCAAAGATGGCGGTCAAACGTCAAAGTCTAGATTGAAGTGTTATAAATGTAAACAAACCGGCCATTATCGGAATCAATGCACAAATACCTCGGACCAAATATCACAACGGACAGAGTCTTTGGATTTTTAGCATGTCCGTCATTTGTTAGTGTGCAGCTTTCTATCTGTACATGTGTGCGTGACTAAGGATGTGACTAGTATAACATAATCATAGTCATATATCGACATAATCACTTTAATGTGGTGTGTACCTAGTTCGTTATTATAATTGGGGGTTAAAGTTACTCGCGTCCGTAGGTTTACCCTTGAGACCCTATACGTGACCCCTGGGTGGTGCTAAATGAGTGACACTGACTGAGTGGTAGAGCCACGCTGCGTTGCAGCACGCATTGGGCCGGCTCGCCCGACGTAATACCACCCGGTATTATATTTTATTATCCGGCGTGACATAATAACCCTTGGTGCTGTTGTGTTTCGTTCGGCCAGTGAGGGTTCCGGAGGCCTCCCCCCCCTCCCTCTCAATTCCTATTCCTTTCTAAAACCTATTCCTTCCTTAAAGGCCGGCAACGCATATGCGATTCCTCTGGTGTTGCGGCTGTCTATGGGCGGTGGAGATTACTCTCCATCAGGTGACCCGCCTGCTCGTTTGCCTTCTTCTTTTATAAAAAAAATACATTGATAAAATGGCAATAACAATCTAAAATTTGCAGTCTTTAAAACTTCAGAATCAATACAATATCATAACAAAGTGCCCATTCGGAAGAAGGCCTATTTCCATTAGTAAACATTTACGGGCAACAGTGTAGTAGTAGTAACATCAACTAATCTTACCGATTGATAGTAAGATGGATAACCTTCAAAACGGTCGGCACTGCATCAGTATTAAGTTTTTTTAAAGTTAAACATTGAAAATGTTTTTCCATTCGCTCCAGTAGGGCCCTCATTTTCGCTGAAAGTGCGACTCGCCCGTGATACCCTGAGGTTCAAGGCCACGAGGACGTATGAGGGCTCAAAAGACGCGGAATTTGAAGGGGTTTAAAATTATGTAAAAATATTTTGGAAAAGTCAAAAACTATTTTTGGAAATTGAAAAAAACCGAGTATTTTTGACCGATAAATCGTGTGTTTTCCCAGAAAATTCCCGATATCTCGAGAACGTGACCGAATTAAAAAAAATAAAAAGCAGTATTGAACTAAGGAACATTTTACCTTATTACACTTTTTTTGATATTAGTGACGGTTGAGGCTGTAGAGGTGCCTTTAGCCGCGAGTTTGCGCGGCGCGAGGTGCGATATCACGCGGCGGGCGTGCGGCCACGAGGACGTATGAGAGCTCAAAAGACGTGGAATTCAATGGGTTTTAAGATGATCTAAAAGTAGATTGTTGTACAAGGGGCTAAAATGACCCATTACATACGAGGTAGTTTTACTCCCGAGCTTTAGCGAGGGAGTAAATAAAAACCGAGTTTTAATGGGTTTTTAGCGCAGTCTTTATTCATGATTATTCTACTTAAGACTAAAAACTTTTTCGTTTTTGTTGGCTCATTGTCATGTAACAGACAAAAATTTTAAAAAAAAACTTTTTCCCTTAAGGCAAGAAAAACTATTTTATCCTCGCTCTGGAACGCTACAATGACGGTCTTTTTGAGCAAGAGGAGTGAAAAATGTATAAAAAAGTTAGTTTTGAAAAAAAAAGAAAGAAAAATTACGCGTTTTTACTGAAAATTGCATTTGATAATCTATAATAAGTAGGTACATTTTTAATGCCCTTTCAAGTCGTGTAGAGCACGAGATCTGTGGATTTTTATTAATAAACCGTCAACAAAGCAGGTTTTTTCAAAATGGAACAGAGCCTTGAATATATTGTAGGCTCCCAGTTATCACGTCTAATAGCTTTAAAACCCTTTCACTTTTTTCCGGGCATTTTGGGAATCTAAAAAATGGAATATTAAAAAGAATATTAGTAACATCGATAAAGCTTCGATGCACAAATACGTACATCACTAATCATTATGCCAAAAACAAAGCCTTTATATTACATTTAATTAAGGTTTAAAACCTGATTCTTATGAATAGTGTACGATATAGTATGATTAAGAATTAGCAAAAATTAATGCTTTGCCGTTTTTATTATTAAAAAACTCATAGTAAAGCATACATATTAATAGAAATCACTAACGTATGAAATGATAATTCCTGGTCTTTCACACCTCCTTTTGGTGTTCTTGACGAACAATAAACAGCTAAACAAGACATTATGTCAATTGTATATTACACAAATAACACAAACACTAAGATTTCTTAGTATTTCACTATTATTTCACACAATCCAGCAATGTTTTGACCGAGTAGTTGGTCATGAAATGACACGTCTCACACCGACAGTGCGTCGCTGAAAAACGTACATTCACTATCTCTTTTACTCATATCACACTACAGTCACACAGACAGAGATACAAATACTTTACTTTGATACACGTATGTAAAAGCGGCAACGTCGTAAGACTCTGTCCATTTAATATTTGGTCCGAGACAAATACAATAAATTCCAAGGAAATGGATCGGAAACAGACGAATGCGTTTAGTGCTGTTTTTCTTAATGGCATTTACAATCTGACTGGTATGTTGACTCAGGAGCGAGTATGCATTTGACGACAAATGAACACTGGATGAAAAATACTTCGTACGAGCAGTGCACTAAGGAAATAATGGTGGCAAACGAGAACAAAGTGCCCGTAAAATGTTCTGGTGAAGTGCAGATTACTACTTGTACCGATGATTGCTATTACGATATGACAGTTGAAGAGGTTTTGTGTGTACCAAGTCTCACGACAAATCTTCTTTCTGTGAGTCAACTGATAAATAAAGTAAACAAAGTGACGTTTAGAGACAGTGGTTGTGATATCTACAACAGAAAATGAGTCTTAGTGGCTACGGCCATGTTAGTCAATGGGGTGTATAAATTGAATACACCAGTGCACCTGTCAGCCGCAGCAGTGGTATCTGAAAATGTTTGGCATCGAAGACTAGGTCATGTCAACAGTACCTATCTGAATAGAATGCAAAATGCTGTGGATGGTTTCTCTATTGACAAGAAAGCAGTGTTTAACAAAAGCTCCTGTGTGACATGTTGTGAAGGGAAGCAGAGTCGCTTACCTTTTCCAAGCAGTGGTCATAAAAGCACTCAACTTCTAGATGTAGTGCATACTGATGTATGTGGACCAATGGAGAGCGTCTCTCTGGCAGGATCAAGGTACTTTGTTATTTTTATTGATGATTTTAGCCGTATGACTCATATTTACTTTATGAAAAATAAAAATGAAGCCTTTCAATGTTTTAAAAATTATGCAGCAAAGGTAGAGAACTTACTTAATAGAAAGATCAAGGTATTACGCAGTGTTATAGGTCTAGAATTTTGTAGTGGTGAATTTGAAAGTTATCTAAGGAAAAAAGGAATAATACATCAAAAGTCAAATCCTTATACACCCGAGCAAAATGAGTTAAGTGAGAGAACAAACCGAACTATTGTTGAAAAGGCTCGATGTTTACTTTTTGATGCTGATCTTAAGAAGGAGTTCTGGGCTGAGGCGACTAATACAGCTGTTTATTTACAGAACCGGACAACATCAAGTGGCCTAAATAATAAAGCTGCGTATGAGTTATGGACTAACACTAAACCTGATATTAAACATCTTTGAGTGTTTGGAAGTGATGTGATGGTACATATACCTAAACGCGCAGATTCCATTCGCTTTTGTATCTTCCCGGTGCCACGTCGAATTTCAGGCAAAACACATATCTTTGGCGTGCGGCTAACAGATTCAATGCAGTGTCCAGGGAGGTTGACATCGACCTTTTTAATACTGGTTATGCAAATGCGAGGAGACTTTTGAGCGAGCAGTTCTTTATTTGATGTTATTTGATGGTCTATAATTGTGTTATTGTATTTACTGTGAGTATGTGATTGAGCACTTGTAATGTCAACTATGTCTATTAAGTTAATTTGTTGCTACTTGTGAGGACCTATAATTGGCTGTTTGGTGTTATTTTAAGTTATAATTATATATATTAGCTGTTGGTCTTCCAAATAAATAATAAATAATAAATAAATAACAAAAAAGGCAAAAATGGGATAAGAAATCTGAGATGTGTACCCTTGTGGGTTATTCTGAGGAAGTAAAGGGCTATAGGCTGTATAACCCTAAAACTAAGTCTGTCATAACCAGCCGTGATGTTATTATTATTGAAAAAGAATTGGAAGTCAGCCATGTGAGTATCGAAGAAAATAAGGAAAAGAATATGGATTCAGTGGGGGACAGTCACGAGTCAGATGATTCATTTATTTCTATTGAGTAAAACCATAGTGATGTTACTTACACACCAAATGAGAATGAAGTCTCTGATAGTTCTACTGAGAGTACTTGCAGTGTGATAGAAACAAAATCAAAACGAGAGAGGCGTCCGCCAGAAAGGTATGGCTTGTCAAATATGTGTACTCAGAATACTTATGTAGATGATGGTGAGCTATCATTAGAGGAAGCTCTCCAGGGCTCTGAAAAGGAACATTGGTTGCATGCTGTCCAGGAAGAGCTAAAGTGTTTCGATGATAATAGTGCCTGGGAGCTCGTAGACCTTCCTGAAAGTGGAACTATTGTAAAGTGCAAGTGGGTCTTAAAAACAGAATGTGATGGTAAAAATAACATAAGTTATCGTGCCAGATTAGTTGCAAAAGGGTATAATCAAAAATAGGGTATTGATTACAATGAGACTTTTTCACCAGTGGTTCGTCATACAACCTTAAGATTATTGTTTGCCTTAGCTGTGCAATTAAATCTAGATACTGCCCATCTAGATGTAAAGACTGCGTTTCTTAACGGAGAGTTGGAAGAGACCATATACATGCAAAACCTAATGCTTTTGGGTGTTCTAATGATGATAAATTGAAAGTATTAAAATGAAATAAAGCTATATATGGTCTCAAACAATCCTCCAGGGCATGGCATAAGAAAGCTGATAATGTCTTGTTATCTTGTGGTTATAAGAAGTCTAAAGTAGAACCCTGTTTGTATTCAAAAACAGTAAATGGTCTCAGAACCATTATAACTCTATATGTTGATAATTTTTTCTTATTTTCCAATGATGCTATGGGAATGAAACTGTTAAAAGAAACTTTAAGCAGTAAATTTAAAATAAAAGATTTAGGACAAATTAAACAATGTCTTGGTATCAATGTAAATATTGATAAAGATTAATGTTATTGCCCTGAGTCAAGAACATTATATTGATAAGTTATTGTCTAAATTTAATATGACTGATTGTAAAACTGTAGATAAGCCCATGGAAATTAAATTAAATATTGATAAAAATCAAAATGCAAAAAGTCATAACCCGTATCAACAGCTTATAGGGGGTTTAATGTATTTAGCTGTGCTAACAAGGCCTGGTATAGCCTGTGCTGTAGGATACCTCAGTCAATTTAATAATTGTCATAATAACGAACACTGGACATATGCAAAAAGGGTATTAAAATATTTAAGAAAAACAAGAACTCTAGGATTGAAATATTGTAAGAATGGTAATGTTCATATTGAGGGTTATGTTAATGCTGATTGGGGCAATAATTCTATAGATAGAAGATCCTATTCAGGTTTCTGTTTTATGTTATCGGGTTCAGTTATATCTTGGGGTTGTAAGAAGCAACGAACTGTAGCGCTATCAAGCACTGAGGCTGAATATATGTCTATAACTGAGGGTTGCAGAGAAGCTGTGTATCTCATAAACTTACAGAATGAAATAACTGAACATATGTATACTGTAAATATTTATAACGATAATCAAAGTGCTCAAAAGTTATCGGAAAATCCTGCATTTCATAATAGATCTAAGCACATTGATGTTCGCTATCACTATTGTAGAGAAGTAATTTCTAGCAAGCTGGTCAATACCAAATATTTACCTACGGGAGATATGCCTGCAGATATTTTTACAAAAAGTGTTAATTCAGTCAAGCATCATAAATTTATTAAAATGTTAGGCATTGTAGAGGTGAATGTTGTATTTTGATAGTGGGGGTGTTATGATATGCTCAAAATACCAGAATCTAGGGCTGTAAACTTTACCAGTAGCGCCATCTGTAATGTAGAAACCATTAAGAAAAATAAACTGCACTTCCGTTTCATCAGCTGAGCACGTTGTTTCTTTTCACCTCAAGTCCAACTTAGAAACCTAAATATTATTACATTGTTTTAATATAATCAAAACCCTTGTGTCTGTAGTCGTTCAATAAAATGTCACGCGGTGGGCAAATGTTGAATCGCGCGACGAAATTACTTTTACCTACTTCATTGAATACGTGGAAAGAGTCTCATGTTAGTCTAAACCATCGCAAGTAGTGCTGCAGCACTTCGTCAGGAAGGACGTGGCGCTAGCTTTCGCAAAAATACTTTATTTGTAAGTTCTTTAAAATTTTTAAAACTTCTGTTTCGTAGGTAGGTAAAGCTAGTCTCTTGTTTTGCTACTAAATTAAGAATAATTACACTTAACTGTCCCGAGAACATGGTTGCATTTATCCCTGAGTAGGTATTGAAATCAAAATTAATACGATTTTATTAATACTTATATATAAATCGCTTAATTTTTAAATTGTCGTCAGGTCCAGGCTGTAAAATCCGTGGATTTAAGCCATGGATCTGTTTTATCGGCCGTGGATCTGACCACATATTCTATGACAATTAATTTCTGTGCATAATTACCGTACCTTATTGATAGACTGACACGTTTTTAAATCTTCTTTTGCCATGTAATTTTTGTTTTCACCAGTCACGAAAAAAAAAAAAATGCCACTGCTCTGACGCGAAGAACGCTCCACCCAGGATTCACCGAGGTACACTCATCTCTTTTTTTACATTATTTTTGCACATAGTGTATTCAGTTCTCTCCATTACTAGTAGGTAAATGTTACAAATTTGTATTTTCGGGTGTGCTGCTAATTTGGTTTAATTCAATAACTCATATGTATTGTTAATTTCCGTTAGCTGTCTGTATGCTTTTCTGACAAAAAAAAATTGTATGCCGTAAAAGTTCTACAGTAGCTTCTTAAATTGTACAATTTTTATTAACACGTTCCGTGCGGCATGACTAGTAGAGGGCCATTCGTCACTTCACTGTGGTGCGGCCCTCAAAATAGCTGTTCTCACTATGTTGCGGGGGGTGTTTTTATAGGTTATTCAGTGAATGAAAGTGAGACAAATATTATGTCTGTAGACACATTTTTGAATAGATCTCAATTTGTAAAAATCTGACATGACAAAATACTGTACACGACGCACAGAAATGATATCTTTTGCTTTGTGTGCGGTGTGAGAAGTATTTTGCCACGAACATGCACCTCACGCCGCACTGTGTTGAGACGAATCGCGCGGTCAGTTTCACTTAGTGCAGCTAACAGATCTACGCGTGTCGACGTATTAATTTTGTTGTTAAAAATTTAAAACTGAGTTGTTTCTTTTAAGATTGTTTATTTATGTGATTAGTACCTACTTATGTGTTAATTTTTTATGTTGAATAATAGATCGAGTGATTTATGTCAATTATAATTAACTATAAACAACTGCTTACATAGATTTCCCAATAATAATTTAAACAAATTACTTGATTTGTTCTAAGATTTTTTATATTTTAATGGACTTTTTTTTGTCAAATAATAGATCTCATTAATAAAAAATGTTGTTATTAAAATTACAAAGACTTAAATTAAAGACCGTCACCAAAGCATTGAACAAAACAAGTTGCTGTAAGAGCTGATGTAATTCCCATTAATTACTTTTTAAATTATTATTTTGTAATTTTTCCCATCGCTAATACGCAAATTTGTCTTATTAACATGGTGCGGAATGGCAAAATGTTTGTCATAAAATCAGGATTTAACATTTTTCCTTGTGCCTCCAAAACTATTGTGTCCAACTAAGGGCGATTCTTGTGGTATATAATATATGACTAATATTTTGATAGAAATTAAAAAGAATATGTTAAAATTGAGTAACATATTAACCCTTAAAGTAAGAAGGTGAAGTGGGCTAATAGCGCTCATAACGCACCATGGTGAAGTTGCGTATGAGAAGCATAGGTCAATGCCGCACCCACGGCACGGTAGTGTATATTTTCTTTGCCTACGGCAAATTTGACATATTTGTTACCGCTTGGAACGTGTTAAATAAAATTTATTCTTTAAAACTCGACTACACTGATCACTATTAATTTACCCTGAAATTACTTAGAACATTGCTTAACTACACTATTTAGGCATTATTTAGTTAAATATTGTTTTGTCTTTTTTGCTCAAATTCAAAATGACGTTTGTGTGACGATGACATAATAATGATTAACTAAATATTCAAGGCCGTTAGTGCCTTACCAGCAGTAGCTATACTCGTATATTATTAAGGTTTATAAAATGGTCTCTACAGGAAAAAAGGTTCTACGTAGAGCAAGCCCAAAGCTTACTATCAGCTGATTTGGCCTTCTTGGTTTTACATAAATTACGCAGCACGATTTCCGCAATAAATTTAGTAGCCAGCATAAAGGATGGTTCATACTATAACATCGGATATGTAACCAAATTTAAAACATGTGGAGCTCTTCCAATGCTTCGCGGAAGGTATCTTGAAACTTTGCGCGTTGATACTAGTTGTTATTGAGAATGCAATCGTTGAATCCAATTACACACGCTTAGATTATGATTAGTGGATTATGACCCAATCCAACTTCTGCCCCAGTTGTAGGCCTATGAGTAATAAAAAAATATATTTTAATATCATTGAATAAAAACGGTCTGACAAGAAAGATAGCATGATAGATTATTACAGAATCGCATTCAATATGGGTGTTGGTATATGAGAGACAAGGACAACAGGATAACAGTGAGTGTACATGCGATTATCAGGAGAAGAACATATTAAGCAGTGAGTAAAAATCATACAGTGGTTCACACCGATTTAAATTGGATGTACGAGTAATTAGGTTGCTATCTTCTCTATTATATAAAAATGAATCCCTGTTTCCCTTGGTCACGCCATCACGCGTGAACGGCTGGACCGATTTCGCTAATTCTTTTTTGTTGTATTTGTTATTGTCAGGAGAAAGTTCTTATGAAAGAAAAAAATAGTTTTTTTAAGATTAATTATCGAATTCAATATTCATAATTAAGACAGGACAACGATGTGTGTGACAAGATTTCCGGCTCCGGTTATAATTTGGCACATTGAGTGCTACAAACTTTTTTACTTTTTTATTTGTTTTATCACTATGTTAGATGCTGTTTTACGCATACACCGAGCCCAGGGGCGACTTCAGGTTATTCGTGACTCTCCGTTCCTGCCCCGCTCAGTTAGTAAAGCTTCACTGGCAAAAGGGTGGTTTACCCACTTAAAAACCTAATTCCATTCCTTCTATGCCACGGGGATAGATTGAGATCACGTGCAAGTACCGAGTTGAAGCTAGTTCTAGCCTGGATCATCCTTAAACCCCCCGATTTCCGGGCGCCGAGGGATGGAGTGCACACGAAAGATCGCAGCCTGACAAGGGTCGGCCTGCGTCACCTTCCTTTAGGATACGGCTACACAGTCTACGCCCTTGACTTGGTACTTTGAAATCCTATCACGAATTTAATTTTTCCGGTCTATTTTATTGCCAAAAGGAAATCGGAGCTGTTCCTGCGATTGATTTGTATATTAGTTGAATAGGTACCTATGTCGTGCGACTAATCATGAACAAAACATTGGTTTACAATTCATTGACGTTAGGTTACAATTGAACTTCTAAGATTTTTTCACAAAGCCATCCGTCGGTTCATATGACTTTGGCGGGAGGTAATGTACTTTGTACCGAGAAGACCCTGCAAGAAAATCAGCAAAGGTAATAAAAAACGCGAAGTAATAAAAATATGAGAGTTCGTAACTTAGTACATGTTATTATTTGGTTAAATTTTAAAAGACATGCACCGTCTTGTATATTTACAAATTTTACAGCTACATTGCATTTAACTTTATGTATTGAAAGGATAGACCACTTCGCCCTTTAAACTTTTTGAAAGTGAGATGAGATGATGCGCTTCAACTACTTGTAGAGTCAGGAATTTCATAACTTCTTGAAAACAAAAGACTGGTTCAAATTGCTAAACTGTGCTGGAAGCTAACATGACGGGTATAAAGGGGGTACTTTTAGTTTGTAACTACTAACAAAGGCCCTGTTAGATCTCTAGTTAAATTAATTTTGCACATGTAACAAAGAACCTGATAGATCCGTTGGGGAAGTGTATGTAATGTGATAAAGATGCACAAATAATTGAAACAAAGTAAACAACAATAGCTCATTTAAGCTAGATTATAACTCACAACGTTTAGAACTCCTCCTATATTATATATTAGTATACTCACAACGTTTAGAACTCCTGGTATATTATAGGTATGGTATATTCCTGCAAAATTATGCTGATTCAATAAACAATGTGTTCAGTAACTGACACTTACACAAACATTTGACTGCAAAAACGTTTTAGTGAATATTTTTTTATAAAGACATTGCTTAATTATGATCAACTATCTAATCAATACATTCGTCGATCCATGCAGGAAAAGCGAATAATATCAGTAACTACTACTGTTGTAGTACAACACCAAAATATACAAAATAGTCTTTAAAACAGCTTAATGATTTGTACTTAGAACCTAAGTCCTTTAACGGCCGAAATTACTAGTCGATCTTTATGTTTTTTGCCTACTACAGTTAGAAATTTGACATTGAAATTCTAGAAAGCAAAACAACAAACAAATTTAATATAATTTCAGCTGTAACAGGTCAAAAGCTACCTATCGACCCAACTATGAAGGCTTAGTGCACCACTCAAATAGACAAAATACTCTTTAAAATAGGTTAATAGAACCAAATTCTTTTAAGAGGCTTGAATAGTCGTAGTCGCAATGAAATGGTATAAGCGATTTCCTTATCAGCCTAGATGAATCGCGTGTGCCATTTGAAGTATCGTTCGCATCTGTATGTAGAGCGGTGGCCTCTGACTGACGAGGGTAGGACCTCTGTCACCTTCCAGCTCTCGATACACAAACTCTTGACTTGTGGCCAGAAGCTCGATCCTTGCATAATTGATTTACGTGACGTAGGTTACTTTGGTCGTTGCAAGCGACTGCATAAAATAGATACAAGTGGAAAAAGATTTACTTTAAAAAATCTATGCATAAGGCATATCTATGCCTTATGCGTAGATTTTTTTAGAAAACATAGGCTTTGCTTTCATCCTACCTTATAGAAGTCACACTAAAGCCGAAAATCCTGTCAACTGTCGGTTAGTTGTCTAATTAAGGGATAAATTCCGGTAGTTTAATACTTTGTTGAAACTTAATAAAGTAAGTAAACATCAATTGATTATTAATTAATCCTAAGTCCCCTTAACCACAGACGAAAATAGGATTGTTTCCGAGTCGGTGGATGTTTTAGTGGATGGAGAACCAAAATTAACTGCTTTTTCGCCAATAGTCGCTGATTGTCTGCGGTTCAGCAGATGGCTACGTCTACTCAGAACAACAGCTCGTGCTCATCAAGCAGCCAAAGTCTTTCGGTCTACTTTACATCAAAATTCTAAATCTGCTGCTACCGCATTTCGTTCTCGTCATAATTTACCTTTTTTATCCGCCGAGGTTTTAAATTCAGCAAAAATTCACCTATTTATGATGGTTCAATGTGATTCTTTTGCAGATGAACTTATTTGCGCGAACGAAGGACGCCCTGTTTCTGGTCACAGCAGACTCAAGAATTTGTCCTTGCTCACTGGTGAAGATGGTCTTCTACGACTGTCCGGCCGCACCTCCGCCTCCGATGCCGTAGAGTCCCATCCAATTGTGCTCGACGGAAAGCATCATATAACAAGACTGTTGATCCATTCTCACCATGCCCGATTCGCCCATGCAAATAATGAGCTCGTCGAGAATAAACTGCGAAAAAAGATTCTACACTCTAGGCTTAAGAACAACAGTAAAACTAGTGGCCTTAAGATGTCAGACCTGTCGGATAAGAAAGGCAAAGCCTGTAACGCCACCCATAGGAGATTTGCCTAGTGCACGAATGGCTCACCATAAGAGGCCAATTACTTATGTCGGCCTTGATTATTTCGGCCCAATTAACGTAACGATCGGCCGCCGAACAGCCAAAAGGTGGGTGGCTTTGTTTACCTGCCTCACAATAAGGGCAGTTCACCTCGAGATTGTCGAGAGTTTGTCTGCAGATTCCGCCATAATGGCCCTCCGCCGTTTCATCGCCCGACGAGGAAGCCCAGCAGCAATCTACTCCGACAATGGAACTGCGTTTGTCGGAGCATCAAAGATACTACCGGAAATCTGCGAGTTTGCCTCCACAAAAGAGATTCGGTGGAAGTTTATCCAACCATCGGCCCCGTTCATGGGAGGATGCTGGGAGAGGCTGGTAAGGAACATTAAAAGCGCCCTCACCGTGACACTTCAAGAGCGGTCGCCCAGAGAAGAAGTCCTCGCTACTCTTTTATTAGAAGCCGAAGCCGTCGTTAATTCAAGGCCACTGACTCATGTGACAGACAGTCTGGACTTCGAAGTGGCCTTAACGCCATTTACGTTTCTAATTGGCACGTCTTCAACGACACACTAAGACGGCAGTTCGAAGACACAGACCTCTCCAGCAGGGCTCAATGGCGGAAGTCGCAACGGCTAGCTGACCATTTCTGGCAGCAGACGGGACTCTACCGAGACAGTGCTGGCCTAGAGGGCGAATAGTTCAGATATATCCTGGAAAGGACGGAATAGTAAGGGTAGCGGATGTGACCACGAAAGGGGGTGTCCTGCGTCGTCCTGTCAGGAAGCTGGCATTGTTAGTCTCCTCCTGATTTAATTGGTGTCCACACCGTCGGGGGCCATGTTTTGACCAGCAATGCCAACCTATTTTGTACTTTTGCCTTGTACTTTTTATATTACTTTTTAAGAGAATTATTTAAAAATAGAGTTAGTTGACAAGTAAACGTCGTTTAATAAACTCAAGAGTAGGAAAGTTTAAAAAAAACAGCTAACAACAGCACATTAACAATTTATAAAATAATATTAACTGTAGTGACTATACTTTTAATATGCAGTAAAAATATACGCATATAAGCAACAACATATTAATTAACTACTTACATTTTAAGTTAGTACAAAAGTGCAGAGTATATAAAATAGACAATAATACAACAATTTTTTACACACTAACAACAACAATGTTAATTATTTATCCCAGGCAGCAAAGCCGGTACACACAAAGGCAACAGAATAAAGATCAATCATTCATTTTTTTTCTTTATTTATTTAAGGACTTATGACTAAAACATGACATGTCAGTCCTATCATAGCCTAAACATACACAGACTTACACTTAAAATGAAATGAAATTTTTAACTTGTAGTTAACGGCAAACACCGATGTATTATCATATTGTATACCAATATTGCTGCAAGTGAAGTAGGTTGACTCAGTGTACTTTGAAAAGTTCCTATATCTAATCGGTTTAGGTTTAAAGTGGACATCAATGTTTGCCGCTCTCCGGAGTTTTTTACACATTCCGCCAACAAGTGGTGAACATCGTCAATCGTTCCACAAACATCACAATTAGGGAATCTACTTTATTCATCAGAAATGCAAATTTGTTTGATGGAAAGTGGCCAGATCGAAGTCGGTGCATAGTTAATATGTAAAAATGCATTATTTATACAATATGTCTTATGTAGATCATTTTTAGTGTACATGTAGGAATTTGTTATTGCTTGTCTAATATCTATGTACCGTTTTGTTGTTGTTGTTATGTTGTGTGCAGGTTAGAAAATGAGTTTCTTCTTTTAAATTCACTCCCAAACATTTTTCAGACATGCAGGTCGGCTTAGGATACCCGTGACCATTCAAGATCTCGATCAATGTCTTCGAGTCGGAGTACATTCGCCAAGGCCGTAAAAATCTCTACAGTTTCTCCCGAAAACACTGTATTTATTTATACACTATAGAGGTTTAACAATATTTTTCAAACCATTATATACACAATGTCCATTTTCTTTTTATCATCATTTGACCTGGATAATACAAAGTTTTCGCATACTTTGTGTCCTATACCGTTCTACGATATTCGGCTTTTGTTCATACAACGATATACTCATATTTATCATGCACCGTAAACGTCTTATTTTCGAACATATAAATAAAGGCTGTCCATACAAACTCTTCAGAGTTGTCACACAGAACCAGTGCGGTTAGATCATCACAAACTAGAAAGATCTGTAGTGTTTAAGGATACTGTCCTTCGTAAATTTCCGCTTACTTGTGACTTTTTTGTTTTATAAAGCGCCATGTTTACTTACACACTTCACGGTAGAATAACGCCGACACAAATACAATTCCTCACGTCGGCATAGCGCACGTGCCGTGTGAGCGAAGATCGTACGCCGCATGGTTCACAAAACACAGCAGTCGGTGCACAATTGTGACCTTTCATTCCTTCTTTACAGCTGAAAGTGTGCTAAAGCTATCAAGTGTTTTCTGCTTTGCTTGGTAATGCCACAAGAATGAAGAGCTTAATATATCGGAATTAGAGCCAACGCCTGTGTCAAATGTCGCCATTTTTTGGACATAGCAATGTTAGTACTTAGCATTATTTATTTTATTTTTCTTGCATTATGAGAGATATATTCAGCACATAATAATTCTTGTTAATACTAGAACATCAATTAATTAATAATCAATTGATGTTTACTTACTTTATTAAGTTTCAACAAAGTATTAAACTACCGGAATTTATCCCTTAATTAGACAACTAACCGACAGTTGACAGAACTTTGTATTATCCAGGTCAAATGATGATAAAAAGAAAATGGACATTGTGTATATAATGGTTTGAAAAATATTGTTAAACCTCTATAGTGTATAAATAAATACAGTGTTTTCGGGAGAAACTGTAGAGATTTTTACGGCCTTGGCGAATGTACTCCGACTCGAAGACATTGATCGAGATCTTGAATGGTCACGGGTATCCTAAGCCGACCTGCATGTCTGAAAAATGTTTGGGAGTGAATTTAAAAGAAGAAACTCATTTTCTAACCTGCACACAACATAACAACAACAACAAAACGGTACATAGATATTAGACAAGCAATAACAAATTCCTACATGTACACTAAAAATGATCTACATAAGACATATTGTATAAATAATGCATTTTTACATATTAACTATGCACCGACTTCGATCTGGCCACTTTCCATCAAACAAATTTGCATTTCTGATGAATAAAGTAGATACCCTAATTGTGATGTTTGTGGAACGATTGACGATGTTCACCACTTGTTGGCGGAATGTGTAAAAAACTCCGGAGAGCGGCAAACATTGATGTCCACTTTAAACCTAAACCGATTAGATATAGGAACTTTTCAAAGTACACTGAGTCAACCTACTTCACTTGCAGCAATATTGGTATACAATATGATAATACATCGGTGTTTGCCGTTAACTACAAGTTAAAAATTTCATTTCATTTTAAGTGTAAGTCTGTGTATGTTTAGGCTATGATAGGACTGACATGTCATGTTTTAGTCATAAGTCCTTAAATAAATAAAGAAAAAAAATGAATGATTGATCTTTATTCTGTTGCCTTTGTGTGTACCGGCTTTGCTGCCTGGGATAAATAATTAACATTGTTGTTGTTAGTGTGTAAAAAATTGTTGTATTATTGTCTATTTTATATACTCTGCACTTTTGTACTAACTTAAAATGTAAGTAGTTAATTAATATGTTGTTGCTTATATGCGTATATTTTTACTGCATATTAAAAGTATAGTCACTACAGTTAATATTATTTTATAAATTGTTAATGTGCTGTTGTTAGCTGTTTTTTTTAAACTTTCCTACTCTTGAGTTTATTAAACGACGTTTACTTGTCAACTAACTCTATTTTTAAATAATTCTCTTAAAAAGTAATATAAAAAGTACAAGGCAAAAGTACAAAATAGGTTGGCATTGCTGGTCAAAACATGGCCCCCGACGGTGTGGACACCAATTAAATCAGGAGGAGACTAACAATGCCAGCTTCCTGACAGGACGACGCAGGACACCCCCTTTCGTGGTCACATCCGCTACCCTTACTATTCCGTCCTTTCCAGGATATATCTGAACTATTCGCCCTCTAGGCCAGCACTGTCTCGGTAGAGTCCCGTCTGCTGCCAGAAATGGTCAGCTAGCCGTTGCGACTTCCGCCATTGAGCCCTGCTGGAGAGGTCTGTGTCTTCGAACTGCCGTCTTAGTGTGTCGTTGAAGACGTGCCAATTAGAAACGTAAATGGCGTTAAGGCCACTTCGAAGTCCAGACTGTCTGTCACATGAGTCAGTGGCCTTGAATTAACGACGGCTTCGGCTTCTAATAAAAGAGTAGCGAGGACTTCTTCTCTGGGCGACCGCTCTTGAAGTGTCACGGTGAGGGCGCTTTTAATGTTCCTTACCAGCCTCTCCCAGCATCCTCCCATGAACGGGGCCGATGGTTGGATAAACTTCCACCGAATCTCTTTTGTGGAGGCAAACTCGCAGATTTCCGGTAGTATCTTTGATGCTCCGACAAACGCAGTTCCATTGTCGGAGTAGATTGCTGCTGGGCTTCCTCGTCGGGCGATGAAACGGCGGAGGGCCATTATGGCGGAATCTGCAGACAAACTCTCGACAATCTCGAGGTGAACTGCCCTTATTGTGAGGCAGGTAAACAAAGCCACCCACCTTTTGGCTGTTCGGCGGCCGATCGTTACGTTAATTGGGCCGAAATAATCAAGGCCGACATAAGTAATTGGCCTCTCATGGTGAGCCATTCGTGCACTAGGCAAATCTCCTATGGGTGGCGTTACAGGCTTTGCCTTTCTTATCCGACAGGTCTGACATCTTAAGGCCACTAGTTTTACTGTTGTTCTTAAGCCTAGAGTGTAGAATCTTTTTTCGCAGTTTATTCTCGACGAGCTCATTATTTGCATGGGCGAATCGGGCATGGTGAGAATGGATCAACAGTCTTGTTATATGATGCTTTCCGTCGAGCACAATTGGATGGGACTCTACGGCATCGGAGGCGGAGGTGCGGCCGGACAGTCGTAGAAGACCATCTTCACCAGTGAGCAAGGACAAATTCTTGAGTCTGCTGTGACCAGAAACAGGGCGTCCTTCGTTCGCGCAAAGTTCATCTGCAAAAGAATCACATTGAACCATCATAAATAGGTGAATTTTTGCTGAATTTAAAACCTCGGCGGATAAAAAAGGTAAATTATGACGAGAACGAACTGCGGTAGCAGCAGATTTAGAATTTTGATGTAAAGTAGACCGAAAGACTTTGGCTGCTTGATGAGCACGAGCTGTTGTTCTGAGTAGACGTAGCCATCTGCTGAACCGCAGACAATCAGCGACTATTGGCGAAAAAGCAGTTAATTTTGGTTCTCCATCCACTAAAACATCCACCGACTCGGAAACAATCCTATTTTCGTCTGTGGTTAAGGGGACATTAGATGTTGGCTCTCTGGGCCACATGTCTTGAGGTGAAAGAAGAAAGAGTGGTCCAGTGAGCCAGCGGGACTGCCTCAAAAATTCTCCAGTATCGCGCGTAGCATCGTCTGCCACATTTAATGCCGTAGGGACATATCTCCAATTTTGAACATCAGTTAAGTCTGAAATTTCTCCAACACGAAGTGAAACAAAAGGCTTAAACGTACATGCGTCGCTACGCAACCACTTCAGGACTGTTTTGGATTCAGACCACAGAAAGACTTTACTTGGCTTTCTCCTATGAGCATCAAAAATATAGGCAGCGAAACGAGCTGCAATAAGGGCTGCCTGTAACTCTAATCTTGGTATAGTCGTTGGTTTCAGGGGTGCGAGTCTGGCCTTACCTCCAATAAAGGCTAGCTTTACCGGATCGTCGATGAGAGTAACGCGCCAATATGCCACGCAAGCGTATGCCAACTCGCTGGCGTTGGCAAAGACATGGAGTTGAGCTTCTTTGACTTCCTTTTGCTCTGAATAGCATCTAGGAATAGAACAACTGGAGAGATTCTCGAGCTCCTGAAACCAAGACTTCCATTTTTGAATGAGTACATCGGGTAGAATGTGGTCCCAATCAAGACCTAATTTCCAAATCTTATGAAAATTTATCCAACCTTTTATAATAAGTGGGGTCATTAGGCCAAGTGGATCGTAAACTGACATTAGTAGGGACAAAACTGACCGTTTGGTGTAGGTATTTGGAAGACTTGGGACAGATTCTAAGAAGCGTAAAGAATCGTCAGTGACATGCCAGGTTATTCCTAGAACGCGAGTTTGAGCAGGGGACGATGGTCCTAAACCTACTTCGGCAGTATTAATTGCGCGGAGGTCGGAAGGAATTAGAGACAAGGCGTGGGCATGGTTTGAAACCCATGAGCGCATTTCAAACCCGGCTGCTTTATAAATGGTCACGATTTCGAGAGCAAGGCGAGCTGCTTCCTCTGGGCCATTGACAGAGCCTAGAAAATCATCCATGTAGTGGTCCTCCATGATGCATCGCGCAGCCTCAGGATAGAGATGCTGGAACTCAATGGCATTTTTGTTTTTTAAGAAGAGTGCCGTGCATGGGCTGGATGAAGCACCAAATATCATGGAGGACATTCGGTATTCCTGAATAGGGTGCAGAGGATTGTCTCTCCAAAGAAAACGCTGGGCATCTCTATCCTGGGGCCTTATTTTTACCTGTGGGAACATTTCTTTAATGTCTGCCGTGAGTGCGGTACAACCTTCCCTGAATCTCATAACAATAGCGAGCAAATGCTGTAACAGATCTGGTCCCGATAAAAGCATCGAATTGAGACTTACTCCTTCGCATTTTGCAGCTGCGTCGTGCACCACGCGCAGCTTGTTTTTGCGTGGGTGAACCACGCCGAAATGCGGAAGATACCAGGTGATTTTACCCGATGGAGGACCAATACATAGTTCCGCATAAGATTTATCAATCATACCCCGGATGTTCTGTTTATAACTAGCTGTGTACGCATCGTCCTTAGCCATCTTCTTCTCAAGGATTGAGAATCTAGACAGGGCAAGGCGTTTACTGTCAGGAACTGCATTAATGTCGTTCCGCCACAGCAACCCTGTCTCAAATCTACCATTGGGTAAGCGTGTTGTGGTTTCTTCTAAAATCTCTAAAGCGCGTTTATCATTTGGGCTACAATGGTTTTTTTTTCAATACCTATGGAGTCTAGTTTGTAGTACGACATGATGAGAGAGTCTAGTTTTTGATCACAATCGTCTACTTCAACGTGATTAACCAATTCTACTAGATTAGCTCTACTATTGATAAATCCGAAAAGAGCCCAGCCTAGAGGAGTGAGAGCGGCTGCTGGTTCGGATTTAGTTCCATGGCGTACGATTTGAGGTAAGAGAAGATGCCAATTGTCAGTCCCGATGAGGCATGTCGGTTTCGTATCACTGTAAGCTAGTACTTCAGCTAAATCGGAAAGGTAGTCGTAACGCTTGATGTCGCAAATATTTGCTGACTGAATCCTAAGACCTAGGTTAGGAATAGATGCGTGCTCAAATTTTGTGGGTCTCTGAACTATAGCGTCCTTTAACTTCTAAGTCTATGAAGCTAACGTTGGTGATCTTAGTAAACACTCCGACACAGTTAATCTGCAACGGTACCGTAGAATGTTCGTCGACAAGCATGTCAGCCACCGATTTATCCACTAGAGTAGCGGAACTACCGTCATCTAAAAGCTAAAGTAATTGGAACGACTTTTAGAAGCGGCTTTGAAAGATCGGCTGGTAAGGCGTTGTGCGCTACCGTAGCAGATGGACATCCCCTCTCCTTACTTTACTAAGTTTATTTGTACTGGCACCTCGAGACCAACCGTTAGGTTATGCAAGAAGTGCCAGACGTCCCTGCGCCAGTAGAACACTCCCGCAGGAGACCACCAACGTTAGGTCTTGACGCCAAATTAGTGCCCGCCGCAGCGCGCTCTTCATTCGGTACTCATAAGACTAGTGTCTCAGGAGAGTATCCCCGTGAACACGTGTAGTTCACTGCCTATTGTCCAGATAGGTAACCGGAGCTGTCAAGCTCGCTCACTTCTCGTTGCACGAAGGGCACAACTCGCAGTTGCCACTGCTAGGGTCGTCGACTCTAAAGTCGACTCCCAAGTATCCACCTTGGTAGCGGAGTAGTAAGCACACTCACTTCTCGGAACCCATCCGGGCGCCTAGCCAGTTCCCACGTCCTACGCGGCTGGATGGACCGGAGACTACGGCATCTAGGAGGCCGCCTCTACTAGTTATCCAGACTAGTACCGGAGATGTCAACACCAATGTCCAATGAAAACCACCGAACAAGGCAGCAGCGGCAGCAGATGGACAGGCAAGTGGGTTAATATTTAGTGAATCAACGTTATTTTCGGCGCTCTGGTGAGCGGAGGCTTGAATTACTATATGGGCCGCGTTTGCCGATTGGGATCTATGTAAAAGAGTATTGTGTCGATTATTTGTACAGCCTTCGGCATCACACCGTGTTTTACAGATACTGTACTTATGAGAGCCTTGCTTCAAACATCTGCGGCATACTTTATTGTCCAATACCCATTGCCAGCGATCGTCCAAGGCCAAAGATCAAAAATCACTACAAACGGCAACCTCGTGGTTAGGCTTAGTACAAAACCTGCATATATTTGTACTATTTGGTTCGACGGGCGAATCCGACGAGACCGCATAGGGAAAAACTTTGTCTTTGGCGGAGTTGACTTTGACTTTTGGCAGGGATTGACTGATATTTAACGGGTGACAGCTCTGACTGAATTACATCAAATCGCATTTGTATATTTGCTTCGCTTTCAAGAAAATCAGTCAAAATTTCTAATTTGAATTTGCCAGAGCCGGCCCTTGAAGAAGCAAAGTCTGCCCATCTCGACCTTAAAAGTGGAGTCAACTTACAAATAATAGAGTTCGCGATCTCAGGTGAAGCGAGATATTCGGGCTGGTTTAGCAAACGAATAACTTCGACACAGTTTCGGATGCGGCAAGCAAAGACATTTAGGTCGCGTGAAAATTCATAAACACCAAGCTTAGGAAGAGCTCTTACTAGAGAGAGCTGGTGTAGCACGATGACCTCAGGTTGCGCAAACCTAGTCTCCAATGCCTGTACGATTTGTTCCAGATCGTCAGCTGCTACAAATCTAATGAAGACGGCCTCTCTAGCGGCTCCGTGCAGCGCTGTGCTAAGCCTGACCACATTGTCACCTGGTGAGAAGTGCGCTTTGGATTGGTCACACGACTTCTTGAAAAGAAGCCAATCCGTAGCGCGACCATCAAACTTAGGGAGATCACCAACCTTTGACGTCTTCCTCCCCAAGTTTGTAATCGCCTTTGCCAGCTGAATAAATGGTGTGCCTACTTCATCGTGACTTTTATTTTTGTGGCAACAATATTCATTTTCTTTAGTTAGTGTTCCTAAACCTAGCGTGCGTTGTGGTGTATATTCAGCTGGTGTAGCTTGTAGTAGTGGAAACTTGGGGAGCGGGCACGTAGCTGCGGCACTGCCATGACCGATGGTGTGCACCGGCATCTGAAGCGGCACTGCACTAGCCTCGGGACACACGTGCGAAGTCAAAGCGTCCCCGTGGGCCGTGGCGGGTGCCGACCGCGGCAGAGCCTGCGGCGCTGCGCTAGGGAACCAAGACCCATTCCTCTCTCTGTCAACCAACGAATATGCTTTATTATTATTCTTAGGGTATGTGGTAATATCATTAGTTTCTACTAACCATTTTTCTATACGCTGTGTTTTCGAGCCTTGCGAGTAGCTCGATGAACCAGCTTCAATCGCAGCTAACTCAGCCTGTAGTGTTAATTCAGCGACAGCGCGTTCGCGCTCTGTCGCACGACGATTGCGCTCCGCTTCTGCTTCTGCCGCACAACGATCACGCTCCGCTTCTGCTTCTGCCGCACAACGATCACGCTCCGCTTCAGTTTCAGCTAATGCGCGAGCATATTTTGCCTTCGCAGCAAGTATTTGGGCCTTCACGGTTTGACTAGATCGGCCTGATCGGCCTGACCAACCGCATTTGGAAGCATGATTTGACGACAAACCGTGCATTGGGGAATTTTCCTCCTGTAAATTGGCACTGGACGGAGTCGGATCTAAGGCGCCATGGGTAGAAGCACCGTCCTCAGGAGCGCTTCGGGAAACTTGAGGAAAATTTGCAGCGGTAGCCGTTCTTATTTGTGCACGTGTAAGGGGCATTATTTTAAGGTTTTTAAACCAATTTTTTATAATTCTTTTTCTTCTGACACCAATGTTGAGTTTATTAAAAGACGTTTACTTGTCAACTAACTCTATTTTTAAATAATTCTCTTAAAAAGTAATATAAAAAGTACAAGGCAAAAGTACAAAATAGGTTGGCATTGCTGGTCGCCAACACCTACAACCACACCAATTATGTAGCCCAAGAGAAGCTTCGAAGAAACTCGTTAAATGGGTACTAGACGACGGATAAACATACTTAAAATACTTCAATACATACATATTATACATAGAAAACACTCAACCCGAGACAATTAAAAAAAAAAATTAAATTGACCCGACCGGGGATCGAACCCGGGACCTCAGAGATGGCGACACCATGAAAACCGGTGTACAAACCACTCGAAGAAGGAGGTTGTCAAAATGTTTCTAATAAAGAGAGAAAAAAAAGAAGTATGTAGGGATAGTAGCTAATGGCAAGCTGTTGTCACTGCCTGTCCCTCCAGGAAGCGGGAATGATGTATGAATGCATACATACATACAATGTGATAGGGGGTACTTCTAACCCGTTAAGGCTAAGTACTACATCTAAATAATAATAAATAATCTGGGGGGTCCTACTCGCTCCCTCTATAATTTATGACCATTTTTACTTTATGCGATATCAAAGGTTTCATACGTCGAAGAAACATGAAACGGTAAACGTAACGGTAATGACACTGGCTAACTGATAAATTACTTTGTTTTGTATGTTTAAAATTATTTTGGTGAGAAAAAAAAGAATTAATTAATTATTTTGTGATGTTAAATCACTTTTTTATAAGTCCGTATATTTTTTTTTTGTCGATGAATTTAGATGTAGTACTTAGCCTTAACAGGTTAGAAGTACCACCCCTATAACATTGTATAATACCCACGACTCTTATCTCCAAAGGGTTAGTCAGGGCCAATGAAGACCGCAAAAGCAGTCCTCTACCACAGTCCACGTTTCACCAAATGTTAACTGCACATGTGCTTAGCGTGACAGGTGGTGAACCCATCGCCGTTCTATGCTGTTACATATGTCTTTAGCCAATTAGACGACCTCCTTGGTCGAGTGGTTTGTGCACCGGTTTTCATGGTGTCGCCATCTCTGAGGTCCCGTGTTCGATCCCCGGTCGGGTCAATTTAGAAATTATTGTTTTTCTAAATTGTCTCAGGTCTGGGTGTTTTCTATGTATAATAAGTAGGTATGTATCTAAGTATTAAGTATGTTTATCCGTTGTCTAGTAACCATTTAACGAGTTTTATAACGAAGCTTTTCTTGGGCTAGATAATTGGTGTGAGTGGAGGGTGGGTAGTATTCTATTAAAGAGCAGCCTCCACACTGTTCATTCGCAGAATGTACCTTTCGTCTAATGCACCCCACTGCCCTACTCCTGTAGGTCACGTGATAGGTTAGACATTTAAGACAATAATTGTCGATTGTCTTGAATTTCGAGGTTATTTTTTTTATTACATAAAGAAAGAAAGAAACTTTGCGCATGGGGTGCATTATGCGAAAGGTACATTCTGCGACTGAACCCTCCACACAGCTGATGTATGAATGGATGCAAACTATTCAAAAATGAAGTTAAATCAATTTGGCATTATAAATTTAATTGGAGCCGTGTCGCGTAGCGGCTCATTAAAAAAATACTACCACTCCCTCCCTTAGATGTCAAAAGGCGACTAACGGACTAAAGACTGCACATACATCCAACAGCATAGAGCGGCGATGGGCTCACCACCTGTCACGCTGAGCAAATGTGCAATCGCTATTTAGTTGAAAAGTGGACCATAGTCCAAAGCAGTCCTCTGTCATAACAGAGGACTGCTTTTGGTCCTCATTGCATAGTCTCTGACTAACCCTTCGGGGATAATAGTCGTGATTATATGTATGTATACCTCTATTTGGCATACTATCGAAATTCCGCACCCCGAAATGCCACGTTATTATTTAAGCTTATTCGGTCGTTAGTGGAACGATATTTATATCGTGGGGCGCAGAATTATTTGGTGCTGGGTAGCGACCGGGCCTGATTTATGGGGGGACGTTAGCTCGGCGGGACATTAGCGGCGACTGATTGCCTGGACATACCGCTGGCAGTACCTAATACGACATTTGGCAATCGAGTGGGATCACCCGAATGTTCAGTTGAAATGTTAACGACGCCGACGCCAAGGTTACACTGTTAACCTTTTCTATGAACGTGTTTTTGATGAGTAGGAATGTAGCACTGCAGTTTTTCTATTCGTAAAACGTGTTGAAAGGATTTCCATGAACGTGATTTGAACCCGCACTTTATGACCGCGTCAGGTGTACTTCTAATTAGATAATTGTGGGTCTGTCCAACCCATGCAAAATTAACCTTATCTACTTTTACTATGGACCGAAAAGGGTTTTATGCAATGTCATGAACTACGTCATTTTCATACAGGGTGGCCAACGTAGAAGAGGTATACAATTTTTTTTGCCGCCATTTTCAATAGGCGGCAAAATTGACAGTTTTTGGTAACAAATATTTTGCGTCGATACGGCAAATTCGATATGGAGCATTATTTGCTTCAGCAACGTGATTTAATTTATCAAAACGTTCTACTCAAATCAATCTTCTATTGCGGAAACGCTAAGAAAATTGCGACCAATTTTCGGTAGAAATCACAATTGCCTTCGCGGCTAACAATAACTCGATTGGTGAATAAATTTGAGGAGCATGGCATTGTAACAAATAAACCAGTTTCTCATCGTGCCAGAACTGTTCGCTTGGAGCAGAATATTGAAAGAGTACGTGAAAGTGTAGCCGAAGATCCGACAATGTCTACCAGACGACGTTCTCAACAAATGGAAATTAAGAGGACCTCTCTACAGACCATTCTGAAGAAAGACCTGGGTCTCAAACTCAAAATATCTTTTTTTAATAAACTTAAAATAAGCATTTTCAATCATCTAAATTTATTTGGATGGATGTGCACCCGCCCACCCACCCTACCCATTCAGGAAGTCTTTTAGCTGTGGAGAAGAACGGGCGCAAGAAACTCCACAGCTTTAATATAATATAGAAGTAATGACATTTCCAAAACAATAGTCAATATGTCGTTACCAAATTATACAACCAGTTACAAAGATAATGGATTATGAAAAAATAATGTAAATATATTATTATAACCAGGCTGTTTTGTCTTCTAAATACTGCTAAGTAAACAAGATTTTACATGATTCTTAAACTAAAGGTAAATCTAGTATTCTCCCAGCATGTTCAGATATGTGTCCATATAAGGTTCAGATAACTCAAGAACTTCAGCCTAGTGATCATAAACGCCGTCGTAACTTCAGTAATTTTGTGCTAGCCAAATTGGAAAACGAAACAGATTTTCATCAAAAAATCATTAGGAGTGACGAAGCCTATTTCGACCTAAGTGGATATGTTAATAAACTAAATTCTCGCTATTGGGGCTATGTGTTGGGCTATCTGTAGGGCTATCTGAAGGGTCGTGTTTATACTAACAAGCCGTGAAATCTTCAAAATTTAAAACAAAATATCCAAGACGAAATCAGTGGGATCAGGGCAGAAGTGTGCGAAAATGTGATGAGAAACGCGATGAAAAGAGCTTACATTTGTCACGCTGCTAGAGGTGGACATTTGGCAGATATTGTTTTCCATAAGTAATTGCCAAGCCTGAATAAAGTATTTTTGAAAAAATATCGTGTTATTTTCATTTAATTTAAATTTTATAAAACATTTATTATTAAAATTTTGCATTCGCAATGCTATATAGATTTAGGATAAAATGTTTACTAGAAAAAAACAACCAGTCTCAGGAAAGCTCGAACGGGATTCGAACCCGTGACCTTTGGATTTTTCTAGTAAACATTTTATAAAACATGTTGTATACCTCTTAACTGGCCACCCTGTACTATCTTAATTTCTTTTGGAATATTAGGAATTACTCACTAATTAAAAAATTAAAGACCCACCCGCGACTTTGTCTGTGTGAACACCTGCATCTCGACGGTTTTTTTGTATGAGAAGGAGGCAAACGAGCATTCGAGTCACCTGATGGAGAGCAATCAAGATACACCCGCAAAACCAGAAGAGTCGCAGATGCGTTGCCGACCTTTAAAATAAGGAATAGGGTTAAGGAAGGAATAGGAATGATAACGAGGGGGGGGGGGGGCTCCAGAACTCTCACTGGCCCGACGAAACACAACAGCGCCAAGTGCCATTATTTCACGCCGGATATTCTTGAGAGGGTGGTATTACCCCGGGCGAGCCGGCCCAATGCGTGCTGCAACGCAGCGTGGCTCTACCCAAGTAACACAGATGTGCTGAATAAAGATTGATTAAGAGCACTCATCAAGACCATAAAGCTGAATACTAAGCTGAATAACGCCTGCGTACCGTCTACTCAGCTGTTATTCAAGCAAAAAGGGCCAAAATTTTGAATGCTTAACGCTGAATAACATCTGAGTAACAATTGAGTAGGAGCTTAATAATGTTTCAATTAGCTTAATAACTTTTGAATAACTGCACACATTGCTTTTATAAAGCTTTTACAACTCAGTTATTCAGCTACGTCGAATTGGTTAGAGTATTCAGAATTTATTAAGCATTTAATTTGTTGTTGACATTTATGCAAGCAATATTCATAGAAATTGGGAAAAGAAGAAATAAATTGGTTTCAATAATTTAATGTCGATACCTTTATTTGACATGACGTGAACTTTAAGTTATTCGGTAAGTAAATTTTAATTTACAAGTTAGCGGTCTGCTACATGTTAATTATTAGCGCGCAAGTAATTTTGTCGTGAATAGTACGTGTTTTGTTTTCATTTTTAATGCGCGCCTCGCGAATAATCAAGATAATTAGTTGTAAATAGTATTTTCATACATACATACTAGGTCTGACAAAAGTGCTTGTGATAAATTATCTAATTCTAACAATTTTATCCAACAAAATAACATGATTTGAGTTGGAAATGTTGTAGTTGTAAGATTAATAAGCATTTTGGTGATCTCGTAAATTCCTTGTAAGAATTAATTACAAAGATTTCAATGGCGATCGATGTTTTGTTTTATAATGCTGAATAAAAGTGCACACATGTTTTGTTACTAAACTATAACTTGAAAAAGAGTAGTCTCTTTACACTTACTTATGAATAACATTTATATAGTTGACCACATTTCTTTATAGTTACTCACATTTTTAGGGTTCTCTAATCGAAAGAACAAAAACCTTTTATAATGTGTAACTTTCCCATCAGGCTTTCACTAAATTGATTACTTACATTTAAAATCACAGCATCTTTGTTATTTTTTTATTCGTGAAAATGACTATTATATTAATAGTATCTATTATGTTTAAAAAAAATTGCAGGTTTCATTTGTGTGGTGTGCAATGGGCCATAGTTTATTTAATCTTTATTGCACAACAATAGGATGTACAAATAGCGGACTTATTATTATATTATTAATTATAATTTATATTTCGTTTCAGAAAAATGACGTTTAAAATAATTTCAACACGTTGTAAGGGTCATTCAGATTTGTGTACTGTACCGACCCAATGGGAGAACAAAGAACAACTTCGATGGTCAAGATATAATGCGGATTTATTAATTAAGTAAAGACAGCAGTATCCAACCTCGCGCAGATTGGCTTACGATGAAACAAACAAACAACGCAAATAAAACATTTTATCGCAACGTTAATTTTATTTTCTTGTATTGCGATACCTTCTGCTAATAAAATAACCATTTCAGAAATGAAATTTTCTGTATACTTACTTAAATTTTTAGATCTTTCGGTTTTCCAATCCCAAAATCTGTTATATTTTTTTTTGGGGACGGAACCCTCAACATTAATGGGAAAACACGCTTGCTGATTGGGACCGGGTTCAGTTTTGTCTAAACTATTTTCACAAATCCTGTCATGATCATTACTGCTGATGACACTTGAACAATTACTACTGCTGGTATTTAAATATTCTTTTAACAATTTTCTTTCGATATGACCGGTTTTTTACGCTTTTGCTACGACTTTCGATCCATGATTCAAACAACGCATAAAATGAATACGTACAATAATATTCTAATTGCTGGTATTAAGCTATGGGCGCTATATCAATACAAATGTGGTCTTTAATTTGAATAAGTTAGTTGAAACTCTTCATTATACTGAAATAAGCTTATTAAAACACAAATAATATTGTTTATTCAGCAGCTGAATAATTAAGATAACATAGAATCTTATTCAGTTTAAAGATAAAGTAAAAACAATTATTCAGTATCAAGCTGTATACCAGAATTATGTAAACAATATTATTCAGAAGGTGATACTTTATTCAGCAATTAGCTGTTTCAAACGCTACAAGCTTAGTACTGCTTTAATAATAGCAGTATAGATTATTGTTAATCAGATAAATGCTGCCGAAGGCACAGTTTTTCAGATTTAAGCCACCTGGAATGCGTAATGCTTAATAACGTCTGTCTAATAATCTTACGGAGATTGGTTATTAAGCGTAAAGAAGGAAAGGACAGAAATACAGAATTTATTAAGCGTTATGTATTTTAAGGGTCCGTACTCAACCTTATTCAGTATATGGCTATTCCCAAAGCTCTTACACAAACCATATTCATCTTTGAACTGTTAAAAGTTCTAAGTGTGTACTGTTATCTTGCTTATGTGTTACTTGGGTAGGCTCTACTACTCAGTCAGTGTTACTCATTTAGCACCACCCAGGGGTCACGTGTAGGGACTCAAGGGTAAACCTACGGACGCGAGTAACTTTAACCCCCAAAGCATGTAACAGCCGTACTTTCAAACTGTGCTTCCTCATTTTAGTTTTGACTATTTATCTAAACATAAAAATTATTGTCCATCCAAACTTCCTTCTTTTTTTCCTGTAAATTATCAAAAAAATTAAATTTCGTACATACCTTGTCCTTACAATAACAAACCAACCGTTAAAGTAATCAGTCTGTTTGGTCGAGCAGTACTCAAACCATGCTCCGTCATACATGATGGCAATTGATTTTTACAAGCGTTTTTCATTTATAATACTAGCGGCCCGCCCGCGACTTCGTCTGCGTGGACCCTGTTTTTCTACAATTTTTTTTTACACAAACCTAGGCCTGACAATAATGAACACAACAAAAAAAGAATTACCCAAATAGGTGCAGCCGTTCTGAAGTGACACGCGTACAAACATTTTGGCAATTGATTTTTATTAATATACCTAGATACATACTCGTAGATGCCACTCAACATTTTGAGAAGCCCAAACAGAAGAATTAATTTAGAGCTGGTAATACTGAAAGAGGAATAGTTACAAAATAAACCACGAATAGGAATAGTAGAACAATATGGTTTTTTATTTGAGCGTAAAAAGTATAAAAGTTTTGGGTTACATCAAAAGTCGTGCCCAGTGAATCAAAACGCGGGACTGATTGCCCGCCAGTGTAACGGCGATTTCGACGCGATGGGAATCCATTGCAATATACGTCACTGCGGTTTGTACCTATATCATAAAAACGTTGAAAATATCTAAACAGGGTTAAAGGTTAAGTCGACCTATAGGTATCCTTGGGGATGTATTTCCATCATTGATGTGTGTTTCCATCATTTCTGACTGATTTGACTATGAAACACCGTACGCCAAACCACCGTAAAAATTCCATAGAGGACAAATAGGCGCAGGAAGTAACTTAGGAGGGTTTACGCATTTCGGTTTCCTATACTTATACTACACTTATTGCGATTTAAAATTTTCTATAGTGGATTTTAAATCGCAATAAATCAGCTAAGTAAACGTTTCTAAAAAATGTATACTACACTTATTGCGATTTAAAATTTTCTATAGTGGATTTTAAATCGCAATAAATCAGCTAAATAAACGTTTCTAAAAAGTGTTTTCAACAAACTATTTAGATCCCTGTATTTTACTTTAGCATGCAAAGTTTCATTTAAATTGGCTTAATGGTATTTAAAAATTTTAACTTGGAAGTTATGGGAAACCGAATTGCGTAAACCCTCTTAACATAATACCGTTATTTTGATTACTACCTGAGAGACTTTCATCAAAGTTTTTTTCGAGAATCCTGATAATACCCTAGCTTCATAGCTTGTTATATCTTGATAGAAAGCTAAGGAACCGTATAATATTTTTACAATTATCTGCAGCACAACTGTCATAGACTTTTTTTAATATCAATTTAAGACATTACATTTTTTTCCGAATTTATTTATTTTTAATACTGTTCATTTTCTACTACGACTCAGTTGGTACAACTACATGCAATTTTAGTGTTCAGAATAATTAAGCAACTAATCTTCTACACAAAAATACCAACATTAAATAAGTTAGAGGCCTAAAACACAAAAAAAGTGGACAATAGACAAAAAAACGGCAAAATTTATAAAATATTAATATAATATTTTTATAACACATTTGCTCGTAAAGTGGCTCTTATTACACCGATTTCAGCATCGTAATGTAGCTTATTACACACTAGTGCGGTAATGTAAAATTAGTAATAACGCACTAGTGCGGTAATGTAAAATTAGTAATAATTTGAATCTATGGACAACACAGACCACGCCCACACAGTCCACGCTTCAGCAAGAAACAACTGCACAGTCTGCACAAGTGCTTAGATGGTGAGCCTTTAGTCCGTTAGTCTCTTTTACGACACCTAAGAGAAGAGAGGGGTTGGTACTTATTATTATTTTGAAGAACCCATCACCGCTCTTAGCTGTTGAATGTATTTGCAGTCTTTAGTCCGTTAGTCGCCTTTTACGGCACCGAAGGGAAGAAAGGGGTTGGAAGTATTATTTTGATGAGCCCAGTCTTTAGTCCGTTAGTCGCCTTTTACGACACCGAAGAGAAGAGAGGGGTTGGTAGTATTATTTTGATGAGCCCATCGCCGTTATATGCTGTTGAATGTATGTGCAGTCTTTAGTCCGTTAGTCGCCTTTTACGACACCGAAAGGAAGAAACGGGTTGGTAGTATTATTTTGATGAGCACATCGCCGTTCCATGCTGTTAAATGAATGTGCAGTTTTTAGTCCGTTAGTCGCCTTTTACGACACTGAAGGGAAGAGAGGGGTTGGTAGTATTATTTTTATGAGGACATCGCCGTTCTATGCTGTTGAATGAATGTGCAGTCTTTAGTCCGTTAGTCGCCTTTTACGACACCGAAGGGAAGAGAGGGTTGGTAGTATTATTTTGATGAGCCCATCGCCGCTCTATGCTGTTGGATGTATGTGCAGCCTTTAGTCCGTTAGTCACCTTTTACGACACCCAAGGGAAAAAAAGGGTTGATAGTATTATTTTGATGAGCCCATCGCCGCTCTATGCTGTAGGATGTATGTGCAGTCTTTAATCCGTAAGTCGCCATTTACGACACCCAAGGGATTGGATGGAAAGACTTCCTACCTTTCACATACCTTTATTTTGTCGATTTAAATAGCGGCTTCTTGTTCAATAATTACTTTAAAAGTTTAAAAATAAATATGTCTAGTTTTAGTAATGAAGAACTAAACTTACAGTCTACACCACCGGGAAATAATAAGTGAAGCACAAAATATTATTGACAGCCTATTACCACCTAAGTCCAAAGAAAAATACATGTTGGCTTACCAAAAATTATACACTAGAAAAGCAACAAAAACACGCAGTCATTTTCAGAAAATGTGTTTTCCTCGCAAATATGTTATGAAACGTCGTATGACATACGTGCGCTTTGATAATTACAGCCTCTGCTTTCTTGTAGCCCTCGCCTACGGCTCGGGCTAGCAATATCGCCTCTGCTGTAATTTTCAACTTACCGCACTAATATCATAATGTACTATTATAGTGAAATCAGTCAGAAATGATGGAAACTACATCCCCTTAAAAGATATAGGTCGACTTAGCATTTAACCCTGTAAATAATATGTTGTTGCTAATGGAACTAATAAAACTTTGCTTTTTAAATTAATGAAGGAGTGAAAGAATGGATGGATAAACAAATAAATGAATAAATACATTAATATCAGTACTGTAGCACTGTCATATTCTGACAGTTAAGAGATGAGAAAGCGATTGGTTAAAGTGCCAACCGCATTCGGCCTTATTACAGAACCGTAGTTTTATAAAAAGCGGAAAGATCATGCCCTGATGATGATAAAGACGACTTTACAAAAACTCACTTATTTTCACCTAATGTCCTCGCACATAACAGTATCTACACCGTAAACTGACAGCACGAATCCATTACTCGGAGCTCGGCAGTCCATAATTTATGAATTCGCGAACCGTGAACGCCTTTTGCGCGACTTCCATTTTCAGCCTTCTCATAGGAAACTTAAAGCTGTTTAATGTTTCAAAAGGCTTCTTCCTAGTTTGGTTATTGAGACTTGGGGATGACAAAAGCGATATCACAAAAACAAAAACCCGAAATACTTGTTTACAACTATGTGATCGAAGATCTATCTGTACGTACTTACATTTTACAATTTATGAGCTTTGTTCTTTTTAGAGAATTTTAATTTCAGAATATGTATTTAAAATAGGTACGAGACGCTGTAAAAGTTCTCCGTAAAAAGTGTTTTCCGCCGAAGGCTTAGAAACCTTTAGCGTAAGCATAATAAAAGCAATTTTTTTTGTTCTCTCTGTTTCAATTTGAAAAGGTTTCATCTAGTCTATACAGCCAAGTATCTAGATTTTTTGGTCTTAGCCTCAAAATCTTTTAGTGTTTCAGTAAAGATTTAGAAATTTGTGAGGTCACCCCTCACATGGTCTTATTAGATAATAACAAGTACAGTACATTATTCCTCTATTTTATTAATCAGTTATTTCTGTAAACTTCTTTGATATTTATCTGAAATCGAATAATTTATTGCGTTGTAAAGTATCCACTGACATTTTACTTGGAACATCAAATAGTTCTTTGGGTTTAGCTCTATTGCTATGCAAATGTCGAAGAAGGTATCGCACCCGGCAACTCCCAGTAAATTTACAACCCAAGAGACATGACCTTCGACCCTAGTTTAAGCTTACGTCGTACTTCTGTGAAATAAATCGTGCGAGGCATGCTTACTGGTCTGTTTTCCAAGGTGGCCCCAGTCTCATAAATAAAAATGAGACGGAACAAAGCGAACGAACGAGGACGCTCTAAGGCGATTTTAAAATCTTATCTCACTTGAAGGCGTGATTGACGAATGTTCGTTGGAGCATCCTGTTTGTAAAAGGCTCTCAAGGCCGAAACTTCGTGGAAGGAACACAAAGAAGTGGGGCTTTAACTCCGTCGTAAAGTCCGCAGTTCAGTCTGGTGAATTCGAGAATGGGAGCGTCGCTTTAGAATGGAAATTATTTAAATATTTGTGTGGCTGCAGCTTTGACACAAATTGTTGAATAGTTTGTGTTCGTGTTGCAGGGAGCAAATTCTTATACGTTTAGAATAGAGGCATTTGGAACCAGTGAGTTTTACAGCACAAAGCGTAATCTTGAATTCTCCTTCTTGGGAGGTGTGGTAAAATTCGGAGTCTATTTTTACTATGTGGAGCTAAAACAAGCAGAAGTACCCAATAAAAAAATATAAGATGAATTTGATTTTGTATTTTACAGCGAGGCAGCGCTTACTTTTATTTCACCTGAAGCGTCAAAAACATTTATGGTAGAACCTCACTTTATCGTGAATCCTTGCCACTGAAGAGGCACTAGACTATCTTATCTCTTACTGTCAGAATACAGCAATGCTACCTGACATTATTTTCATAGCATATTTAGATAAAGTTTAAGGATAATGGTCGTAGCTAAACAGGCATATAAAATCAGCTCTACCACCAACCTAGAAGAGTTACAATATTCACCACTATTCACGCTCTACTGGTAATCAAATCCTCTGGGCCTGATACCAAATATGTAACCTCTGAACAACACAGGCGCTAACGTTGTATTATTTTTCAAATTCATATTCAAATTTCAATACATTTATTCAATTTAGGCTACAATAATTGAGCACTTATGAATGTCGCTATGCCATCGGTTCGTAAGTCCTAACTATGGGGCGGGAGCCTTGTACTGAGAAGAACCGGCAAGAAACTCAGCAATGGCATTTCTTTTCTCCCTTTCTTTTACAGCGTCAATACAAATTGGAAAATGCCCTCCCTATCATAGAACGACATTTTCCATTAATATTATTATTACATTAATATTTAATACAATTACAAGACAACACAACACATTCAAAAGAATATCAAATAAAAATTTGGTAATGCTTACAGTATCTTTGAAACAAGAAAGAGAATACCTAGTACATTGTTACCCTAGGGGTGCAAGTAGCTTATTTACTCCCGAGACGGGGTTAGTATAGTTCGAGGGAGTAAATAAGTCTTTCACCCGAGGTAAACACTGTTCTTTTCATTACAATTATAAATAAAGTAAAAACAAAAACATGAATGTTTTTAGTCCGTTAGGCGCCTTTTACGACACCGAAGGGAAGAGAGGGGTTGGTGGTAGTATTATTTTTAAAAGCCCATCGCCGCTTTATGCTGTTGAATGCATGTGCATGCTTTAGTCCGTTAGTCGCCTTTTACGACACCCAAGGGAAGAGAGGGGTTGGTAGTATTATTTTGATGAGCCCATCGCCGCTCTATGCTGTTGAATGTATGTGCAGTCTTTAGTCCGTTAGTCGCCTTTTACGACACCAAAAAGAAGAGAGGGGTTGGTAGTATTATTTTTGATGAGCCCATCGCCGCTCTATGCTGACGGTTTTATGTGCAGTCTTTAGTCCGTTAGTCGCCTTTTACGACACCGAAGAGAAGAGAGGGTTTGGTAGTATTATTTTGATGAGCCCATCGCCGCTCTATGCTGGTGGTTGTATGTTCAGTCTTTAGTCCGTTAGTCGTCTTTTACGACACCGAAGAGAAGAAAGGTTGGTACTTTTATTTTGATGAGCCCATCGCCCCTCTATGCTGTTGGATGTATGTGCAGTCATTAGTCCGTTAGTCGCCTTTTACAACACCCAAAGGAAGAAAGGGGTAGGTGGTATTATTTTGATGAGCCCGTCGCCGCTCTATGCTGTTGGATATATGTGCAGTCTTTAGTCCGTTAGTCGCCTTTTACAACAAACATGGGAAGAAAGAGGTTGGTTGTATTATTTTGATGAATCCATCGCCGCTCTCTGCTGTAGGATGTATGTGCAGTATTTGATCCGTTGGTCGCCTTTTACGACACCCAAGGAAAGAGATGTGTTTTTAGTATTATTTTAATGATAAGTCACAATTACACATGTCAGAAAAACGATTCTCCTTAGGACGGAAAATTACTACTATCCACTCGCTCCTCAGGCAACTTCAGACCTACTTTCCGAGTATGAGGAATGAAAAGACTATTAAATACTACCAATAACATATAAGATTGCAAGAGCAGACCAGCCTCCACAGGCTTCACCCTTTCACGAGTATGACATGTTCATTAAGTCTACCTACCTAGTCTGTCTTTAATTCTCGACTTTTTCTTATTACACGGAGGCGTCGTGTTGGCTTAACGCTTCCAAGGCCAAATGCGCTGTAAAAAGGGACTTTACAAAGGAGTGTGATTTAGGCGTGATCGTAAAATCTTTAATTTGAGTTGTGTTTGTGGCGAATCCAAGGAAGCGGTACTTGAAGAGATATCATTTAGTTGTTCCCAAAGTTGACTTCGCTGGTTCGCTGGATTGTTCTCTTAAGGGAGATGGTGTAATGATTGCTATTGTTATACAAGTTATTACTTAAAAATTAACTTGTTCAAAATAGGCATTATTTACCGTAGACGAAAGTTTTTGACCCCAAAGAAGAGGGCTGTGCACGGGGTTTCTTATTGGGATCGAATCAGAAATGAGGAAATAGTAGAATAACTAACGTAACCGACGTACAAAATTGAACGAATTGGCAAAACCGAACCGAACCGAACCGAAAATCAAAACACATCGCTCGAAGTGACGGCCATTGGGACAGGTCAGTTCTGAAGGGCGCGCACGGAAGACCCCGAGTAGGCAGGTCTCCAGCATGTTGGACCTTCAATCTGGTGAAGGTGGTGAGTAACTGCTTGGTGGTGGTGGACGTTCTTCCACTGATGTTGATGATGGTAATAAAATTTTGTTTAATTGCAAGGCCAAGGCCTTTCCAGTCTTGTTGGTATCCTCTCACACTCTTTGCCTTGGTCTGCGAAGTTGTAAAAGATATATGTATAGATATTTATACATATATCTTTTAGAATATTTGTTTATAACAAATTAAATTTATTTGTACACACAAATGCAGATAATTGAATTCAGCTCCCGTATTTGCCTTAAGCCTCGCGGTTCAACTCCAGAATTTGAATTATGTTGTGAATGAGAAAGCTATTGTTTGCAACTTCTCAGCTAAATTACCAGCGATATGGAGGTACGTAAATTTATAATAGTTCTAATTTAGTCAGTTTTAAGTTCTGACTGGAAATAAATTATGTTTGTTGGGTAAATAATTTATGATTTAAAGTAACGCTTGCGGTTGAAAGCCATTTTTGTTAATAATAATAAATAAATAAATAAATATTTCCAACACTCACACCAATTATCTAGCCCAAGAGAAGCTTCGAAGAAACTCGTGAAATGGTTACTAGACAACGGATAAACATACTTAAAATACTTAAACACATACTTATTATACATAGAAAACACCCAGACCCGAGACAATTTAGAAAACCAATAATTTCTAAATTGACCCGACCGAGGATCGAACCCGGGACCTCAGAGATGGCGATACCATGAAAACCGGTGTACAAACCACTCGACCAAGGAGGTCGTCAATTTAAGTTCAGTTAATTTATATCTTTATTTTGGTAATTATTATATAAAGCCAATTCACAGACTTACCTACAAAGTCTTTAACAAGCTAAACTTTTTCCACGTCGCCAGCGGTATTTTCGCTAGTTGAAGTAATCGAAAAGCACGTTATGCCGTTGGTCCCAGTTGCTGTTCTAAGTCTTTAAAACACACCAACACCCGTTGATCTAGCGTGGGCGTGGGCGTGGGCAATTGATAAATCAATTCACGTGGGATAACGCAGCTCAGACAGTGGGCCGCGTATATCCCCTTGTCTGTGACAAAGACTCCTAGAGGTTGCTAACAATTGGAATTCTATTAAATTAAAGTTTACGCTCACACCAATTATCTAGACCAAGATGATAATTCTTTTGAACTCGTTAATATGGTAAGATAACGGATAAATATACATTAACATAGAAAAAACACCCAGACCCGGAATCAATTTAGAAAACAGTTTTTCTCTAACTTGACCCGACCGGGAATTGAACCCGGGACCTCAGAGATGGCGCGACGCCAGAGCCGGCGTGCTAACCACTCGAGCACGGAGGTCTTCGAATCTTGTGTCTGGTATTGCTATAGCTGAGCTGGTAATTATGTTGATACGACCGCGGGCGTCTTGCGGTACGGCGAATGGATTGTCCGTTCGTTAGAGGTTCTTTCTATTCCCGTTGATTAAGACTGCTAAACGTGCATTAGACATACGCTCGGTGCTCCACAAGACGCCCGCGGTTGTGGCCGGACCGACCGTAAAGCACCATTTCGTATGCCTCTGTGAAATGTAATTTTATTGTAAATAGTAGTATTCTTCAAACCGGAAAACAGTACATATTATAGTGGCATGTGACGGCCGAGTGGTCGAGTGGTCAGCGACCCAGACGCCGAAACCCACGGTCCCGGGTTCGAATCCCGGTAGGGGCAAAATGTTTGTGTAATGCGCACGACCATTTGTTACCAAGTTATGGATGTTTCTTAGTATATGTATGTTTATCCGTTGTTCAGTCCCCATAATTCAGGCTATGCCTTGTTTGAGGCTGAATGATTGGTGTAGGTACCTAATAGATTGTGAAATTTGTTTATTTATTTTAATCAATATTACGTTTACTTTATTAGTAAATAATCGTACAATGAGTGGTTATTGAAAACACGAAACGTACTTTGAAAGTGTACCGCAGCATACATATTTGCTCTTTTCTTATGAACAATGTGAGGTGTTAAGTTTTCGGGCGTATCATAAAAAGTATAAATCTACCAAAAAACATATTCGGCACCGGAATCGTGAGATTGAAGAAAATCTTACGCGCCGTTTAATATATTTGAACGTTTTATCTGTTAGATAATGTCATCGAAAAAACGCCCGAGTCCGGCCATCACTCAGTCTGTGTTCGAACAAGATTCCACTTTGTATGGATAGCAACGAAATTTAAACACTTTGGTACTATGTTATAATAACTTTAAAAAGGACTAGAAAAAAGACGGCGAGCCATGTCGCGTAGCAGCCCATTAATAGTGTACACCACCCCCTCTCTTCCCTTTGGGTGTCGTAAAAAAAGACTAACGGACTAAAGACTGCACATACATCCAACAGCAAAGTGCGGCGATGGGCTCACCACCTGTCTACAAATTAACGATCGCTTGTGATGTATTACGTAGTGCTTTGTTTATAAATTTGTACTAAAGTGTTCAGCAACTTTGAGTGCCGACTGTACCTACCGAAGCCTAATCTGGAACATGGAATCACAGATCCATTTATTGCTCAGATTATGTGAATATTAAAGTGTCTTTATTATAGAGGTATAAAATATTTTATTAGGCTCGGCTGTTACGGTTTATATCTCAAATTAAATCATAATTACTTTAATTTTAATATGGAACATTTATTCTCGCTCACTAAAAAAGAGTAATTATTCTCTTCACTTCTTTTCATCAAAAAAGTGAAATTTGCACAAAGGGTTAAGTAATTTATATATAAGTAAACATTTAAACATAAGGCCATTTTAATATCTGAGGGGAGGTAGGGCTATAACGGTTGTGGAAATTGTACATACATACAAATGTAGCCGCCTCTCTAGTCTAGTAGTTAAGCGGTCTTAGACTCAGAGGTCCCGTGTTTGATTCCCAGCGTTGGCACATCTTTGTATTGAATTATATTTTTATTTTCATATTTGATTGTTTCTGGTGCACTGCCTGTCTCTCTTTTTATGTTGTCCTATACCTCAAAGGTTGTCTAGAAGAGATCGCTTTAAGCGATAAGGCCGCCTTTGCCCACATTACTTTTAATATGCTTTTTTTATGTTTTCTGTAGTTTTGTTGTACAATACAGCGTTTTATCTATCTATCTTTGTGTACTTGGCTTGGTTGGTGATAGGATTTGTTAAGTCCTAATACCAATCAATCGTCCATCTTAACTGATTCTAGTGTTCCCCTAATTTAGTATATGGCCAAGTGCTTACCCGTAATGGATAAAAAAATACACTCACTTAGTACTTAGTGAGTGTATTTTTTTATCGATTGTTTTATCTATCGACAAAGAGCTGCCAGAGACTTGCCGTAATGAATAAAATGAGAAAATACACTCACTTAGTAGTGAGTGTATTTTTTTATCGTCGATTTTATCTATCGATAAAGAGTTTACTAGGCAATGAGAACCGCAAAACGAGTGCACTGACACAGTCCACTTTTCACCAAATGACAACTGCACAGTACTCATCGTGATAAGTGATGAGCCCATCGTTAATCGGATCCTATGTCATACGAGTACGATGGAAACAAGTGTGCTGGGAGAGATTTCCCATTTTTGGAGGTGCGACACAAAAACCAAATGTCTTATTTGCGATATAATAGTGACCACGGTAATACTATAGTGTAACCGTGTCACGTAGCGGTGAAAGAATACTACCACCCCTCTCTACCCTTAGGTGTCGTAAAAGGCGACTATCGAACTAAAGACTGCACATACATCCAACAGCATAGAGCGGCGAAGGGCTCATCATCTGCCACGCTGAGCATATGGGCAGTCGCTATTTAGGGAAAAGTGGACTATCGCAGAGGACTGCTTTTGCTGTCGTCATTGCCTAATCTCTGACTTACCCTTCGGGGATAATAGTCGTGATTATATGTATGTCGTGTCGAGATTTTATGTGTATCTTACTTAACACGGTAATGCTTACCATCAGGTGAATGAAATCCGTAGCGCTTCCCCGCTGTGATACATATGAAAACAATATGTCGAACGCAAGAATGAGGGCCACGTATCGCTAAATAATTTTCGCCCAACAGTTTCCTTATTTCGCCAAATGGCGTCCTATTCTTTAAGGGAATTGATAAATGTCATACGAGCTTTGTTTCGTGTCCTGCGTAGGACGCAAAATAATAGCTCCATCCCGTATAGTTATTGGGGTGTTGAGAGAAATAAATTGGAATGTTTGTGCTGTGGGTAAGCGAAAATACGTAATCAAATCTTTTGAGGCTTTGCCGCGGTGGCGTCTAAATTAAACTCGTATTGGAAAGAAATTGTTTCTATTTTCATATAAAAAAAGTAAATTGGAAAAGCGTCGCAGTCGGCGTTTGATTTCGTTTTCAATTAAATAAATATTTCTGAAATTTGCCAAAGGCTGCGAGAGTGAATAAAAATATAAGAATTGGTTTTCCTTTCTAGTATTACATGATAGAAGAATTTCTTTCGACGCTTTTGTTATTTTAATGAAATAAGTTATACAATTGCGTACTACCTTTTTTATAAAACTTAAATGGGAAAAAGTTAGAATAACGTAGAAAGTTTTGCTTCGATTAACCTTTGCTACCGTTTATAGTCAGTCAATCTTCCTTATTGATATATATCCCCACATATGCCCCTAATCTTTTCATATCTTCTTGATCGGGCACTCTTGGCAGAGTGGTCGTGCCTGTTAAAAGACAGGGTTGCGGCTCGCCGTCGCCACTCGCTTCCAGGGAAGCCGCATGTCGCGCGATGTATCTCCACTTCTGATGACATTCAGCGTTGCGAGTATACTGTACTGCGGTCTACTTGGTAGCTTTCTTGATGAGGTCGACCCAACGAGTTGGAGACCGGCCTCGTGGTCTCTTCCCTTCTGTGGCTTTGTACTACAAGCCTCTTCATCGAGTCTTCGTGTCTGGAGATATACCCAAAGAACTTCAGTATTCGTAACTGCACAATCGACGATAGCCTATCTCGTATAAGAAGCTCTTTTTGGTTAGATAAATTGGTGCGGAACGCAAAAAAACGAAACGAAACGAAAAAAAAAACGAAATAAAATGTTATAAAAAAGTTTCTTCTGAAAATCAGCGTCACAGTCTTGGCTGTGGCTTTATGCTAAAAGAATCCTTTTTAGCATTTCAAAATATGTAACGGTTTGGGTTGAGTAATATTTTACAATATTGTAACTGGAATGCTTAATAAATTTGTTTTTATTTCCTTCTAAAATCTTCCCGTATGCTGTTGGTCATATGGGAAGGCCTGTGCCCACCAGTGGGACGTTTATAAGCTGATGTTGATGATGAATTAAATATGAGCTAAATAGTAACAGGATTACGTACAATCATTACGTATACTCGTTAGTTCCATGCAGCCGTACACACTAAAATTAGATCACTCAGGACGTGATTAGCACGAGGTATGTGGTATAAAGTAAATGCTAACGCCTCGGGTGGCCCAGTGGTTAAACGCTTTGCCCGATATGCGGAGTTATATATAGTTAGATATCGAGTTTAATTTTCAGGGGTAGGTATTTAATATTATTGGATGCATATCCCGGGTTTGTGATGGAGAAACCCGCATTTGGCAAGCGTAGCGATTTAGCCATACCTTTTTTTATAAAAGAAGAGGAAAACGAGCAGGCGGGTCACCTGATGGAGAGTAATCACCGCCGTCCATGTACACCCGCAAAACCAGAGGAATCGCAGACGCGTTGCCGGCCTTTAAGGAAGGAATATGAATCGTGAGGGTCTGCGAGGACTTGGTTTCAATGATGGCCTTTGCCCAGAAATGAGAGAGTATATTGGCGGTACTAACGACTGCCTTTATAACAAAATTTGTTTCACTACAAAGTGGCGGAATAGCTCGTTGAGGCTGCACACACTCATATTAGATAAATTGGAAATTGGATTACCTGGGACTGGCCAACACGGGAGGTTTTGGTAAAAGTGCTTTTACGTTCAGTTATTTCACTGGACTTTAAACATAAAAGTCGTCAGCAGAAATAGATAGGGTGGTGTTAGTATTTTTTTAGATATTCCTCTATAGGGAAGCACTTCAAGGGCTTTTTCTATTTTCAATGTTATATAGCATTCATCATATCGTCGTATGACATTAGCAAGGTCAATTAATGCAATGGTTTTAACGAATGCCATAATTATGGTACCTAACAAAACGAATTAAAATAATAACAGGTAAGTATTGATCCGCAATGTAGATAAAACAATAATTTGTTTGCGGTGATTATAATATAACTCCACATTGTCAACTAAAATTAAAAACTTATTTCTATCATACAATTTAATCATTTATTTTTGGTGCCGACAAGAATAACTGTCAATTTGGCTACCTTTTTTATTTTTTATAAAAGAAGGAGGCAAACGAGCAGGCGGGTAGTGATGGAGAGTAATCACCGCCGCCCATGGACAGCCGCAAAACCAGAGGAATCTCAGACGCGTTGCCGACCTTAAGGAAGGAATAGGGTTAAGAAAGAAATAGGAATTGTGAGAGGGGGAGGGGGGGGGGGATATTCGTGAGAGGGTGATATTACGCCGGGCGAGCCGAAACGCAGCATGGCTCTACCACTCAGCAACCTACATTGATAACATATTATTTACTAATGTAATACCACTAGCTAAGCAAATTAATAATAACCTGAGGACTCAGATCTTTGTGGCCAAATGGTCAGTACTTAATGACGTCAAAAAATATGTATACTCGTATTAAAAAAGTTAACTAGCAGTAGTTAAATCTTATCAACTAACTTAATTACCTACCTACCTTATCTACCTACCTAATTAATCTACCGTCAGTTCGGATTTTGGGAGAACCTTCGACTGAGAAGAAGCTGGCAAGAAATTCAGGAGACCTTACTTTTTTCTCCCTCTAAGTAACAAAAGTTATAATGTCGTAGCCAAGTCATACAAAATACATTAAAAAGAAATATATTAATACAATTAATAATAAATTAGTGTCAATAACATGCTATTAAACTAAGGAAAACCCAAATGAGTAAGATAAGCAAGTAACTGTACAAATTAAAGATTAGAATGTGAATGCTGTGGACACACGGTGTTTCTAGGGGTCACGTTATATGCCAAGCTTCAGTGGGGCCCGCATATAGCTAAATTGTCGAATAGACTTAGCTCTGCGGCTTATGCAGTAATGAAACTCCGTCAGTTAACTGACGTTGGAACAGCTAGATTAATTTATTTCAGTTACTTTCATAGTGTTATGTCGTACGGCATTTTACTGTGGTTAAATGCTGCCAACATTTAAACTATTATTTGTGCTGCAGAAGAGGGCTATTCGAGCAATCTATAACCTAAAGGCTGGTGACTCTCTCAGAGAGAGATTTAAGGATATAAATATAATGACAGTTGCATCACAATACATTTATGAAAATCTGATGTATGTTTATAAAAATATTGAAATGTTATCAAAAAAACAGGGATATATTCAAAATTCAAACACTAGAAGTAAGAAAATTAGCAGTACCTTATATTAGGCTCCATAAAATAAATACGTGTACGCACGCGAGTGACTTTAACAAAGTTATAACTAGTTCGTTATTAACCGTGTCGCATAGCGGTGAATGAAAGGTGATTCTTTTACGGGTAAGTGTGTAAGATTTTACAACAAAGTACCAAACGATATTCAGAAATTAGATCTTAATAAATTTAAAATCAAATTAAATAAATAAATAAATACATTTTTCCTAAACTCACACCTATTATCTAGCCCAAGAGAAGCTTCGTCATGAAACACGTTAAATGGTTACTAGACAACGTATAAACATACTTAAAATACTTAAATACATACTTATTATACATAAAAAACACCCAGACCCGAGACAATTTAGAAAAACAATAATTTCTAAATTGACCCGACCGGGGATCTAACCCGGGACCTCAGAGATGGCGACACCATGAAAACCGGTGTGCAAACCACTCTACCAAGGAGGTCATCAAAGAAAAGCTTTATAAAAGAAGCGTATTATAAAGTGTCAGATTACTTATAAGACAATACAGGTTGGATCTGAAACGCTCAAAGTACTCCAAACTCCAACAGCTATTTCTAATTGTCTATAATAAATTTATACATTGTGATGTTGTATTGCATTATTATTTTGAAATTCATATTTGTATTTTATAAACTGATAACGACATTTTCTTTTTTTTTTTGTAAATGTCGTTGCTTCTATGCGCTGCTTCTTTTCTTCTTTCTTCTCTTCTTCTTCTTCTTTTCTTCTTCTTCTTTCTTCTTCTTCTTATCTTTGCCACAGTTAAAAAATGACTTCCTGAATGGGTGGTCGGTTAAAAAAGATTTAGACGATTTAAAGTACTTATTTACCCTCAAGGTTAACTTCAAGCGAAGCTGAACACTCACTCACAGTTTATTAAATAATTTTTTTTTGAGTTTGAGTTTGACTTTATTATTTTTATTTGGTTACCAAAACGATCATTAATTTCATGATGGTAACCAAATCCTTGGTACTTATTTTTACACATACATATTTTTATTAAATATTGAACGTGATCTTAATTATTGAAACGTTGTACCAGTAATAATCTTTTTTATAATATTACTTATTATGATACTACTACTACTATAATACTTCTTTAACTCTTTATAATACTTTCCATTTCTTTCTTTATAATTACTTTTTATAAGTATTCTTTTTTGTAATATAAAAATATATATTCCGAATTTCATGCAGTATGTTTTGTTAAACAAACTAGTCATTAATTTGTTATTTTCTAGTAAATCTAATACTAAATATGATAACTATTTTAACGCTCCGCCATGGCTTAGTCGAGAATGCAGCGGGGAAATCATTTCGGTATTCGGAATGGCGAATTGTACCCGTTGAAAAGCATTTCCTTGGAGAACACTTGGCTTTGTTACGGGCTTCAGAGGCGTGGAGAAACAGTTCGTCGGGACTCGCTATTACAAGGTTGCTGACAAGGTGTTAAAATGTTACAAAATATCGGCTAAAATAATAGTAAAACCAGTAAAAATTGCTTTTCTTGCTATAGTTTAGCTATAATATTGTAATAAAATTTTATGTAAGTCTCACTGTTTAGACTTGTGTTGTTTTGTAATGTTTTTTTATGTAGTAAACATAACTAAGTCCATGATGTCAACGTAATGGCAAATCCACACAACGGGCGTCGGTAGCCGAACGTAAAGAGGGTGGGGTTGAATACTTTTGCCTACTACCATTTAGGATATCTTTTAGTGTTTGTGTTTAATAATATCAAGTTATACATCATAAGAGTGTAACTAAAAAGAATTTTCAAAAGTGCTTGTGACGATTCATATTTTCTTATCAATATCTAATATTTTAGTAACTTGATACTAGGTAATACAATAATAAAGTCAGTCTAATATAATTATTAAAATAAATATAAAAAGCACGTTGCGACATTTATTTTATCTGTCTTTATTTATTTATCCGTGTCGCGTAGCAGTGAAAGAATACTACCACCCCCTCTCTACCCTTGGGTGTCGTAAAAGGCGACTAATGGACTAAAGACTGCACATACATCCAACAGCATGGAGCGGCAATGGGCTCACCACCTGTCACACTGAGCACACGTGCAGTCGCTATTTGGTAAAAAGTGGACTATGGTAGAGGACTGTTTTTGCTGTTCTCATTGCCTAGTGTCTGACTAACCCTGGGGGGATAATAGTCGTGATTATTATTTGTATCTTTATTTAATCAATTATTGCTCTATCTATGGTACCGAACTGTTATAAAAACGAGTTCGAAATAATAACCAAATTTTCAAATATCATTAGCAATTGCAACCACTAACTGAAATGGAACGTTGATTTCCATTTCCATAGTGGAAATATTTGATTGGACATAGCAACGAGCACGTTCAATAACTCAATAATAATGTTTCATAGGTATGTAGAAAATAACTGTTCATCAGTTGAAAGAGGAAGACCTCAAATAACGTACTCCACGAGATCGCATAATATGTTCCCGTAAAAGATCAGGTCAAGAGAACCCTTAAGAGCCCTATTACATCTCGACTGTGATTTATGCGTAAATTGGTCAATCTTGGCATTCTTGATCTCAGAAACAAAAATTCATTCAATAGTGTAGAATAGCTATTGGCATAGTTCGTAGCGGCCTCGCTTTTTGTAAAATTTTGCTTAACTTTTTGATTGAACCCAAAATTGCAGAGAAAGATTTTCATAAAATGCGCGCGGCCCTTTTTTGAGCTCCTAGATTGAACTTTTGTTCTAAACAAATGAAATACAAATATTTGAATGTATGTATATCGTTTTTAAGCATATAGTCTAATGTAGATAGTTCGTAGCGACCTGGGAATTTTTAGATTTTAAATAGAAAAATAATCTTAAACTAAACCAAAACCCTTCGCAAATCGCTTTAAGTTAACAGTGAATTTCTCCTATCTACGATAATATTATTTAGCAAAATTTATACCAGAATAATTGTTACTTCTTGAGGAATAAAGATTTTATAATGAAATTATTATCCTAAATCGATAAAAACGACAAATACAACTTCAAATTTACTACAAAATGCCATCGCATTTTGTAGTAAATTTGAATTTGAAGTGGCGCATCCGCCAGCCGTCCGAACTCAGCTTATTCTCCCATAGTGGAGATTTGTAATATTAAGCAATTAATTTATTATCTTATTTCGATAAAAACGATAAATACAACTGCAAAATACTACGAAATGCGAAAATGGGCATTTTACGCAAAAATCACAGTCCAGATGTCATAGGCCTCTTAAGCCAGTGCATACTTTTTAAAGCAAACAAAACAAAATACCTCACCTTTACTCTAAAATCAGTACCTACGTCAAATGTTTTGATAGCTCATTTTTGTTCGGATCCCAATGGGCCCCCATGCTGGTGTCCACTTATTGGATCAACAATTAGCATTATATACTTAGGGATATTGATTGATAATAAACTTTCGTTTGCGCCTCACGTGGACTTATAGCAGAATACGCAAACTTATTTTGTATTGAAACTCTTAGAAACGTCGTTGATATAAAAAATCTAACACTAATATAATATTATGATGCTCTTTGTCAATCAATTTTAACATACTGTCTTACGGTCTGGGGAGGGATGGTTAAGTCTGCACTAATTAACTTGGAACGAGCTCAAAGGGCTGTCCTTAAGGTTGGTCTATCTTTGCCCTTCTTATATCCTACCTCAGATTTGTACAAAACCTGGAACGTGCTCACTGTGCGCCAGCTATTTGTATTGAACACAGTACTAAAAAAACAGACATCCTTCGTATATAACCCAATACAATTGGATGATGGTCGTAGAAAATATAAAGTTTGTCCTACACACGAGTGTAAAACTAGATTCGCTCAGAGATTTTTCTGTTTTCTTGGCTCACACCTTTATAACAAACTAAACTCCAGTCTTTCAATGTATCCACTTAGCAAAATGGAATGTAAAAAAAAGACAGTGACCAATTGGCTCTTACGTTTAGATTACGATGCAACTGAAGATCTGTTGAATATACTCTGTTGATCTTACACGCACGCACGCAAGCAATCACGCACAAGCTCACACACAGACAGACACACAAACACACTCATACACAAACACACTCACACACACACACACACACACACCTAAACGTGCACATTATTGTTATTGTATGTGTTTGATAAATTCCTTTGTTCTTTATTTTTATTTTTATTTTTCTCAATAATTCTAATGTAACTTTCCACTATTGTTTGTATACTTATCAATCTTTTTTGTGAGAGGGGAGCCTGGCAGTCCGTCAAACAGGTCCTACCTAGCATGGATGCCAGCTTCCCACAATGTGTACTGTAAACCAAAAAAATGTTACACCTTGTCACGTGTTTATACATTGTGAGAAGAAATAAATAAATATTATTATTATTATTAAATAATATGTGAATTATGTCCTATGGGTAATTAAGTAAAAGAATTGTGTCGGGATTGTAGTAAAAGTTGTGGTCCAGACCCACCCCTAGCCTTCCGTGAAACTGTACTGACGTAGTAAGTATCATCCTGATTAGTCGCATCCTGCAGCTGTCGCAACACTCAGGAGTCACACCTTAACAATTGCAGAATCAATATGAGGCAATCCAATAAACATCACAACTCCGAACACTAAACTTAATTACTCTGTTGTCGGTGAAAGTTGCTTAATCTCAATGGGCTAGTTTCAGCTACCACAGTGGAAGAGGGGTAGCAGATAGTCTTCTTTCGACTGTGGCTCATAAGTATATCAATCTATCAAAGAAGAATGGGCAAAACGTCCCCCTCCTGGTAACACTTACGTCTATGTATCAAATAAAAGTACTTAAAAATTGAAGCATTTTATTGTATGGCAGCAAATCTGTCAGGTATTGGAGAAAAAAGTTATTTAGAAGAAGAAAATTAAAATAATAAATGATAATATAAAATTGAAGTCAATATTTTTTCTAGAATTTGAACTCCTCCTTCGCAGATTCCTTTGATTTATCTGAGTCGTATAAATGAAAAAAAAAATGAAAATACACGCTCATTTTTCATTTTTTTTTTAATTTTCCCTTTTTTTTCTTTTTTTTTCATTCATTCATTCACTTGTTCATATTTGCTGTCCTTACAACAAAATCCACTATTTATTTCGAAACTTACAAGGGGTGGTTCGGGTTTCATACAAAAACGCCCATTCTTCTTTCTAGGCAAAAGCCTAGTAGAGTAAGAAATTTGACTTCATCTCCATACCATAGAAATTTCTTTTTGTTGTTGTTTGTTAGTCAAAATTCGTCTAAGACAGAGCATAAACCGTTTTTTCATAACGTCAACCCTCAGTTATTTCGGAATATCCGTGATCTTGACGCATGGAACTGTGCCGAAGTATCGGATATTTAATAGATGACAATAAAACAATGCTAATAACCTTATAATGAGTATTCAAACTTTTTATCTTCTACATAAATAAACTCAACTTGACATGTGGTTAGTCTGTCAACACTTTAATAACCTTTACCGATGTAGCTCTTACTGAGCATATAGCTACCAAAATGTTCTCATTGATCCTTAGAGCATTCAACATTGATCATACAAACGTATGCACCTCTATGGTATTGAATCAGGAACTACGGCGGGCGTTCTACATGACATTTCATTTTCCATTCTACCAGGCTTTCCACACAACGACAGCGACTTTGCATCGGTTCTAAGAATTCACCTAAACAAACACTTACTATGATATCGACCTGCAGGTTCTGAATACCTCTTTTCTTTATACTGTGAAAGCGTGAATGAGCCTCAGTTTTTGTTCTTAATGGTGAGAGGGAGTTACCAGATTATTGAGAAACTTTTTCATTATGAGAGTCTCCCGCGGTGCTACAAGCTTTTTCTAGCCTCGGCGTCCAATTAAACCGAGCCTTCGCTCATTGAGTTTCAAGGTATTGTGCCTTTGATATTTAAAGCTAAAGTTGATGCGTCCTTTTCGACTTTTTTTGTAAGAAATTAAAAGTTTCAACTATAAAGAGGTCATTGACACGATCTGAATTTTTTATTGTATTTATCGTAATCAGTGTAAAAATGTTATACTGCTGGGTTCAGGCCATCCCACATGAACAATAGAATAAGACAAGATCGGTCATAATCTATCACACTGGGTGCATGAGTTGCTGAACTTGGAAAATCACAAGACAAGGTAATGTGATAGTGCTGTGCCATCAAGATTCTTTCTTAACTTTTCTATTGACAAATTGATAGTAGTCAATCGAATCATTTTTATTTCAATTAACGGAAGGTGTAGTTTGCACACTAAGCCAGTTTTTAAATAAAGGAAATAATATACTAGTAGATGATAATGAGGGATAATAGAGATATTAAAAAGTAAATGATATTCCCGAAAACCGCTTAAGTTTCAGTAAAGATGAGAGAAGGCCCACGACTTTACTGAGATCACACACGGACTTCTAGAGAGAATTTGAAAAGTGATGCTTCTCTGTTTTGTTTTATTTGCTAACACTCTTTACGAACACTTAACTTTAATAATCCACCATAATTTAACATTAATATTCTACAAAACTTCTTTAGAAAATAAACGAAGGCTTCAGTTTTCCGCAAACATAATATTTGAAGTTGATTGCTGGCAAGTTCGTCAATAAACCACTTCATGTTAGTGAATTAGAGAACTTTCTGGCACCTGTCAGTTGTTTACAAAGCCAGATTTGACATGGCTATTCTAAGTAATCGAAGACTGGTTTTGGGGCTATCGTTATTGGTCAGGTCAGGGGTATCCTAAGCCGACGACCATAGAGAAAGAAGAATGGGCGTTTTGTTATGAAATCCGTCCCACCCCTTGTAAGTTCCGACATGGTTAGTTTCGAAATATATAGTGTATTTTGTTGTTTAGCAAATATGAACGAGCGAATCATTCAATGGAAAAAAAAAGGAAAAATAAAAATAAAATGAAAAATAGGCCTCATTTTTTATTTTTTTTTATTTTATACGACTTATATAAATCAAAGCAATCTGCGAGGGAGGAGTTTAAATTCAAGAATAAATCTTGACTTCAATTTTATATTATCATTTATTATTTTGATTTTCTTCTTCTCAATAACTTTTTTTTCTCATACCTGACAGATTTGCTGTCATCTTAGATAAAAACAAAAAGGGAAGATACGGCATTGGCGTCTCGTGAGTGAGCCGCCAAAATTAGGCCTAAAGGCACAATTTCATTTCAGTCATAATTTGCCGAGCGAACAGGCTACATCGTACTATTGCGGATATTCTACTGTGTGAAAAAGAGAAAGACGCTACTCCGCAGTGGCGTCGGAATCGGTCGTACGTACTCGGCTGTTGCGAAGCGACCGAGACGTCAACGCGCTACTCGCTGACTCCCTCGCGCTGACGTTGAAACTTACCGCTTTGTCTCGCTCGCTCGATTTACACTTTATAGGTGTGCGTGTGTGAGTGTTTGCTTAAGTAGTTGAGTAGGACTCTATTTTGAATGACTACAAGTAGGAGCATGCCGTATCTTCCCTTTTTGTTTTAATCTAAGGCTGTCATACAATAAAATGCTTCACTTTTCAAGTACTTTTATTTGATACATAGATGTAAGTGTTACAAGGAGGGGGGACGTTTTGCCCATTCGTCTTTTATAAAAGTAAAAATTAAAAGATGAAAAACTTTTTAAAAACACTTTTATTACTTGTTAATATAAAAACTAAAAAGTTAAAAATAATAAATTTTATCATAGACCCAATTTTTTATAAATAAAAGCGTGTTACATTGTGATTTCAAAAGAAAAAATAAATTACTATTACAAATCAATAGGTACCATTAGTATTAGTTTTTGGTATGAGAAATGAATATCTCAAAATAAGTGAAGGTGTAATGTGCTAAATGTTCTATAATGTCCCATCAAAATGTTACAAGCTATTATTTATAAAAAATTGGGTCTGCGATAAAAACAAGTTTAATTTTTAACATTATAGTTCTTTTTATTAACATGTAGTCATGTATACAAAGTTTGTTTTTTAAAGTTTTTATTAACATGTAGTCATGTATACAAAGTTTGTTTTTTAAAGTTTTTATTAACATGTAGTCATGTATACAAAGTTTGTTTTTTAAAGTTTTTATTAACATGTAGTCATGTATACAAAGTTTGTTTTTTAAAGTTTTTATTCTTCTTTTAATTATATTTTTAACTGTTTAGTATTTTTGATGCGAGATTGACTACGGCGTAGTTCGTAGCGCGTAGCAGTGTTTTCCGCTACGTAGCCCGTAGTACGCTCACAATGTATTGTTTTGAGCACTTATTGTAAGGGGATAAGGGCTTCAATACAACAGGGTTCGCCTGGTACCCTGAAGCGCAACGTTAGCGATATGACATGTTCATACACCCTCCTACCATTCAGCCCTCGGCACGTGCTCACCTTGGTATTGGGTTATCCATCTAATTAAAGACAAAATGTGATGTGTGATGTGATGAATGTGGATTCATAACAAAACGGAACGAACGATCGAACTTATTTTCCCAAAGATGGGGTCGCATATTCAAGACAAATCAAACTCGAAGCGGTTGTGTCGCTTAATTACCGAGTTCCTATGGCCACCTTCCAGCTCCATCATCAGACCCAGGTTACCATCGAGCACCAAAGTACTTGTCAAGACGAATCAAATGAGCCGAGACACGATGGGGTTGCGTCGATTGTTTACTGAGTTCCTATGACCACTTTCCAGCTCCATCATCAGATCAGACCCTGGTAACCATCTAAAAACAAAGTACCTACTCATCAAGAATGAAACGAGCCAAAACTCGATTGGGTTGCGTCGTTTAATTATAGAGTTCCTATAACCACATTCCAGTTTCAACATCAGGCCCTGGTTACCATTGAAAGACAAACTACTCGTCAAGACGATTCAAACGAGCCCAAACTCGATGAGGTTATGTCGTTTCATTGCAATGTTTCTATGACCACCTTCCGGCTCCATCATCAGATCAGCACCATGTCATTATAATATTGCATTGTCACGCGATTTACACATGTTTGCTAAATTTCAGCGCAATGGGTAACCGGGAAGTGGATCAAATTCAATTTGCAAGATTTGATAACAAACGGACAGGTGAAACTAAATAAAAGCTTGTAGGTAATAAAACAAAGGACGTGGGTTATAGGATCGTAGCAAATTGAAATGAAGTTGTGGTCTTTGTCTACCCCTCCGGGAAATGGACGTATGTATGTATGTGTATGATCTATGTATGTATGTTTTATTTGGGACATAAGTATGTTTCCTTACATACATATTAAATTTTTTCACTACTATTATCCCTGAAGGGTTAGTCAGATACCAAGTAATGACGACAGCAAAAGCAGTCCTCTACCATAGTCCACTTTTTACCAAATAACGCCTGCACATATGCTCAGCGTGACAGGTGATGAGCCCATCGTTGCTCAATGCTGTTGGAAATATGTGCAGTCTTTAGTCCGTTAGTCGCCTTTTACGACACCCAAGGGAAGAGAGGGGGTGGTAGTATTCTTTCGCCGCTGCGCGACACGGTTATATTTCCTTACTTTTTGCTTACTTTCCTTACTTTGGATTAAATCTAACTCTTAAACAAAAAATAAAGTGCTCTTTTACCTCACCCGTAATGCACCTGCTTAAATGTCTCTTCGGATGAGATCGGCTTATGGAAATTGTCATTTCAGCTTATAAGATTATCCTTATTTAGCGATGAAAAGCGCGGCCAAAAAACACCAAACAAAGCCAATTTCAACGTCCTGAGGGTACTAAGTGCGTTCTTCGTTATAATCAAAGTTGTTAATTTATTTCGTGTCTTACTGAGCATATAATTATAAGAGCGGAAGATTATGTTTGCTAAATTTATCTGGGAACCGGTCATTATCATAGCGGTTTTTATCTAATCTCATATCTCTACCTGGTAGTTTTAGAATATTTTTTGTTAAAGATTATTATTAATGTGCGTTTAACACATTAATAATAGGCCTGTTAATCTAAATGACTGTGTCGGATTGGGTTCACGTCATTATTCTAACGGAGCTTTGTAAGATTGAACCACAGTTTCTCGTGTTCAACACGAGCATCACCTATCCGCTCGGCTATCGACGCCTCAAACGTAGAAAAGATCTAATCCGTAACCAGTGCCCTAAGTAAAACCTTATTTCTTTTACCGTTTTAACATGTTGTATATCTCGTGAATTGATTCTGCACAATCGCTTCTCTATGTTGGTGTCACCTATGGATTTGTTAAATCGCCTCATTCTGCATAGATTTCATTTTGAGTTTAATTTTAGAATACGAACCAAGAGTTGTGTTCTAAAACCAAAATCACACTCAAATCTCTGCTTGAGTACAGTTAGAAAAAGATGGCGATATATGCGATGAATAGCACCATCGCTTTCTAACTGTACTCAAGCAGAGATTTGTGTGTGAGTTTGGTTTTAGAATACCAGCCTTAGATGTTTTTGTATGTTATTTTGAGATAGAAAGTGTCCTTCTACTACTTCTGTGAAATTTCCCTTTTAGAAAGACGCTTCAAGTAAGTGAGAAAAGTGCCTTAGCTAAGTCTTTTTAGTACAATATTACCTCGTCGTAGTGACTTTTAAACATGTTCTAAAGTGGCCTAAAATGAATACAAAATTTAACATATCCAAACGAATTAAAATATAGAAATTAAGAATGAATGAGCTTCCCAAAATCCGTTTACCCGCTTAAGCTCGATACAAAGGTAGCGATGTGACTCAGGACTATTTAGTTTGCTCCGTACGTCCAACCTCTGGCGTACACAAGTGGCGCTAACGAGACATTGAGTCTGGTTCGTTAGACAAGCCGTCACAGGTAGAAATTCACTTTGACATTAGGCAGGCAGTGAATAGCTATCAGATTGGGTAAATACATATATACATATACACAAGCTCGAAGGCGCAGCGGCTAAATAGTTTGGTTTGTGGTCTTATTGCAGTCAAGCAACTTTCGCAACGTCAGGTCAATGGATGGGTGGTCAAATTAAAAACATTTAGAGCTATTCCGTGCTATGAAAAGCAGGAAAACCGTCGGTCCCAGTTATTATCATTATGATGGCAACCGTCAAAACTGAGCAACCTGCATTGGGCTAAGTTGGTGGGTTATGGCTAGGGTTACCACCCGTACTCTAACATAGAGTATTGTCTTCTCTTTCATGTAGGCGTACTTTATAATCTACGACACAATATAAAGTACGATAAAATACTCTTTTTACGTAAAACTGATTGTTACCTGGCTCGTTACTGGTTATGAGTACTTAAGAGACTGAATAAACTGGTATCCACAGAATTTTGATTGCAAAGAGCTGCAAATATCTTCAAGAAAGACAAATATTTGTTAAATATCGCAAAGAGCAACAAAAATACGTTTTTAAGGACAAATAAGTAAATAATCTTTTTTATGTTATACGTACTTTATTTTAGTTCTAACAAAAGGAAAAAATACTTTATTCGTTCTAAATAAAGGTAATAACCCTAGTTAAAGCCCAATCTCGGTGGCTGCTAAACTAACACAAAACATAAGTCTCTAAATACCACCGGCGTAATACCACCCTCTCACGAATATTCGGCGTGAAATAATGACACTTGGTGCTGTTGTGTTTCGTCCGACCAGTGGTACCGGAGGCCCCTCACCCCCCCCCCCCCCCCTTCCTCCCAATTCCTATTCCTTCCTTAAACCTATTCCTCCCTTAAAGGCCGGCAACGCGTCTGCTATTCCCTTGGTTTTGCGGGTGTCCATGGGCGGCGGTGATTACTCTCCATCAGGTGACCCGCCTGCTCGTTTGCCTCCCTCTTTTATAAAAAAAAAAAAAAACGGTGATGCCATTTAGTTCCGATTGAACTTAGCAAATTAATTGGTTTCATATCAACATGATCATCATTATGTTACATATTATATTTTCATAAGAAATATGAAACACAAGATGTAATGTTATTTAAAACTTCTATAAAAGTTTATTTGTTCATCTTTAATATTATTAATAAAGTATTCGAAATGTAATTAGACGTGTCAACCGAACACAAGTCGAAAACCAACTCAATTAGGTAGAAATAATTTTAATTTATTATGTTTAAAATCAATTGATCTTTGAAATTTCCCAATAAGAAAACACATTTGTGTATCTAATTACGAAATTGAGTCGCTTACTTAGACCTACGTTTTTGTCAAAGTCTATAATGAATTTTCTCTTGAAACGTAAACATAAATCTTATAATGAGTACGAGTAATTCACGTACATTTATAACGCTACAAGTATCACAGAGACTTAATTCGTGGAACATTCACTTCAAAGAATTACAGATCAAATTCAACGCATGCATATCGTTTACAAAAATGTTTTCGTTTATTTACTAAGATGTTTGTTCATAAAAATATTGAAATGTTTTCATAAAACAGTGATATTCACAATTTAAACACTATAGAAGTAACAGTAAATTAGCAGTACCTTATTCTAGGCTTCATAAAATAAATAATTCTCTGTGTGTACGACTTTTCAACAAAGTTTCAAATGATATTCAGAAATTAGGTCTTGATAAATTTAAAATCAAATTCAAAGAAAAGCTTTATAAAAAAGCTTATTATAAAGTGTCAGATTACACAGAAGACAAAACAGCTTGGGTCTGAAATGCTTCGAGTACTCCAACAGCTATTTCTAATTGTCTATAATTAATTCATATGGAGTACCATTTATATACTTTACATTCTAATTCATATGTAGTGGTACCGACATACTTTTTTTTTGTAAATGTCGTTGCTTTGCTATGGTTTCTTGCGCCCGTTCTCTGCCACAGTTAAAAAATGACGTCCTGAATGGGTACCACACATTCAGGACGTTTTTTTAAAAATAAAAAAGATAAAAAAATATATGGACGATATTCAAAGTAGGTACTTATCAATTGAGTTTATTGAATAAATATCTTTATTCAATAAACATAGGTAAAGTATATTTAAGCGTTAATAAAACGCTTTATATAAAAAAAAGCATTAATATCTTTTGAGTTTGAGTTTGTCAGCTCATCGACCGAGTCAATCAAGATTTTTGGTTTAATATCAAGAGCAGCATACTCTTTAAATCAGAACACAGCAATGCTGCTTGGCGAAACAAATACTAGTAAGTTAGTTAAGTAAACCGCCCTTGTTATACATCCTACTAATATTATAAACGCGAAAGTTTGTAGGTATGGATGAATGGATGTTTGTTACTCTTTCACGTAAAAACTACTTAATGGATTTAGATGACATTCGGCATACAGATAGTTTATAACCTGGATTAACACATAGGATATTTTTTATCCCGTTATTCCCACAAGAACAGGAAACATCTCGGGTGAAACGGGAACCACGCGTTTGAAACCGCGAGCGGCCGCTAGTACATACATATAATCACAACTATTAGCCCCGAATGATTAGTCAGAGACTAGGCAATGAGGACGCGTTGTGAGCCCATCGCCGCTTAATGCTGTTGGATGTATATGCAGTCTTTAGTCCATTAGTCGCCTATTACGACACTCAAGAGTAGAGAGGGGGTGGTGGTATTCTTTCACCGCTACGCGATACGGATAATTGAATATAAGTCGTGGCCATATCGTAATATTAGCCATATCATGAAATGCTCGACCACTTCATTATTAGATTAGGTTAGAACATGATCATTTCATGTAATATTTTTACGATATGGCTACCAGATATACACAGCATTAATAATTAAATAATAAATTAAAGGTTAAATAAATTAATTTCACAACTGTCACACCAATCATTCAGCCCCAAAGTAAGCATAGCCCGAACTATGGTGACTGAATAATGGATAAACATACTTAAATACTAATAAACATCCATGACCCGGTCGCAAATGCCCGTGATCAGCATTATTTTCAATATGCCTGCTATTACTAGTCCAGTTGCATTCCAACCACTTGAATTAAATCCTGATCAGTGACGTTAATTAAGTTTAAATGACAATTAAATGTTATTCCTTCTCTATTTATCACTATGCTAAAAAGACTCAATAATTGTTATTAAAACTTATTTGACGTCCTTGAGTAAGGCCGTAAGTGCCTAAATTACTTATAAACACTATTTAAGCATTATTTAGTTAAACAATTTTTTGTCTCTTTTGTGCAAATTCAAATTGACACTTTGTGTGACGTAGACAAACAATGTGTAACTAAAAATGTTTGAATAGTGTTTATAACCAAGGCCGACAACGTTTAACTAAATTATGCTTAAACAGAGCGGACTATGGGAGAGGACTGCTTTTGCGGTCGTCATTGCCTATTAGTCTCTGAATAACCCTTCGGGGATAATAGTCGTGATTATATGTATGTATGCTTAAATAGTGTTTTTAACACAGGTTTATAAGTTAGGCCGTATTCGGTTGTCAATATTCAGCTATTGACAGGGTGTTCATTTGTGCAGTGTCCTAACGTGCCAACTAGCTCAATATACTGGACGTTCGACTGACCACCAATCGATTAGCCACGTTACTGGATGTAGTGTAGTTGACATGTAAAATGAAATTAGGCGTTTACTAGTGTTGCGAGTAGAATCCCGTATGTACGAATAATAAAGGTTTACAAATGAGTTCTTGTTATTAATAGTGTGGCTATGTTATCTGAGTATATTAACGTCTTATACCATAAAATTTTAGTTATCCTAAGTATATAAGTTAAGTAAACCATTTCGCGTAGCGGTGAATGAAAACTACCACCCCCCCTCTCTTTCCTTGGGTGTCGTAAAAGGCGTCTTATGTACTTAAGACTGTACATACATCTAACAGCATAGAGCGGCGATGGGCTCACCATCTATCACGCCGAGCACATGTGCAGCCGCTATTTGGTGAAAAGTGGACTATGGCAGAGGATTCCTTTTGCGGTCCTTATTGCCTAGTCTCTAACCCTTTGGGTATAATATTCGTGATTATAATATATGTATGCATGTATGTTATTTTCAATATGCCTGCACTACAGTTGCCTTCCATCCAGTTGAATTACATCCTGTAGATGTCTAAGGGCCTTAAAACTTATAAACACTATTTTAGTATTATTTAGGTTAACAATGTTTTCTATCTATTGTGCAAATTTAAATTGACACTTTGAGTGACGTAGACAAACAATGTGTAACTAAATAATGTTTAAATAGTGTTTTTAACCAAGGCCGACAATGTTTAACTAAATTATGCTTAAATAGAGCGGACTATGGCAGAGTTTGCGGTCGTCTAGGCAACCCTTGTATTTGAATAACCCTTCAGGGATAATAGTCGTGATTATGTGTATGTGTGTATGTAAGTTAAGCAACTGTGGCATCTGAATGTCCTTACCGGTTGTGCCAAGCCATTTCTACTGGGGCCCAATGTGTGTCAAACAATTACAATGCGATCCAATTGCGATTCCATTATGCCATTCGTAAATTAGCAGACTTGGGCCCCTGGTTGTTCTCGTAATAGCGTCACCATCAACCAGCCCGAACTTGACTAGCGTAATCACATCACACTAATATTATAAAGGCGAAAGTTTGTGAGTGTGTATGTTTGTTACTCTTTCACGTAAAAACTACTGAATGGATTTAGATGAAATTCGGCATACAGATAGTTTATATTTATAGATAGAATACTTTTTATCCCGATATTCCCACGGGAACGGGAACCACGCGGGTGAAACCGCAAGTGGCCTCTAGTATGAAAATAATATTAAAAAATCGTTACCGCGTCGTATAGCGACCCCAGCTCTCATCGATTGGGCCTCGTATAAAGCGACTAACGGACTAAAGACTGCACATAGCATAGGGCGGCGATGGGCTCACCAACTGTCACGCAGAACACATAATATGCAACCCGTTATTTGGTGAAAAGTGGACTATGGTAGAGGACAGCTTTTGCGGTCCTCATTGCCTAGCCTCTGACTAACCCTTCCAGGATAATAGTCGTCATTATAATATTGTGTATGAATGTTTTCAAAAATGTGTTTTTGCTTAGATTGTGTGTTGCTTTTTTTCTGTCGTTGAACAGAACTCTTTCTTTTGTTCTGTGGTTGCAACGGTGTCAGTAACATCAGTGAATATCAAATACAAATAAAATTCCTATCTCAAGTTTAAAGTAAAGTTATATATAGAATAATTAACACTACGTAGTGTTTACACATAATGTAAAACCTTAATCTAGTTTAATTACAGTACTATTAAACCAATTATAGTCACTTCAATATAATTTATTTGCATTACTAAATCCTAAAAGAAAATTAAAGTTTATCTAGTAATAAAAGTAAAATCAGCAAGAGATAATAAGTAATTAGAGCAGTTTGGTTTCAGTTAATTCATTTTAGCATGTCAAATTATGGAATTGTAAAACTCATATTCAAAGAACTTTATTAATCTAGATATTTGGTTAGAATTGAATAGGCCGCTGATTTCGCAAATGGGATTCGGGATTTTTTGTCGCCAATAATTCGAATGTCAAATTCTAATGGAGATAGACGTCTCTGTTGATCTGATGGAAGTTACATAACTTAGCAAAGATTTAATCTAACTTGCAAATAGCTTTGGGATTTAATTATACCGTGTGAAAGCATTACGTATCATCTTTAGATTGTGTTGCTATGTAGGGTGTGTGATCCGGTAAACTTGAGCATGGGGGCATGTAACTGGCCAGAGTTGGCAAGCGCAACTATGTATATGTACAATGGCGGACTCCGTCGCTTTACCAGTCTAAAGGTCAAAATTCCTTGCACACCGCGTCGTCTATTTGGTACGGGCACGTACCCGGGCGGGCCGTGCGCTTCATACGAAAATCGCTGCAAAGTCGTAAAGCGACGGTGACCCCGACCGTACGTGTATACCTACTTATGTGCCAGAGCGTACCATGTGCACATGCGTCAATAGGCTTTGGTGATCGTATTCGATTAGACGGATCGTACGCTTGTCTGTCTTCTCAGTGAAATGAGTTTCTTGTTGATAAGCGCGTAGTGTATATCTTATGCTAAGAAACATTTGCATTAAGTGACCGTGACTATCCTACTTCCTACTAATATTATAAACGCGAAAGTTTGTAAGTATGTATGGATATTTGTTACTATTTCACGTAAAAACTACTGAATGGATTTGGATGAAATTCGGCATACAGATAGTTTATAACCTGGATTAACACATAGGATTCTTTTTATCTCGATATTTCTACGGGAACGGGAACCGCGCGGGTGAAGCCGCGAGCGGCCGCTTGTTTAACATGAAAATAAAAAGCTTCTCTTTCTGCTTTGAAAGATGTGTTAGGGTCATTCCAATCTATGAGTAAAAAAGCGTTACTTGTTAGAACTACCTACGAAATTGAAATAAAGTTTGAAATATTTAACTTAATTCTATAGATTACACATTATAGCACACTTCTGCATAAATCAACATTCAATTTAAAAATAAAATTACGTAAAAAAAGCAAAAAAGTAACTGATTCGTCATGTTATGTGTATGTAACTTTCTACCAATTAAGGTTTCCCCTATTTGAAAAAATACTAATTATCAATTTTTAAAACCGATTTCTAGATGATTAGTTTTCAGAGATATGTCTATTAATCGCACTATGTTTCAAAAATTTTTAAAGTAATAAATTTTCCAATATATTAAAATAAAGATGTGTTTCAAATTTAGTCGTCATTCCTGTGTACATGAAAGTTTTTGTATAAAAAAGTGGTAACAATTTCTCGTACGGTTATGATTTTTGTATTGCAGTAACACTGGACCTTTCCGATGTCAGCTATCTTGTGTTTAATTTGTATTTCTTTCACCGAGTCCCAAAAAGTTACGTAAATGTGTTATTTCTGGTGTGCAAAAAGTTCAAGCATCATTTCTGATTGGAAAATTATTAGGTAAGTACAGTATATAAAAATATTTTGCTAGCTTGTGCGTATACTCTTTTGATTCCAAAAAACAAAGACCTGATGTCTCCAAAACATAATCTCAAAATTTTGCCGATTTCACCTTGAAATCTAACATTCATCATTTTTGTGTACCGTCATGTCTGTGTATGATAGTACACAGACATAGAATAATTGTTACTTTTTTTCACATAACCCGATAAGGTTAAGTTAGCATAATAGTGATCCGTAATGTGAGTTGATACGCCCCAGCGGGTTGCTTTTAGGACATAGAATTTTCATCAAAAATTTGTACACTTTACTGTTTAGATGTAGGTAAAATTATTTTCCGTTTGCCTAACTATGCTATTTAAATGGTTTTGTTTGTTTTCAGCTCATCATGAAAAAAAAACCAAAGACAACGACAAGCGTAAAAAACACAGCGTCATTAACAAATTAAGTATGCAACGTGCTAGGCAAAAAATTACTGAGGAAGAGTTGGAAGGACGAAAAAAAAGGACAGGGAGAGGTATCAACGCAAGAAGGCACAAGGTTTGGCAAAAAATGAAATGAAACTTTAAGACATGAGCTAAAACTACCAAAGATAAGTATGATAGCGTTGCCGCTTCCAATAGAAAAGCAGTGGAAAGATTTTTTGAAAGTGACGAAGAAGATGAAGTGATGAACTAGAAAACGTCAAAAAAAGCAGATTATGATTCTTCTTGATAATCTATATAATTTATATAAGAAATTTATTGATAAGGTTCAAACAAAAATTGTATGTTCGTAAAATAGATGGTAAACAGAAATGACTATCATTTCTGTGTATATTTTGTTAGAATTTTTTGGTGACTAAACTTTAGATTTGTCTTCTTAAAATACCTATTGTTTTAGTTAAATAAGAAGTAAGTTGTTTTTTGTTTTATGATACCAAACCGAATGAAAAAAGTTTCACTCTATATTTTTTGTTGATCTGATCATTTCTGTGGTAATGTTGATCATTTCTGTGTATAACAATATTTAATTTTTGTTTTTTTCTGAATAAATAGTTGATTTTGAAGTCTGTTTCTATTATATTTCTATAGGCCTGATAAAAACTAACACATTGGGAAACAAATTACAGAATTTTCTAATTTTTTTTAATTTTTCATGCTAGATTAGAATGACCCGTTAGTCGGTTTGTTTAGCACTTTGTTTCGAGTACAACTGGATGTCCAAAACATTGACGTCCAAATGAAAAAATTTGGTATCTCGTGTCGTGGGGTATCTAAATCACCCCTGTGTATTTTCCGCGATTTTTCATGGTTACGAGTTTTTTTTTCTGAATTTATGAGATTAGTCGACATGTCCTTTTAAAAAAATCTAAAAAAAGTAGAATACTCTGTCGAGACTTTTTATTGCAACTATATTTTCATGAGTAGTACTTTTATGGATAAAATAATCAGCTTCGTAACTGTGATGAAAGTTATGAAAATGTTGGTCTAAAGTGAAAAAATTACGTTTGGCGAATTATGACTTAAATATTCAACTTTGAATAAACAATCTGAACAGGTGACTTTATGGATTAGGAACCCCTAAGTAGGCTAAAAAAAATGCGCCAGAATCTCATCTTTCATAATCATTTATTTCATTAAAAAGTAGTACAAATTGGGGCTGCTTTGACTAAAATTTGTCTTCAAAGATGGCAAAGTGGAAAATTCTTAAAATTAGCCAAGTGATTTATGATATAGTTGCAATAAAAAAGTCTCGACAGTCTTCTACTTTCTTTTTAGATTTTCTTTAAAGTTGGACATGTCAAAAATAAGACTTTAAAGTACGCGATAGCGTTGCATTTCATTTAAACTGTTTTAACGGGACATAACTCGATTCATTTTGTAAGTAAGTACTTATCTACTTACTGCTTGACGTTTCGGCGGCCGCGATGCTGCGGCCGTGGTCACAAGCAAACTGGCGATGCGCGGCGTGGCAATACGTAAAGCGATTGAGATCAAAAAGTTAAAAAAATTCAATCGGGAGGACGGGTTTAAATTATCATCAGCGTGGAATCCAGTGATTGGCAAATGCAAAACGCAACATCTGTCTATAAAAAGAAACTCCGATACTGTTAGTGTAGTGTGTCGGAGTTGTGTTACTGACGATTCATTGCACTGTGACAATTTAAGTGAACGTGTGAGGGTGGATAAAGAAACAAATATCCGCCCGAGCCGACGACGCCGCGCACCGCCAGTTCGCTTGTGACCACGGCCGCAGCATCGCGGCCGAAACGTTAAGCAGTAAGTAGATATGTACCTACTTACTTACAAAATGAATCGTGTTATGTCCCGTTAAAATAGTTTTAAAGTCAAAAAATCTTAAAAATTCAGAAAATAAATCATAACACGATAACTATGGATTATAGCGGAACTTACATGGGGATAATTCGGGTACCCCACGACACGAGGGACCTAATTTTCATTTGGACGTCAATGTTCTGTAAATACAGGGCTTGCCTGCAAATTCCACTTGGGATATTTATTCATTTGACTCTTGCGCAAGGATTATATAATTTCCATTTCATTCCACTATGCCGTAGACTGTCGTCGTAAAACCATAAACCATAGAAATTGTTTGTAATTATTATGTTTTCGTGACAGGCAAGGGAATGGACTTATTATGTTATATTCTATTATCTTCTATTTAGAACAAAGGCTAACCGTGTCTCGTAGCGGTGAAAGACTTCCCCTCTTTCTTCTCTCTTCCCCCTCTCTTCCCTTGGGTGTCGTAAAAGGCGACTGACGGACTAAAGACTGCACATATAGTCGTACTGTTGTGGACTATGATAGAGGACTGCTTTTGCAGTACTTATTCCTAGTCTCTGACTATCCCTTCGGGGATAATAGTCGTGGTAACATGTATGTCTTTATGTAGAACAAGGCTTTTGGTTAGGTCCTAAAAAAGAAGGTTAGTAAGGCTGCTGGACATTTTAGAACAGTTGATATCCAGCCGTGCGATATCAAAAGTTGGTTTCAATCTTAAAGTCAGTAATAAAATGTAAGGTTTTGTGTCTGCACGAAACAAAGCCTTCATAAGCCTAAGTCGTATAGTCAAGTGATATAAGCATTGAGCCACTGGCGTCGCGAATTCAGCCGGCGAGAGCGTCGTCAAGAAAACGTTGCTTTGTCGATAAAACAAAGAAGATGGAAAGATAGTCGTGTAAAGTTAAATGTTCCCTTGTAATTAAATTGTCGGGCCATTGTTCGAGTTTAATAATCGGGGCGTTCGGATGACGAATGCGAGACTGCGACTATCCGAGGCGTGGTCATGACACCAATTGTTTTACTTCATGTGGTTTATTTTTTCACTTTTACTCCATATGACGAATAACTTACACGTAGCAAATTAAACTGTTTCTGTGACTGTACCCTATGTTATATTTTGGTATTCGTTGGGAATAGATTAAGCATACTTCATTGAAATATTTAAAATTTGGTATTCCTTCAGAATATAAAATGAATTATGATATTAAAGAAATACCATTAGTATTTGTTTAATATCGTTGGTGTTTTTGGTATTAGAAAGGAATAGATCGATTTTATTGATATTCTTGGCAGGAAAGTGAAGCGTCATGCCTGCTTGTAGTATTATTATATTTTTCTAAATTTGTGTATTATATTGGTTCTATGTGTGTACATGAATTGTTATATGATATAAGACTAATACCAAAGTACCAAAGGAAGCAAAAAGGATGGCTAAACCACTAGACCACATAGGTCATAGGTGTGGACCACGGACCACGATCCTAGACCCGGAGGTTCTGGGTGCGTTGTGTACTTAGTTTGGTTGGTGATAGGGCTTGTTAAGTTCGTCTGGCTACCTACCACCATCTTAATTTAAGTCTGGTGCTATAACAACAAAGATAATAGCAATGTTGTGTTCCGACAGTTATGAGATAAGATAGCAATTATAAATGGTTGAGAATTCCGCTTCCACCTTCGGCCTTATCGTCACTTACCATCAACTGAGATGAAAGCCAAGTGCTTATCAGTTGTAAATAAAAATCATGTCTAAGTACGAAAATCTAAAAGCGTACAAGATTCCAGCGCCTACAAGTACCAGTGTCTCGACCTTAGAGTATCAATATTATGTAGGTATATCTTTACTCTAAGGTCTCGTCCCATTCGCACGATGTTTAGCAAACAGCGACACGTACATTTGGCGCCATTAAAATACTCGTAAGAACAACAAGGTGTGCTCCAATTCTTATTGAAATTGGTCCAATTTTTGCTCCACCTTCGGAGGGGGACGTGACTCGTTTCCATAGCAATTTGTAAACAACGTTAGCGCTCGCATAATTTGATGACTTATCTCAGTCTCGACTCTTGAGATATTCCTCAAAGGATAATAGGTGAACAGAATGTACGTGCGTTTGTTTACTTAGGAAAATGATGTTTTTGAGAAACGTTTTTTTTTGGTAGGAATACTTTATTGCGTCTCATTGTAGGGTTAATTGGTATGAGGTCTCGGGTGAAATTGCTTTTTGCCTTTTCAATTAAAAAGCTGATTCGATGTCGATATATCAAACAATATTGAAAGTATTGTCTTTAAAATAAGTATTTTTGTAAAATAATTTGGCTGAAGGTTCATGAAATTAAAATCTTATGTAATAGTAACCGTTAAATGGAAACGGTTAATTGGTCATCCAATCAGGTGAGCCAGAATTCCAAAACTTTGTTAACTTGAACATCGCAACTTTAATGTGTTCACCGCTGCACCATCGAAGTCATCTCGCATTCTTTTCTAAAGTAACCTTATATTTTTTAACTTATATTTATAAGATACTAGCGGCCGCTCGCGGTTTCACCCGCGTGGTTCCCGGTCCCGTGGAAATATCGGGATAAAAAGTATCCTATATATTAATCCAGGTTATAAACTATCTGTATGCCGAATTTCATCCAAATCCATTTAGTAGTTTTTACGTGAAAGAGTAATAAATATCCATCCATACTTACAACGATTTCGCGTTTATAATATTAGTAGGATAAAAAGGATAAGCCTAGGGGGCACCCTTAGTCCCAAGAAAACACTTCCTGGGTTGTCATTTAATTTAATTTCCAAGGATCCTCGTTGAATAATATTATGATGACAGTGCAAGAGTAGCCGATTAAAAAAAATTATGTTTGTCATTGCATTTCATATTATGTCATGGTAATTTGAAATTATAGAATATCGTTTTTGACGAAAAAAAAACAAAGTATGAAACAAAGAACTCTTGATTTTCCAAATCTGTTATCTATTAACGTACCTAATTGTTTTTTTTTGTAAATATTTATATTACATATATTGAAGAGTTTTTACCGTTGATTAATTGTCTTTTTTTCTGAACTGAAATAGAAAGTAATTCAACCAAACAGACATCAAGTGGTCCATAACAATATTAAACACTTTTATACTACCAATAAATTTACCGTAATCCGTATTAAATGTACGTATTATTCAGCAGTAAATATTCACCTACTTTGTGTCAACAACGCTCGTGTTTCGACACAGAATAATTCTTTATTTACTTTGGCTGCTCCAGAGTGAATTGCGAGGATAAAAAACAATACAGAAGCTTCACCTAATCCGGATACAGAGTAGTGGTATATGAGCTTACTTGCGAAGAGATTTGGAGAGAGCTTTGCCAATGAACGATAATACTTTTTTCACACCACCTGCTCGACAATGTCAAATTATATGTCATGCAAACCTAACTTATAGTAAGTCATTAAAGACCTGAGGTCTAGCAGGGCATTAATATTGTACTGAATTTCATTATGACCCGCTGGTCATTAATGTGATTTGAATTTGGAACATAAATAGAAATCGCATACGAACATTTACTATAAAGGTAGTAGGTAGGTGTGCAGTCTTTAGTCCGTATACACCTTTTACAACACCCAAGGGAAGAGAGGGTCGGTAGTATTATTTTGATGAGCCCATCGCCACTCTATGCTGTTGGATGTATGTGTATTCTTTAGCCCGTTAGTCGCTTTTACGACACCCAAGGGAAGTGAGGGGTTGGTAGTATTATTTTGATGAGCCCATCGCCGCTCTATGCTGTAGGATGTTTGTGCAGTCTTTAGTCCGTTTGGGTCATTTTGGCTCCCTGTATAACAATCTACTATTGTTTTACTATTGCTTTATATTGTCTCGTAGATGGTGTGAAAAGTGAGTATTCTCCTCGGGCATAAAGGTGCCTTCGTCTTGGGCGACCTTGAATCCCACGCTGCACTCAGGATTCTTGTCTTATCTCCCTCGCTTTGCTCGGGAGTTAACTCTAAACACCCTCGCTACGCTCGGGAGTTAGAATCCTTCGTTTTGCTCGGGATTCAATACGGAAGGCCCGCTACATAAGGCACTACTTTATACCCTTGGTGCATAATCTACTATCAAAGTTGCGTAAATATTACTACAAACATACACGGATTTGGATTCCCCGCCAATTTTTTTACGTGATCCTGTAGAAGCAGTACAACCAAATAATGAAAAAAAGTTACATATTTTTATTTTACGTTTTTGTTTTAACTTTTTCTTAAGGCTAGGATTTCCGAGCGCAGAAACTAGTAGGGGTCTGATTGATTGCACATCGCGATTTGCGACCGTCAACTTAGCAAAATAGGTAGGTAATTATTTGAAAATCAAGAATTCTTTTTTAATTTTTTTAACTTATAACGGCCGGAATGCCTCACCTATTCAAAGACAATTATTTTCATATATTTTTCATTAACTAAAACCAAGTACCTATAATGCAAGTAATACGATATTTGAATTACGATTAGACGGATGTTTAAACTTTTATTTGATGCAGTAAAGTATCACTAATAGACTTTATTATTGAAATTTTGCATTCACAATGCTATATAGATATAGGATAAAATGTTTACCAGAAAAAAATCAACCAGTCTCAGGAAACTCGAATGGGATTCGAACCCACGACCTTTGAATTGCCGGTCCACTGCTCTAACTGCTGAGCTACCGAGACCCCAGAAGACTCGCTGAATTTTTCCTATTAATTTTATTACGGTTTTCGAAGTAGAAGAAAAATTGAGCACGATACGGTTGGGCATAGTGGGATTAACTGAAGTCCGAAGAGAAGGGGAGGACTTTTGAAGTCTGGTAACTTGCTCTATTTCCGGGAGGGCGAACAACTGTTCCAAGGTGTTGTCGGGTTTATCGTCCACAGCTCTCTCATGAACAACGTTGTCGAGACCGGAAGTGTGTCATCGAGGGTAGCGTACCTCCTGTCAGAAAAATCAAACGGTATTCGTTGAAGGTTATACAGGTATACGCTCCGACTACGGCACCCCCCGACGATGAGGTGGAGGCTACGTATGAGAACATCTCTAGAGCCATACAAGTCGCCAAGCTCAAGTGGCAATGGGCAGGGCACATCGCCCGTAGAACCGATGGCCGTTGGGGCAGAACGGTTCTTGAGTGGCGACCGCGCAAAGGAAGACGCAGTGTGGGCAGGCCTCCAACAAGGTGGTCCGACGATCTGGTGAAGGTCACGGGTAGCCGCCGGATGCGAGGAGCACAAGACCGGTTTTGGTGGGGATCGCGATCGGAGAGAGGATGATGATGATAAAATTGCTTCGCGGTATCATCTCTAGTTATGATACCTCTATGCTTGCAAGAGTCAAATTGCTACGCTGACCGCTTAACGTCGCGCGAAGCATACTCGTATATTATGCTTGTTTGTGCCGACTTGGTCGAATGTAAAAGAAAATGTTTTGATACGGTTTTTATTTTTTTCACCGGAAAAAATAAACATTATGGAGAAAAGTCGTGCTCTCAGCTTTGGATAATCCCACTCGTCGCATAGAGGCTTGATCGTTTAGGTAGAGATTTTCGGAAGCCAGACGAATATGACGTTTTTCAATGAGGTTACTTTGCTTGAAAATGGTTGAGTAGGGGAGACGTGGTGAATGCTGCCTAATTTTGCACAAAACAAACGAACTTTTTGTTTTGTTGAATTGATTTTTTTAAACTTGTAACTTGTAAAATAATAATTATGATGTACCAAACTTTCCTGCGGATGCTACGAGTGGGTGTGTAATGTTTGATATAATTACTTATGATCTAACGTTCAGATAATATAATTTCATTTCATATAATTTCATTTGATATAACAACTAACGTAATATAATAAACATTTAATATAATTTTAGATTCTATAATTTCATTTGATATAATATACTTTTGATATAATGTACATTTGATATAATAATCAAATGATATAAAACATTACTCTTGTAATAAGCAAGCAGCATGCAAGCAAGCAAGCAGCATGCAAGCAAGCAAGCATGCAGCATGCAAGCAGGTATGCAGCATGCAGCATGCAGCATGCAGGCAGGCATGCAACATGCAAGCAGGCATGTTTTCTGTCACGGCTCCGGCGCTGCGGGACTCCGGCGGTCCCACACGAGCTTATCGTCGCAGATGGCTTACGCTCACCACCGCAGCTTCGGCTTGCTGGCCGGCTTCGAGCGTTAAACCGGTGGGCTCCTCAGCTCGTGGGCCGCCTCGCCCCTCCGCGCCTACGCGGGATTGAATTACACTCTAGCGTAGGGCAGACAAGTCTACGTGGAGTCGGTTTTGCCGCGATTCGTTTCTGTCACTGACTTTTTTAGCACAACCATAATTAACTTTTTAAGACAATATTTGAAATCAATTTAGGGTATGTTATTCTTATTTTTAAGCAAAAATTATATCAATTGAAGTTATAGAATATGATTATTCTACCAATATAGCTTTATAGAATAAGTTGTTAGAGAATATGAGTATTATATAAAATGAATAATATACGAAGTGTATTTAGAACAAGTAAAAATTATATCTAATAAACGTTATGTTCTTTGAAATTAGTTCATTTGTCATTATATGAAATGATACGCACCCGCTACGAGTACCTGTTCACTTGAATTAATGTTTCGGCCAAAAACATTCACTTAAAATCTCCATCTACGTATAAATACTCAAGATATAATGATTTTTCCCAGAAGCCTGCCCTGCCGACAAGTTAGCGAACAATACTTGATTTAATAGAACAGAGGTCTATGGAAAGAAGATTTGGTAGAATTTAGTGTGTTTGAAACGTTGCAAAAATTAATCAAAAATTGGTCCTTACATATGAAATTGGCGTTTTGTCGTACTGGCCACTTTGATCTCAAATATCTCCTCTTTGGTTAGGAATTATTATATTATTATATAACTTATGTTTTTGTGTTTTGAAAACCGTATTTCAATTGTTTTTTCTTCTTTTGGTTTTTACTTTGCGTCACTCTGTTTACAAAATGGAAAACTTGAAATATTGCGTTATTTACGAGTACGAGTTCCATCGTGGCACCAGTGCTGCAGAAACGGCTCGAAGGATTAAAGATGTGTATGGCGGCGGTGTCACAAAAGAAAACACAGTGCGTTCTTGGTTCCAACGTTTTCGTTCTGGAAATTTCAACCTGCAGAACAAGTCCAGTGGACGGCCGGAGACCAAAGTTGATAACGAAGAATTTAAGGCTATTGTGGAAGCGGATCCATCGCAAACCACGTCGGAGTTAGCTGCAGGCTGCGGTGTTAGTGATAAAACTGTTTTAATCCACTTGAAGCAAATTGGGAAGGTGAAAACCTCATGAATTCAGTGCAGCAAACCGACAAACGCGCGTCGACTGCTTTACTCAACCTGCTGCTGCTTTACTCAACCGGCACAATAATTAAGGGATTTTAAATTGAATCATTACCTGTGATGAAAAGTGGATCCTGTACGATAATCAGAAACGCTCATCGCAATGGCTGAACCCTGGCGAACCAGCCAAATACTGCCCCAAGCGAAAATTTACTCAACAAAATTACTTGTGAGCGTTTGGTGGACTAGTGCCAGTGTCATTCACCATAGCTTTCTTAAATCTGGCCAGACGATTACATTTGTCAGCAACTGCAAACCATGATGGAAAAGCTAGCTGCTAAACAACCGAGGCTAATCAATCGCTCTAGGCCACGCTCAGGACAACGCTAGACCACACACTGCACAACAGACGGCTACCAAATAAGAGGAGCTTCAATTGCAATGTCTAAGACATCCACCGTACTCCCCGAACCCTGCTCCAACAGATTATCATTTTTTTTTCGAAATTTGGATAACTTCTTGCAAGGGAATAATTCAACTCCGATGGGGCAGTCCAAAGCACCTTCAAAGATTTTATTGATTCCCGTTCGAATGGTTTTTTTTAGTAAACGGATCAATGAATTACCTATGAGATGGCAAAAGTGCCTGAATAGCAATGGTACACTCTTTAATTAAATAAATATATCATATTTAAAAAAAAATCGACGTTATGTTCCTCCCTTACAAAACGCCAATTTCATAAGTAATAGTCTAAGATCCGACCTTCACCGAGAAGGTAAATGGATGAAATGTATTTCATATCAAATTTAATATGTTAAATAATATATCGCGAGTGGGTTGGCTGAAAAATTTCAGTCCAGTACCATTAATGATTAATTGAATATTAAAAAAAATATTTTTTTTTTACATTGCACTGGTTTGGTGTGTGTGTGTTTGTAATGAGCTTATCTTTATATAAACATAAATTTTATTTATTTAACCAGACGGTTGCAAATTACTAATATTGACTTGCCTGTTGACACCTGCCTACCCAATGTTATGACAGGAAAAAAATAGTCAACCTAACGTTTGCATATTCTATAGGCTTCATACTTTCGATTGGTACCTATGTAATTTATCTATTATCGAAACAAGTGCAATATTTATAAAAAAATATTTTTAAATATTTATTTACTTAATCATATACTGGACTGAAATTTTTGAGCCAACCCACTCGCAATATATTTTTTAACACATTTAATTTGATATAAAATACTTTTCATCCATTAACCGCTCGGTGAAGGTCGTTGTATACTCGGATCCTCTACTATAAGGACCTAAATATTTTTGCCGCGAAGCCACATTTTTTAACTTTAGTAATGCTCTATTATGTAGTCGGTGTCACGCGTGTGCATCAGCTGCTGTAGCCGCTTATTCCATCAGGTTACGTTTTTCTTATAGTATTTTATTCACATTTATGTACTTAAGTACCTACATAAAAAACCTTGGTTGAACCGTACATAATATCATTGGTTGAACCCTTAAACGCTTTTAAAAACGTAATATCACTTTATCTCATACGTACTGCTTTTACAAACAAAAATGCAAAAACTGTAAGTTTTGAGGTTTGATCATAACTTTAGCATTAAATATTATGTTGTTGTTTTTGCTACATAAGCATAACACATAAATAAGGCATTACGACGCGGCGCAAGTCCAAACAGTGACACTTAGATTAAATTTTATTACGATATTATGGCTGAGCTAAAGCAATAAAAGCAATTTTTACTGCTTCTGAATTATTTATTTATTGATCTGTGCGGAACAGTGTTGAAGCTACTATAAATGTTTACCGCGGGTTGCACTGGATTATTACGCAACTATCATTATCCTCACGCATGTACATAGTAAGAAACCGTTTCAAACGTTCTAGTGTACTAAGTTTTCTAGGTTTTGTTTTTTTAATGTTATTTTTAAATCGCCATTTATTTAAGACTTTTTACTACAACGAAAACATATTTATAATAAATGTTGTATGGATTTCGTATTATGCATTGATAGTCTTTGCTGTCATTACTACATCGCTAATGCTTACCTTTGCCTAAATTTGGTAACAAATAACGAATACAAAACAATGACAGCCTTTAGGAATGAAATGAATACACGGGTTTCAAAAAAAACCTTTCAGGTTGAAATCGATATGAAACGGGTGTGGCCATAAAAATGTCATGATTACTCTCCGCCACAAAAGGACTTAGCAATAAAGGATTTATTGCTATAAATACTTCCCCAGATTGCCCCTATAATAACGGTTGCAATTGAAATATACAGCGGCAGGTCAAGCTGACACGTTTCTTTCGTCAATCTTAAATGTTTTTTTAATACTAAGCTTACAACGCGCCTGATGATGAGCGGCTCTCGAAACCCCGTCACCGAGCCAGGAGATCACATGCGCGCTGTCTCAGTAGGTAAAGTGGCACTGCGTGATATATCAGCAAAATCCCACACCTTTACTGAAACTCAAGGGGTTTGATAGGAATATCAACTTCTATTAAACAATCATATTACTCATCATACTACCCCCATCATCAATTTTATGCAAAAAAAAATATTTGCTGTTATCTCTCTTACTTACTGACACTGGCTGAATGTGGTAACTGCACCAAACCATTAATTAAGAAAGTAAAATAATAGCTTTTTCTAGAATCAATAGAACGACCTCCTTGGTCGAGTGGTTTGTACACCGGTTTTCATGGTGTCGCCATCTCTGTGGTCCCGGGTTCGATCCCCGGTCGGGTCAATTTAGAAATTGTTGTTTTTCTAAATTGTCTCGAGTCTGGGTGTTTTCTATGTATAATAAGTATGTATTTAAGTATTTTAAGTACGTTTATCCGTTTTCTAGTAACCATTTTAACGAGTTTCATAACGAAAGCTTCTCTTGGGCTAGATAATTGGTGTGATTGCAGGAAGATTTATTTATTTATTTAAACTCAATTGTTAGTAACTTCCACGTATTCTAAAACCAAATTCAAACTCAAATCTCTGCTTGAGTACAGTTAGAAAGGGATGAAGCTATTCATCGCATATATCGCCATCACTTTCCAACTGTATTCAAGCATGGATTTGATTATGATTTGATTGCCAGTTAAATAAAAGCTTGTAAATATAGGTAAAATCGGAGGTGCGCATTTATACACATAACTTTTTAAGTCCTTTTATCGGAAGTCTGAAAATATTTCACATACCACTATATATCGTAATAGGTCAAGGATCATAAGATCGCCGGCGGTCGCGATACAATTGATTTTTAATTGTGTCTGGTATTACGATCCTCAAGGGGATAATGATCACTCTTCATAAAAATATTTAATACTAACGATCGAAACCCTTATTCATCAGAATTCATAATATCTCTAACCATACACCTCGTTTTCACTAATATTTTTTTTCATATTATTTTCTAATAATAATGATCGAAACTTCTAATCATTCTAATATATAACGCCAATTTTCATAAATTGGTTTTTTACTAACATAAATGTTTTTATCAGCCATCCCCTATAAAGAAAAAGTTAAGTATGCAAAACTATAGTTCTGTTGGTTAGGTTAGACTTGTGTGTGACATATAACTTTGTAATTTTAATAAATGCTGTGTGCTTGCATGCATTTTGAATGCATATTGCATGTTTTTTTGGAATACTGCATGCTTGTATGCATGCCTGCATGCATGCTGCATGTTTGCTTGCATGGTGCAAACTGCATGCCGGGGGGTGCAGGGGGCCGCTATAAAGAAAAAGTTAAGTATGCAAAACTATAGTTCTGTCGGTTAGGTTAGGTTAGACTTTTGACAAATAATGAAGAGAGGCCGCAGGCCCCCCAACCCCCCTATTTCTTAATCATAAGTGTATGAATTACAAACAATATTATGAGTTCAAATATTTTCTTAGTAATGTTATTATTGAAAAGAAAATTATTATAATTATCTGATATAAAGGAAACAATTATAAAAAAAAGATTATGAGTTTAAACTTGTTCTTACTAATGACAGTATTAATAAAAAAAATATGATAACTGTCTCTTAGGATTTCCGATAATAGTAATAATAATTTATGAACAAAAAAGTATGAGGATAAAAATTAGGAAGAGTGATTATTATGAACACAAATCGGATGTAGAACAAAAGATATAAATAATAGTTTTATGTGAGCCACTATGAAACCAAAATCGGAAGGTGCCAACTCGCGCGCACTCGCGAGTTTCACGCTCGCTAGTTGACGAACAAGACAAAAACAATAGCATTATCGGCCACCACTGATACTGTATAATAATATTATGTATGTAGCATAAGCACACAACTTGTGCTTACGTGTCACGACCTCGTAGCTATAGCGGAGTTAATTAACTTAAAGATAGTTATGTAATTTGGCACTTGGGGTTAATTACAAAGCGTAACCTACTTCGCTATTATTATTATTATTGCCAGTATGTGCAGTCCCACTGATAAACTTCCTATCATCTTCCACCTTGTATGGTGCGTAATGTATGGTCCAATGTAATTCCAGGTCAATTCTTTTGAAAAGCAATTTTCTAAGGTTTACGCGAACACTACACATTGAAATTAAACACTTTTTATTACGTATAAACTCGCGTTTATTAATTACATTTTAAAGTTTTATTAAGTTCCGACGTTTCTCGCTGTGACCAATAACAATTTAAATGGTTCAAAACGTCAAGACTAAAATAAAACTTTTAAGTAAAAAATTAACGCGGGTTCCCCCGTAAGAAGTGTTTCATTTCAAAAGCAATATAATAATTAACAGGTCAGGATAAGTAGTAGTCTATCTCACTTTGTAATTTTTCAAATAATTGGTTTTACTAACCTCTTCAATTAATGTTTTTTTATATTTATATTTTAGGTTGACGTCTTTTTTCAGTGTTTAAAAATTTTACTCTTTAATTAAATTCCATACAATAACCTTATTAAGTCTGAACTATGGGTAGAGTCCTTACGACTTAGTTGAAACATCACAAAAAGAAATTATTTTACGAATTAGTCGGTATCACCATGGTCTTTACTAGTGACCTAATTGAGAAACAAGTTACCACAAACCAAGACACGTAAAGTACAGCCTGTTTTCTGTCCCACTGCTGGGCAAAGGGCTCCATCATTGAAATCAGTCATCGCTACAATTATTGATAAGTATTGTAGGTCTTGGTTTACCTAATCACCACGCTTGCCAAATTAGGGATGGCGATCTGAGATCGATTAATCAAAGAATTGATTTCACGGGACCAAAAAAAAACCAATTTTTTGAACCGATATATTATGTAGTAGGTACCGAATCGATTCAGTGAATCAATATGTCGAAATAGAAAATCGAAATTCGTTTTTTTCAGTTTTATTAAGGACAATAAAGATTTACAGTTAAGTAGTTGAATGTACACAAACACATTTAAAGAAATAATAGTTTTTCACTAAATTACTCAAAAACTCACGAGATAGCTGTGTGCTTTGTTTTCTTCGCCTCTTCTTAATAAATAAAAGCAATAAAAAAGTTGTATTGTAAATACAAACTCTAAAATAAATAGATTTTTGAGAAATCGATCTTTTTGAACTCGGTTTTATGTGATCGACGTCATCAGACCCGGCTGCTTTCCTTCGCCGGAAGTCTTATAAATCGAAGGCCAGCTTATGACTTCAACTCGTAAAGTGGGGTAATCTCTAACAACGCAGTTCCTTTAGAATTTTTCCCTCAAACTATCAAAACGTCAAATATGACGTCTGTCACAACTCGCCCTCTGCTAACAGAATTTGCCAACAATTACAATACAAGACCTAGAAAAAAAAATTAACGTTTAGCAATGTGGAATGCGTTTTTCTTTAATTTAAAATTAAGTTTTGTGATATTTAACTCACTGTTGGCGCTTAAGGCACCAACATGCGACGAGGTTAAAGGCTGAAGGCAGGAAGGCTGAAGGAAGGATGCACTTACAGGGATGATGAGTCAGGAACCGTCGTGCTAGCTGACCACGGGCGGCGAGGCTTGAGGGGGGCGATTTAGGCTGGTTTCCTGGCGCACAGTCACTACACAAAACTATTCACTAGGGCAGTTCGTTAGGCGTAACTTCACACATATGCTACGAGTGGTACTGCTTATTTCGAAGGCTGAGTTCAAGGGCGCGCGACGCGTGGCTTCGCCCTGAGATCTCGAAAGGCACTGACTCTTGCGCGGCGCCGGCCGGCGGCGACTAGTTAACATGGCCGCGCGACGGCTTAGTGCATTCTAATATGCACTCTATTACGGCGCAGCGACGGCTGTTTTCCGTTGCGCGGTGGCGCAAACATCTTCCCGGGGCCCAGGGGTGGTCTCATCCAGAGGGAGCCTGGCAATCTTGAACACAGGCCTCCGGAGGTGTCCATTGGCGGTGTCCAGGTCCACCACCCGCACGACGCCATCCTTCCCAGGCAGAATGCGAGTAATGCGCCCCAGTCTCCATTGAAGGGCAGGCAGGTTGTCTTCCTTGATGAGGACGAGCTCGCCGACTCGGGGAGGGGAGGATGGGGACAACCATTTGGAGCGGGTTTGAAGGGTATGCAGGTAGGACTGGGTCCACAGCGTCCAGAAGCGCTGGGAAAGGGCCTGTACCATCTGGAATCGCCTACGTGTGGAGATCGGCCTATCTTCCACGGATAGTTCGGGAAGGGACGTTAGTGGGCGGCCTATAAGGAAATGTCCGGCTGTAAGCGGCTCAAAGTCTGAAGGATCAGACGAAAGTGGGCAGAGAGGTCTTGAGTTGAGGACCGCTTCAATTCGAGCTAAAAGTGTGGAGAATTCCTCGAATGTGAGGTGTTGTTCGCCAATTACGCGATATAAAAGTTGCTTTGTTGATTTTACGTTGATCTCATGTAACGCACCGAACCATGGTCCCTTAGGGACGTTCAACAACCAAGTAATGTGCTGACCAGCGAGCTTGTGCGCAATCGTGTCATTGTTTAAGGCAAGAAAGTTTTGTACTTCGATGAGCTGATTTTTAGCGCCTACATAATTTGTACCGCAGTCCGAGCGGATGAGAACCGGGGCACCGCGGCGTGCTATAAAACGCTGTAATGCCGCGAGGAACGCTTCTGTGCTGAGGTCCGAGACCGGTTCCAAATGGACCGCCTTAGTCGAGAGGCACACGAATATACAAAAGTACGCTTTTAAGAGTTTAACATTACGTAGGGTACTAGATTTAACGAGGAATGGGCCGGCAAAATCGGTCGTGACTTGACTAAATACTGGCTGAGGCGTAACTCTATCGGCTGGTAGGTCGGCCATGAAGGGCGCTTGCGGCTGGGCCCGGCATCGAAAGCATCTAATGCATTTAAAAACTCGGTGTCTAATAATACGGCGCGCGGACAATATCCAAAATTGTTGGCGTAGGATAGCGTGTAAAGTGTCAGCGCCAGGGTGGCAGTGTATTTTGTGGTAGTGGTCAATGATAAGGTCTACAAGTGGGCTAGAGCTGGGAAGTATGAGCGGATGCTGCGCGTCATATCGGATAGACGCATGGGACAGTCGTCCACCAACTCTAAGGAGCTCATCTTTAATGAGAGGTGACAGCCGCTGGAGTCTGACGGAGCAGATTTTGCCAGTTTGAAGTCGGTGGATGTCCTTTGCAAACTCATTGTGCTGAACACTGCGCACCCAGTAAAGTAGGGCCTCTCTTCGTTCACTGACGTACAAGGGGCCTGAGCGTCGCGAATCTGGGTGGTGTCTGCAGTTGTGCAGAAAGCGTTTTAGACAAGCTGTCACTCCGACGAGCTTGTCTAGTGAACTGAACCGAGTGAGCAGGTCAAAGTCAAGACCGGGCACTGTGACCAGTGACGGGACGTGTTTGGGCTTAAGGCCGGGCAGGGCGTGATGGCCCAGAGCTAAGGGCATCGCAGGCCAAGACTCAGAAGGCTGTCCAAGCCACGTGGGAGACCACCATAGGTCGTGGGCTGACAGGGATTGCGCAGACATCCCTCTGTTTGCGCAATCTGCCGGGTTGAGCTCGGAAGGTACGTGTCGCCAGGTACATTCTGGTGAGCCTGAGCTGATTTTGACTACCCTGTTGGCTTCAAAGGGTTGAAGACGGTGAGGCGGTGTATTGAGCCAGGCCAGGACTATCGTACTGTCTGACCAACATATGTGTTGTTGTATACTGATATGGGCCGATAACTGAACCGACACACGGATCATGAGCTGGGAGAGTAGAGTGGCGGCCGACAACTCTAACTTGGGGGATTGTGAGGCGGTTCTTGATTGGTGCGACTCGCGACTTGGCGACAATCAAGTGTACCAAAGTATCTCCGGAGGCATCGAGCTCATGGAGGTAAACAACGGCGGCAAACCCGGCTTCAGAGGCATCTGCAAACCCGTGAAGCGAGTATGCAGCTGAGCCTTTGTTTGCACAAATGTGCCGAGGGAAGCGAATGCTAGACAACAGCGGCAGATCCTCTGAGATGTGGTGCCACTCCGTTTGTACTTCAGAGGGAGTGGGCTCATCCCATTCCAGCTTTAGTAGCCACAATTGCTGAAGCAGCAGCTTTGCGCGGAAGATAACGGGCGAAACCCAGCCGTTTGGGTCATAAAGTGAGGCTACGGTGCTTAAAATAGACCGCTTTGTGACATGTGTGATGGGGGGCAGAGAGATGCGGTAGGTGAACTCGTCTGACTGAGGGCTCCACTGTATACCCAAGACCTTAATGGACGTGGACTCTGGGTTCATGTCGAAGTCCTTGGGCATGTCGCATTGGTTGTCGGGAAATCTCTCGAGCAGCTTAGGCGAGTTAGATGTCCACTTACTGAGCTGAAAGTCGCCTAGGTCTAGCAGACTTATCAACTCGTCCTGAAGTGCTTGGGCGGATTCAACTGTGTCATGACCACACAAGATGTCATCAACGAAGATAGACTTGCGAAGAACCTGAGCGGCTCCAGGGTAGCGATGGCCTTCATCATCAGCCAGCTGGAGCAGGGTGCGGATTGCATGATATGGGCTTGATCTTAAGCCGTACGTGACTGTATTGAGGGCGTAGGTGAGCAGAGGGTGATCTGGTGAGGACCGCCATAGTATCAGCTGATACCGTCTCTGGTCTGGGGCAACCAGCACATTTCTGAACATCCTCTGGATGTCAGTGCTGAAAACGACTGGATGCGTTCTGAAGGACATGATGATGTCCACAATGTCCTGTTGAAGGGCGGGGCCTGTGTGTAGGCATTCATTTATGCTGACACCATTGGAGCTTTTGCAGCTACCATCAAAAACAATGCGCAGCTTGTCCGACCCTGACTTAAATACGCCATGGTGAAGGATGTAGAAGTGAGGTTTATGGGCGAATGTATTTGGGTGACAGGGAGCCATGTGCCCTAAGTCGATGTATTCGGCCATAAAGTCGACGTATTTAGAACGCAGAGACGGGTTCGCCATTAGCTTCTTCTCAATATTGAGGTATCTGCGTAATGCGATAGGGTGAGTTTTACCTAGTTGAGGGGCGTCCTTTAGAAAGGGCAGAGCGACCGTATATCTGCCTGAGGGATCGCGTGTAGTGGTAGAGCGGAAGATTTCCTCGCATTGTTCCTCCAGGGGATCATTATGAGTGTGAGATTGAGGGAGGGGCTCCTCAGACTCCCAGAACCTTTCCAGACTCTGACGTATGTCCTGGGCTGATTCAGCTGAGTCTGGTTGTGAGCTGACGACGTGAGCTGAGTTAACCTGCTACGCCGGCTGCGCATACAAGTCCTCAATGGGTCCTATCAACGCGAAGTCGAAAATCGTGCCGAAGGCTATGGGCTTGCCCGGGCCCAACGAGACCTTAGTCCCGTCTAACACCTGGCCAAGAACGTCCGACCCCAATAAGAGGTCGATCGGGGCTGGTGTGTGGTAAAGCTGGTCAGCCAATGGCACGGGTGGCTGGCCTAGTACGTGGGAAATGTTTGGTACCTTCTCTAAGGGAAGGTAGCCAGTGACGTTTTTTAAAATGTGAGCTGTGGCAGTAATTGTAGGAGTATCATTGTGAGTGGGTCGGCATACTATTGTTATTGCCGCCTTTGACTCATGTTTGTGCTGATTCCCAACTCCTGTAATTTTTAAAGAAGTGGGTTTTGATAGCAGGTTCAAAAGTCGTGCCATGCGTGACGTTATTAACGTCAGCATACTGCCACAGTCCAATAAAGCTCTGGCTGTGTGAAGATGGCCATGTACGTCCGCGACTCTTAGTGAGACGGTTGGCAACAAAATGGGTGTGCCAGTGGGCACAGAAGGTGAGTGAGCTGATTGAGTATCAGCTGAAATTGTATGAGCTGAGTATGTATCAGCTGTGTGGGCATGGGTTGACTGGGCATGGGCTAAATCTACCTCTTCGCTAGGGTGCTCTGTGATAGTAGGGAGTCATAATTGCTGGCGGCGTTCGCGGGGCCTACCTGGCGAAACGGACCTGGGCGGGCTGGCTCTGTGAGCAGAGCTGGGTTGCGCCTGTTTGGGATGTGCGGGTTCGTGCCGCCTGCTGTTTCTGGGACGCTCCCTCGAGTGCTCTGTCAGCTGTGGTGGGGGCACATGTACAGACGACGAATGAGCTGAGTGCGTTGGGCCGTCTGGTCGATGGAGGGACGTGTGGTGGTTCGTACTCCCACAGTTCTTGCATGCCCCCCTTGACCTGCACTCGCTCTCGTAGTGACGGCCGAGACAACGCTGGCAGCGCTCGCGTGCCTGTACAAAGTCCCAACGGCCCTGTGTAGGCTGGGCATTGTACCATCTGCACGTCATGAGCGTATGTCCCCCAGTGGCACAATAGGGAAAGTAGGACGTCGAGCGTGAGGAAGAGGACGAGGACGATGATGAGGAGCAGCTTTGCTGGAAGGCCGAGTATACGGGGAAGGGCTGACTGCGAGCCGGGGAGGTGGATGGGCGGTGACGCATTTGTTGCGCTGGGCGGAACGGTTGGTGAGTAGGCTGCTCATGGGCGCGGTGAGGCGATGGAGCTGAGGAACGGCCACGGTAATGGTCGGGTTGTTGCTGAGCCATCTGAGCATAAGTGCGATGGGGCAACTGAGGAGGCGCTCGGCTACGAGAAGGGCCGGGCTGGGGCTGAATGGGTTGAGCCATGGCTATGTTGGAGAACTCTGTCTCCACACAGCGCGCGTGCTCCTCGAGGTAGGAGATTGTGGCTTCGCCCTGAGATCTCGAAAGGCACTGACTCTTGCGCGGCGCCGGCCGGCGGCGACTAGTTAACATGGCCGCGCGACGGCTTAGTGCATTCTAATATGCACTCTATTACGGCGCAGCGACGGCTGTTTTCCGTTGCGCGGTGGCGCAAACATCTTCCCGGGGCCCAGGGGTGGTCTCATCCAGAGGGAGCCTGGCAATCTTGAACACAGGCCTCCGGAGGTGTCCATTGGCGGTGTCCAGGTCCACCACCCGCACGACGCCATCCTTCCCAGGCAGGGTGCGAGTAATGCGCCCCAGTCTCCATTGAAGGGCAGGCAGGTTGTCCTCCTTGATGAGGACGAGCTCGCCGACTCGGGGAGGGGAGGATGGGGACAACCATTTGGATCCGGCTCGAAGGACCAGAAATGTTGGCGCTTAAGGCACCAACATGCGACGAGGTTAAAGGCTGAAGGCAGGAAGGCTGAAGGAAGGATGTACTTACAGGGATGATGAGTCAGGAACCGTCGTGCGAGCTGACCACGGGCGGCGAGGCTTGAGGGGGGCGATTTAGGTTGGTTTCCTGGCGCACAGTCACTACACGAAACTATTCACTAGGGCAGTTCGTTAGGCGTAACTTCACACATATGCTACGAGTGGTACTGCTTATTTCGAAGGCTGAGTTCAAGGGCGCGCGACGCGTGGCTTCGCCCTGAGATCTCGAAAGGCACTGACTCTTGCGCGGCGCCGGCCGGCGGCGACTAGTTAACATGGCCGCGCGACGGCTTAGTGCATTCTAATATGCACTCTATTACGGCGCAGCGACGGCTGTTTTCCGTTGCGCGGTGGCGCAAACACTCACTAATTACCCTATCTTAATATTAAGGAGTATTAGTTTCCTCTCTGGTAACCCCTACGGGCAGAGACAATATCCATATAAAAAATATTTCTCCCGTTCGAATGTTCTAGATAAAAGTCCTTATAAAAAAAATAGTTCTATTTCCGGATTTGCTTGAATTACATTTAATTACTCAAATTAATTATTATACATATTAATTTAGTTTGTAATTTATTATTGGAACTGTTTCGGCTATTTTTAGAATTGCATCTTTTATGTGAAACTTATAAGCTGACAGCCACTTCGCCCCGCTACCGCTAGGCGTCGCTACGGTGGCTGTCATTTTGTCTATGGTGTTATGTCAAATACAAAACGTAAACAATCTTTATTTTCTTTCAAATCTAACGCAAAGTCTTGCTAAAACTGATTTAGAAATAGGTATGTATTAATTGAAAATGCAAGAAAAGTGTGTCTTGTAATGTGTCAGCCAAGGCTCCATGTCTTTAATGTGAAGAAAAAATGGATTATAGTCTAACAAGCCACAATGATTCCTATTTTTGGAAACCCGATCATTCAAAAACAATGATTTCAGGTAAGTACTATTCAACCATTGCAAACCCCTTTTGTAGATTAGTAAAGGCAGACAGGGCCCTGAATTTACAACGTAACAATAAGTGCTGTCTTATATATAAATAAGTTTAATATAGCAGCAGCTGATTTAAAGTAATAATATAATGGACTTCGGTGAAAAATTGTGAGTAAATTAATATTTATAACTGCGTCGCATTCACTTTTCGACAATAACAATAAATAAAAAGAATGAGTTGGTTTCAGAATGTAATAACGTTACGTACGTACGGTTTATATAGCCCGTATATACTGGCTGTTTTTAAGTTGGTACTTTTTGGCATTAAAGACTTTTATTACGAAACGAAAATCATCAGAGGAATATAGTTTAAATTGCATGAGATTTCTCCCATTTCAACAAATTGGCAATTTCAACATACCTAGGTAAGTATACAATGGTTAAGGCAGCCGCCCGGAATGCGGAAGGTGCGTGGTTCGATTCCCGCCTGAGGTTGTCGTCGTTTTTCAGTGTTTAAAATTTTACTTAAGTATACAATGACTATAACATTAACATCGCACGGATCTTATATAAATCATAAAAAGTGATCGTAAATAGGTATCTTTAAACGGAACTGATGGAAATCGCAATGTGCCGACACGGCACTGATGGAAATACAGTTTCTTTATTATTAAAATTCTGTATAAGCTTCTGAAGGGGTATGGTAGGTGTAGGTGTAGATATATGTTTCTGCACAATAGTACACAAATGAAAATTCTTATGTACAATGTATTGTACATAAGAATTTTCATTTTTGTACTTGTGTACCACACAGGTTTTATATAAGAATTTTCATTTGCTCATTCAGTAGAAATGTTTCGTCATCTCTGAAATGACAACGCAATGTTAGATTTTCCCTTGTAGCAAGTTGGACCCTTATTGACACTAAATCTTCGAGAGCTAGCATTACCTAATGCTCCCGGCCTGTTCCATTTCCAAAGTGCTATCGGAAGGGATCTCGTAAATTTTATTTATGGCGCCCACTGGATTTTCATGCATATTAATTTGAGTAAAGCGATAAATGTGCATCTATTTCTCTTGTTTCGTACATTTTGTGGTGTTAACGGTTTGTTAATATATTTTTGGGATTAAGTCGAACTTTCCTAACAAACAAAAATGCTATTAAAATATAGGTATGTTGTGTGAATTTCGCTAACTTGCTATATATATAGCAAGTAAACGTGTGTGCCAAACCGATACCTTTGGTGTCTAAGGTTGTATAGGTTTTATAACGTTTTCATGCATTGATCGCTCTTCTTCATGTGCATAATGCATGTGAAGGGCGTTGCTTACATCTAATCTTGATGAGATTAAGTTAGCGAAATTAACACTATAGGTACAATATTTAAGATGTTGCATATTATTTGTTGTGTATGTTTGTCTTTGCGAAGTTCATTTATTAATTTTATTTAAACATATTCTTTAATGTAATAATTATCATTAATATCGTGTGTACACACGGCGTCAGATCAACCTACCCAAAACTGTCAAATTTCTACATTCAATTTTAAACTTTAACGTTTGGTTTTAAGGATCAATATTCATTGGAGAAATTTGACAGTTTACTGTAGGTTGATCTGACGTCGTGTGTACAAGATACAGGGTAAATACACAGCGGTACTTTTAAAAAAAGTAATTATTAGTAAGTTTTGCTTATTACCAATTTAACTCATACACCTACCCGCATTGGGCCAGCGTGGTGGGTTATGGCCTTATCTCACTATGTGATGCTGTCCATGTGGGAAGGCCTGTGGCCCACTAAGAGGACGTTAATAGGCTAATAATAAGCCAAACTCTAAATAGTAGAGTACCTATACTACCTACTAAAAATTAACTTTCGTCGTGATTTTACTCTGTTTCCACTTATTCCTTTACTGAAAAAAAGAATCTAGTATCGCATGTCATATCACTGGAAACTAATTCAAAGCTTTCCGTTGTCCATTCGAAAGGTCCTTTTTTCCCTTAACTCGGCAAATGACCTCACTTTCCACTCGCGTCATCGCGCGCCTATCATATCAGCGTACATGTCAACATGTACGCAATGTGCCATAAAACGGGTGTTAAATGAACTGGCTAGGCTTAGCGCAAAAACTCGTAAATATAAAAAAAACTATCGTGTCGTAAAACTCGTTAGCGCGACAGATTAATTATGGTATGAAAATTTGAACAGCGTTACTAAATCGAAGTAGCAGTTGACATTTTATTAGATTTATGACGCTGAGATAAGTATTTAAAAAAAATAACACTATGGGCTATAAAACAGTGTTTAAAGTTAGCCACTAGTATAACGTGCGTTTAAATTGTTGCGCCTCTTTCTTAAACTTTTGGCGTAAAAAGACGAGCATCTATTTATAAGTGCACGGTCTTGAAAACATCGGCGGCGCCGGAATGAAATCGGATGTAATGTTTTGCGATGTTAAACAATACTATTCAAAATGTCGACATCGGATGGGTGACCAATAACAAATTCTTATTTCGAGTTGCTCCTGTAGTGGGCTCGTCTGCCTTTTGCAGCAGCAAGTTTGTCAGGAGTGAAGTTTTGTAACCTATCAACTATATCACCGCGTGTGCGTTTACCAAGGCGCTGCCCGTAAAAGTCCTCGAAGCATTTATAAAATAATAAAAGTACCTACTTACTTATAAAACAAAAAAGTTACCAAATCACACATTAAGTTAATAATCACTTATTATTCACACATTTAAATAGCATTAACTGAAACATTAAAAAATAATTTTAACGTTCAGTTCTATTTTTTAAATGTAATCCCTAATACTAATAACAGAGAAATAGGTATTTGCGAGGCCGAGCCTCCTAATATCCTGCGACAAGCATCAGATGAAACGCTTGGCTAATTTCAACAAATACCATTTAATTTTGCAGACAATGAAAGTGTCTGTTTGCGTAGACGTATCTAATTGAATATTAGCAAAGCTTGGATGGGCCTAATTTGTTATATAACTGTATACTATCTACTGTAAGTATAAGAGCTTGTATTAATTGAATCTATCCCAGATTAATAAATGATTTGTAGCAGATTTTATTTTTAAATTTTAGTAAGTAATTCACTTTACATAGGATTTGTTGCCGTTACTGCGCCCTGTTTTACAAACATTTTTTTTTTCATAAATATTAAACATTACGCTTGTTTTCCGAATGCTACTATGCGGAGACCATAGCTACGAGCTACGATACTGAACTGACACACTCCTTTTTTAAACGGTTATATTTAGCTTGAGATGTTGCTGATGTTAGGTCAAATTTAGTACTTAAATTTTGCCCCCTTACTGTTAACCGATTGATCTAAAATTTTGTACACACCTTTAGTTCGGATGACAATACAATTATGTCTATTAAGTATCATTGCAAATTCAAAATGGCCGCCTCCACAAAATGGTGAATTACATTTTTTTGTTCAACCACCTCAATATGGGTATCAAATGAAAGGGCTTGACTAGTAATATACAGTGCATTTTACAAAAATATCATGAACAAAAAAAAAGGTAAATTATTTTTTTATGTTAAACGGTTTTTTTGAATTTATTTTTTTAATAAATTTTTTAATTATTTTATAGCTTTTTAGTACCTACATTATCAACATCATCATTATCTTTCTTTTCAATAAAACAGTTTAACTTAAAATTTGTTTGTAAATAAATAATAAACATTACGCTTGTTTTCCGAATGCTACATGCAGAGACCATAGAGCTACGAGCTACGATACTGAACTGACACACTCCTTTTTTCATCATTTAGGCTCGTATTCTAAAACTAAACTCAAAGTCACATCTCTGCTTGAGTACAGTTAGGAAAGGGATGGTGCTATTCATCGCATATCGCATTCTACTGAGTGGTAGAGTCACGCTGCGTTGCAGCACGCAGCGTGACTCTACCACTCAGTAGAATGCTATTATCCGGCGTAAAATAATGGCACTTGGTGCTCTTGTGTTTCGTCCGGCCAGTGAGAGTTCCGGAGGCCCCCCCCCCCCCCACCACCACAATTCCTATTCCTTCCTAAGAGGCGGCTGCCTAAACGAGTAGCGATTTTGAAGATAAATTGTCATATGTGTACAGCATACTAGACATATCAAATTTAAGTGTATGTTTCTTTGTATAGTTGACTAAGTCTTGAGCAAGAAAAATAAAATAAATTGGTTTATGTACGATACTTTAATTTAGCGAAAATATTCCTTTCTTAAAGGTCGGCAACGCATCTGCGACTTCTCTGGTTTTGCTTGTGTCCATGGGCGGCGGTGATTGCTCTCCATCATTTGACCCGCCTGCTCGTTTGCCTCCTTCTTAAATATAAAAATATTTATATATTTCGCCATCCCTCGTAACTGTACTCAAGTAGAGATTTGAGCGTGAGTTTCTCTTCTCACATATGTATACATGCTCGTCGCTGTATAATAAATATTTATATACTCCTCCATTTAATTTAACAGAATGTTGAAAGAATAAAACGGGTAGGCACCAACGGTATTGTTATACCAAATCACGTTTCCTAAGCTCTGTCAGTGCAAACAGAACGGAAATATCGAATTCGGCGTTACAATAACATAAGTAATATATGAAACATTTCATTTCTTCGGTTCCATTTTTCGGGCGCCATGAATAATTCAATGCGGCGAGATTTAGCCGAAATTAATCGCACAGTAACCAGCGTCCGGCCGCAACATACATTTTCCATCAAAGGGATTTGTCGGAGGAATGCGCCCCTTGGCCCCGGGGCTGGTCAGTAACACAACTACGACTAAGGGCTGCGACGTAAGCCTAAGCTTCGCGTTTAAGATTGTACTTATACATTAGTAATTGTGTGTGTGTCATCACTAGCCGCTCAACAGAATTGTAAACAAGTACAACACACTGTTAAAACCATTGAGATAGATATTTTTTCGGATACATTTAAAAAAAAGTTTTAAGAACAATATTTTGTTACAACCTTTATTTTAATGAATTTAACATTAAATTAATCTAACTTAATTTTCATTGTGGTAAATTTTATATTATTTTGTCTCTGAGGGATGTGTACTGTTACTGTTACTTAAGATTGAACTTATAATAACTATGTTATTTGCATGTTGCATGATGATGATGATCCGATTTCGCCAATGGCGACTGCTTAGACTCCTTAGTTATGTGTAGTATACCTATGTAGGTAGTGGTACCTATAAGTAAAGCATTACTCATTTTTTGTAAGATGCAATGTATGTTTTTGCAAGTGTTTGTTGGTTACCCTAATAAATAAATAAATTGAGATAGTGCTGTAGGTATGTGTGCGATTGAAATGTTTTACTGCGTTAAATGCAAACTGTATTTTATATCTTCATAGATCGAACATACATTTTCCATCAAAGGGATTTATGGGAGGAATGCGCCCCTTGGCTTCGCTACTGGCCAGTAACACAACTCGGAACACACTACGACTAAGGGCTACGACGACGATAGATTAAGGTTGTACTTACATATATAAGGCGACTTCTAGAAACCGCAAGAAACTTCAAGGGCTGGTCAAGTGTCTTAAACATGACAAAAATGACAAAAAAGAAATTCGTGCTTTTTTTATTTTAATGAAATAATAATTCGTTTTGTGAATTTTAATTGGATAGTCTTTGAGTTGAGTAAGTATCTAATTTATTTTAAAGCAATAACATAAGAATAATAAAATGAAAAACAGTTAAAAGTAACGATTATTTACTACGCGCGGGCAGCGGCCGGCCATTGACCCACCCGTCTTTTGACCCGTCCGCGTCAGCTGGGCGATAAGTACCTACGTTAGTCTGCAATGATTCTTGTCATTTTTGTCATGTTTAAAACACTTGACCTGACCAGTAGGCCTAACATGCGCAACACGAAATAATGTCGCGGACGATATTCTCTCTTCCTTCGATGGCGGGAACGACCAGCTATCTCGGTTACAGTTGTTAAAACTCGATAAAATTATATTGCATGTTAGGGTTTGTAAACAAAAATACCACAGACAAGCAAAAACTACTATTATGTTTATTTTTGACATATCGTGTATAGACATAATATGAGAAAACGGGTCGAGAAAATTTTCTCGTGTTGAGCATGCAAGGCCTACAGCCCTTAGAGTTTCTTGCGGTTTCTAGCAGTCGCCTTATATTCGTATATTCACGACTATTTGTCCCCGAATGGTTAGTCAGAGGGTTTGCTGTCCTCATTGCCTTATAGTCTCTGATTAACCCTTCGGGGAAAATAGTCGTGATTATATGTATGTAAGTGAACGACCAGCTCGTTTGCCTTCTTTTCACATAAAACAATTAGGTACCTGTACATTAAAGGTAAACATTCACGAAAGAATTTTGGACTAGGCAATGAGGACCGCAAAAACAGTCCTCTGCCCTACGGCAGTTTTATAGACTGCACATGTGTTCAGCGTGGCAGGTGGTGTTTATCGCCGCTCTATACATCCAACAGGATGTATGTACAGTTTTCAGCCCGTTAGTCGCCTTTTACGACACCCAAGGGAAGAGAGGGGGTGGTAGTATTCTTTCACCGCTACGTGACACGTTGCGACGAAAGCTTTAAGCTTGTACTTACATGTATGCAATACAATTTTGAGATATTGAGAGCTTAGGTTCTATTCTATATACTTACTTAGCATAATTCTACTTTTTTTTCTCTACCGATGATTCGGAACGATTGCACAGCCTTGGTAATGGACTGTGCAATACTGATCTATATATTTTATGTAAACTTGCTAACTGATGGCGTAGTGACATTCTTAAGTGCAATAATAAGTGCATTATAACGGGTCCCTGGGGGAGGCCTTTGTCCAACAGTGGACGTCCTACAGCTGATGATGATGAAATTAAAGAATCTTGAATCTTTGTGCATACTGTACAATAATAGTTATTTGTTATACAAGAGTGCAAACTTGCTTTTTAACCGCGTGCTCAATTTTGATGACCGAGCAAGCGAAGGATTCTAAAATTGAATCACGAGCGCAGCGAGTGATTCAAAAATTAGAATCCTGAGCGTTACCGAGGGAATCAAAAGAGCACGAGGTGAAAAATCTTTGCACTCGAGTGCAACACGTAACTTGTCATCCCACCTCAACGAGGAAATTACCAACCAAATTAAAAAAGTAGGTACACCAAAAAGGTTCCGAGTCTGAGTTTTTAACAAATTAAAAAAGGTTGTATGAAAAATTCGGCACTATGGAGGGAGAAGTAAATAGGTTTAATGGTGTTTTGAATTAACAAACTTAGTGCACACGATGTTCTAAATTCAATTTACTTTATTCTCTAGCGGATAAAAACGGCTTTTGCACTCTGATATCGAAGAGTAAAAATACTCTTTCCGAGATGGGGGGATGAAAAAACATTTTTTTACTTTATTTGGTTTTTTTTTTGCTCTTAAATAATGGCTTCGTGCGATCAGCACATTTAGCCAGTGTCAAGTAAAATATAGAATCTGGCTAACGAAAGCTGAACCAGGAAAAACGCGGCAAATTAAAAAAAAACATGACTTGTAACACACTCACACAGCTGCAATTATCTTAGAAAATTTTCAATTTGACATACGACATGACATCTCAGATAGACACACATAGAGACAATTGCCAATCAAATAACTACGAGGTTCAGCTTTCGTTAGCCAGACTCTAATAGTAATTATTATTTTCTTTGCAATATGTGGATGATAATAAGTGATAATGAACGTTTATTGTTAAATGATTTTCCCCCAAACCCCTCGAGACTCAATAAAGCTGTGGGACTTTATTGAGGTCTCACACTGACTTTTATAGAGAATTTGAAAAGTGATGTTGCACTGTTTTGTTTTATTTGCTAACACTCATGCACGTTCATGAACACTTAACAGTAAATAATCCACCATTATTTCACATTAATATTCGACAAAACACAAATTATAGAAAATAAAACAAAACTGCAGACATGACGCTTCATTTTCCCGCCAAGAACTCTCTCGTGCTATTCAAGAACTTAATTTTTTTTTTATATATACGAGTAAGTAGGAGGCAAACAAGCAGGCGGGTCACCTGATGGAAAGCCGCCGCCCATGGACACCCGCCAAACCAGAGGAGTCACAGATGCGTTGCCGACCTTTAAGGAAGGAATAGGGTTAAGGAAGGAATAGGAATTGTGAGGAGGGGCGGGGGGGGGGGGGGGGGGAGGGAAATGGGTATATAAAAATATTTCAAATGTAAGAATTATTGTAGTCACTAGTCAGTTTGCAAATGGCACCCCAGGGTTTAGTTGCTTTTTCATGTTTTATTTCATTACAATACAATTATTTTTAGGCCGGTATACATACACACTCATGGCTATTGTCACCGAAATAAACGATTAGTCTGAGACTAGGCAATTAGAAAAGCAAAATTAGTCCTTTGCCATAGTCCAACTTTTCACCAAATACAACTGCACATGTGTTCAGCGTGATGGGTGGTAAGCCCGTCGCCGCTTTCTGTTGTTGTATGTATGTGTAGTGTTTAGTCCGTTAGTCACTTTTTACACCTAAGGTAAGCGATGGGTCAGTAGTAGGTATTCTTTTGATGGACGCCACTCAGCTCATAGGCCGGTATAATGATCGTATTCAATTTATTTCGCTTACAAGAGCGAAGGTGCTAAGGTTTAAAATATAATTTAATGTTTATAATGCCTTAAAAATAACAGAGAATAAGGTCGGAATAGTTAATTCCGTGTTTTGTCTTTTTTACTCTAATTTAAAATTACGTTTGCATGACAGGAACAAAACACGGAATAACTATTCGTAGCTTTTTCTTTGTTTATTTGTAAGGCACTTAGTATCTACCTACAAAAGTGGTGTGTATTTGACAGCGGCTGTATAATTGGCCAAGGAAGCGATTGAACCTGTAAATTGTTTCACGGCTTGGGCGGGCGGTCTGTTGAGTCGTGTCTGTCTGTTTCAGCTTTATTGTTGACTGCTGATGACCTCCTTGGTCGAGTGCTTTGTACATCGGTTTTCATAGAGTCGCCATCTCTGAGGTCCCGGGTTCGATCCCAGGTCGGGTCAATTTAGAAATTATTGTTTTTCTGAATTGTCTCGGGTCCGGATGCTTTTATGTATAATAAGTAGGTATGTATTTAAGTATTTTAAGTAAGTATGTTTATCCGTTATTTAGTAACTATTTAACGAATTTCATAAAGAAGCTTCTCTTGGGCTAGATAATTGGTGTGAGTGTGGGAAAGTTTAAGTGGGAAATTACTAAGTTTTGCCCGCGCCTTCACTCTCGGCAATTTTTCAATGAATAAGTAGGCAATAAACGTCTATATTTTATAATAAAAATCAATTTCCGAAATGTTTGTACGCGCATCACTTGGGAACGGCTCTACCCATTTAGCTGATTATTTTTTTGTTTTGTTTGTAATTGTCAGGACTAGGTTTCTGTAAAAAAAATATTTTTGAACTTTTTCGCAGGAATAAATAAATAACTTTCTACGCTCACACCAATTATCTCAATTTCATCAGCTGTTGATGTTAAATAAGTAAGTTTAGAAACTAACTGTAATTATTGTGTTGTTAGAAATTAATAATTACCTACCGGAATAATTATCACGTTTTTTGTTTCCTATTGAATATCCGATTTATTATCGGCATTAGAAGATGTATGACATTATATGGTTCTAAAGTGCTACTTCTGAGGCCAACTGTACATCTGTGAGATTGTTTACAACTAAATCCCTGTACTTACTAATTATACTATTGTGAGTGACCATAATAGTTTAAAGAGTTAAATTGTAAATGAGCTTGCCACTGACAGAGTAGCCACAAAATTGCCAGGGGAACCGGAAAGAGGTTGTAAATTGTTTTTCGTCTAAAGTCCGTTCGTACTAAACGGCCCTCACGAAATATATACACGTCACTCACAATTATATTATTTATTTAGTGTCACACAGTGATACGCCCGTAAATTAAGTTGTTTAGTTATATATACACAAAGTGACATTATTTTTCAATTTCTATTTCGAATTTTAGGCTACAAACGCAATGTGACTTTAACGGCAAACCTCTCTGTAGTAAAATACCTATATATGAAGGAGACTTGAAACACCAAATACCTCAAATGCAAAACATCTCAGTAATTTTATGACCTGAACACCAAAATGCTCTACATTACAAAAAACCAAACAAAAATGAGGTACAAGCATAGGAAAATAATAAGCTGGTAATGGTCCGTCACGAATCGTTTAGTATTAGATCATTAGTCTATGAAATTAGTCTTTATAAAACAGGTCATCTAGGGCCGGTACAGAAGGATAGAATTTGAACTGCAACTCAGCTGCAAAATGGCATTTTTGTTTTTTTTAATTGCCTCATAACTGCACCTGAACTGCCATTTTGCAGTTGAGTTGCAGTTCAAATTGTAACCATCTGTCCCGGCCCTGATCTATTACAAACACGGAGGTTACCTCATCTAGTTATCGTTATTTAGTTGGTATTGTTGATCGAAGTTTGAGGCAGTTTGATTTAAAGCCGTTTTTTATAGCGATTAATTATGCTTCTTAGTCGTATCGCATGTTATGTATTATCCTTTAAAGTCATTTTAATTTTTGAGACATTATGCTGCCTAGACAAGAAAGAATGCAGACGTATTGCAAATTAGGCAAACCACTTTAGAGATATTGTTTTGAGGCATTTTGCTTTGTAGGCGTTTTCAATGTCAGTAATTTTGCCACTTAGTCTTATAGCTATTTAGGAGTAATCCTTCAAAGTCGTTTTGCGGCGTAGGCATTGTGATCATAAAGGGTTTAAATTACCTGAATAAATAAATGAAATACATTATTATTAATATAATCATTTGGCGACTCGTTTCTTTGTCGCACTTCCAAAATATGGAATAGTCTACCAGCACACGTATTCCCTCCTACCTATGACATAGGGTACTTCAAACGAGGCGTGAAGAGGCACTTTGTGGGCCGGCAGAGTGAGGGTGACTTATGCTACGTCTCATACGCTGCACCGGTTGTCCTCGCGCCTGGACTTCATTTCCACTAAACATCAGGTGGAGTGGGGTGAATTGCCGGGCTTTTTATAAAAAAAATCATAATCAGCCAAATGTTCCACTGCTTTGCTTTCCACATGAATAATGGCAAAGGCACCTACCTATAAAGATCGAGTTCTAACTCGCCACATACTACACATAGACAAGTGACTTGTAGAAGCTTGTAGAAGAGAATAATGAATGTATGTGTTTGAATAATGTATTTAAGTTGGAACATAAAAAACTTTAATTATTACTTTATGAACATCATTAATTCAACTATACACCCTTAGTTATAATTCATCAAAAAAAAATATGGGTGAGTTCCACCCATAAAACAGAACAACTTTCCCCAATAAAGCTATGAGCAAAAATTACAAAAAAAATTCAACCTCCCTTATAAAATTGTCCGATCAGCTGACGATAATAGTAGAGGTCGAAATTATTTTTTAGACAATAAAAATAAAGGATGTATATTCTGTGGTTGCGACCCACAGACCACTTGCGACCAAATGAAGTGAGTATTCGCCAAATATTTATAAACTATACTAGTAGTCTACCCTTTTAACGTTAATAAATCAACATAGAGTGATAGAGACAACCATGTCTCTAGGGGCACAGATATTCCAATTTTTCTAACATATATTTTTTTTCGTATAGTTGAAGGAGGCAAACGAGCAGGCGGGTCACCTGATGAAGAGTAATCTCCGCCGCCCATGGACACCCGCAACACCAGAGGTATCGCAGATGCGTTGCCGGCCTTTAAGAAAGGAATAGAGGGTTAACCCCTCAATCTTGGATTTTATTTGACAGTTTTTTGACACTAACTGTCAACGTCAAATTTGATAGAATCGAGCATAGACTATGCGATATTTTGCGATAACAATACATAAGATGAACCACAGAACCGAAATAACCAAACTAAAGTAGTCTGTAAGTTTAAGAAAACACGGTACAAAGTCAAGTGTGTTTTTGTAGGTGCGGTCGCATGAGACCGCTTGGAGTTTGAGGGGTGGAAGGAATAGGAATTGTGAAATTGTGAGGGAGGGGGGGAAGGGGCCTCCGGAACTCTCACTGGCCGGACGAAGCACAACGGCACCAAGTGCCATTATTTCACGCCGGATGTTAGTGAAAGGGTGGTATTACGCCGGGCGAGCCGGCCCAATGCGTGCTGCAACGCAGCGTGGCTCTACCACTCAGTCAGTGTCACTCATTTAGCAGGGGTCACGTGTAGGGTCTCAAGGTTAAACCTACGGACGCGAGTAACTTTAACACCCGAAAATCTGGTTTCCCAACATTATCAACTTTGCTTCACTTGCGTAATTTCAAACCTGCACGATCGCGCTACATGTCGAAACTACAGAATTAACTATAATTACCGCCAGTGAGCCTGCATCTGACAGAGGAGCCAGAAAATTGCCAGGGGAGCCGGAAAGAGGCTGTAAATTGTTTCGCGTCTACGGTCCGTTTGCGGGCGGCGCTAAATCATTTACTTTACAACCCATCCCTGTGGTGTATGAACACGTCACATACATTAGTACTATTTAGTATTCTGTGCATTTACAATGATACGTAGGTACTGTGTGTACGTAGATTTTCTCGGCCAGCCGTGATCTGATCGTGACGGCCAAGGATCGTACTCGTTGATGATGACTTTCTCAAGAGCCGCCGACGGCGGGTTCGAAGCGTCGCGTTAGACTCTTGAGACGTTGATAGTTGATGATGGTGATGGTAAGGATGATGAAGATAAACACTATACTTTGTCACACTGAGTTTAATAGGTAACAAGAACAGATATTATAATTATGAATATTACAATGGCGTCCACACGCCTTTTGAAGACAAACCCAATGAACGATTGATTGAAATTTAAAAACTATGAACTAGACAGTTTTTACATTCAGTCCCTTTATTGGCCGCAGTAAGACCAATCACGAGCATGTATATTAAATGACAAGTATTTTTTCTGAACTTAAGATCGATACCAGAAAGGCTGTAAACATTAAGATGATACATATTGAAATATATATAAAAACATGTTAATTTTCGATTAACACTGTGTATCGCTGATGTTATTGAACCTAGTTTGGAATAGATCATGATTACAGAACAGAAGAAAGAGGTCATGTACACACGGCGTCAGATCAACCTACCCTAAACTGTCAAACTTCTCCAATGAATATTGATCCGTAGGAACAAACGATTAAAATTAATTGTAGAAATTTGACAGTTTTGGGTAGATTGATCTGACGCCGTGTGTACCGGAGGCGTCAGTAGCCGAGCGGATAGATGCTTGGGTTGAACGCGAGAAATCGTGGTTCAAACTCCATATAGCTACTTTAGACTAACTGACGTGAACCCACTCCTACACAGTCATTTTAGATTAACAGGATGGGTTAACAGGACTATCTTTAATGCATAGACGCACATTAAAAATGATCTTTTTCAACAGAAAATAAAAAAAATAACCTGCATAATAGGAACTGGTTGGTAACGTTTATAGGAAAGGAGAAAAGGCAATAGCGCTTATAAAGAATTGTACACACGGCGTCAGATCAACCTACCCAAAGCTGTCAAATTTCTACAATCAATTTTGAACTTTATTGATTGGTTCTAAGAATCAATATTCATTGGAGAAATTTGACAGTTTAGGCATAGAACACATAAAACTAAAACTTAAACTTTCCAACACTCACACCAATTATCTAGCCCAAGCGAAGCTTCCTTATGAAACTCGTTAAGTGGTTACTAGACAACGGATAAACATACTTTAAATACTTAAATACATACTTATAATACATAGAAAACACCTAGACCTAAGACAATTTAGAAAAACAGTAGTTTCTAAATTGACCCGACCGGGGATCGAACCCGGGACCTCAGAGATGGCGACACCATGAAAACCGGTGTACAAACTACTAAGAAGGTCGTTAAACATAATAGTCGACATAATAGTACAAGTTTAGTTTTTGATCTGACTGAAAACTGAATACAACAACCGAACAAAAGCACGTCTCGTTGACGCTGCTATAATACGGCGTTCGCGTTAATGCATATCAAAACGTATTTAATCACGTTTCGGAATATGACCACGCGTTGTTTACTATGTATGAGACGCGTTAAGTATGCCTGCTCTGTATTATTTCCATTAGTCGTGGCTCATTGAATCACTATCTCCATTAATTTGACTTAGAATATTTATGTGGGTATACTGCGAATGTTGCTACGTTCTTTTATTTTGTGAACGTAGATAATATTGTTTGCCTAATTATGTTAAACAACGAGCTTTAGCGAAAAGTAGTATTTAGGAGGTTGATAATATACACAATAATTCATTTTATATTTTTGAGGGAAAAGTAGTCTATAAGTTTCATTAAAATCGGTAAGACTAATTATCCTACTCTAGATTTTAAGCTGCTAGCTTCAATAAACAGCTTTCGATAGATTTAAATTGTAACCAATAAGGAATTGAAAATAAAATAAACTAATTCATGACCATCTAACAAAATCTATTAGTTTTACTTGTAGTAGTGCACGTTATTTAGTGATTTAAACAAAAACAACGTACCTACTACCGGTCCCGCTGCTGAGTACATGCTTAGGTTTATCATCACGTTTAAGATATTAAGCTACTGCAGAGTATTTAAAAAAAACACTTTGCCTTTCCTCAGAATTGAACTCAGGACCTCCGAATTTCGAGCTAAGCATTCTTCCCACCCAGCCACCAAGACGATCCAAAAACCTTGGCGCCAGTAAATTTCCTTTTTTTCTCATTGATTTTCCTCCTAAACCCAAATCTATATGATAGAACGAGGTCAAAAAACAAAAAGACTTATGGCTGCAGAGAAAGAAAGAATAGTATATCGTCGTTGAAATTCTAAGTCCGCCTAAGTAACTTTTTGGCGGTTTTCTTGTCTTAATTTGATTTAGTATTATCTATTAGTATATTTGATATGTATATAGTGTACTTATATTTCTTCATCATTCATTAAGTGAAAATTATTTTTTAATAATATTGGTATCCTATGGACAAATCATTTCTACAATAAAAAAATCGGTAAAACCAAATGCTTAGTTCTTATAAAGTTTTTTACTCGTCCTGAAAATTACAGATTTTGACTTGGGTGGTATTAGCAAATGAACGACTATATCACCGCTCTATTTCGAGCCTTAAATAATAGTCTTATTGGTATAACTAATGAGCACTTTACTGACTTTTACTGTACTTGGAAAACAAATAGCGGCTCTTAATGAAGTTTCGCCAGCAAAAACAGCCGCAAGATATGCCTCATGTCCATTACAGCTTAATTTATAAGCTGAGCCAGCTCAATAGCTTTGTGTCTTACATGGTTAAAATCTTTAGTTTTATCAATAAATTGTAAAACTTTGGAAATAGTTTGAGGCGTTGCGTCGGTAGTAACTAGCATGATCGGGTTGACGACGAGAAACTGAAGTTTAGCTTATTTTTAAGAAATATCTCTATTTTTACAGATACTTCATTTTGCATCACAAAACCTTGACAGTTCGATACCCGTAAGCAGCTTTAGTTAAAAATAACTTGAGCTCCACCTCTCAGCTCTGAAGGGCACGTCAAGGCATTTGTATTAAAGTTGTCTTAAGATGGCTGTCGTTATCACCCATTGACCCTTATTGGATCTGAGTGGTGGGCGGTAATATATATTTCTATATATTTTCTATGCGAATGCCAGGGGGGTTATCACCAAATCTTAGAGCAGTATTAAGATTAATTCCCATACGAATTTTGCATAGTAAGATTAAAGTAATAATGCTCTTACATGTGAACCTTAGGGCCCATGGGTCCAGCTGTGGGATGTTTCAGGCTGTTGATGATGATAGTATTGGTACCTAAATAAACTTTCTTAAGAGTTTATGAGCTTATTTATTCTAATAATTAATACTTCTAAAGAGTTACAGATGTTGAGTAAGATAAGACAACAGCAAATATCGCTGATCACATGAGCAATTCGTCAAACCAACTAAACAATCTAACAAGCGTTTGTTTAAGTGGTAGTGCAAGGTGACAATATGGTAAGTGGAATTGTGCTTATTTATAAAGTACAAATATTAAAAAAACTTTAATCCTACTTAATAAGCAACTTCAATAATATTTCGTGAATGTTTACTCCTTTATTTGTATAAGTACCTAATTTTTTATGTGAAAAGGAGGCAAAACGAGCTGGCCGTTCTCTTGATGGGAAGTAATCACCGCCGCCCATGGACGCCCGCAAAACCAGAGGAGTAGCAGATGCGTTGCCGGAAGGAATAGAGGAAGGCCTTAGGAGGCCGAGGGAAGGAATGGGACCTTTATGGAAGGAGATAGGAAGAAGTAGAAATTATGGACAAAGGAAGTGGTGAAAGATCGGCCTCCGTTCCTTTCGCACCCCGGACGAAACACAACAGCAAAGAGTGACATTTATTCACACTGATATTTCGTGATATCTGCCGTGAGTGGCTCTACCACTAAGAAAAAATATGTAGGTGTATTTGCACCAGATCAATATTTAATGTATTCTTTCGCTAATAAAGGATTATGATAGCAGTCGCATTATGACAAACCTTTATGGTTTAAAAAATTTGAAATACGGTTGTAATTGTACTTCGACGTTGCATCCTCGAGATTTATATTCACAAGGTAGTCCACTCTTCAATTTACCAGGCATCCAACACATATTAAGAGCTATCTAAAAGAAATTTTATTAAAAAAAACATAAAACGTTACCCATAGTATAGACACAGGCGCCATCTAGTGAATACCCACCGAGTGCACGAGTTTGTCACCCGCGCTGTCATCGTCATTCGCTTTTCGTGTTCGGGCATCCGCACATCGTTACCCTAAATGTGTTTTGTGTACTTAGATTAAAATAAAATTTTAATCTAAGTTTGTGTAGCAAAAAACTATGTGCAAAAGGAAGCATGGATAATCATTATATACGCATGTGTAAAAACTGCGTAAACGACGATCGCCAAGTAAATCAGGTCAGTCAGTGTTTTAAATATTACATTTTGTCGATGTTATGATTAAATTACAAAGACAAACGATTTTTTAAAAACTATGTGATTCGTTAGCGAATATACGACTCAGAACCTCTTAGTGAGACATTCAAAGTAGAAACGTTATTGAAATATATTTCATAGTACGTTTCCTTCTTAATTTCGATTAATACTTTCGCTAGTGCCTTTGTGGTTACCCACATTTTTTGACTTTTTCACTATTTATCGATTTTCAAGAATACATAAGACGTTTAGCTTTTTTTAATAATAATAAAAAGTAAAAAACACATAGTAGTACCGTGAAGTGATTACGGTCAGTGCTAGTATGAAATCTAGTATCGTGACGAGATTACGATCGATATTAGGGGTACCTACCCTATGCTGTGACGCGATTACGGTAATTCTATTCTTCGGTCATTCCTTCCAAATGACTCTTTGTTTGCGCGAGGCAGCAGTTACCTACATTTTATTTTATGTTTTTACTTATCTTTTTATTGGAGCGTTTTTTCGTATGCAAGTGTTTTCTACAAAATCCTACAGTGCCGAATTACATACAGCACATTTATGTATTACCGTGATGTGATTACGGTCAGTGCTAATATGAAATATAGTATCGTGACGAGAATTCGATCGATATTACGGGTACCTACCTTATGCTGTGACGCGATTACGGCAATTATATTCCTCGGTCATTCCTTCCAAATGACGCTTCGTTTGCGCGAGGCAGCACCTACAGTCTATTTTATTTTTTACTAATCTTTTTATTGGAGTGTTTTTTTTGTGTGCAAGTGATTTCTACAAAATCTTACAGTTCCGCCTTACATACTGCACACTTATGTAGTACCGTGACGTGATTACGTTCAGTGCTAATATGAAATCTAGTATCGTGACGCGATTACGATCGATATTACGGGTACCTACCCTTATGTAGTACCTTGACGTGATTACGGCATTCTATTCTTTGATCATTCCTTTCAAATGACTTCGTTTGCGCGAGGCATCTCGCCTACCACAAGGCTTAGTGACTCCGATTTCAATAACGAACCGTAAATAACGGACGTATATAAATCTAATATTGAAAAAGACTTACGATCTGTCTTGACCGTAGCACAAGTACACAGTCCGGATTTTACCCAGACCATCCAGGACGCTAGGGATACCTAGTCGTAATAATCCAAGCGCAGCAGAGTAGTTGCCAGTTGTAAATCCAATGTCGTCGGATTTTCTTGACGTTCTTGGAGTTTCTAAAGTGAAGGAGGTACCATTGGGACTCAAAATACCAGAAGAGGTCTCTAAACGATAGGGAAATCCTCATAGATGGTATGAACAAAGATAATAAAAAAGAACTGTTAGCAACAACTTTGATACCTGTTTGAAGTTGGCCAAATTATGCTGCATTTACATTATGAAAATACCATGAATAGAAAAATGCTTACACTACCTGCCTACCCTTGATAAAAATTCTTGTCAATGACACAAGATGTTAAAAGAGACGCACACTCTTTTGAAGAAAATTTGGGAGAAAAGATAGAAGTTGCTAAGGCCGCTGAAAAATCTGGTTAGCAAATACGGAATACTAACAACATTGGACCGTCAACTTCACTAAGAACTACGTCGCCCAGCAGGGAAAGTAGCAAGACCCATACAAGCTACAAGGTTATGGGTTGCCAGGCCGGGTGGGAGCAAGCAAAGATTCCCGTATCCACCTCCGAGGCGATTAGCGCAAGCACCGACGTCCGCCCGCTATCACACCACGATAGCAGTGAGACCGTCATACAGACCGATGTTGCGTAAATAACAACCAAGGTAACCTTACACGCTGGTCGTATACATTTTTTTTTGTTGACACATGGTGTTCAATCGCAAATGACCCGGTAGTCTGACAGTACGTTACGGGTTACAAAATACCATTTAATAATACTGTAAAGCAAGCTATTGAACCTATCACTCCTAAATTTTCTTCGGCTGAAATAAGTAAGTTAATCACAGCTATATCTGACTTGTGCCAGTCAGGAGTAATATGCATATAAGAGGATGTCAAAAACCAATTTATTTCTCCCATATTCTTAACACCTAAAAGTGATGGATCGTCCAGATTTATCTTGAACCTAGAATCATAGAATAAAGCTGTCGCCTCATACCACTTTAAAATGGAGGACATACGGGACAGCAAGCAAATTATTGTTCCAAGACAGTTATATGGCCAATGTTGATATCAAAGACGCGTATTTTTTTTTAGTTCCTATTGATGAAAACTACAAAAAGTATTTAAGGTTCAAATTTTTGGGACACAAAAGTACGTAAATACGTATGTATTTTAGTGCCTACCGTTTGGACTTAGTTCAGCACCTTATTATGTCTTTACGAAACTCATGAAACCGGTCATCTACCGGATTTATCTTAGAAACAGAGGTTTTTTAATTCTAATATATTTAGATCTTGTGCCTTGGCCATTCTTATGAAGAATGTAAAAGTTTTGTTTTCGAAACTGTTTGTTTATTACAAAATCTAGGCTTTGATAAAAACTTCAAAAAGAGTAGCTTGAAACCACAAAAGACTAGAAATTTATCGGTTTTGAATTAAATTCAGAAAAGTATGTGTTTGCAATTGCCAGTAGGAAAACGAAAACGCATTCTTGAACAAATAAATATCAATAGAATGAGTGGAGTACAATAAGTTCCTTTAAATAATATCACTTGTCGTCTTTGGCAATGGTGCGAGAAACGCAATATATTTGTCTTTGCATCCTACATACAATCTAAAGATAACTTCGAGGCGGATAAGGAGTCACGGCGTATGAATATCGATACAGAATGGCAAATGTCGGCACCTGTGTTCGAAAAAATTGTTCAATCGTTTGGGACACCTCTTAAAGATCTCTTTGCTACTTACCAAAATTATAAATGCAATAAATACGTCTCACGGCAACGAGACCCCTATGTCTTTGACATAGATGCATTCAACTTAAATTGGAATATATTTTATTTTTATGCTTTTCCCCCTTTCTCGCTCATATTAAAATGGTTCAGAAAAATAATTAACGACGAAGCCACTGGTGTACTAGTCGTATCGTATTGGCCGAGTCAACCCTGGTATCCTCTACTTAGCTCAGTAGCTCACCACCAATATACTTCGGTCCAAGTGACGATATGTTATTATCACCTTTCAGGACCCAGCACCCCCTTTGCAAGAATCTTATCCTGGTAGCATACAAATTATTAGAAAAGCATTTCAAAGACAATCGTTATGTAATGAAACCATCGAGGTGATGATTTCCTCATTGTCTACATCCTCACTAAAACAATACAATGTCGCTTTTACGAAATGGTGGAGTTCTTGTGATATTTATAAAGTTGATTTCTATAACTCCCCACTTCCAATCCTATCAAAATTCCTTACAGTCAACTGTTAACAGCAAAAATTGGTTGTAGTTCATTAAATATGCATCGTTCTGCTCTAGCTATTTAGGGCAAACGTTATAGTGAAGCTGATTTAATTGTTTGATTTTTTAAAGGTATTTACAGGACTAAACCTAGCCATCCGAAATATTAGGAGACGTGAGATCCAAAGATTGTAATCGATCACCTTAGTAATTTATATCCAAATGAGGAACTTGCTCTGGAGTTTATTACTAAAAAAGTAGTAACTCTGCTCGCAGTGTCATTCCGCACAACGAGTACAGACATTATCTTCGAATTTCTAATTAAAAAATAAATAATAACTATGTCGAAACCATTGTGGATGATTTAATTAAAACATCTGCTCCAGGGCGACGCTTGTTTATTTATACCATTTTTTCTAAATAAGATTGAGATCTGCCCTGCAAAAACATTACTGTCCTACTTAGATATGACTAAAGTTTACAGAGATAAACCTAGAACGGAAAGGTTATTGCTCACCTGAAGCCTATTCATAATGCAACTAGTTCTACATTAAGTCGTTGGTTTAAAAACACCCTATTTAACAGCGGTATTGACACTTCTTTATTCTCAGCACACACGTGAAAGACACGCGTCCACGTCCACCTCGGCAGCAAACAGAAAAAGCCTTTCAATAACTGCAGGATGGACTGGTAATTATCTGGTGTTTGCACGGTTTTACAATCGACCCCTTACCATTGAGAATGACGATAATGCCTTTGCAGCGGCTATTTACTTTGATTAATTTCTAGCTTATCATTCATTATAATATATCATACTGGTTTGTACTAATATGGTACCAAATTATATTTAATCGGTTATACTCGTAAATACACACATCAAAAGTGTCTAGGGATCAAGCATTTTTATGCGGATTTCTTGAGATTCAGATGTGGCTTTGTAATAAATTTATGATTTTATAAATTTATATGGATTGTTTTTGGTGCATTTCATAATTTGAAACAGGAACTTTCAATCAATTTCTAGTAAAAGATGAAAATCAGCTGTCAATATTTTCCCTATAAAAACATACAACGCATTGAAGACATTATTAGTGCTACTGTTTCCCTACTACTGATTAAAACCAACGTTATTATGGAGCGGCGACGTCATTTAAGCAGGGAAGAAATGCTCAGAGCCGTGGGAATGATAGAAGCTGGTTCCCGGCAACGTACTGTGGCTTTAGCTCTGAATACAAGTCAGAGTGTTATCAGTCGACTTTGGACACGTTACCGAAGCACTGGTACCGTGGCTGAGCGCCATGGAGGACGGTATCGCTGCACCACACGGAGACAAGACCGATACATTCAAATCACAACTCGAAGAGCTCCAACAATAACCGCCATGATGTTAGCCGTGAGGCTTCATCACTCTTCAGGGAACTTAATTAGCGACCAAACAGTCAGAAACCGCTTGCATGAAGTGAACCTTCATTCCAGAAGACCGCTAAGGGTACCACCTATAGCAATGCACAATCGTAGGATTCGATATCAATGGGCTCTTGAACACAGAAATTGGGCAGAAGAACAATGGCGTTTCGTGTGCTTTTCTGATGAGTCTCGTTTTGGTATGAGACCGGATACAAGACGTATACGACACTGGAGAACCCCTGGACGCCAACAGCGATTAAAATCCTGCCAGGAAGTCCATCCTTATAGTGGTGGAACCATCACGGTATGGGCGGGTATTTGGATCGGCGGAAGAACTGAGTTGATTTGGATCAGAGGCAACCTCAACGCTCAAATTTATGCTGAGACGATTGTATCAGACGTCATCGTTCCTCTACAAGTGCAAATCGGTCCCTTATTTCAGTTAATGCATGATAATGCACGACCGCACACCGCAAGAGTTGTAAGACAGACTCTCGCCGCAGCTAACATCAATGTCATGCCCTGGCCTGCTCAGTCGCCAGACTTGAACCCGATTGAGCATGCATGGGATATGCTACAGAGAAGAGCTCTGCCGAATATGGAGGGTATCCAGTCGCAAGAAGACCTTTTTTTGTTGTTGCAACGAACATGGGCGGCCATTCCACAGCGTGATTTGGATGAACTCATTTTGAGTATGCCAAACCGATGTTCTTGTGTTGTTAGTGTTCGCGGTAGAAACACGGATTATTAATTGTTTAAGTTACCCAATAAAATTTTAAAGAAAACTGTTCAGTCTTTTTTTCGAACTTTAATGTTAGTGGTTCAAATGTCAAAAACCCCTTTATTAGGAAAATGGCAAATTTCTTTATTAATGCAAAGGTGACTTGGTTTATCGTTACTGTAGACAAACGAAAACACTTTATTTGATGAATCCTTAAAGAAAATTTTACTTAATATCAATCAGGAGAAAAGTTATTGCAAAAATATATGTTGATCCCTAGACACTTTTGATGTGTGTACTCAATTATAATAGTTGAATTAAATCATATAGGTACTTAAATTATTTCGCAAAAGGACATGGCCAGATTTTGCCCTCAAATGTACAGTAACGTACAGTAATTATGAATATGTGAAAATTACTATAATTTTTAATAAAAATAAATCGCAACAATTACTTTTCATAAAAATATGCGACAAAAAATGCCTAAAAATATGTGTGTTATTTAATTTTTGTGTTCTGCCCGTTGCAATATGCAATTCAACATGTTCGGATACACACTTATGACAAACAAGATAAATAGTTGACATATCAAGTACGAGTTAATGTTCAGTGCCCATGACTGCCAGAAATGTATTTTTTAATGGGTGAATAGCATCAAAAATGTCAACTTTTTTACGTTTACCGTATACAGTATTCCACGAGCTACCATGCGTCATTCATGCATATCGTTAGCTTAATCGACAGTAATGTCTTTGAGTGGATATCCAAACATCCTAGAATGATTTTGACATTTCGTAATGTCAAAACTATGCAGTTGCATTGCAATTTTGCGTTGATCGGTTAGTTGTTATTGTGCTTTTCGTTACGTATAATATTGGATATTTTAACTTGACCCACGCTAACGTTTATCGGACTTTTGTTTACGCTTCCCATGTTATTATTCTGCTGTGCATATTGAACACTGTTTGTTTACGATTTGGATTTTACGATTACGATGCTAAGGTGCCTGAATTGCACTGTGGCCATTAACTTCATAAACACCTTTGCTATTGAAAATGGTAAGGCGTTTTTTTATAACCTATTTATTGTATCTCTCGCTTATTTTCTGAAAATAAAACTTTAATTAATGTAAAGATATGCATGTCAACTTTGATATGACGTACTGTACATCAATGTACATGCATATTTTTTGTTTGGGCACAGCTCCATACAAATTCTGGCCATGTCCTTTGTGTTCTAAACATCTACCTTGTGAATATAAATCTCGAGTATGCAACGTCGAAGTACAATTGATGGTTAAACACACTTACCTGAAGTGGAGTTTGACCGTAATTGTACGAGACGTTGCATCCGAAGAGATTTATATAAAGATCCCTCCCTTCCCTTACATGCTGGCCCCATATAAATTAATTTTGCAAAAAAGCTCTAAAAGTGAATGACGATGACAGCGCGGGGGACAAACTCGTGCATTCGGTTGGTATTCACTAGATGGCGCCTGTGTCTATACTATTTGTAACGTTTTATGTTTTTTTTTAAATGTATTAAAGTGGTCATCGACATACTGCTGTACCTGTGTTGACTGCACTAGTATTCAGTAATTCACTATTGAGAGGCCATATTTGTTTTCCGTTATTATGTATTATCCGATAACGGTTATTCGTATAAGCTTTGTGTAGTTTGGGCGGATAATCGGCTTGGAAAATTTATTTGTTGTCTGGAATGTTCCCGAAATGGTTTTTGCCTGTACGGTATTTATATTCAAATACTTTAATATGTTTATTTCAAAGCTACATAACTGTATGTCCATTTATGGAACTGTATTAAGTTTATTTGCGTGACTATAGTTAAGCAATCGAGCGTAGTCCGAAACTGTATCGATTGCTGACTTCGCATCCGCTGCACTTTGTGTGTCAATAGAATAGTGTGAAAGTTACCTATATATATATACCATTACTATTACCTTTATATATGATTTATTTAATAAGTCTGGTTAGAACATGGTAGCAATAAACTTGAACTTAATTCATTTTCACACCACCTGCTCTACAATGTCAAATTATATGTCATGCAAACCTAACCTAAGACCTGAGGTCAAGCAGGGCATTAATATTGTACTGAATATCATTATGATTACCCGCTGGTCATTAATGTGATTTGAATTTGGAACATAAATAGAAATCGCATACGAACATTTACATAATAGGTTGTAGGTAGGTGTGCAGTATATAGTTCGTTTACGCCTTTTACGACGCCCAAGGGACGAAAAGGGTTTGGTAGTATTATTTTGATGAGCCCATCGCCGCTCTATGCTGTTGGATGTATGTGCAGTCTTTAGTCCGTTAGTCGCCTTTTACGACACCCAAGGGAAGGGAGGGGTTCGTAGAGTTGTTTAGAGTTAACTCCCGAGCAAAGTGAGGGAGTTTAGAGAAGAATCCCGAGTGCAGTGTGGGATTCAAGGTCGCCCAAGACGAAGGCACCTTTATCCCCGAGGAGAATACTCTACTTTTCACACCATCTACGAGACAATAAAAAGCAATAGTAAAACAATAGTAGATTGTTATACAAGGAGCTAAAATGACCCAAACGGACTAAAGACTGCACATACATCCTACAGCATAGAGCGACGAGCGGGCTCATCAAAATAAAACTACCAACCCCTTTCTTCCTTTGGGTGTCGTAAAAGGTGACTAACGGACTAAAGACTGCACATACATCCTACAGCATAGAGCGGCGACAGGCTCATCAAAATAATACTTCCAACCCCTTTCTTCCCTTGGGTGTCGTAAAAGGCGACTAACGGACTAAAGACTGCACATACATCCAACCGCATAGAGCGGCGATTGGCTCATCAAAAAAATACTGCTACCCCTATTTTTATTTTATTTATTTTATTCAGAACACTCACTGGCTTACAGTATGCACCAAAGCTCCAACAAGCAAAACCAATTTTTTTACATGCATTAAATCAAAATAACAATCTTACAAATACATTTTAAAAAATGGTTACTTATGATAATGGGAGTAGCTATACAGAACAATACAAAACAAAAGTCATTCGAAATCAAAACAATAAATTTGCAAACACAATGTCAATATTATAAAAAAAGAATTAATAGCAATCATCATAGGTCAAGTCAAGAATAATAATATTACAACATAAACATTAAGATTCAATAAATTATCATGTCATACTAATACTAACTAATTAATACCAACATACACATGGATCCCGTTACATAAGCACGACAAGCTATATGCAACAGTAAACATAATAGATAGATGTCAAGCCAAGAATAATACTATAACAACAAACACTAAGATTAAATAAATTATCACGTCATATTAAGCAATACTAAGATACTATCTTCTCTTTGGTGTCGTAAAAGGCGACTAACGTACTAAATAAATACTGCACATACATCCAACAGCTTCGAGTGGCGATGGGCTCATAAAAATAATACTACCAACCCTTCCCTTCCCTTGGGTGTCGTAAAAGGCGACTAACATACTAAGACTGCACATACATCCAACAGCATAGAGCGGCGATGGGCTCGTCAAAATAATACTACCAACCCCTTTTTGTCCCTTGGGTGTCGTAAAAGGCGATTAACGGACTAAAGACTGCACATACATCCAACAGCATAGAGCGGCGATGGGCTCACCAGGTGGTGAGGTATAGAGTGAGTGATAGGTATCAAAATCAAAATCAATATCTCTTTATTCAGTAAACTTAGAATAAGCATTTTGAATCGTCAAAAGTTAAAGGATGGACGGGCACCCGCCCACCCACCCCGCCCATTCAGGAAGTCTTTTAACTGTGGAGAAGAACGGGCGCAAGAAACTCCACAGGTTTAAATTAATATAGAAGTAACGACATTTACAAAACAATATGTCGTTACCAAATCATACAACATACAATTAAACAAATTATGAGCGTCAATACAAGTTGGAACATGCCCTCCCTGTCATAGAAGGACATTTTCCATTACAACAAAAAAAAAACATTTGATACGATTACAAAAAACAGGTATTGCTCGATTATAAATAAAACGAACAACGTCTTACAGTATCTTTGAAATAAAAAGAAACTATTAAATACTACCAATAAAAAAAATAAGATTGCAAGAGCAGACCAGCCTCCACAGGCGGCACCCGTTCACGAGTATGACATGTGAATCAGCCATCGCTTCGCTCAACCATGTTTTAGGGAACGTAACGACCCGACGCACATGCCACCACCGCAGAGACACTTTAAGAGAGCATGACACACTCGAGCAACTCCAATGAAAGCAAGAGAACAATAAGACAACTTTAAACGCAACATAAATTTTGAGTGGGTACCTTTGTCTGTAAGACACTGCTGTTAAAGGCTATCATACCAGCGTAAAATTAATTATAAAAAAAAAAATATTGCTAAGAAAATAAAATGTGAAAATATTATTATAACCAGGCTGTTTTGTCTTCTAAATATTCTTTGACTGTATAATAACCTTTCTTATGTAAACAAGATTTTACATGATTCTTAAACTTATCTAAAGGTAAATCTTGTACAGTACTTGGTATTTTATTATAATAGTGTATACCTTGCCCCAAGAAAGAGCCAAGAACCTTTTGTAACCTAAACAGTGGCATTACTAGTTTTGACTTACTTCTAGTATTGAAATTGTGTACATCACCGTGTTTAGAAAAAGAGTAAATATTGCACCGCACAAAAACTATACAATTATAAATATATTGCGATGCAACAGTAAGAACACCAACTTCCTTAAAAATATTTCTCAGAGAAGTTTGTGATCCCAGTCTATAAATGGTTCTTATTGCTCGTTTCTGTAAAATAAATATAGTTTTAATATCAGCCGCTGTTCCCCACAAAAGGACGCCATACGACATGACACTGTGAAAATAACTAAAGTAAACAGTCCTAGCAGTTTCAACATCTGTTAATTGTCTAATTTTTCTAATGGCGTAAGCTGCTGAACTGAGTTTGCCGGCCAAATTCGATATATGCGGATTCCATTGGAGTTTTGAGTCCAGGGTTATCCCTAGGAAAACTGTCGAATTTACCAAATCTAATTTATCACCATTCATTCTAACATCGGTTTGTTCGGTCTTGACATTTGGTAGTGTAAATTTAATACATTTCGTTTTTTTAGCGTTTAGCTGTAAATTGTTAGCAGTAAACCAACTAAGTACCTCTGAGAGAGCATTGTTTACATCGTCAAAATTATTCTTATTCCTAGTCACATTAAAAATGAGTGAAGTATCATCTGCAAACAATACAATATCACAGAAGTTTTCTACAAAGAATGGCAAGTCATTGAAATATATCAAAAATAAGAAAGGGCCAAGAATTGACCCTTGTGGAACTCCCATTTTTACATGAGAACCGGATGACTTAGTTCCATTAACATCGACAGTTTGTGTTCTAGAACTAAGATAAGACTGTATCAATTTAAGCGCAAAACCTTTGAGACCATAATAATTTAACTTCATCGCCAGTGTTCGGTGCTCAACGCAATCGAAAGCCTTGGACAGGTCGCACAAAACTCCAAGAGCGTTCTGAGACCCCTCCCAGGCATCAAATATATGTTTTATTAGAGCAACACCTGCATCAGTAGTGGAACGACCCTTTGTAAAACCAAATTGCTTACTATGTAAAAGATTATTTAAGTTAAAGTATTCTACTAACTGTTCGAGAATAATTTTTTCATAAATCTTACTAAGTGCTGGTAGTATTGAAATTGGTCGATAGTTACTGGGGTCTTCTTTATTTCCCGATTTAAATAAAGGTATAACCTTACTAAACTTCATAATATCAGGAAAGATTCCCTTATCAATACAGTTATTAAATATGTCAGCAAGATAGGGTGCAATAGAATATATAATATTCTTAATTATCTTCATAGACATGCCCCACAAATCACCTGTGTTTTTCATTTTTAGTGATTTGAAACTTTTAATAATATTATTAGAGTTAATATATTGAAAATTAAAAGAAAAATTACATTTGGGTACATGTTCTTCGAGAAAAGATTGTGCCGCCACTGGTGATGAATTTAAATTAGAGGTTGTTACCACAGGTATATTTATGAAGAAATCATCAAAAATATTAGCAATTTGTGCATCCTAATTGACAAGGTTGTCATTAACTTTTAGAGTAAAAGTGTTGTCCCGTGGTTTTAATTTACCAGTTTCACGGTTGATGATATCCCAAGTGGCTTTTATTTTATTATTAGACTTTTTAATTTTATCTTTAATGAAATTTGATTTTGCTAGTATGCACACTTTCTTAAACAATTTAGAGTATTTTTTTACATATTCTGTAAAATTTAAATTATGGTTATATTGTCTTAGATTATATAGCTTAAACAGTTTATTTCTACTTTTATAAATACCAGGCGTGGCCCAGTCACAGAACTTAAGTTTTTGTGAAAACTTTATTGTTTTAGAGGTAAACACCTGGTTGTATTCTGTCTTTATTAAATCAAAGAGATTACTATATAGTTCATCCGGATCATCTTGTACAAAGAGCAAAGTATCAATTTTACAAGCTACATTGTTTTTAAAATACTCCATTCGCTTTTTTGTAACTGGTTTACATGTTACAGTTTTAGGCTCCTCCTTAACATCAATATCATAGCTCACCTTCAAACCGCAATGGTCAGATGTAAGACTACTAATAACTGACTTAGATACAGGGTCATAGTCTGTAAAAATATTATCGAGACAAGTGGCCGAATGTGAAGTTATTCTAGTGGGTTCAAGAAATAGATTTTTTAAATTAAAACATTTAAATAAAGCTAGAAGACTAACACTCACTGAAGTGTTTTCTAAAATATTTACATTAAAATCCCCACATACTAAAACAAATTTATTTGTTAATTTTATTTTATCAAGGTTGCCTGGAAGAGATTGCTTGTTAGCAATAAGGCCGCCTGTTTTGTACTTTGTCTCTGTAAAAATGTTCTTTTCTGTGTATGTTCTTGTGTGCAATTAAAGTATATTTTATTATTATAATTATTATTATTATCTTCCATTACCGATTCAAAAACATCGAAATTGCCCGAGGGGGGTCGGTATACACACACTATTATAAACCTATTTAACTCTACGCATGATAGCTCAATATTACGCTCCTTTGAAAGACATACAATATCATTTCGCTCTTTGTATTTAATATTATTACTAACAAGTATTAAAGAACCGCCGTGAATAGCTGTGCTTCGTACGTACGCACTTGCTAGTTGGAAATTATTTACATGGAAAGACGTGTCATGTGTTTTTAGCCAATGCTCAGTTATACAAAATATATGAATAGCCTGACTTTTTGCAATTAATTCTAATTCTATCACGCTGAGCACGTGTGCAGTTGTAATTTGGTGAAACGTTGGACTATGGCAGTGGACTGCTTCTGCGGTCCTCATTGCCTCTGGGGATAATCGTGAATCCATACATGTATGTAAAAACAAAAAGGTTTTATAGCATCTACTTTAGAATTTTTGGATTACACATACATACTACATAATAATCAAGACTATTATCCCCGAAGTGTTAGACAGAGACTAGGCAATGAGGGCATCCCCTCTCCTTACATCATTAATTTTATTATGTACTGTCATCTCGAGGCCAACCGTTAGGTTATGCAAGAAGTGCCAGACGTCCCTGAGTCAGTAAACCAACTCGCGCAAGAGACCATCTGCGTTAGGTCTTGACGCCAAATCAGTGCCCCCCGAAGCGCGCTCTTTATTCGGTACTCATAAGACTAGTGTCTCGGGAAAATTTGCCCGTTAACACGTGTAGTTCACTGCCTATTTTCCAGATAGGTAAACGCAGCTGTCGAGCTCGCTCACTTCTCGTTGCACGAAGGGCACAACTCGCAGTTGCCACTGATTGGGTCGTCAACTCTAAAGTCGAATACCAAGTGCCCACCTTGGTCGCGGAGTAGTAAGCACACGACTCACTTCTCGGAACCCATCCGGGAGCCTAACCAGTTCCCACGTCCTACGCGGCTGGCTGGACCGGAGGCTACGGCATCTAGGGGGTCCCCTCTACTAGTTCTCCGGACTAGTACCGGAGATGTCGACACCAATGTCCAATGAGAACCACCGGACAAAGCTGCCAACTTTAAGGGAAACTCACGTTCCCCGCAGGACTTTTCGCTTCTGGCCCCACAGAGACCGCTATTAAGCCCCGCTCGCTGTGCGCGAGTTTGGAAGCCCTGGCACACAATACCAGGGCAAACGAACATTCCCAAGCTCTACAGCTAACCACAAGCCACTACGTTACCGACTGCATTACTCTACGAAGGCAGAGGAGATCGTAGAGTATATCAGAATCAAGCGCAAATTCAGTCTGAGAGTCGAGCGATTGGAGTCCCGCCATAACATGAATTTTAATTCATTTGTGGTGAGAGTACCGACCGACCATCTGTCGACTCTGATGAAAGAGGAATTTTGGCCGAAAGGTGTCATGTTCCGGCGATTCCGTGGCCGGCTACCGGACACCGCGCTGCGTCGCACGGCGCCGTGTTTACGTGCAACTTAGTTTATTTCTTTAGTTTTATGTTATAATTGTATGTATGTTAGTCTATAAGGTATTTATGTTGCTATGGGCCATTGTAGCCTGAAATAAATGAATAAATAAAAAAATAAAAATAAAAACTACGAGTCCAACCCATGTCCGGAATCCCGCCGGAGGCGCGGGGGGCGTGAACCGGAACCCCTTAGTACCCCTGAACGTCATACAGCCGGACCCGTAGTTTCAGCTGCGAACCCCTATCTATAGGGGTGAGTAGAAAGGGACGTAGTAGGCCAGCAAAAGCAGTACACTGTATCATAGTCCACTTTTCACCAAATAGCGACTGCACATGTGCTCAGCGTGACAGGTGGTGATCCCATCGCCGCCCTATGCTGTTTGATGTATGTGCAGTCTTTAGTTCGTTAGTCGCGTTTTACGACACCCAAGGCAAGAGACGGGGTGGTAACTAGTATTCTTTCACCGCTACGTGACACGGATAACTCGGATTCCAAACTTTGTATTTCAGACGTTAGTAATAGGTTGCGTAGATCGGTAAAGCGTTTATCTCACCTACATCATTGTGACTTATGTTTATTACGTATAGAAAGTTTGTGTTTAGTTTTGTTTGTTCGGTGAACTCTAAACAATCAATCAAACAAGTTTAATATGAGTAAGTATGTGATATATTTAGCTCTGAAAATGGTGTCGTAACCCTTAATAGTATTTACAGTTTGATATGCAACTTTACGTGTAGCAAAACTTTTCTTTCAAAAGCATTTGACTATTCAGTCACAATGTATGTTTATAATAATTAATATTTATACAAATAACTAAATTCATATGTAACAGAGTGCTTACTTAATAGTATTATCTAGTGAAGGTATAAACACAATATTTCTGAAGTAGTGGACAGCGGTAAACAAAGAAATAGGTTTAACTTTTTTGGAAAAATCTTTTATCATTAACACAACTTATTACAATATGTTAATTTTTCACGATTTCGACTCAAAACGTGCATAAGACAAGATATTTTTTATTTATTTGTAAGAGAGAGTAGGTACCTATATGTTACTATATTTAAGATGTAACCAAAATTCTGAGAAGCTCTTCCAAAGTACCAACAGAGAGGCCCATAATCTCTGAAATATCAATACTTCTACGTGATTAGGCAATAGCACATACATATTAAACGGCAGGCCGCAACACGATTAGCATAAATTCGAAATAGGCGAACGGGATTTGATTGTTTGCCAGTTTGTCACAAAGGCCGCTCAAATAATCCGGGGTGAGTCTAATTCGCGGATTATTAATTAGTCCCGACTAGGGAGAGCATTTGCAATGCTAATGTGTTGCTCGCTTGAGCGTCATCAGCGTCGGAGTGACCTTCTGGCCCCATTCCCGACTTCCGACGAGCCAATTTATCGCGTGCCCCAAGGACGACATCTTAGCCAATAAAAACATATATCACAAGTTAAGGCGGCGTTTGAGAAATGGTCAAGAATGGTTTTCTCCCTACAGACTGTCCGAAGAGTGTTTTTGGGATTGCATCTGTGTTTTAATTCAAAGTTTGTCTTTTGTCCTTTTTCCAATGATGTTGGTGGTCATGGTCTAATGAAAATAAACAAATAAATTGCAAAATATTTTGTACGAATACAAGCATTTTAGGGCACAAGCCGTAGTCGTCATAAACTTATTACGTAAAATTATATCAACCTGTGTTGATATCGATAAGAAAAAGTATTATAAAGTAGAGAAACATATCACTGCAAATCAACGATTGCAAAATAATAATTCAAATGCATTTAACATTATGATGCTGCAGAATGAGAAAGATCTTCCGTGTTGATATTGTATCAGAGAGAAGGCATCTCAGAATCAATATCATTATACCGATACGAGATTGCACTGTACGTTTCGGGATGGTACACTTTCCTTTTTGCTTGGGGCTATACTAATATTTTATATTAACATCCCATCGTAAGGCCCTATGACGGTAGGAGCAATCCTATTCCTATCTCTGTCTACCTTATATGTACTTTATCGTAATGGCAAAGGGTAGCGATATAAGGGGTGTGATATCAGAAGGGAGAATGCGGGTAATATATAAAAAGTAGTTTTTTCAGGTCAGTGTACTTACATATAGGTAATAATGGAATGTGGACCTTAGTTTAGTAGTCAAAACAGGAGAGGGATCAATTCTTTTGTACCGGAATCTAGCTCAGATTGGATTAGGATATGTTTACTATATGAAGGGTACGGGGAAAAGGGATCATAGTCAAATGAGTCATTCATTGTAAGAAAAATGAAAAACCTTTATTTACTTTGTAACCTTATTTATTTAACACTCTCATACAGTGGCACTTAAAACTATGTTATGTAGCTTATATTATATTTGGGGTTTGTATTCTTCATTATTTCTTTAGGTAAAATTACTTTTAAGAATAAATAATGAAATCACAACACTACTTCTAACAAAAATCACATTTTTTTACCCTGTACCCTTCATATATTATTGGATTAGTGGTAAAAACATTACAGTAATCTAATAATTTTAACAGGTTCACTGTCCAAATAATATAGCAATAGGTTAATCAATTTGTTGTGGACTATATGTGGTCTGCGGAACTGAATGTGAACCGGTTAATAAAATTTACATACCTAGGAATGCTTTGTAATCTAAACTGAAATTATACTACCAACCCTCTCTCTTAATTGAGTGTCGTTAAAAGAGACTAACGGACTAAAGACTGCACATACATCCAACAGCATAGAGCAGCGATGGGCTATCACGCTACGTGGACAATGGCAGTGGACTGCTTCTGCGGTCCACATTGCCTGTTGTCACTATTCCTTTGAGGATAATGGTCTTAGGTTTTTTTATATAAGAAGGAGGCAAACGAGTAGGCAGGTCACCTGATGGAGAGCAGTCACCGCCGCCCATGGACACCCGCAAAACCAGAGGAGTCGCAGGTGCGTTGCCGACCTTAAAAAGGAATAGGGTTAAGAAAGGAATAGGAATTGTGAGGGGGCCCCCGGAACTCTCACTGGCCGGACTAAACACAATAGCACCAAGTGCCATTATTTCACGCCGGATATTCGTGAGAGGGTGGTATTACCCCGGGCGAGCCGGTTCAATGCGTGCTACAACGCATTGTGGCTCTACCATTTTATTACTACAAGTGGTGTACAATCTACTGCAGGTGTAGCCATAGGGTTCTAGCCGTAACAAATACGTTTTACATAAAATTGCAAAAATGGTACTTTCAGTGATGATATGCTCCAGTATTTGAACATAAGCACCCCTAAACGCATGTTTCACAACCCTCGTTTGTTCAGCGTTCCACTATCCAACAATAATGTACCTCAAAACAACCCACTTTATCGTATGTGTGAAACATATAACAGTGTGTGCAATGAGGTCGATGTTTTTTATCAAAGTGCTAATTGTTTTAGGAATAATTAGTTCAAAATTACTTTTAACAAAAACACTGAATCTGATGTTGCACGTCTATAAAGTATTTTACTTTTCTGTTAATGCCGTGTACAATATTTAGGTTACCTAACTAATTAACAATAATATAAATTAAGATAAAAGAGAAGAAATGTGAGTACTCGTACTAGTATGTAAGAAAAAATGTATTGGTCTTTAAGAAGAAATTGTAAAATATAAGTAAAAGAAATGTAATAGAATTAAGAAATGTGTGTAATTAAAAAAGAAAAGGGATAAAAAAAAAAAAACTAAAGACAAGAAAAGATATAAGAAACAAAAGAAAAATAGAAATGTGGAGCAAACTAATTAACAAAGAATTTCAAAAATGTAAATCAATTAAATGTTACAGTTTGTTATCTGCCTTTGTACCTATCAAATAAATAAATAAATACATAGATTGACGACTATTGTCCCTGATTGTCCCCAAAGGGCAACAGGTAATGAGGACCACAGAAGCAGTACACTGCCAATCCAAAAGTCCATGTAGCGTGATAGCCCATCGCTGCTCTATGCTGTTGGATGTATGTGCAGTCTTCAGTCCGTTAGTCTCCTTATACGACACCCAAGGAAGAAAAAGGGTTCGTAGTATTATTTTAGTTTAGTTAAGTGTGTATTCTAAAGTTTAGGCGAACACGGCATATTGAAAACGTGTTGAAAACTATACCATGCGTTTATATGACATTTTTTCTCTTAGCCTGACGTGTGTCGTATGAAACTTTTTGAAAGATTGCGGCGCGGTCCGCGTAAAATGTAAAATATATACGAGCTTAACGTAGAGTTAATGATATAAAAGCATTACGGGATCGATTAAAACCAGTGGTCAGATCTGTAGCAGAAAACACTGAAAACTGAAGTTGTTTGATAATGAACAAAATAATATTTCAATGTGCCCGCGATTGTGTCCTTTAACAAGTGTAGTTTCAGAACCTAATAATATTAAATACTTATGGGCAAGGCTGATTTCAGCGTGTGTAGTTACACACAGTTCTACTTCGTCGTGTTGCGAAAGTGTGTAGATATTAATAAATATTGAGCTTGTAGGTCCGTCATGCTGGGTTCAAGACCAAGAACGAGATGGATTTTGTACTAAGGGCTTTCCTTCTTGTATGTTTTTTTAACTAGCTGTTCGGTAGCGGCAACTGAACGCAGTGCATGTATCGCGTATGTACACACGGCGTCAGATCAACCTACCCTAAACTGTCAAATTTCTCCAATGAATATTGATCCTTAGACCAAATTATTAAAGTTCAAAATTGATTGTAGGAATTTGACAGTTTTGGGTATGTTGATCTGACGCCGTGTGTACTTATGATACTTAAGTATCCCGTATCGGCAACATAAAAGTGTTTATACGTTTGCGCAGCGTCTTACTCTCTTAACAAACTCAGCTGAACTCAATTATATTACATTAAAAGGAAGTAATATTTTACTACGCGGCTTGCTTGAGTTGTAGACTCGTTTTAGCCCTATTGGTCTATGACGCTGACAGTTCGCGTCAAACAAGCCTCCAAGCGAGTCGTCCGTGACAGTTGAACGAAAATATATAAAATAACGTCGTGTGTGTTTCGAAAGTACACAAATTATAGTGCTATAATGAATAAAGCTCAAGGGATCACATATCACGCGCGAGTATAAATTTTTATTGATTTAAGTTAATACTAAGTACTTAGCAAATACAAAATGTCAGAATAAATTGTGTCATAAAAATATAGAGTGTGACAGCAAATTGACATGATATTCGCAACGACACAGCGCAACTATGTATCTGTCTTGTTTCAGTTCTTGCTAGTTGTATCTATGTATACTATGAAATATCATTGGCTGAATTTGAAGCTGCGGGTTAATGAAAGATTACAACCTCTTTAGAATTCTTAAACGTTCAGATAAACCTTAGAAATGGAAACACCTGAGTGGGTCTCAACTTGCTCCGTCGCTGCCAACGAAATCTGCGGAACCCTGAATGTACTAAAACTATCCTAAACAACAACTCTGGAACCTTGAGCGGTAAACTTTACTGCGGGCACGCTGGGCCTGCATTACGGCTGTGCCCAAACAATTTATAACATTGCCGGTGGAGAAAAATTGTGTGCCCGATATGTTTACGGAGCTCGTTTGATTGGGTACCGGCAACTTTCTTAAATAGCCTTCCCTTTGTTACATTTTCGGTGAAAGAGTACCGGTTACTTTTTTTAAAGAGAACCTACTTTTGCAGTGAAGAAAAATAAACAAGTTTCAGATATTATATTTGCAGACTTCGTTTGTTAGGTGTGCCAGTAATTTCTTTGAACAAGTGAGAGTAGCTTCGCGAAAGTGTGGTATTTAAGTACAATTTGAAAAAGTTACTAGTTACATTTCCGGTAAAGAAAAGATGTGTGTTAGATCAAATACATTTATGAAAAAAGCCATCTCGCCAGCGTGATGGGTCATGGGGCCTCCATGTCCATCTACCGATTTTCATGCAGTTCAACGAGTATTGTACCTAAATATGCTAGGGCCTATTGTTTAACAGTAGGTAAGGCCAGAGTCCATCAGTGGGATGCTTAAAAGCCAACGACAAAGAACGACCAATATAACTCTGTTTGCTTATTACTCAAACAATTGTTCTTATCTCCAGCAGCAACCAACAGTCAACATACTTACGCACATAACGTTGTAAATATGAGGAGGATGGCAATAAAGGCGCCGACTGTTATAATGGAAACGTTGCCCCCGGGAGGGCTAATAATTAGGCTGTTGTAACGCGTTATCAAATATCAGACCGTATGTAAGAGTATGTCGGGCGCACAGATATAAGCGAAAGATGAAGATACGGCATAGTAGTGTGAATCAAAAAAATAGTCCTACTCAACTACATACGTATTTTAGTGTGACAGCTAGTGTCATTCAAGCGAGCGAGACAGAGGGATGAGTTACAACGCTACGCGAGCGGGTCAAGAAGCTCCGCGAAGTTTCACAGCGACGACTACGCGCGACAAAATGACACTCAGTCACGCACGGTATTGTATGTATTAAAAACGCTCGGTATGCGGGTAATGTATCTTCGTCTTTTGCTTATATTATCTATAGTCGGGCGTAAAGCTGAGTTCACCCGCCAAAATATTGTTCACGGTCGACGGAGTATGCTTGCTGGCGAAAATGAAACATTCCTATTTGCACAAAAATATGCTTAAGTATCTACATAATATACTTACGGCGGGTTTTAATTTATGTTAAGTAGGTATATGTTATAAAATATTTACATGTTTCGAGAAGAGCCCGCGGCTACGTGAATTTCAGTATGATGTGTAAAAGCAGAAGAAGGAAGGAATTAGATGTTTTCTCGTAATATCATATTACCTTACCTTCAGAATCGCTTCTCTTGTCTAATGTTTCAGCCATAGGTTAAAGACCTACAGATCCCTGGTCTAAGTTCTAACCTGGGGGAAACAGGTGCCATGTTATGGACAGGAGCAATCATTAATACTCCGAGCTGCGACGTCAATAGAGTTTTTATCAAAATGAAATGTTTGGTAATAGATATTGTAAGGTCCTCATCCTGGAACTGGGCCATCAGTAGTACTGTCCTACTGCAGGACAAAGGCCTCCTTCATTGAAATCCAGTCAACGCTAAAATTGATTTGTTATTGCTTCGATCAACAATACCAACTAGATAACGCGTCACGTACAAAATCAAAGCTAAATTCTGTCCACGTGAATAAATACTTTTTCAAAGCAATAAATTACTCCTGTCACTTAAAAAAGAAAAGACGTCAATAACATTTAGTGGTGAAATCAACCTTAAGTGGCAACAAATAAAGTACTTTTTCCTGTTATTGCATTGCGAGAAAATAAACGCTCACTTCTCAAGTGCGCGTTTATTTACCGAGACACATTTTTAGCGTCGACCTGACATTTAGTTGTATTGTTGATCGAAGGGTTATTGGTTTAATCACCATGCTTGCCATGTGGTCATAAACCCGGGCTTGACCCGGAAAACACACTTTGCCCGACCTGGGAATTGAACCCGGGACCTCCAGATACCGAGCCAAGCGCTTGACCACTCGACCACGGGGCCATGTTAAAAAGTGTAAAATACAATTATTTGTATGACAGAAAAACTAAAATGGTGAAAAATAAGGCGAGCGTACTCTTTGGATAAACAAGCAGCGCATTGCATATTCCCATCTAAAAAAAATATGCCTCACTGTCTCACTAGATCCACCAGGCTGCACGTACAATGCACACTGCTAGATAAAACACATCACTGGAGCTGATCCTCGCATCACTGAATACGGAAACTCTGGAGCAGTCAACGGAATTCAGTGGTGACGTCATTAATAAATCCAGTTTTAAAAAATGGAGCTGAGTTTTTAAACCAGTGGCAAGTTTTCACACTATTATTATTATTATTTGTAACCACTACGGGTAAGCTCTTGGCCTTCATCTCACCTCATGGTGAGTGACGGTAAGGCCGGGTGGAAGCGTGCTTCACCCGGAATTCTTAACCGCTGAGGAACTGGCTATCTCGTCTCCTAACTGTCAACACTATTAACATTGTTGTTATAGCGTCAGACTTTAGATAAGATGGTGGTGGCTAGCCAAGAGCTAGCCAGAAGAAGTGGTGTCAATTTAGGGAAATTGATTATCACGGGGAAGGTAGAAGGAAAAAGAGCTCGGCGACCGCAGCCCGATGCGTTGGTCCGAACAAATCCATACCGCGCTGGACACCTCTATGCACGATGCACTACACGTTGCCGGCAACCGGTCCAGATGGCGCTCAATCATCAAGCGTCGCATGTATGATGAAGGAGGTTACGGCCCTTGGCAATGAGGATAACGAAGCAAGGAGGAAGGAGAAGCTAGCCAGGCGGACTTAACAAGCCCTAACACCTAGTTGGTGGTAGGTAGACCAAGCACACAAAAGATGGATTTAAGCACACGACGGTGATCCTGTGATACGGCCGGTGCAACTCGGTGGTAACGTAACTTAGTACCTTTTTTTTTACTGTGAATCCACCTCATGGATACCCTACCCCCAGAAGGGAGGCAATGTTATATGGGCTCCATCCGTCCCCCTTTTCACACTGAAAGCGAAGCAATCAATCAGGGATGAGAGGGAGGGAAGTTTACCAACTAAACACTGGAGAACAGCAAATTCGAGTAAAATGGAGGAGATTCTGCTCCTAACCTACAATGTTTTTATTAGAAATGTTTTGCACTATTGCCTATGTCATTATGTAGGCGTTTAAACTATCATATCATCATCTGCCTATAAACGTTCCACTGCCGGGCGCAGGCCTCCCACGTGGACGGGGATATTGGGCCATAACCTGCCATAACCCACCGCGCTGGTCCAATGCGAGTTGGTCGGTTAAAACGACAGCCATCTTACGACAACAACCGGGACCAAAGGCTTAACGTGTCTTCCGAAGTTCCGAAGGACGGAGGAGTTCGAGATGTTTTTAATTTGGTCACCCATCTAATGACCCGGCATTGCGGAAGTTCGTCTTAACCGCTGCGCCATATAAGGGCCGTACTATTCCGTTTATCAGTACGTATACCCCCCCGAATACCATAATTTTTTGAGTGTTCTTGCTGTTACTCGTAGATCCTTACAGCTTAACCGAGCTTGTTTAGGGGCGGCGAGAAACTTATAGATTCCTCAAGCCGTGAGACTGAAATTCCTCAGAGGGTCTCGCAAGCGAATCTCCGCCGATCCCCCCCCCCCCCTCCCTCCCCAGATTTTGTGGGGTTCGAGTCGGTTTGAGAGCGGGAAACCCGAGGGTGCCTCTAAGAGACACGGTACCTCGGCTCGGGTTAACCGTTTTGTGGGAGGAAGGGTGGAGAGGGGGGTACGCGAGAACTAAGTACATTACAAGTGTAACCTGTTATGGAGGAGCGAGTTTGAACTGGGTCTACGCACTCTTTTTCTATGAGTGCGGTATCAGTACGTATGTAACCCGAATACTTTTAGTCAGTATCAAAGTGCCAAATCTGTGTTGCATTCGTACTTTCCATGTTTAGGGGTGACACGTAGAAGAAGGGTCGATCCCTCAATCCCCCGCTTTGTTTGCGTGCGATAGTGTAGTGCGAGCGAGCTCAGCTCAAGTCAATACAAATTGTTATCCGATTGGGGCTTAGAGTCGGGTATTGTTTCGCTCATGTTGACGTTTCGAACTGTTCGGTTTGCACATTTTATGTCTTACGGTTTTGTGGGATAGTCACACTGTGCGTAAGTGCAATAAAAAAATCCCTATACTGGTAGAGTATGACGAACACTTGCCAAATATCATAGTTCTAGGTCAACGGCAAATACCCTATGAATTTTGATTCCCTTGAGAGTGTCGAAATATACTATTTTTTGGCATAAAGACCCTGTTTTTTAATGATTTAATTACAAATGTATAGTATTCAGATGTTTCCCTATACTTGTAGTTATAACTATGAAAATAGCTAATAGTGACTATGAAATTTGAAAAGTGAAAGTATTACCGTCTTATAGACGGGAATACTTGCCAAATTTCATAGTTCTAGGTCAACGGCAAATACCTTATGAATTTTGATGCCCTTGAGAGTGTCGAAAATTTACGTTTTTTTTGCGGCATAAACGGCCGTATCTTTTTTTTACGTTAACTTAAGAGTTTGATTTTTTCACAGCTTCAAGTGACTGCAGATCTGAGTATATTGTTTTAATTTCAACTCGATACATCTACGCGTTCCCGAGATGAAGAGTCTTGACAGGCACGACAGACTGACAACAAAGTGATCCTGTAAGGGGTAATCTGTTTTTTTTCCTTTTGAGGTACGGAACCATAAATATGGACGAGGCAGTTCGCTCATAAGACAGTCGATTTTGAAAAAGTTTCCTTAGAGGACCGTAATAGTTTCAACATTACTTTTGTTTTTCGGTTCACGCCCACCTGAATAAAATGCTAATAATTCAAAAAATATTTTCAATTAATATTTAATAATTTTTTTCATGTTTAACTGTAAGATCAACGGTGAAAGTCATAGTGTACTATTCCTAATTCATATTATGTTAAAGAGTACCTCATAATATATAGGTGTTATTATTTTCAGAAGCCTTACTGTCACCTACTTAAATCCAAAATTCGTATGGTGCATAGTAAGATTAAAGTAACACTGCTATAACTGCGGTACTACTAAGAGACGTCAATTAAGTTTTAATGACAATTAAATGTCCTTCCTTCTCTATTTAACAATATACAAAAGAAAGCGACATCAAGAGACTCAAATTGTCATTAAAACTTAATTGACGTCTCTGAGTACGGCAGTTAGAATTGAGGTCAAGGATCATAAAACCGCCGGCGGTCGCGGAACAATTGATTTTTAATAGTGACTGGTTTTACGATCCTCAAGGGGTTAATCAAACACGAAAGAAAATGTTAGTAAGACCATTCTAAAGTCTCGTAAATTAAAAACATAATCTTAACATAATACAAACCACTTCAGACATTCCGCCACTCGGCAGCAAGTGGAACAGTTAGTAGTCGATGGTACTTGCCAACAAAACTGGGGTAACTGGCTATCACATTTTTCCGCTGCGCATTTATAAAGAGCCGAAGGGTGTGGAGGCTTTGCGACTACTTCTTGTACGAGGGCTCTCCAGCCATGAATAGGCGAATTGTCACCATAGGGGAGAGAATTTTTAGAAAACATCGTCGTTTACAGTAATTTTAGTTTTAAATTATTATGGTGATTAATTATATAAGGGAGCTCAATGATGCAGTATTAAGCCAGTGTGTGTGCCAATAAGGTCCTAGTTTGTACGGACAGCAACGGAAACTAAATATTTTGATACTATTTCCTAATAAAATAACATTTTTAAACTTTCATGGCCACTATAATTATTTTTATGAAAAAACGAGGTTTTCACCATGTTTTAATTATTTCGACAGAGCGCCACTATGTACCAAGACTGGTCAGAGAAGCTATTGAAATAAAAAAACATACAAATAATTTCAATCGTGAAGACGGGTTTAAATTGTCGAATCTCTGGAATCCAGTGATTCAGTTATGTAAAACTGCAAGAATCAAAACCGTGGCGTATCCCGTAGTGATACTGTGAGTTATGTGTGTCGTGAACGTGGACGGTTGTCGAACGCAGTAAACGAACGAGAAAGAGGGTAAGTAGACCGTTTCATCTGCTCCTAACATCCACTCGCATTAACTGCAGTTACTCCGTGATCATGGTGCATGCAACTGCGCCGAAATATCGGGGACTCAAAACCAACAATTCAAACTTGGTAAAAATCCCGTTTTTTATAAAAATATTTCCTAATAACTTTGAAAACAGACGACCGCTTAGGCTCGATTTCGCAGCGGCTTAGGCGTTCAGTTTAGGATCTTGCCAGTTAAGTAGCTTTCGCAATACCGAACCACTGGATGGGCAATCTAAAAACATCTTGAGTTCGCGTTAAGCCGTTGTTGGTCCCGGTTGTTGTCGGCTGCACGTCGAATCCCTTCACACCACAGCGGCTGTAGCGCGGATAAGTCCCGACGCTGTCGCTAGCGACAGCCGCGCTTCACAGTCGCGCTACAGACGCGCGTTGAACGTGAGAGTGACTAGCTCATGTCCAATATGGATTCCAACGAAGACACACTGTTACTGCTGTTCCTTTTTTTACTTCTGCGACGCCATCGTCGACGAATACAAAGACAGAGGAACAGTTTGTAAAGCAGCTCTTCAGTCGCATCTAATAACAAACATCGGCATAGTCGAGAAGAGACTAAACTATAGAAGTTAGCGATTTAAAATAAAGAACGTTTCATAGCAACTTTTATCAGCTTCCTTTAAAACTATAGTAAATTATACATTAGTAACATAAGCAAGTCTAAAAAAGTAAAATAATTAAAATTGCCATTTTTAGCTTTGCAATTTTAAAAGTGTGATACTTATTTTTGCAGGCCAGTGTAATATATGAGTGCTCCTAACTTAAGCGTTTCATTCCAACCTCGCACAGTGCGCAGTACGGTTTATTCCACAGAACAGAAGACATATTTCTTTTGTTATTTGGTTAATTCTAATTTAACGTATCTACATAGATCATTTAGGACTACTTTAAACTAAAAATAAATAATACAAATTTTAAAAGCTCTACTACCCAGTTTTCGGTCCCTCGAAAGCGAATTGTGACCTTAGGCGATGTCGACTCATCCCCACGGATCTTCTAACTTTAATGGCGAAATGCGAAACAAAGATTAATAGACCAGGAGAGGATAATGCTTTCGCAAAAGTTTTCTCAACTTTTATAACGGGATCTAAAGGTCTATTACAAAAATCTGAACGGAAATGAGGAGGGTTTCAATATGTCATCCGTGGCTTTGTATTTAGGTTGCGAACTAGTAAGCAAATTCACTACGAAAATTTTATTTGTTTTGGAACCGATATGTTCGGGTTTGGGCATATTAGATTTTTTTATTGGATTCTAATTAATTTTAAAATAAATAATTTATCAGCCAGCTCTTGTCAGCTCTTGACGACTGTGCTTCTTAGGCCAGCTCTTGGTCACCGTGATGATAATAAAATATCTGATACCTGATACATACCATCCAAAGTAACGTTACCATTTTTGGGTCCATCATATTCCATTTTATGCATATTGTATATTCGACTTATTGCCGACTTTCATTCTTTGTCGAATTTGACGATTATAGTAGTAGAAAAGGGTAAATGATTAAAATATTTTTTTAAATAAATACTCATTTAAATAGGTATTATATATCTATATTCAAGTTCTTAATTGTTTAGTTTGTCACTAACTAATAATAATTAAATTAGAAATCTACATGTACAAAAATTGATTTTATTTACACGAATTATCATGCAACTATACTTATGCTAATTGGTAGTTAAATACACTAAAAATAACTTTCATAATACCAGGAATTTACAACAACAATCAACATCTATGATGAATTGGATCGTTTGTGGATAACATGTCAAGTATTTAAAATTTTCAGCATTCTTTAAAATACCTAACTGCTATTATGTAAAATTAGGGTTTATTCATATTTTATCTTACCAGTTGATGTTATATTCAGGACAATACAAGTTGAAGAGCGATAACAGTTGAATCATAACTAATTAAACATCTTTTAAAACAAATGTGATTGATGAAATGACAAGAATTATGTTCATTCACACATCGCGTCTGTGGGCCCTTCATACACTCAGCTCTTTCCAAGCCTTAGATACCATTCTAAGTCGAGAAATATATCTACCCGTATTCAAAAACGAATTCTCAAGACTATCAACTACTAAATTACAAATGTTTTGACTAAGCTGCCAACTCTGTGATTACTTCATTTACATCTTTAATTCCTTAACACACTTAATGTTAAACAACGAAATCACACTCATTTTTGAATTCGGGTGTCTCCGCAGAGGGATTGCAGCCGCACCTACGACCACCTAAAGTAATATTCTCTATAATGAAACTTTATTATATACAATACGTCGATCGAACATTTGGCACAAAGAGGCGTTTTACGCACACACGCGGCCGATAGACGCTCCACGACTTTCTGAGCAAATATAGGTATGCAGAAATATCTACAGAAATACTTCATAGACCTTCATAGAATTGTCTACATCAGCGCGATGTTCCATTTGCAACCGTATGTTTGAGCATGCCTTAATTAAACCACTTGATAACATAAATAGTGAACTGTTACAGGCTTATACAACATAATAATATATACTTTGTGTAACGCTCAACTACATTAAATATTGAGTCAATGTTTCAGTAATAGTAATTTTAACATCTTCTTATTGTTTTGAATAAAAAAATATGTATTTTTAATAAAGAATAAAAACACTTTTAGTTCAATGAAATATCACGCTAATATAGCTTCACTTACTATGTCCTCTAGATACTAATCTTGACTTATAATATTGGTGAGTTCTTAGTCTATATTATTTACATCTCACAATCAGTCGTATAGTTAATATTTTGGCAGACAATTTTCATTTAAAACTATTTCAGTTGTTGGTTGTTAAGTATAGTATTTTCAAGTATAAAACGCAAAACAATCGATTGGCACTGTAGTCCCAAATAGGCCGGACTAAAAGCTGCTAAAAATATCATGCATTATAATAATATACAATACGTATAAATTTTGTGATATAATTTAGACTTGATGTTAATAAAACATATTTCACAACCTGTTACTGATGTTGATGATAGAATGTGAAGTGACAGAGAAAACTATCGGGATACTACTTGAGGTTAAAAGATGATATTGTCAAAAGTATGTCAGGTCTCAGAGAGTTTAAGAACGTTGTTGAGAATGTTCTAGAAGTTGCTGTCGTACTCGGACCGCCGTCGCGAGTAGTGGGACCGTGGATTCGGGTACTCTCCTGTGTACCCATAAAGTTGGGATCCGCCTCCCGTTTGACCGTACAGCTGTGATCCGCCACCGTATCTGGAGAAAAATCACGTTGTTAAATAAATAAATTCAAATGTCAAGTCATCTTAAAATAAGATTGTCGATCTTCATCATCCGCCATCTTGGGTAAGACCCCTCAAACCCCAAGCGGTCGCATGAGACCGCACGTACAAAATCACACTTGACTTCGTACTGTGTTTTCATAGTCTTGCAGACTACTTTAGTATAAACAAGTTTGGTTATTTCAGTTCTGTGGTCATCTTATGTATTGTCATCGCAAAATATCGCATAGTCTATGCTCGATTCTGTCAAATATGACGTTGACAGTTGCGCCAAAAAAGTGTCAAAAAAAATCCTAGGGATATTTCCACAAAATAAACTCGTAGTCTGATCACGAATTCAATACACTCACCACAGTGATTACGACTCAGCGACACATAAATTGACGAAAATTATCCCCTAAGAGTTAGTCAAAGACTAGGCAATGAGAACCGCAAGATCAGTTGTACTGCCATAGTTTGCTTGTTTAAAAGTATGAAGAATATTTCGCTTCCCGGCAGGAAAAGTGTCACAACACATATTGGGTACAAAATGACATATTACAAGAAGTAATACCTACTTATAATATTGTATTACATTGATTCAATTAATATTGATTTATTTTTAAAATAATGTCATTGATCTCTTGTAAATGAATAAAAATGTTTATATGCACAAAGACAGTACTTATTTCAAAAAACATTTCTAAATTTTGAGAAGTAGCCCTAATGAGAATTAGCCCTAATGAGAAGTAGCCCAAGTGAGAAGTAGCCCTAATCAGAAGTAGCCAAAATGAGAAGTGGCCATAATGAGAAGTAGTCCATTAGCGAGTCGGTTGCCATAATGAGAATTAGCCCTAATGCGCCTAAACCATTTGTTCGGCTGCAAAAACGTCGTTATTATGTTGCTCATAGTTACGCTAGATGGCACTATGTTCTCTTTTTCACGGAGCTGTTTCGCTCCGATCACCGGCGTGAACAGTGTCACAAATTCTGTTCTATGGTGTCACATTTGTGTTAATACAGAGTAGATGTGTACTATGTCGCCAGAAAAGCGTATTAACGTGTGACGTGACTTTTTACGGGTAAATTTTACGTTTAAAAATTTGGCTAAAACTTTGAAAGAAGTTCGTTTTTCATGTTTTTATTTAATTTTAATGAGAAGTTTATAATTTGGTTACTTTTTCGTTATTTTTAATAATTAATATTGAAGCCTTTTAATAAAAGTAATGGTGAACACAGAAATTGTAATCGAAAAAAGATTCATAATATACATCAAATTAAAAGTTTCTTAGAACTTACTTTAAAAAAATAAAATTTTGATGTTATATTTAAAGCCCTATTATAAACATATAGATAAGCTATTTACTTACAAAATTTCAGTAATTATTGACGTATAAATGGACAAAAAACTATTAAAATTACATTTTCTCAAAACAACTATTTTAGTATTGTGACACTTTTTTTGCCGGGGAGCGATTTCTTGGTATTATCTACTATTAACCTTGTCGCGTAGCGGTGAAAGAATACTTCCACCCCCTCTCTTCCCTTAGGTGTCGTGAAAGGCGACTAACGGACTAAAGACTGCACATACACCCAACAGCATAGAGCGGCGATGAGCTTACCACCTATCACATTGAGCACATGTGCAGTCGCTATTTGGTGTAAAGTGGACTATGGTAGAGGACTGCTTATGCGGTCCTCATTGCCTAGTCTCTGACTAACCCTTCGGGGATAATAGTCGTGATTATATGTATATATCATCTACCATCAGGTGTGAAATATAGTATAATTGGGTTTGGTCGCTGTGGTATATAAGACATTGCTATTTAACGTACCCATATCCATTAGCAACGGGCCCGTATATCTGCGACCCCCGCCCGGAGTCGGGCGTGTAGTGCTGCATATACTTCTGCAGCTGAGGGGTCCACTCTGATCGCCAGGAATCACCCGGGTTTGGATATGCCAGCTGCTCTATGAAGGCAGTTGACATACGCTGTGAAGAAATAGTGACCAATTAATACTGTCAAAGTTAGTTTTTAATTTGGACAAAAACGTAAAAATATTTCATGAAACGTTTGAAAAACATGAAGAAAGTGCTGAAAGTCGCAAATGGAACAAGTACGCGAACCTAGGTCGCAACCTATATATTTGTTCCGTTTGCGGTGGAGATATTGGGTCCATGGGGGCCGGAGGCAAAACAGCTCGTTAAAGAGTTAAGTGCTCGCCTTATTGAAGCCTCCGGTGACAAGAAGGCTGGCAGCTACCTCTGCCAGCGTATCAGCCATCCAAGGAGGTAACGTGGCCAGCCTTCTTGGTACCGTACCCATGAGCCCGCAGTTAGAGGACATCTTTTATTTATAGGTTTATTTTCTTTAGTTTTAACTTTAGGTGAGTAGTTTAATTTTGTTTAAGTATTTATGTAGCCTAAATTGAATAAATGATATCTATAAACTTAAAGAAGAAGATTATTGAAATCAAGGTATTAAAAATCATTGAGCCATCCTCCTGCCAATGATTAGCTTAAATTAGATCAAGAATCCTTGCAATAAACAAGGCAGTGCAGGTACTACAACGTATCGAATAGCCTACTAGCAATATAATATTTACTTAATAGTGTTATAAGTCAAGAGAGAAAGCAGGCGCCTTTTATGATCTTTTATTCTTAGAATTCTTAACAACTGGACCTGAGAGGACCTGATTTTTTTACATTATTATAAAGAATTTGAAACATACGTTTCGTAATAATACTGTTAATTAGAATGAAACGTATTTTCTTCATAACTAATATTTAAGTACGAAATCTCCAAGTTGTTGTTGTCAAACACATACACACAACCACACACACGCACGCGCACGCTCGAACAAATGATATTGAAAATAATCAAATACTTTGACTATTATGAATACATAAATAAGTAATACAAAGTTATAATTTACCTTTCCAGATGGAATATAAGGCAGTTCTCTGTCTTTTAGTTGATGTATATCATCAAAACCACCCATATGGCTTTTGTCCAACTCTCGAAGCATATCCTCGCTAAGAGGTATCGGCTGTTTCGCCTTTGCACTCTTCTGCCGATTTACCAGCTGAAAAACATACGTTTTAATTAAAATATAACCGAAACAGTACATACAGTAATAACAGTACATATTTGATTTAACAGTATTAATTCTTACCACAGTAACGCCGAATATGACGACAAATAAAAGTGAGGCAAGCGCTATAACAATAACAGCGATGCCCCATTGTGGCAGAAATGATTCTTCTTCGGGTTCAACTGGGGTTGGTTCTTCGCGTTTGGGTAATACTAGAAAAAACAAAGATTTTAATAACTGCAAAGCTTAGTTATTGGGAACTGAGTAAAAAATATTTACATTTAAGTGTACATCATACATATAGATTAAGTACATACATAGAAAAATCCGAAAACACACTTTGCTTTGTACACTAAAACTAACTAAAAAAATATGATGCGTATAATTTATCTGTCATTATTACCTATGAATTCAGTATACGCTGGATCCATTATAAACTTTCCGATTTCTAGTTTACCAGACGACTTATCTATTGTTTTTGTCATTTTCTCATCACTTTTCTTCATTCTATCTTCATCGGGCTGATCTCCCAACATTTGATCGGGATCGAAATCATCATCATCATCGATTACTTCCTGCACTTTCTCGACAACAGACCCTGGTTTTGCGTCATGTAACGATTTATGGAACATTTTCTTTAAATCCAAAGTATCAATCCTTTCCTGAACATCGTTAAGCTCAATAAAGTAGTCCACCAAAATTGAACCTTGGGTAAATCCGTCTATACGAATGTTCTTGTACCACTTTTTAAGATTAGATGCTTTTGAATATACAGAATTAAGCTGAAAATAAGCATGTAAATTAATGTTATGGAAGAAAAAAACACACTTAAGATTTAAAAATGTACAATAACGTGTTTTTTTATTTATAAGTACCTAAAACTGAAATAAAACTTACCTCCTCTTTTACTTCATTTGCCAGCCCTTGCCATTCTTGTGTGTTCCTGTCTAATAATTCAGGTACCCATTTAGCTCCTGCAAGTAAACGTACAGATTAACTTATCTTTGCAATAAATCTGGTAACAATGAATAGAAGTAGCGTTATTTAGAAAGGCCAATAAAAAATAAAAATAAATTAGTTGTAACCTGCAACTATTTTTATTGTCGCTGCGATATCACACTCTTTTCTGCAGATGCCTGGAGTGGTCGGCGGCGGTGGAATTGGGGTCGTGGTCGAAGTCGTCGTGGTTCGTCGGGTCGATATTTCAGTACTTAAATCGGTCATAGGACTAGTTGCTGTGGCATTCCTCTGTGCCTCTAATAACTTTTCAATTGAGAACGGAGTGGTAGACGGAGATGGCCAACCAGTGAATTCGGTCGATGCCCTACAAAACAAAATAAAAAATGTTAGTTCAATACAATTTCTAAACCTTAAATACTAAATTTGTATTTAATACATATTTTCTACTTAATTGATCGTCTTACCTTGTTGGCCAGCCTTTTTGAATTTTGGGTGTATCGAGAATTGGACCCGTACTAGTATTAGGTCTAGCAGTTGTTTTCCTCGCATTTTTACTATTAGGTCTTGATGGAAACACAAGTTTTATTAAACCCGGTGCTTTGGTTGTAATAGATGGTGTTGGCTCTTCGGTTTTATTTAGTTTAAATCCTGGTGGCAGTAAGCTAGATATATCAGCTACTTTAAAGTTTGGTAATATTGGACTTTCACTTGTTTCTTTTTCTGTGGCGTTAAGTTTAAAACCAGGAGGTAAAAATGCTAAAATATCGCTAACAGGTAAAATTTTAGGAATTAATTTTGATTCAACTTTTGTTTTTTCAGTTGTTGATGTATTTAATTTATATCCTTTTGGTAAAAATGATGAGATATCAATTTGTGGTACTTCATCTAATATTGATTTTTCAGTACTTTTAACGTCTGGTGCTTCGAAAGATATCGGCTTGTAAGTGGCAGGTAAAAACTTTTTAACTGCTTCATCTTGAAGTATATGCTCTTTTGGTTTATATTCTTTGGGAAGCAAAGACTTATCATCCAATATTATTACTCTGTTTTTATTACTAATGCCTGATGATCGTCCTTGCGTTCCGTCAATCATTGTTTCTTCAGATGATAAGGACGGTGCAGAAGTAGTAGTAGTTGTTGTGGTTGTGGTTGTCGTAGTACTTGTCCGCTTATCTTTAAATGATAGTCTTGGCTTATAGCCCGCTGGCAACAGACTCGCTGATAAATCATCCATAACAGTAACAAGCTTTTTCTTTGGTCTAGGTGTAGTTGTTGATGTTGATACACGTGGAATAAATTTCTTTATCATCACTGGTAATGGATCTGGTGATGATTTCTCGGTAGCGTTAGGAATTTGTGTACTTTTAAGTGTAAAAACATTAAGACTTGAAGGAGTAGTCGTAGTTGTCGTAGTGGTTGTAGTACTCGTAGACTCCGTCGTGGATTCGGTTATCAGTTCAATATTTTTGTTTTCTTTATCCAAAGACCCTGATAGTACAGCACTAGACAATTCAGATTGAATGCTGTCTAACTTATCGTTTATATTTTCAGTTGAAGAAGAACCACTATTAAGGCCACTTGAATCAAATTTTGGATCTTTAGTTACGGGCTCTTCTTCATCTTCTTCTTCCTCTCCTTCTTCGTCTTGTTCATCTGACAAAATTTGCTTCTTTTCTTCTTGTCCTACTACTGGAAACGGTAAAAATCTTGCTCCAGATACGCTCCTGCTTGTTTGCACGGATGCAACCACTATCCAATTTTCAGTAGTTACTGATGAAGATGTCTCATTACTTTGAGATTCTTCTGAAGATTGTATAAGTTCAGAGTTTATATTAGTTTTGGGTGAAGTTGGAGCGAACGTGACGTCAGGGATAGATATAGTCCCATTAACTACACTTTTGGTAGTAACAACCGACACTACTTCTTGGCCTAAAATTGAAGGGAATTCGATGGAACTGAATTTTTCGTCAGATCCAGAAGTGTCAGTATTGGTTACAGTCGTTACATTTTCTGTTTGATCAATCATAGTTGTATCGACAAAATGTTTGAAATTGTCATCCTGAACCATAGTTTTTTCAGGTTTCATAACCAATACATCAAAGGTTTCTGTAGAGTTAGTTTTCGATTCAACCGTGGTGTTTTCGACTTCTTCAGTAGAATCGTATTCATCGTAAATATCAGTTGCATGTTCTGTAGAATGAGGTATTTGAGTAGTGTGCTTAACTTCTGGGCTCTCCACATCATCATAATATTCATATTCTTCTTCATCTTCCACTTCTTCACTCTGATTTTCATTGTGAGATTGGTTCTCTGCTGGTTTTTCCGTAGTTGTTATTTTAACCGTAGTAGTAGATACAGTGGTAGTGGTACTTTGCGCATTTATATGTGGTTTCGTTTTTGTAACATTGCCCATGTTCATAGAACTGGCATCAGGTTTACTGTCATCTGTTTGCTCAGATTCTGAATCACTATGATTCGACTTTATGACTTCTACATCGAACGAACCTTGCGTGTTTTTCATCAACTCTCTAAACGAACTTATGTCACTTATGTCGTCTTCAAGCAAAGGTTCTATGTCCAGAATAGCTTTATATTCTGTTGACGAACTGTGATAGCTTGGATCAGTACTAGATAACTTGTGACTTCCAGATACGGCCTTGTTGGGTGAAATTCGATAATTTGTATTATCATTTAACGAAGGTAATTGAAGCGGAGAGAACCGCGAACTATTGGGTTTATTACTCAGTCTTTGTTTGCTAACTAATTTATTGGGGTTATAAGTAGTAACTCTGTGATGATCAAAAAGATCTTGATTGTCATTGTCAATATCCTCGTCGTGGGATATATGACCGGTTTGTCCATTACTTTTTAGACTATTTCCATCAAAAGGTATATTATTAAATCTGCTATTTCGAAGATAATCTATATCTGGATTGTTAATAGTAATTTGACCCAAGAATGTTTCTGGTTTCGATGGATCATTTTGGTATGCGACAGAATGAATTGGCAATACATCAGGCCTCTTTGTTGATGCTGGATGTACCAACTGGTAGTTGAAAGGAGGAGCAGGCCTAAACCTCTGTCGTTGTGGTGTACCAACATCTGCTTGGTTTATGTAGTACTGTGTTCCAGACTGACTCCTACCAGTAGGCAGTTGGAAAGGTGAAGGGTTTTGATTATAATTAGGGCTTGGAAATCTGACATGTCCGTCATTATATAAAGGCTGTGGTGCTGTTGGTGCCACCCTGAAGTTGTCTCCGTGTTCGAAGAAAGTCGAAGGTCGACTGTTTGGAAACAGAGGTGGTTGTACTTGAGCAAAACTTCTTTCTACTGGAGTGTAGTAGAAGTCGTTTTCATCTGTAACAATAGAGAAAGACAATGTTAATATATTGTTTATAGTAGGTGCTTTTTAAGTTTGCGATTGAGCCACAAAGTTTTTTGTGTAAAAAACCTGACCTGCACTTTTAACTAAGAACTAAAAATATATTTTTATGACAGTAGGTATTTATTTTATGACTTTAGAAACATTGCTGCTGAATGCTAATAAACCTAATCCTATTTTAATAGGTATCGATTCATTGTCTTTTTTGCCAACGAATATAAAGGATTTTTCTGATCCGTTGGTAATGCATGAACAATGTGAGGAATGTTTTGAGTGTTTACGTCGCATGCTAATAAAGGTTAAAGACCTGTTACTGTATGCAGAGGCTGTGTCTGAGCAACTATATTTTTACCCGAGTTCACTACGATGGCAAGCGGTCACTGAGCAGCGCTAGCCACTTGGTCCGACTGCGATAGTGACGGCCTTTTATATAAAATTTCCAACAATATTTTTCGCAATTTCCCGAAATTTCTTATTAATTACATGTACTTAATCACGACTATTATCCCCGAAAGGTTAGTCAGAGACTAGGCTATGAGAACCGCAAAAGCAGTCCTCTGCCATAGTCGACTTTTCACCAAATAGCGACTGCACGTGTGCTCAGCGTGACAGGTGGTGAGCCCGTCGGCGCTCTAAGCTGATGGATGTATGTGCAGTCTTTAGTCCGTTAGTCGCCTTTTACGACACCTAAAGGAGAGATGGGGTGGTAGGATTCTTTCACCGCTACGTGACACGGTTAATCGACATTTACATACCTATTTTAAGCCAAACGTCAGGTTCATAAGTAAAAATTTGTTATGCGAACAAAACACTTTTCTTATGAATGATTATGTTCTGAACTCACACAGCAACATAAATAGGAGACATTCGTAATCGTGTCATTGGATTAATGGAAGCGAGAGTAACATTACCCAGATGCTAACCGAATTACCTGAGATGACAAGACAATTAGGTGACCACCCCATCTTCCGCCTGTCGAAAGTAAGATAACACAACGGGACAACTAATTAGCCTTTTGTTTGTGAGTTCAATTATATTGCTTTTATATTTATTCTTGATATAAATTACTGATGGTGGCTTATAAATCTTGTAATTAGCACAATTATGTAATAAGTCTGTAGTCCTACAAAAATGGGCACTTTTTATAATTGATATTTTTTTATTGGTTACCAATTGTTTATGCTTACACACAAATTTTTATATCGTGAATGTTTCTTTATTTGCCCTGTATGAATTCCTGCATCATTCTGATCCGATCGCGATGAAATTTTAGTAAGTTGTTGAGTGTACGCCCCGCAAAGATTTCTGAGTTGGTAAAGCCAGCACCGGATATGGATTCTCACGCAGACGAAGTCGCAGGCGACCTAGTTTATCTTAAATAAACATGGAAACTATTGTGAAATTCGAGTCCTATACTTATAACATTATGATAAAATGTTCAACATGGTGCTACGATATGAGCCTATAAGTTTTCTTAAAGGGATCCTGCACAAAATTGAGAAATTTTACGTATTTTGAAGTAGCTTGTACTATGCGCCGAATTAGTTAAATACATTAAAAGAACTTACGTAAGTTAGCCTGATCATTACACAAGGCCGTGGCCTTGTTGAAATTTGAAACAAATTCTTTAAAAAATAACAAACAATACATAAATGTAATGACTCATAAAAACATTTTTTTCAAAAACTTTCTTAATTTTACGCATGAAACAATAATTTTTACATGAAAATATTTGTATTGATATTCCGCAGGTCACCCCTTCTTAAAAATTAAATTTTAATTTTTAACACTAGCGCATGATGGTTTTGTACATTTCGCAGAATATAAACATTGCTCTAATCAAATTACTAGGTCTAAAACTTTAAAGCAGGATTGTTCTCATTTTAAAAATCAATATGATTGATTTTGTTTTGAAGTTCATTAGAGACTTATGTCAGTTTTTGCGATCGCGCGGCACCCCCTAAGCACAGTAATACCAGCGTCGTGCTCTTTCCTGTATCTTTTGTTGCATAATGTAATCTAATTCAGTCCCATATCTGCAGCCTGATATCTGGCTCTTGTGCCACTTACGCAGCGTACCAGCTTAGTTTGCCACAATTCATCCCAGCACGAATAAAATTAGGTTTGCCGCAAAACATATTCGTAGGGCGCAAAGACAACGTGCGGCTAATCTTCTTTTATGGCCCTTCCAGTTTATTGTTACGTCCTGGTTTCGGGCCCCACATCATTCCGAAGATAATCTCAAGGAAATTACTTTCTTGCGGATCATATCCCTAATTAAGAACGGCGTCCTCATCAGAGCTCGAGTGGAAGCAGCCCTGAACATAATAGGAAATCGATAGATTGGTACTTTCATAACTCGAGCGGGCGGAAATACTTTTCGGGGATTTGTTTTCGTTAAACAAATCCTTGCTCTTATGTCAATTGCTAATTACGTTCTAACGATGTTTGGGTATCGGTTTCATGATTGACTTGCTTATTTACGATAAGTTAATCAAACGCCGTTTGCGTTTTACAAAGCTGAAAGGGCGGTTTTTTTATTATTTTGAACGATGTAAAGGAAGAAGAAGTTAAAAGTAATTGCAGTTTCTTTTGTTGTCTGGACGGAACCAGAGATCCGGCGTGGGGCTCAAATGGCGCTTTATATTGCAAAATTGTATAAGTTAGGAAGAGCTTATTTTCTATGCTACTTCTGTGGTCTATTTGTACTAAAAGTATTAGCTCGTGAGATTCTGGATTGATTCATAGCAGAACTTTAAGGTTCGTTTTAGTTTCCGTTTCCGTTTAGTAGGTTTTAGTCTGAATAAGTAGCTACTACTTACTATTTTAAACAAGTCGGTTTCAAATAAAGTAGGAAGAGGTAGATATTTATTTATTATTAGCTAAGGACTCCGGGCATTTCCACTGTTGGCTTTACAGAGGAAATGATTATTCATAGGTAAGGTGACTTATAATAGATAGAAAAAAAAAATTCTACAAACAAAACGTCAGTTCAATTAACCAATCGAATACCTAATTGCCGATTTCAGACCCATAAATTTGAATTAAACCCATAAATTTAAATTGGACGGTTAAAAGATTCAACATTTTTCAATAGAAGGCGAGTTTAAAATTCTAATCAACCTATGCAATGAGGATTAATGGAACCAATTTTTCGCTGTAAGTTTTACGACCTTTTTATTGTGATAAGGATGGGAGACGGAAGCCGATCTTCCTTTATTGTGCTGACTCATTTAAAATCCGAGACTGTTTTATGTTGTTTCCCTTTAAGCCATTGATGAGTATCGGAACAGCGATCGTATAGGAACAGACAGACGGAGAGCTCAGATGCATAATCAAAATGAGATTCCTCTTTTGAGACACACACGCTTTGAGTTCTTCACGGATTGTAATAAAACTAAATTGAAAGCGTCTAACGGTTGCGTTTGTTAGGGTATGGTTGATGGAGTAAGCGTGAGATGAAAAAGAGAATTTATAATAGTCTGGTTCTTATCTTAAACCGTCTTATTAATAAAAATGGCTAAATGTTACACCTCGGTTTAAAGCGACGCTGTCTCGTTTTTGTTAAAGAAGACAGATAGAGACAGCGTCAATTTAATCCGAAGTGTAAATTTAATCTACTTTTATTAATAACAGGGAAAGTGTTTACGAAAAAAAATGAAACCTTTTAACGAAATTATGGTAGAAGGCACTAGTGCCGTCTAGTTTATAATGAGCGATATCTCTTTGAATTAAAATTATGTTAGTGTAGAGTAGCCGTGTAGCGGGTACTCGGTACGGCAACGTCCGATTATAAGTAGTTATTGTAGTCATTACGGCCGAAATAAATAATCTATCTATCTTTTGTTTTGCCTACTAGAATAAGATAGTTTTAAGCGTAAAGTGCAAGTGCAAGGATCACTATAATTGGTAAGTTGTAGCATTAGTGTACCGTATCGCGTATCGGTGACGAATACTACCACCCCCTCTCTTCCCTTGGGTGTCGTAAAAGGCGACTGACGGACTAAGGACTGCACATAATCCAACAGCTTAGAGAGGCGACGGGCTCACCACCTATCACGCTGAGCACATGTGCAGTCGCTATTTGGTGAAAAGTGGATTATGGTAGAGGACTGCTTTTGCGGTCCTCATTGCCTAGTCTCTGACTAACCCTTCGGGGATAATAGTCGTGTAGATACGTTGCCTGGCCTCCGTAGTGGCAAGGACAAATCAAGGTAATTGCCTGGACTTCACTCAGTCACACGTCAGTCAGTGACACGTCATTATGTTTGTACCTTTTTAAAGTTTTTTATGTTGTTTGTTAGATAAAATGCCTTCCTGTGTGTACATAAATTGCAAAAACTATACAGCAACAGTAAGAGACAAGAAAAGTGTTTAATTTCATTTGTAAGTATTGTAAATATGAATTTAAAATAGAAAATTTACATTTAGTTATGACAAATTCGCTGTTGCCTTGTTTTCTGTAAGAGTGAAAGAGAGAAAACAATGGCGGCCGAGATAGCCGTGCAAAGAGGAATGCGCTGTTGCCAATTGGTCGATTAAGTTTTTATCTCTTTTTAACAATAGGCTTGACATGATTGTATTTATTTTCTTTCCCTTTCGACGTGTATTACGTCATAGAAATAATTTTGCCATTTTTTAATGCAATTCGTTCACGTATGACTAGTCTATTTATAAAAGGTCAGTGATTATATGTATGTATTTTTCAACTTGCATCCAATGAGAATCCGATTTCAACATGTAACTGTATTTCGAATTTCTGAAGTGTTAATTATTACTGCAGATGTTAACTGTGCGCAGATGCTGTCCGTATTCAACTGTGCATTTAAAAATAAAACCTTCGTGTTGTGTCGGTCGCCCGTACAGAGGCTGTGGAGACATTATTTCCTGTTCTGTGTTGCGATGGCAACAGAATAAGCGTTTCGTTCTTTATTTAAATTAGAATCGGCTTTTTATAGTGCCAGCTCCCTCAGCACGGATCTTTTATCGACTGATAAAGTGACATTAGACGATAAAATTTGACAGTTCAAGTACGCTCCGGAAAGGTTTGCGTTTGAACTGCGCTTGACTTAAACAGATTGGACTAATTGAGTTTTGTGTTTGCATCACTTTGAAATAAATGTTTTTGAACTCGGTCGCTGATTTGTTTTCATTTTGGTACTTAACTTGTTTTCTACAAGTTGAACTATAAACAAGAAAAATATGAAGTCATTTTTATTACTACTCAACTCGATAGTGCTTTGCCAAAAAAGGAGACACAGGTTCACCTGAAGTTCTTAACTACTAAAGAACTGACTATCATAACTACATAAGATGACCATGGTTAGCTAGAATTGCTTTGAACTAATTATACCACCAATTAAATGAGTTATTTTGTGGTTAAACCACTTCCCAAAAAGACGGTTAAAAATTAATGCAATGAAAAGGTTTTCATCTGTATGGTCTCTTTTTATTCTAAGGGGAAACAATGTGGTTTAATATGAATGTATTCACCAACAACATTTGGAATGCAAACACAAACATACCTTTTTAAAAACTCATGTTTGTTTTACGATTCTAAAAATAGTAAGTAAATAATAACCATGCACCGTGTTGCGTATCGGTGAAAAAGTACTACCACCCCCTATCTTTCCTTGGGTGTCTTAAAAGGCGACTAACGGACTAAAGACTGCACATAAATCCAACAGCATAGAGCGGCGATAGGCTCACCACCTGTCACGCTGAGCACATGTGCAGTCGCTATTTGGTGAAAAATGGACTATGGTAGAAGACTGCTTGGCTGTCCTCATTACTAACCCTTTGGGGATAATAGTCGTGATTCTTGTACTTAAGTAAATAAAGGTTTTTTTTTATCCACTACGGATAAACACTTCATCTCACTTGATGGTCAGTGACGATAAAACTGAAGGTGGAAACGCGCTTCACCCAGAATCCTCAACTACTGAGGAGCTATCCTATCTCTAAATTGTCGAAACACTATGCTATTAACATTGTTGTAATAGCGCCAGACTTCAGATAAGATGGTGGTAGATAGCCAGGCGAACTTAGTAAGCCCTACCATCAACCAAAAATGTATGACTTTGATAATTTCTTCGTTCCGGGCTTTAGGGGTTACCTGATAACTATAGATATCCTAGACATTACCTTTTTCTACCCGATGTTTCGACCGGAATGCACCAGCCCTGCGGGCTGACTGATGGACACAATGGTATACCAATATTATCCATAATTAGTAGTTTTCATTAAACCTGTTTAGAATTTATGACTTAAAATTGTTTAGTTCCTGATTCGCTGGATTCCTAATTCGTCGGATTCTTATTTCGCCGGATTCTTGTTTCGTCAGATTCTTGTTTCGTCGGAAATTTTAATATACAATAATATCACTTAAGTAAAGAAAACATGTAGTTATATTTATTATTGTATGAATTATTATTTTGTTGCCACTATCGGACATAAATTAAATTACCTACTTAGAAATGGGTTTGATTCATATTTTTAAAGAAATGACTATTTTTCCTTTCAACATTTTTTATCTGTGAACGTAACAGACTTTATTAAATTAAGAATTAATAAATATTTTTATTAAAGTACCGAAATGTCTGCCTTTTTTAAAATTCATAATACACACATCAAAAGTGTCTAGGGATCAAGCATTTTTATGCGGATTTCTTGAGATTGAGATGTGGCTTTGTAATAAATTTATGATTTTATAAATTTATATGGATCCTTTTTGGTGCATTTCATAATTTGAAACAGGAACTTTCAATCAATTTCTAGTAAAAGATGAAAATCAGCTGTCAATATTTTCCCTATAAAAACATACAACGCATTGAAGACATTATTAGTGCTACTGTTTCCCTACTACTGATTAAAACCAACGTTATTATGGAGCGGCGACGTCATTCAAGCAGGGAAGAAATGCTCAGAGCCGTGGGAATGATAGAAGCAGGTTCCCGGCCACGTACTGTGGCTTTAGCTCTGAATACAAGTCAGAGTGTTATCAGTCGACTTTGGACACGTTACCGAAGCACTGGTACCGTGGCTGAGCGCCATGGAGGACGGTATCGCTGCACCACACGGAGACAAGACCGATACATTCAAATCACAACTCGAAGAGCTCCAACAATAACCGCCATGATGTTAGCCGTGAGGCTTCATCACTCTTCAGGGAACTTAATTAGCGACCAAACAGTCAGAAACCGCTTGCATGAAGTAAATCTTCATTCCCGAAGACCGCTAAGGGTACCACCTATAGCAATGCACAATCGTAGGATTCGATATCAATAGGCTCTTGAACACAGAAATTGGGCAGAAGAACAATGGCGTTTCGTGTGCTTTTCTGATGAGTCTCGTTTTGGTATGAGACCGGATACAAGACGTATACGACACTGGAGAACCCCTGGACGCCAACAGCGATTAAAATCCTGCCAGGAAGTCCATCCTTATAGTGGTGGAACCATCATGGTATGGGCGGGTATTTGGATCGGCGGAAGAACTGAGTTGATTTGGATCAGAGGCAACCTCAACGCTCAAATTTATGCTGAGACGATTGTATCAGACGTCATCGTTCCTCTACAAGTGCAAATCGGTCCCTTATTTCAGTTAATGCATGATAATGCACGACCGCACACCGCAAGAGTTGTAAGACAGACTCTCGCCGCAGCTAACATCAATGTCATGCCCTGGCCTGCTCAGTCGCCAGACTTGAACCCGATTGAGCATGCATGGGATATGCTACAGAGAAGAGCTCTGCCGAATATTGAGGGTATCCAGTCGCAAGAAGACCTTTTTTTGTTGTTGCAACGAACATGGGCCGCCATTCCACAGCGTGATTTGGATGAACTCATTTTGAGTATGCCAAACCGATGTTCTTGTGTTGTTAGTGTTCGCGGTAGAAACACGGATTATTAATTGTTTAAGTTACCCAATAAAATTTTAAAGAAAACTGTTATTTCAGTCTTTTTTTCGAACTTTAATGTTAGTGGTTCAAATGTCATAAATCCCTTTATTAGGAAAATGGCAAATTTCTTTATTAATGCAAAGGTGACTTGGTTTATCGTTACTGTAGACAAACGAAAACACTTTATTTGATGAATCCTTAAAGAAAATTTTAATTAATATCAATCAGGAGAAAAGTTATTGCAAAAATATATGTTGATCCCTAGACACTTTTGATGTGTGTATGTCAACTTTCGGTAAATGTATATTTCGTGCTATAATGGCAGAGCATAGTTTAAACACTGTAATAATTAAAAGACAAATCTCTTACAAAACCTTGTATTGTTAATAAAAAAAAATCTGACTATAAAAAGGAAAACGACGGACATACAGGCTCTGTTACAGAGGTCCAAATATTCACAGATTCCATCCGCACTATCTTAGAGTGAATAAACCGATCAAAATTGACACCGAGCCATGATACCCACAAAACCCCAAGGGAAATTTAACCGCAACGAACTTAATCAAGGAAAAATATCGGAGACGCAAGGAATAACTTGTTTGCTCAATAAAGTGGAGCCCATGGGATAGGCTGGTAAAGATCAGTCAAATTGATAGTGTGTATGTTGGCTTTATTGTGACGTTGCATTGTGGCCATTGTGTAATAGGTAGGTGGGTTCAAATTATCACAGACTACGGGTAGAAAGATGGTAATGAGTATAGATTGGATATTATTAAGAATGTGAATGTCTTTTTCTTTATAACGACAAAGAAGCTTATAAATTACAAATAAGTGACTATTTTGTTTACGTTGACAATAAAGTTCTTTAAAGACAAGAAAACAGCGCCACTAGATACAATAGAAATTATATTTATTGCGTATTGATCAGTGCGCGACCGCAGTTGAAAGGTTAAACCTAAACCTCAACATACTCGTATGTAACGTGAGAGCGGTTGGCTTTCATCTCTGAAGGGTAAGTGACGATGGTCAAACCGCAACAAGTCGAACTGGAAGCACACTTAGGAGGACCTATTGACAACCTCCTTGGTCGAGTGGTTTGTACACCGGTTTTCATGGTGTCACCATCTCTGAGGTCCCCCGGGCACGATCATCCGTACTAAAAAATACAAAAAATTACACGTACGGTCTGTTATGATGTTTTGTTGAACTTGAAAGTTTAGTAAAGGACATATTTTTTTTACTATGTGGCTTGGTACTAAATTCCAAAGTCTTTTAACTTGACGCCAATGTATAAATACTTGAAGAATACATTATTATCAACATATTAATGACCGTATTATCACCTATTGTTTTATTTAGCTTTTTTTGCTATCTTATTTTACATGTAAAAATTAAATAATAGTAATAATAAGACTTACATATTTCAAAACATCTAAGCTGATAGCCGAAAATCGGGATTATTTTATAAAAACAATTAAATTCAAATATCTCAAAAATAGTTAGTTAGATTTAGGATAGGGTGTTTCATAGTCAAATTAGTCAGAAACGATGTAAACTAAACTCCCTTAACGGGAATAGGTCGACTTAACCTGTAACCCTGTATAATATGTCGTTTTGCGTATATGTCATTTCGCGTTTATGTCATTTCGCGTATGTGTCATTATGCGTGGCCGAAATGTGTCATTATGCGTGTAACCCCACTGGACGGATCAATTTAGAAATTATTGCTTTTCTAAAATTTAGAAAAACAATAATTTCTAAATTGACAATTTAATTGTCTCAGGTCTGGGTGTTTTCTATGTATAATAAGTACCTATGTATTTAAGTATTTTAAATATGTTTATCCGATGTCTAGTCACCATTTAACGAGTTTCATAACGAAGCTTCTCTTGGGCTGGGTAATTAGTGTGAGTGTAGAAAAGTGTATTTTAACATTGAAAATGTTTTTTCGTTCGCTCCAGTAGGGATCCCATTTTCGCTGAAAGTGCGACTCGCCCGTGATACCCTGAGGTTTAAGACCACGAGGACGCATGAGGGATCAAAAGACGCGGAGATCGAAGGGGTTTAAAATTAAGTAAGAATATTTTGGAAAAGTCAAATACTTTTTTTGGAAATTGAAAAACCTACTTTTTTGACGGATAAATAGTGTGTTTTCCCAGAAAATTCCCGAAATCTCGAGAACGGGGCCGAATATAAAAAAAGCACCTCGGTATTGAACTAAGGAAAATTTTACCTTATTACACTTTTTTTGATATTAGTGACGGTTGAGGCAGTAGAGGACGAGATCTGTGGATTTTTTTATTAAAAACACACTGAAAGCCACTGAAAACTAACAAAGCTGCCGCGCGGTCGGAATGAAGCGCAAGAAAATATCGCCAAAAATTGGTCTACCGGGAATTCTTTGCGTTCCATATTCCAAAACGTTTGTGTATGACAACCTAGCACTTTCTTTTAATTAAAATTTAAATTAAATAGGAAATTAGGAAATTTAAGAAAAAAGTTTGACAAATTTGAATATTTAACAACTTATAATAATTTTCCAATTAAAAAGTTTGTAGTGAAATCTAAACAAAATGAATTAAACATAGAATACGAGAAACACCGAAACGTATGGCGCAACCCAACCCGATAATTAATTAAACGAGACATCAGCATCTAAACGACTTCGCGTGTTTGCCACAAACATGATAATTATAATCGCTGGAAGCAGCAACTTACGGCCCCGAGCCTAATTTGAAATCTATGTTTGCGGAGGTTTGAGACGCCAGTTCACGGCATGGCTAAGATTTAATTGTGACATAAAGTTCAGGCCACCCAAATAGAATAACATGGCTGGTTCGTGAAAGACCGGCGGAACCTTTTAGTGTAACATACCCCGGAGTCTAAAGTTTGACTCCGGGGTATGTCGGGCCAATTGTCAGAATGTCCAGTGTGTCAAAATGACAAGGCAATAATGCCCAATTGTTAAAATGACCAGTTGTCATAATATCCAGGTGTCAAAACAACGAATTGCTAAAACGTCTAATGGCCATAATGTCAAGTTACCAAAACAACAAATTGTTAAAAAGTCGGATTGTCATAATGTCCAATATCAAAACACCCAATTACCAAAACGTCTAGTAGACATAATGGCCAATTACCAAAACCACAAATTGTTTGTCAGCTTTTGCCATTTTGGTTAAGGAACCCTAACACGAGTACCTTAATTTATATATGTTTTAGTTTATGGTATTTATTTATCCATGGGCCTGCGTTGCCTTACGACTAATTAACGAGTAAAAAAATTATATAGAAATTGTTACACTCCGTAGAGTGGGCGAGTCAACTCATTAAACTCTATAAGTACTTAGAGTGTAATTATTATTAATTTTTTTTTAGTTTATGACACTATTACTTACCATATTTATTCTATTCTACACACATGGCACAGACATTGTGGAACATCTTTACTTATACTTTCATTTAACTACCTGCGTAGACGACCTGCGTAGACTTACAATATTTATTCTATTCTACACACATGGCACAGACATTGTGGAACATCTTTACTTATTCTTAAATTTAACTACCTGCGTAGATAAATACGAATAGGTACATTGACCAATGTCTCTTTCCTCGCAGACGTAGTCAGAGATGAAAAAAACAAAGCACTATTACAATTATTTTATGTTTAGGCTTCCATTGCATCCCTTCGCGATTCCCTGTATTTTATGACAAGATGTTAAGCGGGAGGATGTTTAAAAACTGACCAGTTATATCCCTTCCTTATATTCACATTTAAGGTGAAGAAAACGTTATGATGAAGTTTCATTCTGTTAAAAGCTATTACCACCTTCTGCTTTTACATTAACAGATAAAGCTTTATCTTTTAATAATTATTAACACAACATCTAGTTAAAATAAATACAACACATTATGAAAGGACGAGTAATCTCATTAAAACAACACAATGGTACCAAACGAGTATAATTAGGGCAGGAATAGAACCTTAAAGTTTAGCTAAAAGGTATTTTTCGCCAAAAAAAACTGTATTCATTAGAACAATAAGTTGTAATTAATATTAGGGTGCTCCACATGCCGTAAATCGCAGGTAATTAGGCCAGGCGTGCACGTGACGTGTGGGGAGCTCAAAAGCCCTTTGTAATACACACGAGGGTTGAGGCCCGCTTAGCATAGCCGCAGTGGAAGGGTGTACGGTAGAGCAAGTCAGGAAAAACGTTTATGTAAGTATTTTTTAAATTACGTGTAACACTTCTGTCTAACCACAAATCCAAAACCGAAACCGAAATGCGTAAACCCTCTTCAGCCTATTTTTACTTCATCTAACTCTTTATCGCCGTATTTAAACTTCCCAAATGCGACATTAGGCAGAACCATTCATAGTCCCTACTATTTACAATTACTGAATTGTAATTCGCACAAAGATAAAACAAGCAAGCGATTGTCTTAAATTTCAAACCAGTAACGTGGCCTAAAGGAGCAAGGAAGGTAGTATTTATGTTGCCTAATAAAAAAATAACCTCAAAATTCAAGACAATCACTACGCGGCGCTTCGGGATTGTCTTAAATTTCTAACCTATCGCGTGACCTACAGAAGTAGGATAGTTAGTATTTCTGTTGTCTAATAAAAAATTAACTTCGAAATTCAAGACAATAACTACGCTGCGCTTCGCGATTGTCTTAAATTTCTAACCTATCACGTGCCCTAGAGGAGTAGGAAAAGCTAGTATTAGCTAGTATACTTACTCTTGTCTAATAAAAAAAAAATATTATTAAAGTTTGAACTTACTTAATTACAATAATAAATTAGGGCTTTCAACACTACAGCGTAATCTTCGTAATGCCGAAAGAAAGCTATGCCGATACATTTTAGTGTATTTATAGTGTTTAATATTAGGGATAGGGTTTTAAATTTTTACGCAAAACTATAATAGTGCGAAAACATAGTTCGGCCATATGAAATTAGAACTAAAAATTTTAAGCGAACCGAAGGGCATCCAAATTAGCTATTTTACGATCAAATTAACCTATAAATAAATCGCTACTGTTTTGATAGCTGCCAACAAGACCTTTCAATAGAGATATTGCCCTCAGAACAATACTTTAGTTATTGTTCTGAGATATTACCTTCTATATCTTGACGCTTGATAAATTACGATAGTGCTGGGGAAAACGTATTCCAACTTCTTAAGTTGAGGCTGTCTGTGGTGTTGTTTTCATGATTAAAAATCATTTGAGTTTTGAATTGAGACATGTGGAGGAAAACTCACGGATTTTTTCTGTGTATGTAAAGCCGCAGTTCCACATTCGCGCGAGTCGCGAGTCGAATGGCGAAGCGAGGTGCGTGCGCGATTGTGTGAACGCACGCTCGTCACTCGCCTCGCGACTCATCTCGCCGCTCGTGACGCTCGCGTTCGGAGCGGTTTTTTGGACGCGAGTCAAAGGACACGAGTGACGAGGCAAACTTATTGTTTACTGTTTTCACATTCGCTCTCTTGCTCATTATATTTTTATTGTTGATCAAGCAACATAATATACTGTATAATTAAAATGGATTAAAGTAACGACAGAGTTCTAATGTTTTAGGAACTTTACCAAGCTCAACCAGTTATTTGGTTTGGTTTCCAAAACATGATCGGCAAAAAAATATTTATTAATAATCATTGACACGCGGATGCTGCTAAAACGTAGACGTCGTCCATTCTTGCAAGTTAAGGTAGAAAAGAATACACGCGAATGTGTAAACAGTCACTCGTATTAATTTATGGAAGGCGAATGTTTCGTCGAACATATCGTCGAATGGCGAAGCGAGTAGCGAGCACGCATGTGGAACTGTAGTATTACATACAATACAAGAGTATAAAAAATAAAATCAGGTTGTGGGGTCTCTGATTTTTGTCGATTGACATTGTCTGTGTTAGTTATGGTGTGGTCTGTGTCTATGGTAGTAGTAGTTCTTATTATTTTATTGGAAAGTCATGCTGGACGATTTAAATTAACAGTCAGAGTAATTTCTGGAAGGCTAGCCTGTGCTGATATACAAGGCCGACCCTCCTGAGAACGGTCTCTCTGCTCTTCCAACCCTACCTAATTGTTAACGTTGCCTTGTCTGTCGCTGCCGAATTTTAAGTCGGAATTAATAACCCTGTATTCTCGGGGTTCCTGCACTGGGGTACACCTCCTGGGCCTGTTCGCTGCTGCCTGCCTGCTAGTTCCTGTGCGAGACCAGCCTGCCTAGCGTACACGACCTTGCTTTCGCCCCTGCGCGCAGACTGAGTCCGCCGGTTCCAGGTTCCGGGTAGCAGCCTTCGACGAAGAAAAGCCTAATAGCCTAAAGCTAAGTCTTTTAAGTCCTACTCAAGCGGGCAGAGTGAGCGATCCATGAACCTCCCTGAGCTATTGTATGTTTTACTTGTAAGAATAGGAATAAACTTTGTAACCTATTCGCAGTTTTAATTCCTATTCTGAAGTAGGGACTAAACCGCTTCATACGTTATTGGGATCTTTTATCTCACCTGATGGTAAGTGACGTTAAGGCTGAAGTTGGAATGCACTTCACCCTCTTTTTAGTAGTGACAGTTTAACTGTCAGTAGTGACAGTTCTATGTCTATAATAACCTCAGAACAATATGCTTTAGTTATTGTTTTGAGATAATATCTTAGTTAACTTTCGCCACACAACAAGTGCAACTAACATTGTTGTTATGACGGCAGATTTAGATAATAGTTTTTTTTTAAATGTTGCCTTATGACATCTGCATGTAGTATGTTTGTGTTTGAGCCACGGCTTGATTCTCTCTCTGGCTGTACTAATTCCAGTTAAATGGCAAAAGATACGCTCAAATAAACTTTTCGAGAGATATGTTAAAATATAAGATATGGATATAGATGATAACAACCTTAAAACGGACATATTGGTGGCAATTACCTTTTTTTTCAACCCCAAAGATTAAACAAAACTGACGTTGTACACCCACGATAACATATAATAATACCTAAAGATTTGTGTTTCACTTTTGTTAGAACCAACATTTAAGATGGTACCCTATCACGAGCGTCTGAAAGAATCACTGCTATTCGCCTTATACTATGGTTATATTAACGGAAATTTCAATGTAAAATAAACACGTACGGGCCGTTAAACGTTAACATTTTATTAAAAAAGCTTATGTACATAAGTACGTTTTACGATACATTTTATGTTTTGTACACGAATGACAAAGCTACAGTTTCGAGGGTGATGTGTCTGAATTTAGCGATGACATCATACTTAAAAGCTTGAAAGCTCCCTTTTTTCATATGAATTTACAATTTTATTTTTGTTTAAGTAATAATATGTAAAAATGAGATGTGATACAGTTCTTTTAGAGATTCAAAAAATTGTTTTGATGCCCAATTTATGTTCTCAGGGCGGCCCCCAAAGTTATACCTAGTATGAATACAAAATATTTTTCCGGGTGAATGGTCTTGGGTTCGATAATTACCCTATGCATTTGTATTTTTTTTCGTTCTCAGGATCAGGAAAAATGTTATCGCTTTATATTATAAAAATGTTATAAGTAACTACTACAACTGTATAATATCATATTGAGCGGTTGTATTATTAGACGATCCCTAATGATAGGCGACAGGAAGGAAGCGCACGATCCATTTCACCGAAATCCCTTCCAAGCACATCCTCAATGCTAATAACAAGAGACAAATCATTATAAATATACAGTCGAAAACTTGGCAGGGAAACCTAAGTCCAGGCAATCGGCAGCATAATAGACGCTCAGGTAGTGAAAGCCAGGATTTGAATCTCAGCTGAAGTAATTACTTCATTCAATTGTATAATTTTGCAATCGTTGCATTTAGAAATAAAGCAGCCCCTCTAGACAAGTGGTAAAAGGTCACCCTATACAGGGTCTAACAATATCAATAAGCGAACGTTTAAGGGTAGCATCTATACATCACACTGAGCATGCTCAAAAAATTTGGTCTAAAACTACAGGCTCGTTATCGAGATAATCAACAAAACATTATCATAATTCATCAAGAAATGCACCCTTTCCAAACCCGTACAACTGTACTAATGCACACAAAGATAGCCGAACATGTACACTAAACTCGGAGCACCCTGAGCTATCTTTTTATTGACGCTTGCGTGCGTGTTAGTAAAGATACAGCATGTTTCATGATGTGCATTATTTGCCTTTTGCATTCATAAAAAGGATTTAACCAGCGCCCTTTTGTGAAGTTTAGCATCTTACGTGACTTGTTAGGCGAAAATTATGTGCTGTGAGGTATATAAAAATTAGAAAATATTATAACAGTTTGTATCAAAGCGGTTCTTACGTGCCCGCAGTATTATGAAAAGGATAGTTGTGGTTTTAATGGAGTAGTTCGTGAAAGCGTTCACTCACGCTGGAATATAGTAAAGAGAAAAGCGAATTACGTGTTTCGAAAGGTTCGTACAGGATAGTTTGAAATATCATGTATTATTAAAAATACAAATACAACAAAATGTAGAGGAGCGCCTCGGGCACATAGGCTTGCGGGTGCAATCTTGCAAGTTGTGCTTACTTACTAACTTTAGCTATGCCAGGCAACGGATGCTGCACCATCGAGCTCTACATTACAATTATACATGTTACAGTCAAAACTCATAATCAATAAAGAAGACCACTTTTGACTAAAAAAGTTAGGAAAAAACAGTTATGACCGACATCCTTAGTCAAAAACAGTTTGTTCATTAATCGAAAGTAGTTTTGACCAATGCTCTTAGTCAAAAGTAGCTTTCACTGTGAAAATCAAAAAGCAAAAACTCGACATAATCCCAAAATTTCGTTATATTTACCATGTTCAATCAGGTTTGGCTCTTAATTAGTACTAATTTGTATCGTACATAATAATATGATTTTAGAGCACGATTGTTTAAACTCGAAGCCTCCAGATATAGAGTAACGAGTGCTTGACCCACAAGCTTGACCATTCGGCCAACGAGGCGTTTCAATTCCTAGATCGGGCAAAGTGTGTTTCCACCCGGGTTTGAGATCACCAACCCGCATTTTTGAGGAACTCGATGGCGCAACGGTCAGCGCGTTCTGTTAGCGATCTTGCCCGTTAAGCAACTTTCGCAATGATGGGTCGCTGGATGGTTGACCAAATTAAAAACATCTCGAGCTCCTCCGTGCTTCGGAAGGCACGTTAAGCCGTTGGTCCCGGTTATTGTCGTAAGATGGCAGTCGTTAAAACCTACCAACCTGCATTGTGCCAGCGTGGGTTATGGCCCATATCCCACGTGCTATTGTCCGCGTGGGAGGCCTGTGCCCAGCAGTGGGACGTTTATAGGCTGATGATGAACCCGCATTTGGCAAACGTGGTAATAAGACCAATAGGTACCCATTAATTGTAGCGATGACATGATATCAACTCTTTGCCCTGCAGTGGGACTGTATAGGTACTGAACTTTAATAATAAATAATAAATAAACTTTCCTACAGACTTCTTGGCGGGAAAGTGAAGGGTCATGTCTGCAGTTTTGTTTTATTTTCTATTATTTGTGTTTTGACGAATATTAATGTGAAATAATGGTGGATTATTTACTGTTAAGTGTTCGTGAACGTGCATGAGTGTTAGCAAATTAAACAAAACAGTGCAACATCACTTTTCAAATTCTTTCAAGAAGTCCGTGTGAGATCTTAATAAAGTCCCACAGCTTTATTGAGTCACGAGGGGTTTGAGAGAAAGTCATTTACCATTAAACATTCATTATCATTCATTATCATCAACTTCATGTAAAGAAAATAATAATTACTATTAAAAAGTTGACACTGGCTAAATGTGCTGATCGCACGAAGACATTATTTAAGAGGAAAAAAAAAACTTTCCTACACTTACAGCAATTATCTAGCCCAAGAGAAGCTTCGTTAAGAAACTCGTTAAATGGCTACTAGGCAACGGATAAACATACTTAATATTCATAGAAAACACCCAGACCAGGGACAATTTAGAAAAACAATAATTTCTAAATTGACCCGACCGGGGATCGAACCCGGGACCTCAGAGATGGCGACACCATGAAAACCGGTGTACAAACCACTCGACCAAGGAGGTCGTTTACTTTTTTACGATTGTTTATTCATTTCGTAATAATACGGTCGCAGTGAGAGCATGTTAAGTAAATACTAAGCGAGTGGTCATCACGTCCTTTGGGCAGGAAAACGAGCTAATTATTCCGCGGTATCGCCCACGCATTGCTATGCTGCTTTGAAATGTTTCTTGACAAGAATTTGAAAGTACAGACCTTGGTTCGCACAACGGAACAAGTCTATACCACATTCAGATTTGGTTTTTTATTGAATCTTGTATGTACCTCCGTCTTGATCCGCATCTGTGGTCTTGTGGTTAGAATACCGGCTTAGACCCGGAGATTCTGGGTTTGATTGCCAGATAGTAGACATTATGTAAAGTAATGTATGTAAAAGGCGACTAACGGACTAAAGACTGCATATACATCCAACAGCATAGAGCGGCGATGAACTCACCACCTGTCATGCTGAGGTGTAGACGGTATTTGGTGAAAACAGGACTTTGGCAGAAGACTGTCTCTGACTAACCCTTCGGGGATAGTAGTCGATAATATATGCATGTATGTATCAAAAGGGCTCCACACATTTGGGCAAGGCATGTCCTTTAATGATCGATACCAAAGTACTTTAACTTCAATACACAAATTACGTGTTAGCAAATTCGAGCCTGCCCAAGATCGTCGAGATGACGTAGGTTGCCACCGCATCAGGCTAAAGCCGAATTTCATATCCCTAATTAGGAAGGATGCTCACGTACGATAAGTCGAACGTTCGAACAACACATGGCTCCACCCGTTAGGGTAAAATTTACCCATAATCGTAGGTAATTAAAAATTAGAGGGACAATGCTAATAGATAATAAATTGGCTTGACATTGTAATTAATACTAATGCTGGTGGGCGAAGGAATCCATAATCATCATCATTACGATTCAAATACGGTTTGATCACAAACCCTGGTCGTGCCACGAAACCGCAACACACTTTGCCAGATCTGGGTATTTACCACAGGACTTCCAGATTACGGCGGAAGTGCTCTCGCCACTCGGCCAACGTGTGTAAAAATCAGAATCCTTCTCTAACTTGCAGTATTTATTTTATTTTATTTACTCGAGGAGCTCGATGGCGCATCGGCTAGCGCGTTCGGCTTGCGATCTTGCTCGCTAAGTAGGTATCTTTCGTGATGCCGGGTCGCTGGATAGGTGTCCAAATTAAAAACATTTAGAGCTTCTCCGTGCTTCGGAAGGCACGTTAAGCCGTTGGTCCGAGCTGTTGTCGTAGATGACAATCGTTAAAACCCACCAACCCGCATTGGGTCAGCGTGGTGGGTTATGGCCCAATATCCCCACGTGCTATTGTCCACGTGGGAGGCCTGTGCCCAGCAGTGGGACGATTTAAGGCTGAAGATGAAGATGATTTACTACGGGTAATCACTTGATATTCATCTCACCTAATATTAAGTGACGATAAGACGATAGAAGACGGATTTCTACAACCACTGAGGATCTGGCTATCTAATCTCTAAGCTGTCAGCTGACAACAATGCTATTAACAGTTGTCATGGCGCCAGCCTTTAGATAAGATGGCTATGCGGACTTAACCTTTTAACCGCTTGGCTTTATATAAGTTGCCATGTCCCCAGCGGCAGCGCCCAGCTCAGTAATACAAAAGTAAAAACCTACTACAAAGAGGGTTGTACAAAGTTTACTTATGACAATATCGATAAAAACTAACACAGGTATTTTGTCGGATATACAGTGTCTGGTCACCGGTGTCCGACCTGTTAGGGCGCATGATCAATTTTATCGACAAATCCACTGTAATAAAATATTTTGCGATACTGTTAAAAAATTGCAGGTATTTTAATTTTTTCTTTAATAACCTACCTACTTCTACCGATGTAGAAGACCTGTAAGCATAAAAGTTATTTCGTTCGTTAGCAAAAAGAGTAGGCAATAAGTTGACATCAAAAAGATTATAATAAGCTCCCACTAAAATCTTTAAAAAACACTTGAAACGTAATAAATAACATAAGAAATGATGCTTTTTTTTCAATGTTACAAAATAACTAGACCGTGAACATACTTTTTTATTCCACGGCAAAATGGACATGATAACATTTGTCGAATTAATACGACCCTGGCGGGGAAAGGGTTAATAAGCTCTACCATCAGCCAAATTACACACATCAATCACGCAATGTTCCCCCGCTGAGAGTCGAACCCGGGAACCTCTGTGTCGAAAACCGGTGGCTTAGTCCCTAGATCACAGAGGCGTATAAAAAGCCGTATCTAAAAGCTGTTCAATATATTCGTGTCTGTTGTCAACGCAAACACATTTCATAATGTGTGTTCTTCCACCGAGGGCACCTGACTTCAAATAACATAATATAAATGGATCCTCACGTACAGGGCACTAAGCTGAAGTGTTCACCGGCTTAAGTTATATATTATGGAGAGGCCTAGTCCTAGATTGACCTAGATCTAGTTTTAATTAATGGAAGCTGTAAATCATTTGCGTACAACCGGGTTTTCTTGTTATGCAACATTCTCGAGACATGTTGTTTCAGATAATAATTCTAACTTGGCGAGACATGAACTCGGATTAATCTAGTTTTAGTAATAATAAGGGTATGATTGTAAAGCTCGTACTTGAGCAAGTTCAGTTTGGTTAGCCATAGGTATTTGATAACATAAAATAGTTTTTATATTTTTGAACTGTGTCGCGTAGCAGTGAAAGAATACTACCAGCCCCTCTCTTTCCCTTTAGGTGTCGTAAAAGGCAACTAATATATAGACTGCACATATATCGTGTTTATACATACATACATACCTATATGTATTTATGTATAATCAAGACTATTATCCCCGAAGGATTACTCAAAGACTAAGCAATGATGACAGCAAAGGCAGTCCCCTACCATAGTACACTTTTCACCAAATAGCGACTGAACATGTTTTCAGCGTAAGGTGGTGAGGCCATCGCCGCTCTATGCTGTTGTATGCAGTCTGTAGTCCGTTAGCCGCCTTTTACGACACCCAAGAGAAGAGAGGGGGTGGTAGTATTATTTCACCGCTACGGGACTCGGTTAACACACACATAATCCGTAGTACTTGATTGTTATTTCTCCTCTTCTCATACAAGTAAACTCCGGATTATTAAGTTAGTGAGTGAGCTTAATCGCCAGTATTAATTATGCAGGTTCACTTCGCTTTAGATTTCCAGGCTTCCAATCTCTAATTAGAATGGTCCCTCACGTCTTAGCTAAGCCGTGGCTAAGCCTCTGCGTAATAACATGTAATATATAGTATTTAAATAATAATATACAATGATTTCGAAGATTTTGTACTACATCTCTTTTTATTTGAAATCATTATTGAGAATATTTTTTGTACTTAGAATCGAACCTGGCATCACTTAGCCGTTGACCGGTGGTCTTAGCACAGTTATCAAGTTAACTAACTTAGGTATTTTTTTTTTAAATTTTAGTTCAATCTCAGACAATTTGTTAAGTCGTTGTGACTCTATCATAAGCCTGATCATAGCCTGTTTGCTGTAATATCCAGTGCAGGAACCACAATGAACTCCGCATAAGTAACATAGATATTATTTTCTTAGTACTTACATATATATAACCTTAACCTCATTTTAATGCTCTCGTATAGAAGGTTATTACGTGTCGGTATATCGATTGAATCAACTTATTACTGTTATTTAACAGTTGGAATATATTGAGCAAAATTTCAATATATTATTTTACTGCACACTACCTATAATTCAAACAAGTTAACCTAATATTATTAATTATTTATATAATGTTTTGTTTCGATAGAATTAATTTTAGAATTGTGAAGGTAAATCCAGTAGTTTTTAGCGTATGATTAAAACCTCGAACTATAAATAAATAAATATAAATCAAACTAATTGTTAAAAAATAAAAACTATTTTGATTGTTCAAGGTGTAACATTGAAAAAAAGAGATAGATAATAGCACTTAAACAATCGGAAATGAAACTAATGTTTCGATAGATTAGTAAGAGCTGTCTCAGCATTGCTAAGAGTCGTGGACTCGACTGCAACATGAAGTAAGTCTTATTTATCAACTTTAGTTCCATTAAATTTAGGTTTATAGAAATACATTTCGAGAGAGAGGTTAAGATTACGTTTGTCTAAATATACCGTTGGTTATTAATGTCAACTGTACACGAATTCAGGTAGACACCACTGAAATAAAGTGAATCCCACCGACTTTAATATACAAAATTGTACACTAGCGCAAATAAAGAGAGATTAACTTCGAAATAAAGTGGGAAAAAGGATTTCGCGCGAAATGAAATTGTTTCTAAATCCCACCAGTCTATTAGCACGTGCAAGAACGCTGAAGCAAATTGAAAATGCGAAAGATTTTGCTGCAAACGTCTAATGTTTTTTTTTTAGTTTTCTCGCGCTGAATGGTTGAGAAACCGCAGTTGGCTCGAAGAAGTGTTTTCTGCGATAATTTTTAGTTGTGACAATCGGATTGCCACTAATTTATATAAAAAGCTAGTCTTTTCGTAACCAATTATGTTAATGAACATCATCATCAGCCAGAAGACGTCCACTGCTGGACAAAGGCCTCCCCCAAGGATCTCCAACACGACCGGTCTTGTGCTGCTTGCATCCAGCGGCTACCCGCGACCTTCACCAGATCGTCGGACCACCTTGTTGGAGGCCTCCTCACACTGTGTCTTCCGGTGCGCGGCCGCCACTCGAGAACCGTTTTGCCCCAACGGCCATCGGTTCTACGGGCGATGTGCCCTGCCCATTGCTACTTGAGCTTGGCGACTCTTTGGGCTATGTCGGTTACTTTAGTTCGTCCACGTTACTCTTCATTTCTGGTTCGATCACGTAGAGAAATTAAAACTTAGACAGAGTTAATGAACAACCACAGTTATCTCATCTCAACACCAAGTATCTAGACATTGTTGATAAAATAATCCACATTGTTCTCGAAAAAATATTATTTAAAGAAAAATTATGAGATGTTTTCATAAAAGTTCCTTACATGTTGTGTCACGCTGTCGGTCACCCGAATCTTGCACAAAGCATTGAATTTTGATGGTTGACAATCCGCTACCTTTGCCTATGATATCAATGACATACAAGAATGTCTATGTTGTCTATGGAAACAGGGTACTATCGGTTTTCTGGGATTCGCGTATCACTGGTCAGTTTCCTTCCGCATTCTGATACTGAACATCTTCTCGTCTGCTAAAATACCCAATTAGAAAGAGAATATTGCTTTTTTCCCAATCTTTATGAAACCCTTGAGTCACCTGGCTAAAGAGAACACCAGGAACATTAGTATCATGGTTTTTTCATCATCTGACAGAATGTTATTCCTATTTTTTATTTCCATTGAACCGGTTGCATATAACTGTATGATTTTTCCCGTCTGATAGAGAGGTGTTCGACACATATAAAAGTATAATACACATACTTATAATCTCGACATATTATCCCCGAAGGGTTAGTCAGAGACTAGACAATGAGGACCGCAAAAGCAGTCCTCTACCATAGTTCACTTTTCACCAAATAGCTACTGCACATGTGCTCAGCGTGACAGGTGGTGATCCCATCGCCGCTCTATCCTGTTGGATGTATGTGCAGTCTTTAGTCGCCTTTTACGACACCCAAGGAAGAGGGGGGGTGGTAGTATTCTTTCACCGCTACCCGACACGGTTATAATACGGATATAATATAAATAAATCGCAGCTTTGGAACAATCTTCCAACGGGCATACAGAATAGTTCAACAATTGCATCTTTTAAAAGAAGGGTCAAGGACCACTTTCTGTCTGACACTCATTTTATCGCAATCATAGACAACATATAGACACATATGTTTATTTTTATTTATATTATCTATGTATTATTAAATTATTTACTTGATGTATTTTTTTATTATATGTAGTATAATTTTTATATATTTTATTAATATTTATTCAATATTTTGTTTTATTGTTATTAATTAATTAGCACTTTTGTTGCTCCCACTAATACACTACGCTCCCATTCCACCTTAGGTTGGCTGGAAGAGATCTCTTTTAGAGATAAGTCCACCTTTGCTCACTATTGTTTGTATTTTTTTCTGTATGTGTGTTTATGTGCAATAAAGAGTATATTATATATAAGGTGACTGCTAGAAACCGCAAGAAACTTCAAGGGCTGGTCAGGTCAAGTGTTTTAAACATGACAAAAATGACAAAAAAGGAATTCGTGTTTTTTTTATTTGTAATGAAATAATTCATTTTGTGAATTTTAATTGGATAGCCTTTGAGTATCTAATTTATTTTAAAGCATACGGCCGACTGTTGACCCGTCCGCGTCAGCTGGGCGATAAGTACCTACGTTGACGGGTCAACAGACGGCCGGCCGGCCGGCCGTTGCCCCCGTCAGCTGGGGGTGATAAGTACCTAGAAAAAACACGAATTCCTTTTTTGTTATTTTTGTCATGTATAAAATACTTGACCTGACCAGCCCTTGAAGTTTCTTGCGGTTTCTAGCAGTCATCTTATATAAATTATTTCCAATACATTTTCTAAGATTGTCAGTAACAGTGTCGAGATCATAGTAAATGGAAATATGTGGTCTCCAGCTACACTTCCGGGAAACGAGCTTCAAGTATTATAAGTATATGTACTTACCTAGTATGTAAGTATAAGCTCAAACACTTCATTCTTAGTCACACCATTGCTCACACTCCATCAAGATATTCTTCGGCCATCCTCATTCGAACCAACAACATACATAATCGCCACTCTCTAGTTATCAGGTACACGGTCTTCACCGAAACAAACGAATCTCTATTCCCGTCCATTTCATGAAAATGGAAACTGATTCTATAGTGAACGTGTTTGGAACGCTCCGGGTTGGATTCAAAGATGATAACAAGCGGTCGGAGCGCGTGGGGCTATTGAATAATAAATAGAGCGTCAGCCTGCCGGCAAACGTGGGTGGCATGGGTGGGTATTGATGAACCGCTCGAAAATTTTACATTTTAAACTATCGCGCACTTTGCAAAAGCTGTGACTCTCAGCGAAAAAGGTTGGCGGAATCAGAACGGAGAGTAGTGTATAAGTAGGTGGTATGTATGCTACTAGGATTTAAAAATATGTTTAGATTATAGAATTAGAATTTGTTAATGCTGTAGAATATACGATCTCTATGGTTTTAAGTGACAGAGGTCGGTAGTACCGGAGCGGAGAGTTGTGCGGTAAAGGTGGTAATGTTAATCATCATCAGCATATAAACATCCCGCTGCTGGGCACATGCCTTCCCACATGGACAGCAGTACATAGGGAGAGGTATGTAAATTCTACTATAAAATGTTGAAGAATTTAAGTCTTATTTCAGAACTTCTAGTTTATGAATGCTACCGAATACGATTTGACGACAGCATAATTATCCTTTGAGCACCGTAAAAGCAGACACAATTGAAAACCTATTGTTTCGCGACCGCCGGCGGTCTTATGATCCTTGAAGAGTTAACGTTTTAAAATAAATTTTTCTTAAACAAATTTTTTGAACAATAAAAGAGTAAGTAAGTGTTAGTACATTTAGTAGTGTGAGTTTTTCAAGCGTTTTGTACTTGATTTACGATTATATAGAAAATCATATAGGTATCTCTTAATTGAAGCGTCACTCAAATTAATTGTTAAGTCGAATCTGTGGCCTTAAAAAGATAACAAACCCCTTATTTTAATATTCGTATACAAAAAATATGCTTTAAGCCATAAAAAAATTATATTAAATTAAGATCGTTAAACACAGGTATGCACTACACCATGATATGACTTATAGTTGGCTAACACTACGACTTTTAGGGTGTTTTATATCGAGTGGTCTCTGAATATGTCCCGTGACTGCATTGTTCGCCCACGGTCCTATAAAATAGGCTGTACAACCTCCTTCGGTCCGGTTTTTCCATTAATGTCACTTTGTTTATCTGGGTTGGCCGGCGCTAGTTTGGATTGTTCGTAACTTATAAGTGACAACAAGCGGCCACTTGATTTAAGTGATTTTTTCCGTACTCATGGTGGTCTTTGAAAGATCAGACGGATCCATTTATCACTCAGAAAAAATAGGCACTCAGAAATATTGTAGAAAACATTTGCACGGACACAAGATTACTTCCATTAATGTTATGAGAAACTGGATGTGGATAGTTCTAAGTTAAATGGTGTGAAAAATCTTTTATGATTTTCTATGAAACTTTGGTGTTATTTTCACACCTTATCATTACGATGTTTTTTAACAAAAATCATACTTATATCATACACACATATAATCACGACATGAGGAGCTCGATGGCGCAGCGGTTAGAGCGTTCGGCTTGCGATCTTGCCCGCTAAGCAACTTTCGTAATGCCAGATCGCTGGATGGGTGACCAATTTAAAAACATCTCGAGCTCTCCGTGCTTCGGAAGGCACGTTAAGCCGTTGGTCCCGGTGGTTGTCGTAAGATGGCAGTCGTTAAAACCCACCAACCCGCATTGCCAGCGTGGTGGAGTTATGGCCCAATATCCCCACGTGCTATTGTCCACGTGGGAGGCCTGTGCCCAGCAGTGGGACATTTATAGGCTGATGATGATATAATCACGACTATTATCTCCGAATGAGGACAGCAAAAGCAGTCCTTACTATGGTAAAAGTGGACTATGGTCCACTTTTTACCAAATAGCGACTGCACATGGTGTTCAGCGTGACAGGTGGCTAGCCCGTTGTTGCTATATGCTGTTGGATGTATGTGCAGTCTTTAGTCCGTTAATCGCATTGATTTCGTATTTCTAACACTACACAGTTCTTGGTCTTGCACAATACTCAAATTGGCACACGTAGAGAAAATTATTTAAGTTAGACTGGGTTTTACTGTCAATATATTTTTTACTTATGTTAACCTGTAACCATTTGGTTTACAATAATTAAAAAATAAACAAGGATAATTTTGTAAATGTGTATCGTAAAGTTTGTGGTTCAATAAATTTATAAAAAAGTGTGTACCTTAACTACGTAACATGAGACGTTAATAAAGTAGAATAAACTTGATTTCGGGTCAAAATTAAACAGAACAAACCCACTATTTGCAGTCGGGAAATGAATTGTAGTCCCGGCTGAATATCCTGACTAACAAGTTTTCCTTTGGATTGTTAAAAAACAATGAATTCCCCGCGGAAATCATACACACGCTATGTCATCAAATGGAGAGAGCAAGGGATCTGTGAAAATTTGGTATGGCCAGGATTCGTGTCAATTTTTGTTTTGAAAAGGACGTCTTTGCCTTATTAATGTTATGCAATTTTAAGTTAAGTTTTTGCATTGGTAATGTTATGGAGTAATCTTAATCTTAATAATTATCATCTTACTACTCAATACGAAATTATTTATAATTATTTTGTACTTACTAACTTATTTTTTTATTTTTTTATTTGTACCTACTAACTTATTTTTTTTTTGTAATTGTTATTTTGAGTATAGAATTTTTTCATGTATTAAGTCATTTTTTTTACTCTAGTACAAGATTTGGCCGTAACTGACCCATTAACTACCTATCTAACCACTCTCCCGTCCATGATGACTATACTCACCCAGTGACATATAACCCCTTCCGTCCAGGGTGAGTATAGTCACCTGGAATTTTGCAATTTTGCAAACTCTCATTACGACCACGGTGAGTGTAATTACTCAAAACACGTATTACGTAGGCCCATCAAAAGATTTGAGATGATTCTGGGGTTACTAATTCATTATAAAAGTAAAAGAAATCTATTTAATGGCAACATAATTTCACAGAAAAAGATAATGAAATTGGCGAAAATTGACAGTTCGTCAAAACGGAATTTTGCAGCGTTAGCGTTTTTAAAAAATGTCGAAATACTCTTTTACTCACCGTATTTCCTAAATAAGTGCACATCAAAACAATCGCATACTAATTATCGTTATGGACTAATCACGAAATCTTGTGAACATAAAACCTATAAGTATTTGAAATTTTGCCCTAGTCGTTTTTAGCGAAGTTGAAGTGATAAACAGTGACAAAGACTGTTACTTTTTAAAAACCTAAAACATTTTTGTTGTTTTAATATTTCAATGCATTCAATGCTTCACAATATAAGTATTGTGTACCTCTATGTAAGAAATATCGCCAATTTTTTTATCCCGCAGACTATCTTACCTCACCACATCTAGGGTTAGCTGAAGGAGGTATCGTCTAGAGATAAGCTGACGTTTGTATAACGTCGTCTTGTGTCATGTTTCGATGTGTGTTCTCTATGTACAATTTAAAGGATTAATTATATTACCCTTACCTTGGCATTGCGTGTCTTTGATTATAAAGAGCAGGCACGAAGCGATGGTGACGAACCTCCAGCGCCGCCGACCCATCTTGTTTTTGTATTCCTCACCGTTTCATTACTGAGCAACGGCACTATTCGAAGTTATAATACGAAAGTCACACCAGCTCTGGGCATCGCCATACTTGGCACGGGAGTTGGCACAGTCATTGGTCTACGCCATGTTGGCAGCACTGTCACGTCTGAAACAAGCACAAAATTGTATGTTAATATTGTTAAGTTGTTTGCTAATTAACCGTGTCGCGTAGCGGTGAAAGAATACTACCACCCCCTATCTTCCCTTGGGTGTCGTAAAAGGCGACTAACGGACTAAAGACTGCACATGTATCCAACAGCATAGAGCGGTGATAGGCTCACCACCTGTCACGCTGAGTATACATGTGCAGTCGCTATTTGGTGAAAAGTGGACTATGGCAGAGGACTGATTTTGTGGTCTTCAGTGCCTAGTCTCTGACTAACCCTACGGGGATTATAGTCGTGATTATGTGTATGTATGGTTGCTAATGAATTCTGTTAACGGTACATGTGGACTTCTTTCCAGGTAGGTGTTGTTGGGCAAATCCATCCGAAGACGTTGCGAAAAATACTATAAACAGTCTCTGAAATCTGTCACAACAACAACCGGGACCAACGGCTTTCCGTGCCTTCCAAAGCACGGAGGAGCTCAAGATCTTTTGGTCAATTTAGTCACCTATCAATGCCGGGCAACTCGTCTTAGCCGCTGCGCCATCGAGCTTCTCAGTTGCTCTTTATTGTCATCCGTAATGGGAGGAGCATTTATTTTAAACAATTTTTGACGTTAGATGACTGAGCTGAAGTTCGGGCTCAGTGGCATGCATTAGGACAGACCGATTTCGTTAATTAACTAAAACTGCTCTACTCTTAAGCCGTGTCTCCTTAGACACAGTTTTGTGTTTTCTAACATCTAACAAAATATGGGGAGTATATTTTGTGTGTCGCAGGAGACACGGCTTAACCTCTACTCGTCTCTACATTAAAGCTCTAACTGGTCATTATAATAAATATTGCACAAACTAAGTAAGTAGTGATTATAAATAATTAAGAAATAAAGTTTTAATTAATATGATATTTAAAATTCCTATTATCTTACAATTAAAAATACATAGCATACATTTTAAAGTGCAACAATTAATCATTACAATAAGTACATAATAATTGTTCACTTGAACTTTACGAGATAACCGTCAAAGACTATAATAATACCTGTATATCAAACTTTGATCATATGATATAATTTATGGAACAATCATGCAACAGCGCTGTCGGTCACAAATCTTGTTTTAAATCTTATCTGTCCATCAACAACATGTAATACTGTCATAACAGTGTCATACATGGCACAAAGGACCTTAACGTTGGTTAAGATTAAAAATGTAATAAATAAGCATTAGAACAATGGGAATGAATGTCGTTACAACTCTACGATCGTATATAAACAGATCGCAATTACAAGTATAGATTGATTTCGTTCGTATAAATTACGTTTATTAGGGGAAGTTTATATATAAATCAGTTTCTAATAGGTACATTTTCTTCTATTACGGAGAGGTAGATTAGGGGTAGTTTATATAAAAATCAGTTTCTAATACATTTTATTCTATAACGGAGAGGTAGATTTTGACTTTTTTAACTGATAACTGACGCCACATCGCAATGCATGATGGTTGTTGTGGCGACATGCTTAGAAAAGATTGTAGTAGCACCAAGTGGCTTAACTACAACCCCTACCACCATAACAAGCACAATATTATGTAGTCCCGCAGGGTATCAAACCCGGGAACTTTGGGTTTAACCAATAGATTGCAGACGCCGTTATAAGCTGTTTTTTGAACAATCAAATAAAACCCCTCAAATTGTGGAAGGTAGAATTCTCACAACGCAATTCTTTAAAGTTTGTGCCCCACATTCAAAACGAAAATAAATTGTTTCTCTTAGTGGCTTTAAGATCGTCGTTCCGAGCGAGTGAAATGGATCGGTATTACCGTGCGCCATAGTGTAAAGAAAATCACTCTCTCTCTCTCTCATTATGTTTGCGTTGCGGTTCGCGTGCTACTTTGACGGTCTGTCAATCGCCCGTGATTCCCTAAAGAATTGTCAAAAGAGGTCTGAACGCCACTGACCTACTTTCTGCATTGTTTGAGGACATCGCTAAGAAGCGACTTGCATTTTAATATGTTTGTTGCAATTTGTCACAAGGCACGTCGATCAATAAATACCTATGCGTGTTATGTAATTATTGGTAATTTTATTGTAACTATACGCGTCTGGTTTAGCAAGAATGCCATGCAAGTTATTAGTTGATTTTTCTGATACCTGTCCTGCCTATTGAATTATTAGTTGCTCTCTTGACTCTATTGACAAGTGAGTGGTGAAATAGTATGGCGGTGTTACTAAATCTACCTTAGAGGTCAAATAACGCAGTTAAAGATGGCTGCTATGTAACATCACTGATTATGAATTCGTCATCATGTTGGTAATTTTGTTGTATACTTAATGAGATTTACCAATTTGGTTTCGTTCCTTTGTAAATTGCTCCATCGTAACATAATATATATATTTATTTATCATTTCATCAGTATTTAATAATAAAAAATCATCAGGGAAATCAAAAATAGCTCTCTGAGAATGTTAATCTTTTTCAAGTCAGGAATATCGAAACATTTAAGTGTATAAATGCACGTAATGAAATTCTTACGACTAAGGAAGAAAAGTACCTACCAGAGTTCAAAGTTCAAAGTATTTATTGCTGTTCGTGAATGTGATACAAAGGTTTTTAAAGCACGAAGAAACCAGAAATACTTTAATCGCAAACAGTTCATCTGATATCTCTTATAAGCAGTTATCAATTTTTTGCTAAACCAAAAAGTTGCACGTAAGTTCACGTTTGAAATGTGAAAGGTTGCAATCACATTTTCGTGTCGCACCCGTCCCTCTGTCGCAACGCTGTCGTCGAGTTTCGTCCAAGCTGTGCAAACTTTTTGGACAGGTCTCGAAACTTGGCCGAGGCAATGGCTGGAAGAACCTGACTGACGTTAGCTGTCACTTGATGATTCAAGTTGCGATACTCTGTGGTAATCATTTAGGCGCGAACCATTTTGCGGGAGAAATTAATAGTCTAACAGTAATTGAATGATTGCAACTTAGCACGTAACATTTTATAACAACTTTATTACAAGTTTTGTTACGAGTTTGCGTTTAAAATAAAGAAAAAAATACTTGCAATGTGTTTGGGCACGCATGCAAGTTTTACACCACTATTTAGGTCCCTATGTTAAAAAGACAACTTTATGTAATAAGTAGTCTCGTTAGTTCTACACACTCTATTCTAAGAATCTCATGCAAGGCAGCGTTCATGCTAAGGTCTTTGATAGTGACACAAGCAGGAAAAACAAGGTGTTTGACGCGTAATTACGAGTACAGATTAACGATACAAACTTTCACATCCACTTACAATTACGAGATTAGAAACTCCATGAAGGTTGCTATTTTTGCTTTTTTACAATCATTTGTTTATTACGCTAGTATTCTATTTTTGAAAAACTAATTCTTTTTCGTCTGTCATTTTAAAGGCTTGGTTTACCACATTTATTTCTTCAATAAAGATTATCTTATTTTCTCTTCACAAAACGTGAGTACCTCCTCCTTCATAGTATACTTAGGATCAACACCTGCAAAGCGTAGGCTTTAGGCGTACAGCTGAAGTGTTGACTCAGACAGCACTTAGGCCCATTGCTTTCCAGACGAATTGACAGAATTGAGAATTAAATGAATATTTATTAAATACAGACCTATTGTAATACAACCTGTTTCTATAGTCACAAAGGGCCTCCTTCAAACTAATGACTTGAAATAAAATAAACAATAATAGATGTATTATGGAGTTCGGTTTGCGATCTTCTCAGTTAAGTAATTTTCGTATTGCCAGGTCACTAGGTGTATGACCAACCACCAATATACATTGGGCCAGAGCAATGAAATGTACCCACCAGGTACATTTTATTGCTCTGGCCTTTCGAATAGATGGAAACAGAGAATACCTAAAACAAAGAAAAAAAAAAGAATATCGTGTTATTTTCTTTTCGGCGCAACATGAGGCATGCCAGGCGTATTTGTTATCTAGGTGCCGCGTGCATCAAGGCGGAGGTAGTGAAACGTGTCGTGACGTCACGCCGCGAGATGCCGCGCGTGTGAAAGCGACGTTCCGGCCCGCCAAGCCGTTTCACAGGCACCGTGGCACGAGGCACGCATGGACAAGCCGAGTGGCTGTTCGATAGATTCCAAACAAAAGAACAACAACATTTTTCTTTTCTTTTCTTATGTGACTGTGGTGGACAATACGGTCTGCTTGGTGGTAAACGATCTACGCAGTTTCAAAACTTATAAAAAAAAACAATAATTTTTGTAGAAGGAGTTTCCATCACTAAATATTTATTTTATAAAACCAAAAAACAAAAATATTCATAGAAGGAGTTCCATCATAAAATATTAAATTTTGCAAAACCTATGGATGCGGCTAGCCTCAAAGTACCTATACTCGCGCATTTCAATCCTAAAGCCTTTATTATGCCTCTAAAATAGGTAATTTTACTAGATCTTTCGAACCCTCTAAACTGAAACACAACAATCCATAACATTTATTTTGGAAACAGAGGGTTTACGCATTTCGGATTCCCATACAAATTTCCAAGTCGAAATTTTTAAAAACCAGCTAGCCAATTTTGATAATACTCTGCATGCTGAAGTAAAATAATTAGTCTAAATAGTTTGTTGAAAACATTTTTAAAAAACGTTTATTTAACTGAGTTATTTCGATTTTAAACTTTCTGTAGTGGACTTTAAATCGCAATAACTCAGTTAAATAAACGTTTTTAAAAATGTTTTCAACAAACTATTTAGATCCCTGTATTTTACTTTAGCATGCAAAGTTTCATAAAAATTGGCTTATTGGTTTTTAAAATTTTTAACTTGGAAGTTTGTATGGGAATCTGAAATGCGTAAACTCTATAACGACCGGTGAAAATGTAATGGCAATTACTCCTTTATTTTATAAGCATAGCTTTTGAGAAAGGCGGTGGCTTATTCTTATAAAAAATAACTGATGTACATGTAACGTAAAATGGTAAAATGTAAAACCCACCAATCTGAAATGGTGCCTAAGTCCTACCATAAGACAGTTAAACATAATATTATAGTACAGGAAAATGTTTCCGTATAGTGTAGGTAACTCTTAGAACTAGTGGCACTAAATTGGCCCTAATTGAGGTACCTGATTGCCACCACAACGCTGGTCTTATGCAGACGCAAGTTATAAAAGCAACATGGTATTTCCCGATTTGCCTTGTCAAAACTTGTCTTACCTTAACATAATCTTGTCTAACTAAACAGGAAGAAAGCCGACAGATTTTGTATCTTAGGGTATTTTACTTCAACAATATATTGCTATATAAGGTGACTGCTAGAAACTGCAAGAAACTTCAAGGGCTGGTCAGGTCAAGTGTTTTAAACATGACAAAAATGACAAAAAACTAATTCGTGTTTTCTTCATTTTTAATTAAATAATTCATTTAGTGAATTTTAATTGGATAGTCTTTGAGTATCTAATAGCATATGGCCGTCTGTTTACCCGTCCGCGTCAGCTGGGCGATAAGTATCTATGAAAAAACACGAACTCCTTTTTTGTAATTTTTGTCATGTTTCAAAGCCCTTGAAGTTTCTTGCGGTTTCTAGCCGTCATCTTATATATAGCCAAGTGGTATGGCTGCTCACTAAAAGAACTACTAATCCCTTACTTCCCTTGGGTGTCGTTAAAGGCGCCTAATGGACTAAAGACTGCACATACATCCAACAGCATTAAGCGGCGATGAGCTCACCACCTGTCACGCTGAGCACGTGCCGTTGTAATTTGGTGAAACGTGAACGTGGACTATGGCAGTGGACTGCTTCTGCGTTCTTTATTGCCTAGTATGTGACTAACCCTTCGGGGATAATAGTCGTGAATTTATGTAGGTAGTAACAAGAAGTACTTAATGTCATGTATATCCTTAACCTCTCAGTCTTGGCAACGAAATGTCTAAAAATTTTGACAGCAGGTGTGATTTGGCGGGAATTTAGAAGACATCATTTTTTTTTTGGGCCTTTTCTGAAAGTGCCTGCCAACAAAAAAAAAATGGTACGTATTGTTAGAATTAGCCATTTGGAGAAATAGTTAATATGGCACAAAAGTTGTAAGATTGCTCCGAGCCAAGTTATACAAGTTCGAAGATTCATCATTTTCATACATTTATTGATTCCTATTTTTTTTTGTATGAACGGAACAGATGATGACCCCACAGCTTTTGCGATGCAATGACAATTGCTTCAGATCATTAGTTCTAGCAATATCTATCATTATTTTATGTTTCCCAGTTCCAGCACTTTCAGAAATCAATAAATATATGAAAATGATGAATCATCGAACTTGTATAACTTGGCTCAGAGCAATCCTACAACTTTTGTGCAGTATTAACTATTACTCCAAATGGCTAGTTCTATCAATACGTACTATTTTTTTTTGTTGGCCGGCACTTTCAGAAAAGGCCCAAAAATGTATGGAGCCTGAATGATCTCCTTTGCGGAAATGGAAAAAAATATATATTAAAAAAATCGAACGCAGTTTATGTTAAATTTTTCGTTCACGATGCTTAAAATGTACCACAGAACCGAAATAATCGACCTTGTTCATACTAAAGTAGTCTCTAAGTGTATCAAAACACGGTACAACGTCAAGTGGAGAGCGCGGCCAGCGCGGCCATTATGGCCGCTTGAGGTCTGACGGAATAGCGAGTTTTTAGGTGCGACCAAATATGGCCGCTTGGGGCTTGAGGGGTTAAAAGATTTAAAAGGAAATGATTATCGTACGACAGCAACCAAAACGAGTTCCTTCATGCGCTGGTTCCTGTTATCCAAACTGATACCTATATGAATTACTGCTCCAAAAATGCATTCTAGTAATTCTCCATTATCCTTTTGCTATCTTACTAAGTTAGGAAATATGTGGTAAAATCGAAGACTTGTATCATAATTGGATGGAATGTGCATGACGCACGTTTGGTTGGTCTGGTTTCCACATTAGGTCTTAATGTTAGGAATGTTCATAATTGTATCACGAATCACTGGCTGATCCGATGCTTAGCTATGCAAAGTATTATTAATTTGATAAAAAAATACTAGAAAACGTTTAAAAAAATAAGTATAGGAATGTTTAAAAGCCTTTATTAGTTGTCAGCAAGCATAGCGGGTATTTCGTGAATTAACTATAATCGTATTAGTAACATATAGGTCGTCCAAGAGGTATAAAGTTACAATTCAGTAATATAAATATTTTATAGTATTTCTTTGTTACTGAATTTTTCTTAAACATTTTTCCATTGCTTGGGTTTTGCTACCGACTTCTTGACTGAATTAGTGCGTCGGGGACGCTTCGTTTGTTTCTCAACCTACACATAAACTTCTGCTGATTGTAACGTAAAAACTAGATCGAAACTTTCCTATCGGAATGCCACAGAATAAGGGGCAAAAGCACCAATGCGTTGCGGACTAGTGCTATTTCCCGAGAAAACGATAGAAATGCGACATGCTCGAAGGAAGAACTGGGTAAATGCATTCTGAGCTCTCTACTCAATGTAAACATTGATGCAAAACGCAGTAAATAACATATAATTGAAAACGGAAATACAGGAAGCGGAACGACTATGTCGAGACAAGCGATTAGATATCAACATACATACATATAATCATGACTATTATCCCCGAAGGGTTAGTCAGAGACTAGGCAATGAGGACCGCAAAAGCAGTCCTCTGCCATAGTCAACGTTTCACCAAATAGCGACTGCACATGTGCTCAGCGTGACAGGTGGTGAGCACATCGCCACTCTATGCTGTTTGTGTGCAGTTTTTAGTCGCCTTTTACGACACCCAAGGGAAGAGAGGGGGTGGTAGTATTTTTTCACCGCTAAGCAACACGGTTAATAAAATGAGGTAATAAACATAAAAATTAACATACAACCAAATTGAGAACCTCCTCCTTTTTGAAGTCGGTTAATAAAGGTACTGGACCAGCATGGAAGGCTATGGATCCATCTCTGCATGTTATGTTGTGAAGCTTGTTCTCAGCAGTGGGACATTAATAGGCTGATTATGTAATTGACATGACTATTACAAAGTCTCCACCATACCAGCAAGCATGCATACATTAGGTACCTAATTACGATTTGATAGTTACGAGTAACTGATTAGTCAATAGATAAACTTTATAGCACCTGTAGAAACGATATATCCTTTTAAAGAAATTTAATGGAAACAGCGTACTATCACATGGGTGTTAATATAAAGGTGCTATTACGTTTAGTCAATTGAGTGTGTATACGAGTATTAACCATTTTTGGGTTACAGAAAGTTTTTAGGTCGAAATAAAAAAGGTATTTTCGACATGTTACGTGAGTACAGGAAGTAACCTGTACTTATCCCCCTTTATTAATGAACGTGGGCTAAAGTTACACCTGGGTTTGAAAACTGACGAAGACTCTATCTGTCTTTATTAACAAAACGAGACAGCATCAGTTTAAGCCCAGGTGTACCTGACCGTGTCTCGTAGCGGTGAAAGAAAGAATAATAGGTACCACTACCACCCCCTCGCTTCCTTTGGGTGTCGGTAAAGGCGACTAACGGTCTAAAGACTGCTCATACATCCAACAGCATAGAGCGGAGATGGGCTTACCACCTGTCACGTTGACCACATGTGCAGTCGCTATTAGGTGAAAAGTGGACTATGGTAGAAGATTGTTTTGCTGTCCTCATTGCCTGTCCCTATCTACTGACCCCTATAGATAGGGTATCGCAGCTGGAACTACGGGTCCGGCTGTGTTTCTCAGGTGTACTACGCGGTTCCGGTTTATGCCCCCCGCTGGTTGTGCCTTGACCGGCGCCTCCGGCGGGATCCGGACGTGGGTTGGACTCGTAGTGGCTTGTGGTTAGCTTGGGAATGTTCGTATGTCCTGGTATTTTGTGCCAGGACTTCCAAACTCGCTCACAGCGAGCGGGGCCTAGTAGCGGTCTCTGTCGGGCCAGAAGCGAAAAGTCCTGCGGGGTACGTGAGTTTCCTTTAGTTGGCAGATTTGTCCGGTGGTTCTCATTGGACATTGGTGTTGACATCTCCGGTACTAGTCTGGACAACTAGTAGAGGCGGCCCCGTAGATGCCGTAGCCTCCGGTCCAGCCAGCCGCGTAGGACGTGGGAACTGGCTAGGCGCCCAAATCGGTTCCGAGAAGTGAGTGTGCTTACTCCGCGGCCAAGGTGGACACTTGGGAGTTGACTTTAGAGTCGACGACCCGAGCAGTGGCAACTGCGAGTTGTGCCCTTCGTGCAACGAGAAGTGAGCGAGCTTGACAGCTCCGGTTACCTATTTGGACAATAGGCAGTGAACTACACGTGTTCACGGGGAAACTCTCCCGAGACACTAGTCTTATAAGTACCGAATGAAGAGCGCGCTTCGGCGGGCACTGATTTGGCGTCAAGACCTAACGCAGATGGTCTCCTGCGCGAGTATTTTACTGGCACAGGGACGTCTGGCACTTCTTGCATAACCTAACGGTTGGTCTCGAGGTGCCAGTACAAATAAAACTTAGTGAATAAGGAGAGGGGATGTCCTCATTGCCTAGTCTCTGACTAACACTACGTTGGCCACCGAAGCGTAAAGTAACCAATAACTCTACGTTTAATAACAGGGTGAATGGAATATTTTTCTTAACGTTGTCAATGACAAGGTAAATACATCATTATTGTTACCTTTTCCCTGAGCTTGTAAGTAAGGGCTCACTAGTATAATAATAGCCTAAAGTTCTAATTTGAATTTACTCAATTTTGTTTACGCATGAATCGATAATACGCAGACGGCGAGAACGCTGAGTTGGCACAATTGTTCTTTTTGGATAAAGGCAAGAATTCACGGGGAGCGTTGCGAACTATTGCTACGTTAATATAGAAACCGCTCGGAAAGGAGAAAACTACTGTCGTAAAAAATAAAAATTTACCCTCCTGCCGATTTCAGAGTGCTTAATTTTCCTCTACGAGTATTCGTATCCTTCAGAAGTGATAATACCGACACATTGTAATTTTGTTTTAAGTTTTATGTTCAAGTGTTAGCTATTTATCTTATCAGATGGTAAAAGTGACAATAAATTAGAAGGTGGAAGCAGACTTCACTTGAAATCCTCAATACTAAGATGGCTATTACTATAACATAATAACATAACTAATACTGCTAACGCAATACTGTTACTTTATTGTTGTTACGACGATAGATTTTTATAATAAAGATGATAATGATCAAGGTCGTAGCCAGGTGGACTTACGTTCTACCACCAATCAAACCGGGTACCAATTCCGTGAAATATGAAATAAATCCAGTACCACTAGTAGCACAGAAAGCCGGTGGCAAATAAAAAAAATGCTTTTACAGATAACCTGTAGAAAATAAATAGCTTTATTTAGGAAAAAAATAGCCGTAGCTACGCGTCACAGTGGATTGCCCGCCTAACACGCTTTTAGACACAGTTTATTTTTTGATAGATAGGCCTTTGTACAGCGGTTTTCAATTTGTGTTCGCTTTTAAACCGTAAAAAGTTGGATACAGCCACGACGTTTCGTTATTTTTTCATCGTATTTTTCTGATGTTAATTCTGTTTACATCGGCAGACTAAAAGCGTCTCACCGCTGGGCTTGGCTTTCCTACATAATAGCTGTAAAGTTGGGCCATAATGTACCACAGTAGACCATGCAAGTTGTAACGACTGCCATTTTACGACAGCAACTGGGGCCAACGGCTTCTCGGAGTACGGGAAAGCTCGAGATATTAATTTTGTTACCCACCCGGTTACCCGGCATTGTGAAAGCTGCTTATCTTGCATGCTCGCGAATCAGGGGCTCTATTATCACCTCTTTAGAGTAGTTTTACTTTATCTTTATTGTTGAAATTTTGCATTTACAATGCTATATAGTTATAGGATAAAATGTTTACTAGAAAAAAACTTGTGGTAGATTTTACAGTGACGTAATACCGCTGGCTTGCAGCGTAAATCAAACTACTAGGAAAAATTCAACGAGTCTTCTAGGGTCTCGGTAGCTCAGCGGTTAGAGCAGTGGACCGGCAATCCAAAGGTCGTGGGTTCGAATCCCACTCGAGCTTCCTGAGACTGGTTGATTTTTTTCAGTCAACATTTTATCCTTTAACTTTATAGCATTGTGAATGCAAAATTTCAACAATAAAGATATGTATAAGCAATTACGTCTTTATCGATTGTTAAATACTTGTAATAGTATTTCTTTCGAATGTGAGGGTAGACTTCACAGTGACGTAATACCGCTGGCTTGCAGCGTAAATCAAACTACTAGGAAAGCTTTAACGAGTCTTCTGGGGTCTCGGTAGCTCAGCGGTTAGAGCAGTGGACCGGCAATCCAAAAGTCGTGGGTTCGAATCCCACTCGAGCTTCCTGAGACTGGTTGATTTTTTTTAGTAAACATTTTATCCTATATCTATATAGCATTGTGAATGCAAAATTTTAACAATAATGATGTTTATAAGCAATTATGTCTTTATCGATTGTTAAATCGATAAAGACATAACGACGACCTCCTTGGTCGAGTGGTTTGTACACCGGTTTTCATGGTGTCGCTACCTCTGAGGTCCCGGGTTCGATCCCCGGTCGGGTCAATTTAGAAATTATTGTTTTTCTAAATTGTCTCGGGTCTGGGTGTTTTCTATGTATAATAAGTATGTATTTTAAGTATGTTTATCCGTTGTCTAGTAACCATTTAACGAGTTTCTTCGAAGCTTCTCTTGGGCTAGATAATTGGTGTGATTGTTGGAAAGATTTATTTATTTATTTATTTATTATTAAATACTTGCAATAGTATTTCTTTCGAATGTGAGGGTAGACTTCACAGTGACGTAATACCGCTGGCTTGCAGCGTAAATCATACTACTAGGAAAACTTCAACGAGTCTTCTGGGGTCTCGGTAGCTCAGCGGTTAGAGCAGTGGACCGGCAATCCAAAAGTTGTGGGTTCGAATCCCACTCGAGCTTCCTGAGACTGGTTGTTTTTTTTCTAGTAAACATTTTATCCTAGTTTTACTTTAATCTTACTACGCAAAATTCGTATGGGTATTTGCATAGTAACAATTAAGTATTACTGCTCTAAGAGTTGATGGTAAAGGCCCCAGAAAGAGTACAGACTGCTGCGTCGTCATAGGTACTCTTATTTACAATCAAAAATACATACATACATACATATAATCACAATCCTCAAAGGGTAGTCAGAGACTAGGCTATGAGGACAGCAAAAGCAGTCACAGGTGGTGAACTCATCGCTGCTCTATACTGTTGGAAGTATGTGCAGTCTTTAGTCCGTTAGTCGCCTTTTACGACACCCAAGGGAAGAGAGGGGTAGTATTATTCTTTCACCGCTACGCGACACTGTTATAAATAGAAATATATAATCAAAAATTTTGTAAAAAAAATCCTCTAAGTAACCGTCATACATGTCCACCAGTATTGTCTACTATAATGTGATATTTCTATTTTCGTTTTAGCTCATTAAGTGGCACAAAGGTTTTAATATACATAAGTAAACAGAAAAGGAAGAAAAATGAAATGTTCTCTAACACAAGTAAAAATGATTCCCAACCAAATTGTTCCGTGAAATCCTTCAAAATGAAGTTATAATTTTCCATTGCTTGTATGGCGCGGTGACTGTATTGTTGTAAGGGAACAAAGCCTTCATATGAATAAGAATCCTACTTCCTTTGAAATCTTTTTAGACAGTTGGTTTTGTACATAAAAAACAAGCGCACATCTGCGTAGGTTATGCGTAGAAAGGAAATGAAAATTAATTAAACAATGATCATAATTTTCAGTTTTTACAACCCACTGCTCTCTCTGTTTATGAACCTCGATACTGTGTTGGGTGCTGTGTTTGGGTTGCACGTGGCCCAAGTAAGCATACTTGGACCAGGTGCAACCCACTGCAGATCCATCAAGCTGGTTGACATCCCCTGTTTCTGTACCCATCTCGAAAGATGGCCGAAGCCAATGGAATATTTTGGGGGTTAAAGTTACTCGCGTCCGTAAGTTTACCCTCGAGACCCTACACGTGACCCCTGGGAGGTGCTAAATGAGTGAAACTGACTGAGTGGTAGAGCCACGCTGCGTTGCACGTATTGGGCCGGCTCGCCCGGGGTAATACCACCCTCTCACCATCCTTGGCGTGATATAATGGCACTTGGTGCTGTTGTGTTTCGTCCGGCCAGTGAGAGTTCCGGAGCCCCCCCCCCACACCCCTCACAATTCCTATACCTTCAGGTCGGCAACGCATCTGCGACTCCTCTGGTTTTGCGGGTGTCTATAGGCGGCGGTGATTGCTCTCTATCAGGTGACCCGCCTGCTCGTTTGCCTCCTTCTTATATATTTAAAAAAAAAATAGTGGATTGACAATTCTTTTCCGAATCTACCTGCGAGGTAATAAAGTCACACACCACACTACAAGACGAAAGATACTATAAACGTACTTTGTGTGAAACGAAACACATCATATTTAAAATAATTGACACTAGCAACTTACATTATTAAGAATTGTGAGCCGACTAACACGTTACTCTCCCTGTGACCACCAAAACGCGAGTATACTCGTATAAACTAATGTAATGTTAGCGTCAACTTTAATAGAATAGTATCAATTTTGGTGACCCACTCCACATCTAACTTGAGAGGTCATTTAATTAGTTTTAATGTGCTCTATTCTGCTTTTACGACGTCTAGCCCATCCAAGTAAGGCGTCGGACATGTCTTAACGACTCCCGCCGCTGCTAGGGATCAACAATACAATGTGCTAAGCACCAAGGAGGTCGAGACCGTAAGCCGCTATTCAAAAGAATATTCAATAAAAAGGTTCGCGTATGAGCCACCGTCTCGAAGCCCTTCCGACCTTTAAGCTAGTAGCCTCCACCGGATTCCATTAAATGTTTCGATAATTGCTTCGTAATGGACATTATACAACAAAGCGTTTTCTTACATGCAAATAGCGTTAGTCCAAGCGTGTCTGAGGCAGATTTTAAATTGCCCCCATTGTTGGGGGGGTTATGAAACATTCTCACGGTCGGCTTATTGTCGTGTGTGCCCGCATTCGGGTCGTGTCCGTTAATAGATTCACCTATTATAAAGAACATACAACCCGCGAATATAATAGGACACCGCGTTATGGCCCCGTGACCTTCGCGCGACAGGTTTCTTCACAGTGACAAAGAGTGGCGACAGCTCTTGCAAAGAACTTATATACATATCAAAAGAAATATTTTTCTTTGTTGTTAGACTTAATTGTTTGCTTAATGTGTTGGCTTTTTCGGTGAAATGGCACATTCCCAATTATAATGGGGTTTCGCAATCGCTAGCTTAGAGCTTTTAAACAAAACTTGTGATTTGTGACAAACAACAATCTTCCTGATTTTAAATTTATAAATTATTAACACCTTTCACAATTTTTTTTTAAATCTTATTAAATCATAGCGTAGAAACCATTCAAAATTTCTACCACTCAAATAAGATGGTACAAGTATCTAACTAGGTACCTACTTTCTTTATTGATCATTGAGTTGGATTAACATCGACGGATTCTTTCGCAATTAAATTTTTCAAATCCCTGGACAGTTAAAATAGAGTAACGATATAAATAGAACAAAATAACTGCTGGCTTTCAACCGCTAAAATGTAAAGTCAACCATACATAAAGCAAGAATGAATTGCGTTATAAATCCTTTAGACTACAGAAAACATTTCCATCGAGTCCATTAAATTTATACACTAAGCTCTTTTCATTAGTCCATTAAAACTTGAATAGATGGCGTATTCTAAACATCTTTTTGACCTTCAAGTAAATTAATTTAATGAGTGTCCTCACCTCGAGTTGTGTTATTGGAATTTCTAGACGGCTTAACGACCATTCAAAATCCTAACTAACTTTAATAATGCGATGATGTTTTTGTTTAGTTGCTTTTTCTTCCTTCTCGATAAAATATAGCGCCGCCGGTTCCATCAGCTATTACCTACTTCTGATCCTTATGAATTTATTTTATATTGTTATTTTTATTATTGTTTTCATAAAACGGAATGTTTTGGGGTACACGCGAATATGACTTTTACAAACAAACCAATAAGGTATGCGGAAATGTATTTATAACAATTATGATTAGGAGCTCTGGTAGTGAACTAGCAGTTTTCATGTCACAGGATGGGTGATCAAGTTGAAATAGGTTTTTGCTTTGGAATGCCTATTTATAATGTCTTCGGTAATAATTCTATGATGTGTTTTGGTAATCGTAACAAAAAAATCGAAATAAACCGAGAGATGGACACATAAAACGTACTGTATTTGTTTATTGCTAACATTCAACTGCTAGCTTTAAGTTGGATCAACATTTACACAACTACTATAGAAACGACTGAAAACAGGTCAATGTTGCCAACTTCAGGTCGGAATACGAGAACATGGCAGGATTTGGTCGTGTTTGATTTTCCGATTCACATATTTTTCTCGCGACTGTACCTTAGCTCGTTTGAAGCTCCGCAAGGGTAGGGTTGCCGCCTGTGAAATCCATAAACTGGTACAAAAAGTTAGAAATATCCGAATTTTGAAGTTGCAGACGGAAATATTTTTACATTTAACGTTACCGTTACAGAATACGAGAATATAATATATACATACATAATACATATCTATGATTTTTTTTCTGACATTTTATTTAAATTAATTTTCAAAATAATGTTAATAATATTATCTTATCATGCATGATCAATCTGTACTATCATTCATTAATTTAATTAACTAATTATTTCAATTGTAGTATAGTTAATTCAACCTATCATTGTATACCTAATATCACGGCAGGACATAGCTGAACTATTAAATTGTATTATTATTATTAATAAGATATAATCACGACTATTATACCCGAATGGTTAGTGAGAGACTAAGGCAATGAGGACCGCAAAAGCAGTCCTCTGCCATAGTCCACTTTTCACTAAATAGCGACTGCATATGTGCTCAGCGTGACAGGTGGTGAGCCCATCGCCGCTCAATGCTTATGGATGTATGTGCAGTCTTTAGTCCGTTAGTCGCCTTTTACGACACCCAAGGGAAGACGGGGGGTGGTAGGATTCTTTCACTGCTACGCGAAACTGTTCAATAGTGTATTAAATAGTAAAAAAATAGCACAACACAACTAAAATTCGAAGGTTTAAAGCTAAGACATAAACATAACACTCGGGCGCATACTAACAGTTAACACAAAGGTTGACTTGACACTCGCGTCTCGTTACGAATCACGATTCTACAATTCACAATCGTTCAGTAATCGGCCGGTGACCTTTATCATGTACCTATCTAATTGTTATTGTCATATTTCGACACTAACAATCGGTTTTGGCTTTGTTCGTACCGAGGCAATAAATTGGAAATGTGTTAAATTAAAATTTAAACAGCTATTCTGGATACCTACGTAGGTACGTTTAATTAGTTCTCGTGTTGCAAAATTTGAATTATGATAACATTAGGAGGGGGTCCTGCACGAAATTGTGAAAATTTACGTATCTTTAGGTAACTTGTACTATGCGCTGAATTAGTTTAATACATTAAAAGAACTTACGTAAGATAGCCTGATCATTGCACAAGGTCGTGGCCTTGTTGAAATTTAAAACAAATTATTTAAAAAATAACAAACAATACATAAATATAATGACCCCTAAAACATTTTTTTCAAAAACTTTCTTAATTTTCGCATAAAACAATAATTCTTTCATGAAAATATATGTATCAATATTCCGCAAGTCTCATTTTCATCTTAAGAAAGTAAATTTTATTTTTTAACACAAGCGCATGATGGTTTTGTACATTTCGCAGAATAAAAACATTGCTCTCATCAAATTACTAGGTCTGAAACTTCAAAGCAAAATTGTTCTAACTTTAAATATCAAATATGATTGATTTTGCTTTGAAGTTCATTAAGAGACGTATGTCAGTTTTTGCGATCACGCTGCACCCCCTTATTGTGATTATGTTAATTTTGATTTTGTTGTTTTTAGTAAATAACCGTGTCGCGTAGCGGTGAAAGAATACTTTTTTTTTTTTATATGAGAAGGAGGCAAACGAGCAGGCGGGTCACCTGATGGAAAGCAATCACCGCCGCCCATGGACACCCGCAAAACCAGAGGAGTCGCAGATGCGTTGCCGACCTTTAAGAAAAGAATAGGGTTAGGGGAAGGAATAGGAATTGTGAGGAGGGGTGGGAGGGGAAGGGGCCTCCGGAACTCTCACTGGCCGGACGAAACACAACAGCACCAAGTGCCATTATTTCACGCCGAATATTCGTGAGAGGGTGGGTTACTACTCCCTTGGGTGTTGTAAAAGGCGACTAACGGACTAAATACTGCACATACATCCAACAGCATAGAGCGGCGATGGGCTCACCACCTGTCAAGCTGAGCTAATGTGTAGTCGCTATTTGGTGAAAAATGGACTATGGCAGAGGACTGCTTTTGCGGTCCTCATTGCCTAGTCTCTGATTGACCCTTTGGGGACAATATAGTCGTGATTATTATGTAAGTATGGATGTATGTATGTATAAATAAATGTAGTAAATAATATGAATATTTGTATAAATTAGAGAGCCGGAAGAAAGTGCTTCATAAAAGTGGCCACTGAATTCCATGGATGCTTGCAACAGCCTAAGGTATAAGCTTCGGTTCTTATGCCTTTGAACCAATAAACATGCAAAACAACGCTGCTTATTGCACAGAATACATAATAGTACAAGTCTTATTGGCAGAAATTTGTATCATGATGATTGTCATCCAGTCTGATTCTGAAAAGAAACCTACCATTAATGTGCACTGTTCTCAATTTGATACTGAACTTTACAAAACAAAAGGTTATATATTTAAAATCTAAACATAATATAATTAAACTAACGACCAACAAACACAACAGAGCAGAGCTTTAATGATGGCCGGATTTAAACGTTTCGTCCATTAGGAAAGCTCTAAGAAATAAATTACTTTTAATTGTCACGAAAAAGGAAGTATTAGAGCTTTATAACATTAAACATAATAGCCCATTACGTGTAACAATGGCATGTCACAAATTTACAGTTCAATTATGTAACTTATGTGATCGTATCTCTGGTGCGCGGTACACACGGTAGCGGATCAAACGATCCAAAACTGTCAAATTTCTCTAAACTATATTGATCCTTAAAGCTAAACGATTAGGTTCAAAATGTGTTGAAGTAATTTGACATTTTGTGGTACGTTGCACTGCTGGCATCTGTACATCCGACGTGTTTGTCCGTTTCCTACGACCTTAGTCGTAAAATGTGTGGTAGTTTCCAATAAACAAGTATTAAGGTCAGTCCGGCTGGTATTGTTATCGCCAAGATAACTACGCTTCTTATGTAACGTCTTGTTCGACCTTTTGTTTTATTCGCAACAAACGAGTGTGTGATCGAAACGAAATTAATACGTTTTTAAGTTGAGGTTAGGTGTTATTTTTAGTGAGTTTAAGTTGATTGATTTGAACATTAACCGGGCATAGACAATAAAATGCAAAATGTTAATGTTTCTGGTTACCTTGTTATAGCGACCGGGGTCAATCGCTTTTATAATTGCATTTTACAAACAAAATTATACAATTTTTCTTGTCAAGGTTTTTAGCAAAACTTTGTAAGTTTGCATGCTTCAAGATAAATTTTAACCGGCCGACACTTGAGTGTGGGATCAGTATTCTTTTTCTCTTCTTTTCTAGTCTTGTTACATAATTTATAACACATTTGCTCGTAAAGAAGCTCTTATTACACCGATTTCAGTATCGTAATGTAATAAGTTTCGCACTAGTGCTGTAATGTAATTTAAAAATTAGTAATCATTTGAATCTATGGACTACATAGGCCTTTAGCCCGTTAGTAGCTTTTACGACACCCAAGGGAAGAGAGGGGTTGGTTGTATTATTTTGATGAGCCCATCGCCGCTCTATGCTGTTGGATGTATGTGCAGTCTTTAGTCCGTTAGTCGCCTTTTACGACACCGAAGGGAAGAAAGAAGTTTGTAGTATTATTTTGATGAGCTTATCGCCGATCTATGCTGTTGGATGTATATGCAGTCTTTAGTCCGTTAGTCGCCTTTTACAACAACCAAGGGAAGAATGGGGTTGGTAGTATTATTTTGATGAGCCCATCGCCGCTCTATGCTGTTGGATGTATGTGCAATCTTTAGTCCGTTAGTCGCCTTTTACGACACCCAAGGGAAGAGAGGGGTTGGTGGTATAATTTTGATGAGCCTATCTACGCTCTATGCTGTTGGACAAAGAAAAATATATGTTAGCTTACCAAAGATCATGAATCTTTGGTAAGCCAACATATATTTTTCTTTCTTCTTCTCACTAGTAAAACAACAATAAACGCAGTCATTTTCGGAAAATGTGTTTTCCTCGCAAATATGTTATAAAACGTCGTATGGCATACGTGTGCTTTGACAATTACAGCCTCTGCTTTCTTGTAGCCCTCGCCTACGGCTGGGGCTAGCAATATCGCCTCGGCTGTAATTTTCATCTTACCGCACTTATATCATAATGTACTATTATAAGCATTTTTATTGAATGCTTTTTTTTTACTTGCTTCTGTCAAATACCGTGTCGGCTCAGCTGTCGTAAAACGAGACACAATACCAATTCAATAGTAAGAATTAAGAAAAAAAAGAAAAAACAGGGCTAGACCCTGTTATTAATAAACGTTGATTAAAGTTACACTTGGATTAGATTGACGCTGTCTCTTTAACAAAAACGAGACAGCGTCACTTTAAATCGAGGTGTAACATTAATTTGGCCATTTTTATTAATAAGACGGCTACCGTGACAAACAAGGGCTTAACCGGTAGTGAAGTAATTTTGATATATGGACATGCTTGAGGAAACGTATTTAATTTATTTTAATTTTCATACATTTTTGGACAAATAAACGAAATCTATCCATTTGTAAGACCTATTCACAACTGAGTTTACCAAATAAAGTTGCACTAAGTGCTTGGGTGACATTCAGGTATTCGGCCATCAGTGCCTAATTAAAGATTTCTGACATTGAAGGTCGACCGCCCGAGACTTCCGAGGAATGCACGCTGTCATTATATTCACATCTACACAGTTGAATTATAATTGCACAGCGTAAAGAAAAAAATTGCTTAACCGATTCCGTTACGGTTGGTTTTTCAACGCACTCGCAACTAAAACCGTAAAACCACATCAGGAACTGCAGCAAAACAATGAAACACAATGTGCTGTATTCGGCGCCATTAGCCAAATTTGTCCTAATGCCTGCACAGACACTAAATGAGTAATGATAATAGCATAGCCGCATACAGAAACGAAGTTTAGCATTAACGATTCGGTACTCAGCCATGCCGCGTCGCGTAGCGGTAAAAGAATACTACCACCCCCTCTCTAACTTTGGGTGTCGTAAAAGGATACTAACGGACTAAAGACTGCACATACATCCAACAGCATAGAACGGCGATGGGCTTACCCCGCTGTGCACACGTGCAGACGCTATATGGTAAAAAGTGAACTATGGCAGAGGACTTTTGCAGTTCTCATTGACTAGTCTCTGACTAACCCTTCGGGTATAATAGTAGTGATTATAAGATTACTCAGCATCTTTTTTTTATATAAGAAGGAGGCAAACGAGCAGGCAGGTCACCTGATGGAGAGCAATCACCACCGCCCATGGACACCCGCAAAACCAGAGGAGTCACAGATGCGTTGCCGACCTTTAAGAAAGGAATAGGGTTAAGGAAGGAATAGGAACTGCGAGGGCGGAGGAGGGGGGAGGGGCCTCCAGAACTCTCACTGGCCGGACGAAACACAACAGCACCAAGTGCCATTATTTCACGCCGGATATTCGGGAGAGGGTGGTATTACGCCGGGCGAGCCGGCCCAATGCGTGCTGCAACGCGGTGTGGCTCTACCACTCAAAAATCTTTAAGCTGTGTGATGGCAGTTAATAATAGAATACTACCAAGCCATATCTTCCCTTGGGTGTCGATTGCACATACATTAGACAGCATAGAGCGGCGATGGGCTCACCGCCTGTCACACTGATCACATGTGCAGTCGCTATTAGGTGAAACTTTGTCTGCGTTTGCGGTCCTCATTTTTTTTTCATAAATAAGAAGTAGGCAAACGAGCAGGCGGGTCACCTAATGGAGAGCAATCACCGCCGCCCATGGACACCCGCAAAACCAGAGGAGTCGCAGATGCGTTGCCGACCTTTAAGAAAGGAATAGAGTTAAGGAAGGAATAGGAATGGTGAGGGGGGGGGGGCTCTGGAACTCTCACTGGCCGGACGAAACGCAATAGCACAAGTGCCATTATTTCACGCCAGATATTCGTGAGAGGGTGGTATTACGCCGGGCGAGCCGGCCCAATGCGTGCTGCAACGCAGCGTGGCTCTACTACTCAGTCAGTGTCACTCATTTAGCACCACCCAGGGGTCACGTGTAGGGTCTCAAGGGTAAACCTACGGACGCGAGTAACTTTAATCCCCATAATTGCCTGGTCTCTGAGAATAGATTGCGAGTATGTATGTTTATACGTAAATACCAATAAATATATAGCTTAAGAAATTACCTGAACACGTTTTGGATAAAAAATAGGGGTATTCCACTAAACTCAAAAAACTTTTCACTTTAACTCCAAAACACTTTTTAGTGAATATTTTATTATTTATATTTAAATCATTCCACTTTGACTCCAAGATTTACAGTCAGCACGTGAATTCTCAGTATTCAGTGAACCAAACCAGTTGTAATAAATTACAACAATAAGTTTTGAATAGATTTGATGTCTCTACCTACCAAAATTATTTTGGAGTCATGTGGAATTGAAGTACGTACATAATTCTACATGTAAATTAAATGCCTAAAATCATTTTGGAGTCGAAGTGGAAACATGTATGTATGGACGGTGAAGTTATGAGAACAAAATGGCTTTGGAGTCAAGTGGAATAACCCAAAAATAGATCTAAGTAATTGCCACTGTTATAATTATATCTTATAATTCAACAGTCGGATTAGATATTATTATCAGCCTATTCAAATGGATGCAGCATGAAGTATATTTTATTGGTTTTAAATTCATATTATTATAATAAGTTGTATTTAAAAAGCATGTACCATCAATTCTTAATTAATTGATATTAAAAGTATCAACGGACATCTTTTTACTTCGAAATCGTTCCGTCATTATGTATTGGCATCATAATTTACCATGTTATCGGCCTAAGCAGTCGACATTTAAATATATTCAAAGTAAATAGTGATTAACAGCACCTGCCTACGCCGTGTTCCGGTTTTGAAGGTTATTTACTAAATAATTCAGGGCAACTTACACTATAGCAATTATTAAATTACTACTATTATTATTATTGAAATAGTTTAGGCTCACACTAATCATCTAGACCAAGATTAGTGTTCTTTTGAAAGTCGTTAATATGGTAAGATAACGGATTAAACACAGAAAAACACCCAGACCAGAAATCAATAAAGAAAAACAGTTTTCTCTAAATTGACCCGACCGGGAATCGAACCCAGGGCCTCAGAGATGGCGCGACGCCAGACCCGGCGTGCTAACCACTCGACCAGGGAGGCCCAATATTTTTACCTTAATTATAATTAAGGTATTGGGCAAGCGATAGTGCTGTTTTAATAAAACGTGTTCCCACAGCACATACCCACCAACCTGCATTGGGCCAGCGTGGTGGGTTATAACCCAATATCTGTTATCTGTTGTCCATTTAAAAAGGGTGGGATCCCAGCAGTGGGACCTTTATAGGCTGATGAGGGGTTACCATGTAACGATAAAAAGGGAGTTTCTGTACTAACATTGACAACTGAAATCTTCTTCTTTAGACGGGGATTAACGCTAACTACTTATTAAAGGCATAGTCAAAGTCAAGTCAAATGCTTTATTCAATATAAACCTTTACAGGTACCAATTCACGTCAAAAAATATGTATATAAAAAAATTAACTAACAGTATTTAAATCTTATCAACTAACTTAACTTTACCTAACTAGTCTACCACCAGTTCGGATTTTGGGAGAGCCTTCGACTGAGAAGAAGCTGGCAAGAAACTCAGGAAGCCTTACTTTTTTCTCCCTCTAAGTAGCAAAAGTTATAATGTCAAATAAAATGTTTACTTTAAAATAATCAACCAGTCTCACTAAATCGGTGGCTTTTTTTCTAGTAAACATTTTATCCTATTTCTAGCATTGTGAATGCAAAATTTCAATAACAAAGTTATAATGTCGGAGCCAAGTCATACAAAATACATTAAAAAAACACATATTAACCCTAGATAGCTAACGTTCATAGACTACCATGAAAAGCTAACTATTCGACTTTTTGACGAATATATTTTATTTGCTTATTTTATTAAAATGGTTTTATATTTTAATTAGTTTTATTGTTTTATTTTAACTTATGGTTTTATTTATATAAATTATTATTTGTAAAATAACATTTAATATAGTTTTAATCTTATAAATCACAAATTTTATATGGCACCTTTATTTATGAGATCCATAAGTCATTAAACGTGCAAAGACTAAATTAGGAACTTTTAAGTAGAAAACAAACATTTTTTTTTGGTTAGATTATAGAACACATTTCAAAATTATTAATACACCACAAAAAGCTTAATTTTTTTTGGCGCAAGTTGTGCAAAAGTCAACCCTATGCTTCCCACAAATGGGAGCTTTGCAGCTGTTACATTGGTTCTTTGTCATACGCCTTTTTGTAGGAACACAAATTGCAGCTTTTTCTTTTTCTTATAGAGGCATTTTCAGCTGCCAGAAAACTTCCAGAACCTGATGGGGTTGAAACTTGAACTTGACCTTCAACGCGCTCTTCCTGGTTCAAACCCAAGACATATCTTATTTTGTCCTTTAGATTTCGAGGCATTGTCGGTATTTCAAGTTGATGTTTTAGCCACGGTTCAACAAGCTGTTCATGTAATTTCTTCATATATCCCTTTCATGACAGTGGTTTACTTCCAGATATCAAAACATTATGGCAATAGATGATGTTTAAGAGTTGATATTCGCTATATTGAACCTATCATAGAATATGCACATAGGCCACCGGTTGGTCTTACGGTTGCATGACATTATGTGCACACATTTGGTCAAATGTGTCCACACCACCTTTTGTGGCATTGCAAAAGTCTATCACAGATGGCTTTTTCATGTACTTCTTCATTGTCAGAGGGTTCATCGTGAACAATGAAACCACGTCGACAATCAATAAACCGTCTTCATTTTCACTACCAGATGAACAATCCGCACCACAATCTTCATTTTCTAATGCACGAAGTACGTCTTCGTCAGTGATAATCGACCTCGCAGCCATTATTCGACATTTATCTAATAACTAAAATAAATAAAAGCAAAATCGACACACAGCATAAAACATAAAAGTTACATAAAAGCTAACTATTCTTTAAAATGACGAACATGCACCCCATATCTCTTAAACTAAATTACTTACCGGCTAAACACGACCTTCGCACGGCACAGTCTATCAGTCACTAAGTTGGCGCGAAAGCGCAAAACCGTACGCAAAATAATTAGAACGAGACAGGAAGATAATTGTTACGTGCTCGTCATTTTGACGAACGTTAGCTATCTAGGGTTAATACAAATTACTAATAAATAGGTTATGCTCGTACATGCACTATGTCCATACATATTTGTCATTTACATAATCTTCCTTCTTCATACTACTACCGCTATACTGTGCTACTATAGAGTTTGCCCGTGATTACGGCCGGTGCAACTCGGTCGAAACGTCGTCGTCAAGTAAAGGCATGCCTAGTACCTATACCTTTTTAATAAGTATATGGTTAGCGTCCCGTCTAAATGTGTGTTTATAATGGAACGCGAAAATTTAAAAGTGTATATCTTCTTTTTTACTCGATAACTAGAAAACAGTGCCGAACTCCATCCCGGTTGAGGTCAGTTGACATGTTAATTTATTTATCGAAAAAGGCAAGAACCTAAAAAAACAATATTAATATTGAACAGAATTAAAATAACCTCCTATTTCAAGTTCGTTCAAGATTGGATTATTATCAAGGCGGCTATATTTCTATTTTTTTAATACTCGGTTTTCTACTCAATTGTGGAAAATAAAGGGATCTTTTTGATCAGATTGAGACTTAACCTTCATACATTACTTATAAACTCGTATACCTACTCACTATTAATTTTTGAATATCAATCGATTCTCTTGTTATTTTAAATATTTATGTATGTTTGTATTTTTATAGGTATGTTTTGTTTCTGATGCTTCTATACATATATTTATGTATGAACTGTTAGATATGTCTCCGTGATTTGCGTTAAAGCCGCTGTGAGTCATATCCTTCAAAGTTATGGCAAGTCGACATAAATAATAACGTTTCGTTACTTTGCTGTACACAAGGCTTATTGGCAATAGAAAACTCGGGCCGTCGAACATAATTACAGACAGTGATTAAAACTTAGCTCGAAATAACTCCCCTTTTAATGTTGTGTTCACAACTTCATAAACTCGTTCGCAACTTTCTCAATAGCTCGCAATTTCCTACGTTTCCCAATGGTACTGACTAAATGGTGATCGATATTGAAGATTTAGCAATGTTAGAGGGAGCAAAGGCTGTAGAGGAAATTATACTTCCCTACACTCTTAATAAATGTTGAGATTCGGCTGAAGGGTGTGATATGTAGCCGCGTTCGAAGCCAGCTTCATGGTTTAGGAAAGAAATGGGGAAATGATTCATTATGATCCGTCTCCAACATATAGATCATAAATTATACCTGCGTAAACCAATTTTAATAATTGTTTTCCTGCAATAATGGATGTACAAATAGAAATGTGATAAATTACTATATTTTTTTCTATTATCTCCCTAGATGCAAAAGCACATAATATGGGGAGATGACTGCTAGGTATATTGCGACAATAACCGGGACCAACGGCCTTACGTGCTTTCCTAAGCACGAGAGCTAAAAAAAATCTATTTTCTTTTTACTAGATGGGTGTGACCAAGGTCACCCAAAACTTTTAAGCTTTTATGAGATTCCAGAATGTCTAATGGCAAATACAAACATATTGTGGTACCTACTGGGGGTAGCGATGCGCAGTGGTACTGGGGGTAGCGATGCGCATTTGTCTGGCACAGACTATAGCTCGTTAGATTATTTGTTAAGTCTTAACTATTAGTTAGTTAACTGTTTCTTATTATTATTATTAGTGTTGACGTCAATAAGTGCCTGTAAAGGTTTACATTGAATAAATTAAAAAAAAAACCTAATTAACACAACAATATACAAACCAGATCAATATAATTTACGCAATTTCATTAAAATATGCCAAAAATGTGGTCCAGTTGTGTAACTTAGCAGAATGATACGACTGTCTGCAACGCATTTGGATTACGGGGCCTAGAACCAGTTCTATACTTTTGCAAAAACTGCAATGCCTCTCCGAGCCGATGCGCTTGGCCACACAAAACAGTGCTCCGTAATAAATCATATTCTAGAATATCTGCTGTTACGCAGCATGAAGATGTGCGATAAGACACAATATAAATATAATTTAAAATTTTATTTCGTAAACTCGTGGCATATTGTTTTCTAAAGTTTACGTGATACATTGAAACTAAACTCTTGAAACGGATCTACTCGCGTTTTCTTACAATTATATTACGAGTACCTACTCAGGTTCAAAGGATCCGTGGTCACAGGGAGACTAAAGTGTTAAAACCGTAGACAGAGATTATCTGTCTAAGGTTAAAACGTATCCTCAATATTGAAATTAGTAACTTAAATAATTATCTGAATGAACCTCTTCGATTATTTTATCAATAGCATAGCGGTTGCTAATTAAGCAGCTTTCGCAAGATGTCACTGGATGACTGACTAAAATAAAATATATTGAGGTTCATAGGCTTGATAAGGCTGGTCGTTGTCGTAATAGGCAGACGTTAAAACCCACTAAACTGAATCGGGCCAGCGTAGTGGGTCGTAGCCCTATCCACATGCATGACGGAAAGCTTGTGACTGATGATAACAAAGTTAAGGAAACATTCATACAAATGCAAGACGGAAAAGATTGACGCAAATCATTTGGAACAGTTAGCCCATTAAAATGCACTATTCAAAGAACCGACAGCACGACAACGCCTAACCACCAGTTATAACAACTTTCATCTATCCAACCGTTCCATATAATACGCATCATTAATTATACTAACTATTAGTGATGTAACGAATCGCGAATGCGGATGCGAATATCTGCTACCGCTATTCGCGAATGCGAATGCAAATATTCATTTTTAAATTTGGCGCCATTTATCTATTTCTCCCTCTATTTTGACTTAAATTGATACAACATCAGAATTAAGAAGAAAATTTCACTCAACTAAAATATTTCTCTTCATTGAAATTAATTTTTATTATTAATCCATGAGAAAAAATATTTTGATATTACCATCATGTTCTAATTGCTTATATTATTACTAATATTTATTTTATCTTACTAATAATATGGGCATACGTGTTTAAATGTATGTAGCGTCATCTACTGCAATTTATTTACATCTGGTAGTTTCCGTAAAAGATTTCAACAAATAAAAATGAAGTCGTTACCACCTTTGTGAATTTGCGGATTGTATGAGACTGCCCCCCCCCCCCCCCCCCCTCCTGTTTACTTATCGCAAGGTCGAAATCGATCGATCGAAAGAATAAAAACATGTATATTAACTTACATCTTATAATATTTTTTCAGACGTTGATATTTGCAAAATATTCACATAAATTTGGCGAATGCGAATACGAATTTAAAAAAACATGCGAATGCTAATATTCGTTACATCACTACTGACTATAATAGCTTCTCAGCACACTAGTATGCATACGTGCGCATGATATTCTACTGTGCAATATTTCGCCAAGCGATTTGTAACTAAATCATGGCATAACCGACCTTGAAGGTTTATTGGTACAGCGATATGCACTCTGCAGAAATTTAAAATTATTTAGAGTATGTAATTGTTTAACACCTAATGCGACGCCACTAGACACAATGGAAATTCTATTCATTAAACACTGATCAGTGCGCGGCCGCAGTTGAAATGTTAGAGAGCCACACTTCCAGGTTTGGCAAGTCCTATTGTAATTTATTAAATATTTTCTTAACTAATCATCAGTAAAGACTTGACTAATTTGTGCCGTCCCGCTTCTTCGGCGCCAGTTAAATCGTGTGTACGTCCGCAGTATTTCCGACCCCATTACTTTAACATAGGGTTAACAATAATACGGAAGTATGATTTAACAGAACTGAACTGAAAGAACCTATTTTCATCATCAGCCTATAAATGTCCTTATGCTGTACCTGAACAATATCACTAGCACAAGGCTAGATTACACACCAGTGGCCCAAAACGCGATAAAAATAAATTGTTTTTCCAATAGAAATTTTATAGGTTGGTATCTCCGACTTGCTCTTGTAAACAGCTTGCATGATAAACTATTAATTTAAAACTATACACCCAAATTATTATACCTTTACTCAATATACATACCTAAATAGAAATTGAGTGAAGGTATAATAATAATAATAGGTTACACAATTAGATTTTCTTGAGTTCACGAAAGGCGATTGCGGAACTGCTCATGACTTATTACATTCCACTTACTAACATTTCATTTCCATAGGATTGAATACCAATTACGCAATTTTTTTACATAAATTTCATAGTTGGCAAGCTTTAGAATGGGGTACTAGTATGAGCTGGCCAAGTTTGAAATGGATATTACCAAGTGTAAGTATTTAAATTTTATTTTTTATGATGAATCTGCACTCATTGTGAGATGAGTTAGTGAAATTGCAGTTCCGTATTTTCTATATTGAACATCTACAAGATTTTTTTTAAATCTTTACTTCGCTTGATAAACTATAAGGACGAAAAAGGAAGAAATTTTACGAGTAGAAGTTAAATAACTAAGAACAATTTAAAAACGCAAATTTCCATTTAGATTTTAAACAATATTCTCATGTAGGTGAGACAGGAGCTTCATAAACAGTTACTATTGTGCCCACGAGTAACAAAAAATGAAGTAGGTATTAGGAACAAACATTAAGAGACGATTTTACATGACGAGCTGGACGCATCAGCCAGATTGGACCACTGTGGCGGTGGACAGAAAAAAGTGAAAATAAGGAGGGGAGGGAGGCTTTTGCCCTGCAGTGGGACGGGATAGGCTGACAATAACAATAATAATAACTACGGAATGGTGTTTAAAGTTAGATACTTGAAATCTGTGTGCATACTTATTAACATATTGGCGAAAAAGTGCGAACATCTTTATGTTTAACGTTAGATAAGGTTTAAGAGGGTTCACGCATTTCGGTTACCCATAGAATCTTCCAAGTCGATTTTTTTAAAGAACAGTAAGCTATTTTTATGAAACTTTGCATTTAGTAAAATAGAAGGTTCTAAATTGTTTGTTGAAAACATTTTTAAAAAACGTTTATTTGGCTGAGTAATTGCGATTTACAGTCCACTATAGAAAGTTTAAAAGCGCAATAACCCGGTTAAATATACGTTTGTTAAAAAGGTTTTCATCAAACTATTTAGAACCTTCTATTTAATACAGATCTCTATATTTTACTTCAGCATGCAGAGTTTCATTAAAATTTACTTACAGGTTTTTAAAAATTTCAACTTGGAAATTTGTATGGGAAACCAAAATGCGTAAACCCACAAACATAAAAATAGTTCAAATAAAAATACTCGCCGTGCAAGTAGCGGTATAGAATACTATACTACCGCCCCCTCTCTTTCCTTGGGTGTCGTAGAAGCGACTAACGTACTAAAGTACATACACCCATTAGCATAGAGCGGCGATGGGCTCACCACCTGTCATGCTGTGCACCTGTGCAGTCGCTATTTGGTGAAAAGTGGACTATGGCAGAGGACTGCTTTTGCGGTCCTCATTGCTTAGTCTCTGACTAAGCCTTCGGGGACAGTAGTCGTATTATGTAGACAAAAATAGTAATACACGAAATTGGTATTTCGCTACTGTCACTAATTGTAATTACGAAAGATCATGACATGTATTTTGTGATTTTGACACATCAATTAGATTGTGTCCTATCTCTGTTATTTCCTTATAATATTTTTAAACTACTCACGATAAGATCTTCTCACCGCATTCAGGCCTTGAGCATGAGTAACTATCATCATATAGTTGCATTTTAATATTTTTTTCCTAATTAGATTGTAGCTATGAAGTATGTCTTGAGGTTGAAATTCTTTATTCGGGAACCACAGTGATTTTCATAAGAATATTTAGAAAGCATGTTACACTTGGAAATCTATTTTACAAACGTTTGGTTTCTGATTTTGCCAGCTAAGCAACGTTCGCAATGCCTCACTGAATGGGTAACAAATTAAAACACCTCGAGCTCCTTCACTAATTGTAATTACGAAAGAATATGCATTTTGTGATTTTGACACATCAATTAGATTGTGTCCTCACTCTGTTATTTCCTTATAATATGTTTAAACTACTCACGATAAGATCTTCTCACCGCATTCAGGCCTTGAGCATGAGTAACTATCATCATTATAGTTGCATTTTAATATTTTTTCCTAATTAGATTGTAAAATTTTAAACACTGAAAAGAGACCTCGGTAGCCAAGTGGTTAAGGCAGCCGTCCGGAATGCGGAAGGTGCGTGGATCGATTCCCGCCTGAGGTTGTCGTCTTTTTTCAGTGTTTAAAATACTTAAGTATAAATAAGCGTTAATAAAATGCTAAAATATATTTTAAAAAAACATTAATAAGATTGTAGCTATGAATTGTCTTGAGGTTGAAATTCTTTTTTGGGAACCACAGTGATTTTCAAAAGAATATTTAGAAAGCATGTTACACTTGGAAGTTTATTTTACAAATGTGATAGCTGGCGCAGCGGCTACTACGTTTGGTTTCCTGCCTCCCTTCAATGCCTCACTGAATCGGTAAACAATTTAAAACACCTTCAGCTCCTCGGTGCTTCGGCAGGCACGTAATGCCGTTGGTCCCCTTTGCTGTCGTAAGATGGCAGTCGTTAATCCATCCCGAATTGGGCCAGCGTAGTGGGTATGGCCCAAACTCCTCATGTGCTATTGTCAATGATGCGGGAAGGACTATGCCCACCATGAGACATTATAGGCCGACGATGATGATGACACTAGATAAACGCACTCAAATCTAAGTTTATGGATTTGCAGTCACTGTGCGTTACACACTCACAAGTTAAAAAAAATGTACTAAACTATCCATAGACAAAAAAAAAATTGCATCCATGTCAAATGTCAGTGTGCTGTACACATTCCGTTTGCGAAAAGGTGCGATGCAAATGGCGGAGACAGACGAAAATAGCCGACCGCCAGCCGAAGAGCGAGTGAAAGTTTGCCGCGGGAAGCGGGGGGCAAGGTTGCGAACCGGCTCTGCGGGCCTCACACAAGCGTTGAGTAATAGGCAATAAGAATTGCGTCGCCTAATGACGATCCGGTGATGTATGCCGTTGTTTGTCGGCATCATACACGAGGCAAGTGCGAAGATGTGATTGGAGAGATTTGGAAGCGCTCACTGTGCAACCATTTGTAGCGGTTGGTGACGAGAGAGAGCTAGACATAGAGATTTCAATCGCTTATAAAACTTAATAGGTAGGTGATACTGACTTTTTTCAATAACGATTTCATGTACAATATTTGTCAAATCTTATTGGATTTATAGATATCATCATCATTAGCAGCTAGATCCTAATGGGTCGACGTGCTACTGCGTGAGGGAGACCTCTGCAGGCCCCACTAAGATAACATGAGAAATTAAGAAGATAGATTACACGTCATGGACAAATAGTACCTATATCGGGTAATCGGGCCAATCCCCATCTGCTGTTGTCCATACAAGAAGGCCTGTGTCCATCAGTGGGACGTGTAGCATATGGGAACATTGGGCAAGTAGATGTTAACGACGGCCATCATGTGATATTGTACTGTACTATTATAGCATTGTATTACGCGCTAGTCAAAGTGGAGCTATAACTATGTTTCTTTTAATATTAGAAGTAGGCAAACGAGCAGGCGGGTCACCTGATGCAGAGCAATCACCGCCGCCCATGGATACCCGCAAAACCAGAGGAGTCGCAGATGCCTTGCCGACCTTTAAGAAAGGAATAGGGTTAAGGAAGGAATAAGAATTGTGGATTGGAGGGGTGGGGGGGGGGGGGAACGGGCCTCCGGAACTCTCACTGGCCGGACGAAACAAACCAAGCACCAAGTTTTTTCACGCCGGTTACCAGTCCTTCCGTTTGTAGTCCAGCTCGATAATACTTACATTTTAAAATAGTTTCCATCTCATTTTCCATGCCATAGCAGGATGTCACATCATACTTTGTTTATGTTTAACACCGTATGTCTTATTTGTAATGTTATTTGCGGAGTTTCTCCCGTGTTCTTTTAGCAACAACACGTGTTGTGAGACTCCATTTTAACTCAATCTACCGTACAAAGCTAATTATAATTTTAAAATATATACTACTTGAAATTGGCTTATTGCTAAACGCGAAGCCATTAATTAAGATTAATAATAATAATAATGTTATATGCAATAAATAAGCGAGAAGAAAAATTGAAATTGATAATAAAAGATAAATCAGCAATTGACATACCGATACGAATAATTATTTTGCACACTTTATTTTCTTTTACTTTGTCGTCGCAGTCAATTAATAGGACTGTTTAATTGTCTACCTGCACGCTGTTTATTTTCAATTGCAAATGACCGCAAAAGCGTAGCCTCCGCACACTTTCCGGAAAACTGACGGGTAAAATAATGTTCCCCGCATTTCCTAAAGTTGGTTCGGTTGTAAATCAATGCTGATACGACTGATTTATAGTGAAGTTTAATTGAAATAGGTTAATTGGGTGTAGTGAATTGGATTAGATTCTTTTAAGAGGGTTTACGCATTACGTTTTTCCAAACAAACTTCCAAGTCGAACATTTTAAAAACCAATAATCCAATTTTGATGAAACTTTGCATGCTAAAGTAAAATACAGGGATCTAAATAGTTTGTTGAAAACATTTTTATAAACGTTTATATAACTAACTTATTGCGATTCAAAGTCCACTATAGAAAGTTTAAAATCGCAATTACTCAGTTAAATAAACGTTTTCGAAAATTGTTTTCAACAAACTAGTTAGATCCCTGTATTTTACACTAGCATGCAAAGTTTCATTAAAACTGGCTTATTGGTTTTTAAAATTTCGATTTGAAAGTTTGTATGGGAAAACGAAATGCGTAAACCCTCTTAATAATATTTCTGCAGGAAATTATTAGATTTTGTAATGTTTTTAAATAAATTAAAAAAAAACTTTAATAAATAAATTTTAATAGTCTGCACATAAATCCAACAGCATAGAGCGGCGATGGGCTCACCACCTGTCACGCTGAGCACATGTGCAGTAGAAAAGTGGACTATGGTAGAGGACTGTCCTCATTGCCTAATCTCTAACTAACCCTTCGGGGATAATAGTAGTGATTATATGTATGTATGTATGTTAATAGTCTTAAAATATTATGTTAGGTAGGTATGGTACTTATACCTATAGAGTTTTCCAAAAGTATTTTTTTTTCTTTTAATTATTTAAATGAAAAACAAATACTTATGCGAATGTAGGCTATGTTCAGTAACAAAGAAACTCACAAAACTATATACTCTCAATAATACTCATGGACGTAATATTATTAAGATTTTATACAAAGAGTATAACATTAATACAGAGATAGCATTTTCCATGTTGCTTATCCGCAGGAACTGGCAAAATTCTGAAAGCGTGGTGGACTAAAATCTTCTTGTTAGCTTTTTATCACCGCGCCGCGCTGGGAAAGAGTTTTACTTATCTGATCTTTTCAGCTGTGTCTTGCCGCCTTTGTCTTTTTCTTAATATCAGGTGCAATATTATTTTATGACGTCGTCACCAGTCGGTGTTGCCATTACAGAAAACAGCTGTAACTTTACAAAATGGCGAACTATACTTAGGTACCGGTTTTAGTAGATATTGATTAGCCACATTTACTTTGTAATTGTTCCGTTTTGTTGAAGAAGTAAATAATTTTTATGTTCCTTTATTGTTGAAATTTTGCATTGACAATGCTATATAGATATAGGATAAAATTTTTACTAGAAAAAAATCAATCAGTCCCAGGAAGCTCGAGTGGGATTCGAACCCTTTGGATTGCCGGTCCACTGCTCAGAGCAGAGAGAGCAGTGGACCGGCAATCCAAAGGTCGTGGGTACGAATCCCACTCGAGCTTCCTGGGACTGGTTGATTTTTTTCTAGTAAACATTTTATTCTAATTTTTATGTTGGTACGTGTAGAAATCGTATTTACTTTTTTACGTACTTTTATTATGCCTTAATTAAATAAATAAACTTTCCTACACTCTCAACAATAATCTAGCCCAAGAGAAGCTTCGTTATGAAACTCGTTAAATGGTTACTAGACAACGGATAAACATACTTAAAATACTTAAATACATACTTATTATACATAGAAAACACCCAGACCCGAAACAATTTAGAAAAAGAATAATTTCTAAATTGACCCGACCGGGGATCGAACCCGGGACCTCAGAGATGGCGACACCATGAAAACCGGTGTACAAACCACTCGACCAAGGAGGTCGTCAATTTGTTTGAAGTCTTGTTTTTTTATTTAGATGTTACGTTGAATCTTTACAAAAAAACATAGGTATTATTTCAGTCCTTAGACAGACTTCTTGGAAGAACCCGAGCGGTAACGTTCCGAAATATTTAATTTAATTTGTCAACCCATAAATTCATACATACTCAGTCCTCAAGTATTAGTCAAGCGTTAAATTTAATGTACCTAACAGAAGTCTTACCTTTATTGAATAGAAAAAAATCGTTTAATTTTTAAATTAATGTAAGTAACAGAAGTCTTACCTTCATTGAAAAGAAAAAAATCGTTTAATTTTTAAATAAAATAATAAAACGATAAAGATGCGTTAAAGTAAAAGTGGGATACACATTTTGCATTGTCAAGAACAGGAATCGAGTTGTTTGGCTCCGAAAATAAAAAGATGGCGGCTCAGACACCGGTTTAAATGCAAATCCCACTTGCGTACCAAATATCAGCGCGGAAGAGGCGGACGCTTAATGTCACTTGATCACCTTCTGTTATAGTGGAATGAACCTGCCATTTCGTTCCACAAGTAAAACCTATTTTTTACAATATATGCGTCATTGTATGAAAATACAAATACATAACTACGACATATGTTTTTTTTTCTATCTTTAGAAATGGATAAAGAATGGATAAATGTAGTATGTAGCTTCGTTTACCTGTTTTCCTTTAAGCACTTCGCTTTTTGAAATACACAATTATATTTAACATGACCCTTTGTATCACGAAATGAATTAAAATTAATCCTATTTATTAAACCTTCAAAGTGATCTGCTTTTAATGATGATAGAACGGCCTTTTTTGTTTTTAGCAACGAATTGACGACTCAGATTTAGGATCGTATTATTAACAAAATTATAATAACGACTCTCTCAAATTACAGGTCTTTTACCCACTCTTTTAATCACCAGAGAGATAATTAAAAACATGATTTAGGAATAACACAAAATATCTACTCTTCTTTAGTACAAAGAGAGTTCTAAGTTCCTTCCTTATCAACACATTTTATGCGAATCCATCTTTAATTTAATCAACAACGCTACCATCCTAAATGTATGTCGGTACTTATAAAACTTTACTACTTAAAATAGCCTTTAATTAGTATTTTTTTTGAACTTACGAGTAGCTCAATGGAAGCACAAATAACGTTTTAAAATATCTTTTCTGTAGATATAAGCGATCTTTACTTTACTCTAAAATATGAACAGCAATAATTACAAATGGTTCTCGTCTACGTAGCTGAACGTCAGAAGTGTCTAAAAGAGCTAGACTAAAATATTAATTGTCGATCGCTATCCCACTACATTCTCTGGGGGCCTTCGAGCATAAATATTCACAAAATAGCAAGGCAGACGACTCAACACATCGATTCAGTAACCCTAGTGTTCCCGGCGACATATTTTCGGGGTTGAGCTGGAGAAATCCACACTGGCTGACGCAACTAACGCTGAATTATAAAACAGGTGGGGTCGCGATGGCTTTAAAACGCCCAAGGACACGGAGGAATTTCAAAGTAATGGCCTGAATGAATAATTGTGTAAGTAACAGTGCCGGGCTTAAAGCGACGTCTGACGTAACGAACGCTTCGCTTTTGTTTCGCTTCCAAACTTGCAAGAAGGAACGAGACTCCTAGAACTCTTTTTTGGGACGCGACAAACAAAAACAAAATGAGAGCTTACGCTTTTGTAGTATTTTTCTAGTTATGATTGAATTCATTTGTTTTTAATCGCAAATAAGTATAACAAGAAATGAATAACGCAAAAACTATTCAATTATTTTAAAGTTTTACACATTTTTTTTACATTTATCGCGATACTTGGTGGATACAGAGATACATTTTGTGTGACAACAAGTAAACGTTTATTGGTACAAATTCTGCAGTAGTTAACTCCATTCGACCGTCAAACCTATACTTTAGCTGCACTTGTAACGGATGAATGGTTTAACGAAATACCAATAAACCATAGACTAGGAAACTCTACGCCCAGTTTACAGCAACAAAATGCCGGGTTGCATTAAGCGAACCATATCGGCGTAAATTACTAATTATATGACAAAATGACGTAAGTAAGAAGGAAACAAGGCGTCTTCACATGAGTAGCCAATGAATATGAAATATCATTGGTCGTAGCTAAAAACAGATCATCTCTTTATCTAGGTACAAAACGGATTTAGTGATCAAAGTTCGTATAAATTGAGAATGGTTCTTGATTATTTATTTTTTTACTTACTTATGTCAACTTTAGTGATAGAGCCACGCTGCGTTGCAGCACGCATTGGGCCGGCTCGCCTGGGGTAAACCATCTCACTAATATCCGACGTGAAATAATGGCACTTGGTGCTGTTGTGTTTCGTCCGGCCAGTGAGAGTTCCGGAGGTAAAAGTAAAGTTTAATAACTTTACTTTTACCTCCGTGTAAACTCCGTGTTACCTTTGTATTAATACAAAACAATGTATTTCGTCCCAGGAAAACATCTTATTCCCTCGAGAGACTACACTTTGTGGCTGACCGCATTCTTGCACGAGAAGCTGCGGTCGGACAGAAGGGTACCTAATGTGTATATGACGTCACACAAACAACTGAAGTCACAGGTCCTGACCGCGTTTGGCTGCATTTGCCAAAAAACAATTGCTCGCCAAAAATATGATCCCATCCACCATACACCGCGTTGTTAGCTGTACCACCGCAAATTATGTAAACGTCGACGCGCGGTGGTTATCAAATTAAAGTTTCCCGACCCGTTCCAATTAGTGGAATAACCTCGCTGCAACGGAATTTCATTGAATAGATTCTTTCTGGCGGTAACCCTGGACTGATTCACTCGTCACTGCGCCCCCTTATTAATTGGATGAGACTTGAAAACTGATCCGAGAAACGGGTAAACAATAAGTTTTGGTAGAATGGGTGTTGCAGTTTCGCTCTGTTGGCAACACTGTAACATAAACATCCATTTGGATTGATTCCCTAGAAAATAAAAGTAACTAAAAATACCAAACTAGTAACTAACTGTTTAAACATGATAACGGTGGTACTACAAACGGTTAACCTACAAAAGATGATAATACTCGTAGTAACAGTCATATTAATAATAAGAGTAATATCTTCCTCCCGAATTAGTACCTACTATTACTAATATGAGTATTATCCTGTCTCTAGTTTTAGTACTAGTTGATATGAGTGTAATCCTCCTATATGTAATAGTACTAGTACTTATTAATACGTATATTTTTATAACTTTTTAGACAAATCAAACGTAAATGTTGTTTCTAAGATTAAATTATCATTTTGCCTCTTATTTTCAAGCTTTAACACCAAATTAAACTTTAAATTTTACTACTTGAACTTTTATTAGTAGAAGTACCTATCAATGATTATCGTATCTTTACTACTTTAACTTTTATTAGTAGAAGTACCTATCAATGAATATGTATCCTCATATTCATCAACTTAACGTTTTCAAAATTTACAGTCGAAAAATCCTTTTCAAAGAGAATCTGCAAGATCTTTTAATGTTCTTATTCCTAACGATATCAAGGGGGCCTATCTGGAAAATTTATTACGAGTGGGAATATTAGGCAACTTTAAAAGTTGGAGGGGCGTATGAAACTTTTATGT